>FR997730.1:1864694-3064694 GCA_905475445.1 Ochropleura plecta | reverse complement strand
AATGGGTTTTGTAAACAGCTGTGTACCATTTTTGGTATACGAGAATATAAATTATAGTTACTTGTAATTTGCTCTTTTTAGGGCATCGTACCTCGGCGGCGGCGATCTCTCGCGTCCGGCCCTGGTTCAATCCATGGTCCGGAGCGAGAGGGAATGGGAAGCGGTCACCTCTTTCTGCGAAGCAGTCATGCTAGTGAAGGAGGTGGTCGGGCGTTCAAGGGAGAGAACCTCAAACCAAACCAGCCGCCGCGCCGCGGGAGAAGCCCCGGGCGTCGGGCTCCGCGAGACGACTTCCGGCCACCGTAGATGCGGGCTTGTGGATGATGATCAATGGGTAGCTCACCGTCCTTCCGTCTAGAGATAGCGCGGCTCCGGAACGTAAAGAGCAATAGAAGGAACATGGATGGGTTTTAGTCACTACAAGTCTGCCCCCCGGGGAAGTTATTTGATGATTTCCCATCCGCAAAAAAAGGCTATTGTACCTTAAAAGGAAAAAACTGAAATCTCTCAAAATCGTTCATCTCGAAAACCCGTGGAGGTATTAAGTCGAAATTAAACATATAGTAATTTGTAATTTGCTCTTGTTTTTACTAGGAGCGCTTATTCTGTCCTGTACATTATTGAAGGGAGCTGTTACTCCAGAGGCTTTTTTTACGGATAAAAAATCATCAAATAACTTCCCCGCTCTGGGCGGAGCGGGGGAGCGTCAGACTTGTACTGAATAAAATCGGGTGGGTTTTATTCAGTACAAGTCTGATGCTGATGATCCTTCTTTTGCTCTTTATATTACGGGGCCGCGGTATATCTTTCGAACAATCCGCAATATCCTAGAGACTATTGTTATCTATATATATTAATAAATTGTTTAAACAACTACGAGTTACGAAGTTTACGAGTTTTCGGCTTTAGTTCATCGTTAATTATGTTATACTAGTTAATCGATAATTATGATATACAATATATCTTTATGAATTGTTGCCAATGTGTTTTTCTGGTGTATTAGCTATGTTATTGTAAAGTTTCATTAAAATCCATCCATCCATCCACACAAACTTTCGAGTTTATAATATAAGTAGGATATCTGTAGTGGCTTGCTATAAGCTACTCTATAATTTACCTTGTATTCTGTAATTAGTCTGTAAGCCTTCTTAATAGTAATAAAATAAATCCTAGTAAGTGTCAACGTCTTTCAAAAATGTTTTTGAATCTAATTTTTTGTGTATTTTGCTTTTTGAAACTATTTATGTACACCCAGCCAAAGATATCAGTAATCAGGCTTGTCAGAAACTGTTGAAATTTTCTTCAAAATCCATGAATGTTTTCGAGAAAAGTTACATTTATTTGATAGAGAGCAAATAGTAAGTACCTACAAATATAAATTAGTTTCTAAAAAAACACTATTTCTGAAGAGCTTGGATAGTTATCTCTTGTTGACCCTACGTTTTCTAACCTAATCACACGATTAGTTAGAAGTTATCTAGAACTGGAATAACATTTTTGTTTCACAACTTTGTTTTTTTCTAATATTCAGATTTCAGACTAATATTATTTATAAGTCCAGGTTCCTCACAATGTTTTCCTTCATCGATGTGTGTGATTTCTTAGATACGAATTGAAAAAGTCACATTGTTACTTGCCCGGATTTGAACTTACAACTTCCTGCACGAGAGGCGAGGCACTTAACCTCTTTGCCATCACAACATTTACAACAACAAAATTTCCAAAATAAAAGAAAATACAAACACAAACATGACCTTGACGTAACAAGGACACTTTGTTTACATTTTTAAGGTAAAAATGTAAACAAAGTCATGATATTCAAACTGATAGTAGGAGGTATATAATGGCGTGGACAAACGATGGCGACGTCATCTCCGGTACGAAGGGTTATTCTCATTATTTTTGGGAATGTCAGTAAGCGTGGTCATTTTAAATCTTCATCTTTTAAATGTTACTGTAAAAGCTCTTTTGCAATGCATGGAGTTTTTTCGAAAATATGTAGGCTAAATTAATTTAATTGGTGCAGTGCTTTTGTAACTATTGTTGTTTGTACATAAACTTACTTACTAAATACAAGTAAGCAAAAATTGACGGCACGGTTGACGCAGTGGCTAAGCGATTGACTGCTGCGCTGCGTGTCGCGGGTTCGATTCCCGCACGGAACAAGTATTTGTATTGCCTACAGGTAGTTGTTTCGGGTCTGGCCGTTTGTGTATGTGAGTTTAAATGTTTGTAAACGCACCCACGATACAGGAGAAATTCCTAGTGTGGGGCAACGTTTTTTTTTAAATGTATATATATAGGTAAATAAACGTTACAGGGTGAAAACTTTTGTGAAAACAACAAAACTGACATCAAGTGGAAAATAACTTTGTTTTCGGAAGTCAGTGACTTTTGTGTGTTTCGTTAACTTTTTTGCCACCGACTTCTTATTACAAAAAAGAATTATAAAAATCGGTCCACAGTTGGAGGAGTAACCGGTGAACATAGATATAAATAAATACGGTCAAACATAGAACCTCCTCCTTTTTTTAAGTCGGTTAAAAAAAGAAGTGGTCGCAGCCATGACTGCTTAACATGAGGTACTGGGTCCGATGCCCGGGTCGAGCAAAGCGTAACTGGGTTTCACTATCAGGAGTTGCTTAGTACTACTACTACCACGGCGTTGAAATTTTTACCCGATTGATCTAAAAAAGTGGACATAAGGTACACCTCTGCCTAACGCTTTAGAAAAAACAGGCGTGAAGCTGCATATCAATAATTTCGAGGAAAACTTGCCTCCAAATCCTTACTAGTATTATAAAAGCGAAAGTGAGTTTGTTTGTTACGTCTTCATGCCTAAATGGCTAAACCGATTTTGATGAATCAAGAAGATTTTGAAGAAAAAGTGAGAAATGCAGCAAAAACTACAGGTAGCAGGTACCTGCAATGAGGAAAGGGGAACTGTGTTACTTCGAATTCAACGCGAGCGAAGCCGCAGGCAAAAGCTAGTACGTAATAAAGACACCATCCCTCACACAAAACATAGACCAAAACAGTAATTAAATCAGCTCCTAAATATAACGTGTAACTGCGGGAAATGAATTACTGCGGCAGAACTAAACGATATGATAGGAATCTCTCACCGTTAGTAGCCAGTAACCAGAATAGTTCCCGAATTATAATGGGACCTGAATAAAGGGTACAAGGTCGATTTTACATTGCTGGTAGGATACTTATATGTGAAATAATAATACAATTTAGAATTTGTTTCAAGTTAAAATTAAGAGTTCCTATGCACTGCAATACTTCAACATTGTTTATGGACCTAACTTCGCGAGACGACTCCCGGTCACCGTAGATGCGGGTCTGTAGACGGTGAGCAATGGGTAGCTCACCGTCCGTCCGTCTAGTGAGAACAGACCGTGTTAACGGCGCGTTCGTGATCCACGCGCGCATCAAAGAGATGTCAGCAAAACAGAGGGGCCTGCCAGGGCCACCGCCTGCCGGGGTTGCGGGTTGTTCGAAAAAGAAACCACGGCTCCGTAACATAAAGGGCAAAAGAAGGAAAACATGGATGGATATTTGTTGGAACGAAGTTCCTTATCGCGCGATGCAAAAGGGGGCTAGACGGAAAAAATTAAGACCAAAAGTTGAAACGACACTTTTTGCTTAAGACCAAAAAGTTGTAACGACACTTTTTGCTATAGTAGTGTGCGGTGTGCGCGTGTTGCTCGGTTTCTCTCTCTCTCTCTCTCTCTTATAGAAAGCAAGCCAGTTATTTTCGTTTCGTCTTTCTATTTCGCATTCACAAATGTGGTGTTGCGACGATTATTTTTGTTGAGTGTATACAGGTTTTTGTACATAATAAATAATTATAATTACTTCGTTCCATCCGGGTGTCCCTTGACACCTCTCAAGTTTTTTTAAAAGTCTGACACTCTCCCCCGTTCTGCCCAGAGCGGGGAAGTTATTTGATGATTTCATAAGTCAATGAAATAAAAATTGCCTGACAACACTCCCTTATGCCATATTTGTGCAATAGCATAATCTGGAGTACTCTCTCTGTCTGTTTATGATAGTTTACTTAATTTAACACCAATGATAATGACGAGCACACGTCACATCATGGACACGTCAAACACAAACATCAATCTCATGTTCGTAGTTAATTGATTATCGGCTAATTAGTGTTACCAACAAGCATGATCTCGATATACTAATTCCAATTGATCTGTTCTATTTGGTATTCTGTACAGGTCGAATTACCATCTGCTAAACCTTTTCTCGATTATGTTAGTGTTGTTGTTTAACCAGATGCAGTAGAACACCAGTATTTTAAACCCCCGATCTAAAAAGAAGAGTGTTCAAAGTTTGAATTCAGTATCTGTGGACCGGTTTATGTGTCTTTCTATGCCACCTATCCTAAGCGGTTGGATCGATTTTGATCAAAATTTTTTTTGTGCCTTATGGTGCCTTCATAATTTGCTTAGCAGTTTGCAGATCATCACCTCTTTGCTACTTGTTGACGCAATGACGCTTGAATTAAAATTTTGCTAGAATAAAACGTAAAGTTACTACTTTACGTTTCATTAAACTAAAAAAAAACTATAAAATACAAAAAAAACCGGCCAAGAGCGTGTCGGGCCACGCTCAGTGTAGTGTTCCTTAGTTTCCTGTCCATCACAATAAGTGTTCCCACTTATGAGTTTAAAGGTGGAGGAGGAAATTATTTTGTCTTTTTTGTACAAAAACTGTTGTGTCAATCAAGTTCAAAATGATTTTCCTAGAAAGTCCTTATAAAGTTCTACTTTTCAGATTTTTTTCATATTTTCTAAACTTATGGTTCAAAAGTTAGAGGGGGGGGAAACATTGTTTTTTACTTTAGGAGCGATTATTTCCGAAATTATAGACATTATCAAAAAATGATTTTAGTAAACCCCTATTCATTTTTAAATACCTTTCCAACAATATATCACACGTTAGGGTTGAAATTAAAAAAAAAAAACACTTCCCACTTTACATATAGGGTGGCTACCCTAATAAAACATTTTTTTCCAATTTTTATTTTACCACTTTGTCGGCGTGATTGATATACATATTGGTACCAAAAATTTCAGCGTTCTAGTGCTAACGGTCACAGAGATTAAGCGAGGACGGACGGACGGACGGACGGACGGACGGACGGACAGACAGACATGGCGAAACTATAAGGGTTCCTAGTTGACTACGGAACTCTAAAAAAGGTTGTGCGTCCCACCATCAGCAAACTGCCGAGCAGCTAGTGCCCGACACTGGTTTTCAACTGGACCTAGGATATGATGTGACGGACGTAAGACAGTTTTATATTTTGTGTTGATTTTAGTACAAATAAAACGGTAATCATTTAAATAATTAATAATTCCAGACGCCAAGTTTGTCTGCTTGATGTAGCTTTTGGCTTTGATTCCAAACCAAGTGGATGGTACTGTAATTATCAATTAAGAATTTCTTGATTACAGCCTGGTTTGTGTATTTAAGTCTGATTGTTATTAAAATAACATAACAACATAAACCTGTAATCTTCAAAGGTTAAGACAGAGGTATACACACGACGGCAGGTCAACCTATTCTAAACTATTATAACCTGATCTCTCTACTACGGTGTGCGATCCGTAGCAGAGAGATCAGGTTCAAATGGTTTGGTGTAGGTTGATGTGCCGTCGTGTGTACCTACCTAATAGCACTACCCACATTTTGCTTGGTACGTTTTTAAGTACTTTGTAATAGGGGCGAGAATATTGCCAACAACCAACCACACATCTAGATTCCATGGCTGCTACTGACAAATTCCTAAAGTGAAAATCCAACAATAAAAGACCTCATGCTCCTCATAGTTGCGCCTGCCAAGGTTGCGGGTTGTTCGAAAGAGATACCGGGGTCCCAAAACATAAAGAGCAAAAAAAAAATATGGGTTTTAGTCGCTCCCGCTCCACCCAGAGCAAGGAAATCATAAAATGACTTCCACAAAAAAAAGACATGTTCACCAGTCACGTTGAATTTTGGTTGCAATTTACCGTTTTCAGAAATAAATAGACATTGGATTTCTACTGGAAACTTACTTAAAAATCTTTATTAATATAACAGTCAAGATTACGACCAGAAAGTTAGCTAAAAAAGCAGCTCAATATATTTTTCGTAAAGTCGCAACAAATTGATGAAAATCGACATTTTGGTTTCCGCAGTATTATTTTATCCGTTTCTCGCTCCAAGGCTGTTTGGCAGCCACGTCCCAGCTGTTGTTTTACTTATCTACCCCTCTATACTGTGACACGTTTTCGCACTATCACGATACAGAAATACATCTTCACCCAAACGGGGGCTTACATCAAAACACTCACTCGCATGGTAATTTTATGTCTACCAATCTATTTGAGGATGCGACTCAACAAAACAGAATACCCACTGTTAATCTCTATTTACTTTCAATCTCATTTTAATTGAATACAATGTAATTGAATAGCTGTGGCATTAATTTCGCGCTTAGCGAATGCGCAAATCGTGACAGTTAGTCATAAAGCTAGAAGTTCTTGAGAGGAACTTTGCATAATTGGCACGCCAGTCCTGTGATCTGTAGCGTCAAGAAGTGGCGTAAATTTTATTATCAAATTATGAACTTATTACGCACTGTGTCACCTGAAGTCGTTAGCAGGAATACGAAACATGGGTCGTGTTTTAGTGTTATATGCGCCGTAATTAATTATAATATTCGTGTAAAGTTCCACTGAATATGCTCGCGGTTTGGTATTGCTCGCAGTGAAATTCATTTGTGTAATTATATCGACGATTTATTAACTGTGCTTGGAATGGCTTGGAACGTGTAACTTTTCGAGTTTGACCTTCGTTTTGATTTTTATTACGATACTTTATTATTTTCTTGATTTTGATAAATTAAGTGGTGATTCGTTGTATATTAATAACCATTTCATTGGCAACCACATTTCATCATGACATCACGCCTGTATATTCTTAAGGGATATATAGAGGTGTGTCTATAGTAACAATAGCAATGGACAGTTAGTAGGCTATTAAGTATCCCAAAAAAATATGCTATTAAGTAAGGAATTCCTTACGAAATATAACCGAAATTTAGATCCAACCAAAAACTTCATATGTTGGCACTATTATTATTTGTGACCAAAATACTTATCTCTGTTTTTAAAAAACTGGTCAAGGAACACTACCTCTCCTCTATAGTTTGATTTTTGTATATATTTTAGATATGTATTAAGTATTTTAGATTGTATTTATGTAAACATATATTTATTATTTTTATTTCTATTAGTATGAAAGTTTTCTATATTGATAATGTTTTGTTTATTTAAGTTAGTGCTTAAGTTTTTTTTTTGTTTTTTACACACTGTGTCTACGTGTTTTTTTTTCCATCTGTCCTATCGCAGGTCTGCTGGAAGAGATTTCTTTATGAAATAAGCAGTACCTTTGTGCTCTTTTTTCCTTATGTACTTTTTTATACATTGTTTTGTGTGTACATAAATAAATAAATAAATAAATAATAATAAATAAATACTTACAAGGCAGTCTGGAAATCAATACGATCTAGCTTTCAATCTGAACCAGAGGCCTTAGAACGAGGGGAGGGCGCGGTGTTAACATAAAGTAAACACTTACGTCAATGTTTTATTGAAAATACACACTATTTTAAATAATTTGTATGCTACAAGCACAATCAGTACCACTCATAAAAAATATACAAGAAAACTAGTAATTCTATTTTTAAAATCTACTTATTTATGTAACGTTTACTCAAATACCGGATTGAGGTTATTTATTTCCATGAGCAGATCAGCATAGATATTCATAAACCATCTAATCGTAACCGTAATCGACAATCGTCACTAGTCGATGTTCTTGTAATCCAATCGTCAAACCGACAAATCGCTATACACAGATCCGTGTTAAGTTTTTTTGTATAAACATCGCAATGTTTATTTAACAGGGTACGTTACATAATGGTAGCAAATAGAAATTTGAGGTACAAAATTTAAAGTGATACATATACAATTTTCAACCAGGTATTTGTTTTTTGTCGGTATGATTGACGTCTTTTTATCGTAACACGGTTGTGCAGACGTTTTTTCGATTATACTCACGGCACAATTGCAATCGAATGGTTGTGAATAACTATGCTGACCATCACAGTTACGAAGTAAGGTTTTTCAACCACCAAAATCTTCCAATCACCAACTAAAATCTGTTACCTTTCTCTCCACTCTACCTCTGCACTATCGTCTCGCTTGAAATGTAAATCACTTCAAATTAATAGTACCTCCCCAGACTAGATGTTACCGCTTTGTGGTCCGCTGCAAGCTAACCGGTGCTAAATCGCACAGCAGTTTAGCTACCCATATTGATTCAAGCACCAGACAGTTTATATCACTAGAGTCCAATAGACTTGGTACAAAGCACGAGTTGTGCTCAAATAAAGCGTGTGATTGCGAATTTGAGTGAACTAGTATTGATCGAATTGAATTGTCGCGCGAATGTGGGACGTTTGTTTGAAAGGGGTGTTGTTTTGTGGTTGGAATTGGTTTTTGTTTGTGATTAATTAGAATAATTTTGTGATGTTTTCAAATGAGACTCGGTAATTTGTGTTGAAACAGATAGGTACAACTAATATCGAGACAATTCAAAAATATGTGTTTAGCTGCAACTAGATTTGAATAAGATATTAACTAGCAAGCTAGCTGTTTTGTACTGATTTTATTATTTAAAACAACATTGAGATTTCTTTAGCTTGGATTTTAAGGTAAAGGTTTAAATGGTTAGAAAAAATAAAGGTAGGCAGGGTAGAGTAGGTAGGTAGGGTGGTTTGTTAGGTAGGTAGACTAAAATTATAAAACCAGACAAAAATAAAAAAAAATCAATTTATAAAAGTAGAACTAATTCACAGTACTATTTCTCCTCCTTTAAATCCATCCAAAGGTTGTCTTGAAAAGATCGCTTTTAGCGATAAGACCGCCCATTGTGTCACCCTATTTATAAGTTGTTTGTTTTTTTTATGTTACTCTTGTTTTTTGTATGGTGTACAATTGTACATAACAAAGAATATTCTATCTATCCAATTTTATAATTGGTTTTTTTTCAGGATCTATATCCTATACGAAGCCAAAAGCCCTATATCAGCAAAGTGCTACAGGTAGGTAAGTACTTTTTATCGGAAAAGGGACAACGTTCATAAAATACTACGTGGAAAACTCGGTACCATAAGCCAGACCAGATTCTGAAAGTCTCATACAGATAGTTCGAAATCTTTCTCGCTCGGCTTTTCTCGTTTTTTCTCCACGAACAGATTTGATCTGAAGTGTACGGAGGAAAATCTCCCGACCCTTTAAAGCCGGAACACTGCTTGCCCCGGATCATCCGGTTTTCTTTCTAGGGCACTTTACGTGTAGTGAATGTATCAATACCGTAGCTGCTTCCTTTTGGGGTAGGCAGATTTGTTATCGGTTTTACATTTTTGGGAAGAATTTCGTTTTAAATTTTTGGTTTTAAACTGAATATTAATTTATATGATCACAATGTTTTTAAAACTTTAGAATGGCTGTCTGTAAAGATATGAAAAAAATATGACGTGTCTATGATATGAGATGATGTATAGCGTCACTAGCCACGTCATCTAAACGCCATATTGTCATCTATACTATAAATAATTATAATATATTAATATCATAAAGAGGAAAGATTTGTTTGTTTGTTTTATTTATGTATTAAAAAGGTCACCAACAGCTTCTGTATAAAAATATCTTAAAAAATTAAAGTTGCACAGTATTGAACATATACAGTTGCCAATTACAGGTTAACCAACATTTTTACATAATGAGTAATAACAATAATATTTATGTATTTAAAATATAAAAAAACTACTACAAAAAATACAATTTCTTTAGGGTATAACAGAAGACAAAAAAAGAACGAAACTTGTTACAAAAGGAAAAACAAATGAGATCAAAATTAAATTAAAAACAATAAAATGCAATTTGGGTAGGCAAATTGCCAGATGTAGGTGGCTTATTACTAAAACTGCAAGTCCTTAAGAGATTTATTTTGAGACTTTAGTTTTTATTGAATAGTTTCCAAAACAACTGGACTGACAATTTTTTCACTAATAGGACAACAATAATTACTTAACAGGAAGTAACATAGGCTATTCAACATCACGCTACTACCCACGGGAGCGAGGCAGCAACTAAAGACATGGGTGAAACCGCGCATGACAACTAGTTATACATAATTCAGTTCACATTTTCCTATCAACTGAAAGTTAACCCAAATATGTTTGCTAAAGATGTAAATATTCGTTGTTTCAAAAATGGTTTTGTGTCACATCATTATGAATTCCTGGGTGTTCCTTATTTTTTTTTTGCGGCACGCCAAAACGTGCGTCAATTTCATGTCAAATTACTATGTTATGTTGAATTATTACCTGTTAAGAATTACATCGAGAACGTAAACAAACTCCGGTATCTTATTATATAAAGATATTTTAGTTCTATAACTGATCTATTTAATATAGGAACATGAAAAACATCAAACTATCAGAATTAATGTTTTCTGTTCTTATTGTCTGTTACACACAAATAATAAAGAAATATAAACAAACAAATTGCAATACTACAACTTATGTACAACGGCGAGCTTAACTCAGGAATGGGTTTTCTTACAGCAAACCTTACTAAAATTGAGAAATTTGCAAAATAAGGATATTATGGTGAATATACATGGTGTATAAACACTTAAAATTTAACTATTAATAAACTATATAAACTAAGACATTCAATATATACATAATTATGTTGACAGACGATTGTTCCCTTATTCCTTCCTTATCATTCAGGCATGATTTTGCAGTATATAATAATATCTGCAGTGACAAAGTAAAAGATAAAATAAGCCTAGGTAAAGCGAAGTTTTGTATAAAATATAAAGTGGATGAATACAAATAACTACTAACAAAGAAAACATTAATCAAATATAACTTATGATAAGTGTGACCAATTATAAAAAGAAAATGACCTTCTAGAAAACCATCTACAGAAAATATGATAAGCCTTATTTTACAGCAAGTGGGTTAAGGCGAAGACGGATCGAATAACACCTCATTTGTCAAAACGAATGAAGGGTTGCTGAGAAAATGAGGATATTCCACTTAATCGTCCCCTTTCTGAATGTCTTTACGTTCCGTTTGATAAATGGCCGTGTATTATAATTCATTGGGAATATAAGTAGTTGGTATATACGTAGTTTGTATCACTGTCATTATAGAAATGTCGTCTAATATTTATACTTTACTAGCTTCCGCTTGCGACTTCGTCCATGTGGCATAGTTACTTTGGGCTAAAGCTAACTTTAAACCTCGTGATTATCGAAAAAAAATCATTCTCTCTCCTTTTCTTCCCTCTTTCTCCCCCTTAACTCAATTAAAAAATATAAGCCTATATCCGTCTCCAGGATCCCAACCATCTCTGTACCAAAATTCATCAAAATCGGTTGGGCCATTTAGGCGTGAAGACGTTACAAACAAACATACAAACGCAATTTCGCTTTTATAAAATTAGTAAGGATTATTGTAGTTTAAAAAACACACTCACACACACTTTCCCATAAACAAAACAAACAAACTCGTTTATTTGGCACCCATAACATAAGTATGCATAAAAATATGTTGTCCGCTATCTTTGGTAGCATTGTCATCCTTAACATCTAATATATAAAATTCTCGTGTCACAATTTTCGTTCCCATACTCCTCCGAAGCGGCTGGACTGATTTAAACGAAATTTTGTGTACATATCGGGTAGGTCTGAGAATCGGCCAACATCTATTTTTCATACCCCTAAGTGAACAGCGGGTGAAACCGCTGGGCACAGCTAGTTACAATGTAAAATTTCAGCTCAATTATTGGACACCGGAAAATAGGTATAATTACAGATGAAACTAAGAACAGTGTATTACAAAGCGTCGTCTTATCGGACGGTAATTCAACAAACTTTCTATCTTTCTTCTCAAATAATTAAAAATAATTACCTAATTAAAATTATTATACTTCAGGTAATACACCCATCATTTTAATTATAAATTACAAAATATAAAAGAAAATATAAGACTAAGGCAGCACAGACATGTTATTATATAACATTCATCAATAATATACATATTATAAATAAGAGCTTTTCTTGGCTAAAGATGTAAACAGACGTTGTAACAGTGCGGGTCTGTGGACAGTGTGCAATTCGTAGCTCACTGTCCGTCCATCTGGTGACAATAGGCCCTATCGACGGCACGTTGGTGTCCCACACGCGCCTCAAAGAGATGTCAGCAAAGCACCGTCAGGGCCACTGCCTTAAGCCCCGTTCCAATAAAGAAAAACGACTCGTTTTGCTTACGGATGGTAGTATTTTGACAAAAGTTCTATGAGACTTATTTCAAAATCTTACTATCCGTAAGCAAAACGACTCGTTTTTGTTTATTGGAACGGGGCTTTAGATACCACGGAAAAGAGCAAAAGAAGGAACATGGGTGGATTTTAATTAGAACAAATCTGACATTCTCTTCCGCTCCACCCGGACGGGGAGAAGTTAATAGATGATTTCCCATCCGAAAAAAAGACGTAACAAATTATGAATAAAAATAAACTAGCGATCGTAATTATTACACTTTAGTGACAGACTTTACATCTATCAATTCGTTTAATTTGAAAGCAAAAAGTATCGATTCATAAAACAATCCAGTTAACTTCCATTGATAAAATGAACTTCTCGAAAACAAATGAACCGATTTTGCACCGAAATTGCATTTATATCAAAATCACACTGATAACAAAGTTTCCTAACAAATAATTCTTCGCGCTATCTCCAATTTTATTAAAGAAAGTATGAAATGGGGGTGCGGCACGGTTGCCTTCAAAAATTGCCCCAACCAAGGTTGGGACGGTGATAAAAAATAATATTCAAAGTTTCCCCCCTCTTTCTCTCAATTATAGGAACTTTTATTGGAGTTCGTAATGCTGTCAACACCTCGAAGGCGTTATATCTACTTAAAACATTAGTATTTAATGTTATAGTATGGTTGGGATGAGACGCTGAGTTTTTGATGGTATTCCGTTAATGCGCTACGATAATATTCTTTAGTGGCCATTTATTTGTGCATTTTGATTCAGGTGAGGAAACTTTGTCATTGAGACCGCGGCGGATTTTGTGCCCGAGCCGCCAGTCGAGGGTGTTATAGAGCCAAGAACAACAGTGACAAATCTTCATGTGAATCAAACGACGTTTTACTTACGGATAAATTAAGAAACAAAAAGTACTTTTGTCATTAATCAATATGGAACTAGTATTTCATTTGTTTTTTCGCCGCGCCCCAGACAGAAGGAGAAACAAAGGTACGAATCCGCCAAACAGCCTAATTTTAAAAATAAATGTCAATTTGCTGTTATAAGCAAATCTAATATATAAAATTTCCGTGTCACAATGTTAGTTACCGTACTCCTCCGAAACGGCTCGACTAATTCTTATGAAATTTTGGGTACATATTGGGTAGGTCTGAGAATCGGCTAACATTTATTTTTCATACCCCTAAACCTCAGCGGGTGAAACCGCTGGGCACAGCTAGTTATTTTATAAAATTAAATGATCGTGTTTATTTGTGATATTCTGAGATACACAAGTTTTTTTTTATTATTAAATATGAAGGCCTTAAAAACATGCGCTTCTTTTGTTTAAAAAAATCACCACCGGCTATAGGGATGTGAGCAGTTGTTTATTGTTATCCGTGGTGAAGTCGACGAAGAAAAAATGGAAGCCCTTGTTGGGTTAAATGAGGAAAAAGCACGTGTGTGAAATAAATTGCATGTTGAACCTACTGTGAAAAAAAGTGTTTTGAAAACTTTTTTTTCTATACAACATTACTGTACGTATTTTTTATTAGTAGTTTAAGTATTATTAATTATGTCAGACTTCGCTTGATATGTTTTATATTCCATGCATTTTTTTTGTTGCTTGCTTAATGTCGTATTCAATTTAATTATGTAATTAATATTCAGAATGGTGATTTTAATGTATTTTATAATTATTTTAATTTGTTTTTTTTTTGTATTGGGTTGGCTGCCTTTTATTATGGATAAATAAACAACTTAACAGTCTTTTAAGGGATAAACAGAGATGTAGATCCTTACTAATATTATAAAAGCGAAAGTGAGTTTATTTGTTTATTTGTTTGTTACCTCTTCACGCTTTAATGGCTAAACCGATTTTGATGAATTTTGGTACAGAGATAGTTGGGAACCAGGAGACGGACATAGGCTATTATTTTTTTAAAAAGAGTGGGATATGAGGGAGAAAGAGGGAAGAAACGGGAAAACATAGCGTTGCTATTACAAATCAATAAGGCGCTACCAAATTTAACGCGAGCGAAGCCGCGGGCAAAAGCTAGTACCTAATAATAGTAAACCCACATTTGACCAAATATGATTAAGTACCTTAAAACAGCGAGCGAGTCCATTGCCAACAACCAGGTATAAACTTAAACAAAAAACATAAGCTTCTTTGCATAAATTATTAACTAACGTGCTCTAATTATGTCACACGACGTTATTTTAAAATTTAATATGTCAAGGCTTCACTGTTCTACATGCAATGTCAAGTTGGTTAGTTACACGACACTGTGATAGTTTTGAGTCCTTCTCAATGATGACTGTTGGATAAACGAGACATTTTAGATTAGCGCTCAAAACTCTATTGAGAAATGCACACATTTATTAATATATATATTTTTTAAATATAACGTTGCCCACGCTAGGAATTTCTCCTGTATCTTGGGTGCGTTTACGAACATTCCATTGTCACTTGAAAAGTACGGTTAGCAAAACATTATTTATTATAAATAAAACTTGGCAATCCTTTTTTTTGTGCACAACATTCCTTTGCCGACTCTACGTAACTTCATCGATTTGACAGCAATTACGTCACAAAGTGGTCAGTCTTAAATTTATTTGATGTACAAAATAAGAAGTATTTTGCTAATAATAAAAATAAATGTAAAGCCACATGGGCGGTTTTAATGAAAATATTGATGATATTAACGTTAAAACTAACAAATAACTAAAGATAACCAGACAATTCAAGACTCTAAGGAAATAAGTGACATATTTAATCAATTTTACATAGAATCGACCAATAATAACAAAAAAATTAAATACAATATTGACGAGATAAACAAGACTATCGATGGTAATTATGAACACACAATATTTCTCAAACCTACCGATGCTTTGAAGGTATTTAGTATTATACAAAATCCTAAGAATACAAGTGCCGTAAGACTAGATGACATAACAACAAAGGTGATAAAATTATGCGCTTTATATGTTTGCAACCGTTATGTTATTTAATAAACTTTTCATTTGAAGAAGGTGCATTTTCAGAGCTTTAAAGAAACCCATAGTAAAGCCACTTTATAAAAAAGGGTATAAATCTGACATGAAGAACTATAGGCCAGTGACGCTGATACCAATCATATCAAAAATCTTGGAGAAAAACATGCTGAGAAGGCTTCAAGATATTTGAAACGCATTATGTGCATGAATTCTAATGACTCAGTTGATTTTGAGGATAAAATAGGCAGCACAAAGATTTGAGTAGCCTGTATTGTTTAGCACGTAGCTGGCTTGTAATTTAGTGTTGTGTTCTTCGCAACAATAAATTCAAACCTAACCTTTCATCCATTATCTATTCTTAATAAAAGCTTCCGACATAAGTGTAGCCTTCACTTAAATTCCAACAAGCTATTTCGATCTTATAAAGTATAATTGAAGATAGAAACTTTGCATGAGAACTGGCTCGTTGCCAAAAGCTTCGCACAGTAAACAGGTTTATGCGATAAACAATTTTCGTGAAATAAAGTGATGTTGACGTATCTTGCAAACGTCAAGAACTTGCATTCAATTTATAGTGCTTAAATAGTCGTTTAAAGTTACAGGCAGAAGAAGCATTGATAGACAGTTCTGTCTTTTGTATTGACTGTGAAAACAGTGCTGATTATTTATCTGACATTTTGATTTTACTTGAATACTAATTTATTCGCAATATATGTTGGTACACACGACGGCAGGTCAACCTAGTCTAGGTACTCTGGTTTAGTATAGGTTGATGTGCCGTCGTGTGTACAATTTCGGTCTGATCATAAGTTAATTACAAATCCATAACACTTCGTCATAATAATAATAATATGACATGCAAACATTTGGGTTCATATTTATTTATAGTTATACAATTTTGTCATAATGAGTTTATTTCAGACTAGCTGTCTTGCGCGGTTTCACCCGCGTTTTGAGTTGCTGCTCCGCTCTCGTAGGTAGTAGCGTGATGTTGTAAATGTCTATGCCTATGTTACTTCCTGATAATTTAGCTTCCTATTAATGAATAAATGGTTAAAATCGGTCCTGTAGTTTCGGAGCCTACTCGGTATTAACAAACAAACAAATCTGCTTTATCAAATTAATATTGAAATGAAAAGACACACTAGTTTTAATTAATAATAATAATAAATCGTTTATTTCAGAAACAAGTTCCATAAAAGAAAAATAAAAGTTAGAAAAATTAGTCAGCAGAAAAAAAAACATTAAATAAAATAAAAACAATCAATTAAACATCATATTAACATTAATTTGATAATAAAATAAAACAACACAAAAGCAAATAAAAATGTAAAATAATTAGTTAAAACATATAGCAGTTAAACATCTCAAAAACATTTACATAAAATCAATTTAAGTGGCAAACATAAAAAATATTTCTGTCCAACAATAATATTTAAATTAACAATTCATCCTAAACATTCATTCGTCAATGTCAGACTTGTCCAGTAATAATCCTCATCCACTTGGACTGGATCGGACAGTCAAATCGCCCAGCAATCATCTCAAGGATGCTGTTGCTACTATCCCTCAATCGTCATTGCAAGGAAGCTACCCTTTTGCGTATTATGGCTTTATAATCGTCTGCATGTGCTTCAGCAAACATTAATGACGCGCTGCAATAGGGGGGAAGCCGCATCAACATCCTAAAAATATTGTTGTATTGAACGCGCAAGACATTAGCGGCCCGACGAGTATGACTAACCCAAAGGCTGCACGAGTAAAATGATTGGCAGTATGCCTTGAATAAAGTGATTTTCACTTCTGTAGAGCATCGAGCAAACCTACGGGCAATCATATTCCCTCGGACCGCCAATGCCCTACGCTCCCGTTCCAGGTCAGCATCATCAGACAGGTCGTCAGTCACAATATGCCCTAAGTATCTGAAACTGGTAACCCCCTGAAGCATCTCGCCACATAACATAATAGGCGGCACACACACGGGCGCACTTGAGTTCCCTTTAAAAAGAAGGACTTTACTCTTTGCAGTGTTATACGTAAGCCCATGCCCTACCGCATATTTCTCGCAGATCACCAACAACTTACGAACTGCACCCACCGATGGTCCCAGCAACACCATATCGTCAGCGTAGCTGATATTATTGACGCACACATTATCATTATGACAACCGGTATGAGTGCTGCTAAGCTCACCGATAAGGTCATTCACGTAAAGGTTAAACAACAGAGGAGAGGTCAGTCCACCCTGCCTCACCCCACACTCCAAGTCATACGGGTCAGACAAAGTACCCGCCCATCTCACCTGATTCTGTTGGCAACCGTACCACTCCTTTAGGAGACGTATGACTTCCACCGGCACACCCGCGCTGCCCAGTTTGCCCCAAAGCTTGTCATACAGTACAGTATCAAAAGCTCTGGACAAATCAAGGAAACACGCATACACCGGTGTTTTCCGGTCAGTGTAGTACCTGACAGCCTGCTTAAGAGACAATATAGCACTTTCGGTGGAAAGCCCACTCCTGAATCCAAACTGGGCTTCATGCAATACAACCTGATGAACAAGAATCTTATTAAGCAGGCTGTCAAGCACCTTAGCAATTATAGTCGCCAGGGAGATGGGCCGGTAATTATTCCTGTCCGAGGCGTCTCCAGTTCTATCCTTAATTACCGGAACCACTATCGTTCTGGTAAGTTCATCCGGCAAATACCCATGACAGAGACAGAGGTTATAAAACAGAGAGAGGACTCGCGGCAAATGAACCCCTGCATATCTCAGATGCTCTACACTGAGACCATCATGCCCAGGTGATTTGCCCCCCTGCATATCGCTAATTAAACACGTCCTGCAAAATTACACAAGGCATTAATAATGTTATTATTATTATTCCGGAAGCACGCAGGCGTAGTCGTGGAAATTACTTTATGACTGTTATTATTAACTTTGTGTCAAGTGTGTCACGATGAATAATCCGGAGTTTCAAGTAATTTAGTCATGTATGTAAAGGCATATTTATATAGGGGAAAATATACAAGTCCGTGATTAGAGTTGTTGTACTGTATGGGTCAGAATGCTAGGCAGTAACGTGGATGAAAAACGATTGCATGTAGCGGAGATGAGAATGTTGAGATGGATGTGTGGAGTGACAAGAATGAATAAAGTAAGGAATTTGCAAGTTGCGCCTTTTACAGAAAAATTGAAAAGGAGTCGTTTGTCTTGATATGGGCATGTACCTAATGAGGAGGGATGAAGCACATTTGACTAAAAGAGTGATGGTTCTGAATGTTGATGGACGGAGAGTATTATTTATTATATTATATTTTTTTTAATGTAAACTATTTGGAAATAAATCCTTACTAATATTATAAAAACGAAAGTGAGTTTGTTTGTTTGTTACCTCTTCACGCCTTAATGGCGAAACCGATTTTGATAAATTTTGGTACAGAGATAGTTGGGACCCAGGAGACGGACATAGACTATTTTTTTTTAAGTGGGATTTTAGGGAGAAAGAGGGAAGAAAAAGGAAAACTTAGCTTTGCTATTACAAATCAATAAGGCGCAAGGGCAAAAACTGCAGGAAGCAGGTACCTGCAAATCAGGAAAGGGGAACTGTGTTACTCCAAGTTTAACGCGATCGAAGCCGCGGGCAAAAGCTCGTCGATAAATAAAATAAATAATAATAGGTATGAATTTCTGTAATTATGCTGTTGAAATGTTGGTTTACTATACTACATCGCTGCTCAAACCTAAGGAGATTACTGGCGCGATGGTTAGCATATATTTATGTCTACACGAACTTAACACCAAACACCCCAGAAATAATTGCAGAACAGAATCACAACACTACAGAAATTCATTAACGATGGTTTCCAAACTAAATTACGTAGGTAAACTGACATATTGGGCGTATCGTTGCAAGCTAAATATCGGAAGCTTCCCGCCTATTATTTGCCAGGGTTGCCACAACGTTAAATATGATCCGGAACTTCCGCTCCTGTTAATTTTACTAACAGACTGGAAACCGCATGCCTAAACATGTTGTGTTGGTAAATAATAGTTGTGATCGGTTACGTTTATCATTGTTTGGATTTTGTAGCTTATGATGGAATCTTGTTGACATAATATTGTAAATACGCTAATTTGACGACGCGATTGGTGCAGTGGCTAAGCGTTTGACTGCTGCGTAACGTGTCGCGGGTTCGATACCTGAACGGAAAAATATTTGCATGACCTACAGATGGTTGTTTCGGGTGTGGCTGTTTGTGTATGTGAGTTTCATGTTTGTAGATGCACCAACGTTTTCTTTTTTTTAATATTGATTATTCTTAATAAATTATTCTCATGGTTCATTACAACGTCATGTAGAAACAATGGGCGGTGTAAGCGATGTTTTCAAGACAACCTTGTGATGAATCGTGTTAATTGCTTCATTATTAAGTTTGAAAATTCGTGTGCTTGGCACATTCAGATCGCAATATTTGTATTCATACTGAATAGCATTGTAGCTCTTTTCCTAAATTTAAATCCGTATTCACAAGTTTTGGAAAAAGTCTGTAAAAGAAAAAGCCAAACACAAGATCAGTTTTTGATGCCAATCGATCTTTTTATCCATAAAAATGAAGAAAAAAGAGAAGACCAGAAACAACAGATATAAAAAAACCAAGTTGTTTGTTAATTTAATTATTTTAGTTCACAAAGTGAGTTAATATTGAATTTCAAAAAAGTACGCCTCCTATGTACACGTGGCTCGCATTAAGGATGAACCTAATCAAAATGTTCGGCCTTGAAAGTAATATTTTCCTACTTAGATAACAACAAAAAACGTACTCGAATTAGTCTACGCAAGAGTTAAACCACTCGAACAAAGCGTCAACCGATTTTTATTTCAAACCTGAACAGAATTTCAGCAAATCATGCCTTTAAAATGTAGCTAACATATGCAGCAAAATCATACCTTTCCAGGCAATTAAATTTAATTACGATCAATGAAATAAACCTACCAACTCCCGGCACATTGCCAAACTAACTTGCTTAAACTAAGTCACCCAATTTGAGTTCACTTTTATTTGGTCAGACTCCTTTCCATCCGTTCTGACTCAGTGAAGCCTGAATAAACACTAATAATGAAAAGGAATTAAATTTACTGGATTGTTGTGTTTGTTTCTGTACCCGTTGCCCGAAATTAGGACCTTTGCGTATTAAGTTTGGTTTCATGATTTCAAATCCTCGAAAGACAATTAGGTTTTGCGTGGCAAATAACTTGATTGGAGTTCGGCCCTGTCGTTATTGTTGAAATGTATTTTTTTTTATATTTTGTTGGATGGTGGGTATTTTCATTTTTTACTTTATTATGTCTTTCTATTTTTTTATTTGCGTTAGGTAGTGTGTAGTGTTTTTTTTATATTTCGCCATTATTTTAGAATTCCCATCAAATAAAGTTTTTGTAATGATATAATTGAAACTTAGGCACATGCCCACCAGGGTTGCGAGTTGTTCGAAAGAAAAACCGCGGCCCCGGAACATAAAAGGCAAAAGAAGGAACATGGATGGTTTTTAGTCACATCACCCCGCTTCGCCTAGAGCGGGGAAAGTATTTTAAAAAACATAATTTATCCATCTTCACAGACATTTATAATAGCAGTAAGCTTTTCATTGATCTGCAAGAAATAAGAAATCAAGTAGAAATACGTCCATTTTTTAAAATCTGTTTCAGATCTATGCGTCTCTTTTTGCTTTAGTTCTGAAAAAGTTCTCTGCAGGATAGATTTTTAAAAGAAGTCTAAGTTTTTTAATAAGATTATGTTGTAGTGGGAATACTTTTGAAAACGTACGTCTCGGGAAATGTATCATAATTATCTCTTTGTAACTCAAAGATTGTTGATATGTGTGCATGTTTATGTGTGCGTATTCATAAAGATATTTCATTTTTAACCGACTTTAAAAAAGAGTATGTTCTCAATTCGTCGGAATCTTTTTTTTATGTATGTTCACGGATTACTCAAAGACGCCTGGACCGATTTGCAAAATTCTTTTTTTGTTTGATAGGGTACACTTTTCAGGTGGTCCCATATCAATTTTATTTAAATTGATTAGGTAATTTATAAGTCTACAATAAAAAGAAAATTCTATGTCTATATGGATAACTTGCTAATATTTTAGTAACAATGGAAAATGAATACTTGATAAAAAATTATGTGATATATCATTATACCATAACTAAAAATGCTGAAATAAAAAAACTTTTTGGAAGTCTGTTTTATTATTTACAAAAAGTTTTTTTTAATTCAAAGAAGGTAAACTAGAATATGACAAAGGACTTCGACTTCGACTAAGGAATCGCTGAGGTGACGCTTCTTGTCACCCAAGGGCTGGATTTTACTTTGACCAGAGGCTAAGTATCTTGGGTACATTTAGGACGATTTTTTTAATGTCATTTTATGGTTTGTTGTTGGTGATAGGATAACTCAATCACCGTAGATGCGGGTCTGTTAACAGTGAGCAATGGGTAGCTCACCGTTCGTAAGTCCAGTGACGACAGGCCGTCTCGACGGCGCGTTAGTGTTCCAAGCGCGCCAGCAAAGCAGAGGGGCCTGCCAGGGCCATCACATTGTGGTTGGTGGTGGTGGGTTGTGGGTTTTGCGAAAGATATATCGCGGTCCCGGAACATAAAGGTCAAAAGAAGGAACATGAGGGGGTTTTAATCACTTAAGTTATTTCATGATTTTCCATCCGCAAAAAAAAAGATTGCCTAATACAATGTAGAGTACGTTCTAAGTATGTGGCTTAAAAAGTTAAGGAATTATTAGGAACGGAAGTCGGTGATTTTTGTTTGATTCATCGATTTTTTTGAAAGTCCCCGAAGTAAATTTTATTTCCATCGTTTTTTTTTTTTGTAAAAACAGTTTTTATTTCAGCCTTTTAGTTGTGGTGTGAGAAAACCTCATACAAATTTATATCGAGTCTTCATTTTCCATTGCTATTAAGAGATATTAGCATATCGTCCAAATACATTAGTAGAAAAAAATAAGACTGATAATGGTTTGCAATTGACAGAACTGCACCAAATTGAAATGGGACCATGCGGGAAGCACCAATTTTCAAATAAAAAGAAACGGTTCAAAAGTCGAAAGTTCTTAGTTAACAAACATAAATTAATTTCTTTAAGTAATGAGACGTTTCGATTTGACTTATAAATTATAATGTTATAGCATTGTGAGAAGCCTAATCCTTACTTCCTTACTATAATATTTTAAAAGCGAAAGTGAGTTTGTTTATTTGTTTGTTACTTCTTCACGCCTAAATGGCTTAACCGATTTTGATGAATTTGGTACAAAGATAGTTGGAACCTTGGAGACGGACATTGGCTATTTTTATAAAAAAAAATTGAGATGTGAGGGAGAAAGAGGGAAGAAAAGGAAAAACTTAGCATTGCTATTACAATAAATAAGGCGCAAGGACAAAAACTACAGGTAGCAGGTACCTGTAAATCAGGAAAGGGGAACTGTGTTACCCCGAATTTAACGCGAGCGAAGCCGCGGGCAAAAGCTAGTATTAAATAAATAAAAAAAAAACAGTCAAACTTAGAACCTCCTCGTTTTTTTTAAAGTCAGTTTAAAAACGAAGCACAAGATAAAGTCGAATATCCCATAGCATTACTTAATTTATGTACCACGTAGTAGCTACCAAAGTTTTCTTGCAAGGTACTTAGTGAATAGTGAGTGAGTAGAGGAAATTGCGGACATAACTCTTTTTACAGTAGATTGAGCTACTTTACGAGTTTGCCTGACTGGGGACGCCGAGTAGTCTTAGTATACGGCTCCAAGTATAGTAGCACTAAATACAGAGTGTAAAGTAAGTTCTCAGACTTATTGCGGGTCACCCTCAGACTTTACTTACTGAATTATCTATGAAAACTTGGTGTATTCCTGAAGTAAAATTATAAATCTTCATTCACTTTTTTACCTGTTTTTTTGCCGTTAAATTTATTAATATTTACTACTATTATTTGCAAACTATAAATAGACATAAACTGATCATAAAAATATCTACAAGTAAAAAAATGGTAAAATAATTACAGGGCGTCAAAAAATTCGTCCGCATCGCAGTCAACAGGAAAAGTACCCAGAAGGGTGGCAGAATTACCGCGTTGGATGGCAATGCTTATTCTTTGCGCAAAAAAAGGCCAGCCCTCGGTCACGAGAAGAGTTGACCATTCGCTTTGCGATTTCTCTCGGACTTTTTTTCTTTTGACTCGGACCCCATGGCCCTAGTGTTTTACCTGTTTAAAATTTTCGAAAAGGAAACATTCAAATTATGCATTCTAACAGCACGGGATACGCGAAATTTAGACCATATTTCCTGAAACTTCCTCACAAAAAAACAGTGATAGAAATACACGAAAAGAGTGGTAGTGCACGTCGCTATAAATTATCAAAGCTTTCCCATTCGGAGCAATCTGTCTGCGGACAGAAAAATGTACGTTGGACTAGTAAACTGGCCGGGAAAGGTCCATTGCCTGTCATTTTTTTACACCGATATACTATTCTACCTGTTCGCACACGTAAAATGCAATTTCCTTTAATGTTACCCATTCTCATATTCATACTTTAGAAACAGTTTGCTCTTAAAATACTCTGACAGCTCCAATTTCACAGACGATACCAAAGTGAAATATGTAGCGAAATGACTTGAAAATCTCAAAGTTTATTTAGGAATTTCCATGTAGTAGATAAGTTTGGAATTGTTCAAGTTTGCACTTTCGTGCTATGGGAGCTTGTGTGCGCTCAATTTCGAATGCTCGGCGGTGCGGTGTTGTCACAACATTTGCTGTTTGTACCGCAATGCGCCGCGTCACACGGAAATTTTTCGAGGCTTTATGTAAAATTTAGATATGCCGCGCATGTGCAAAGTAGGTCAAAGGCGAATGTGAAACATTTTTCCAAAGCGGATTGTGGAAACTGGCACATTGTTGTGGAGAAGTTGACTTCAGTTTGTTTGCGATGATGAATGGCAGGAACCCTTTCACGTTATCCACATAACTTCGGTGGTGTTCGCTTTGCGAGGCTCGGACGTATGTTTATTATTTGACGCGGACGTTTCATCGTAATCAGGAGGGACCGGACATTCGCAAAAAAGTTTCCTGAAATATAATTTCTGTATAATACCCTTAGACCCTTAGTTATATCCCACCTACATACATTATTACACAGTAAAAAATATAAAAATAATACCAGCCCATAACTGCCCCACTGCTGGGCAAAGGCCTCTTCTCATACAAAAAAGGCACGAGCATTGATCACCACGCTTGCTCAAGCCGAGTTGGCGATTTCAGACTTATATTAATTACAATAAAGTTCAGGTTTTCTCACGATGTTTTAGATGAACTGTTTAGAAAGTAAATATGAATTGTAAAAGTCACATTGGTACTTGCCCGAATTTGAACTCACAACTTTATGCTTGAGAGACAGGGCGTTTAACCTCTGAGTCATCGTGACATCCACAGTATTCTGTGTAAAATAATGTTATTCTGGTTCTAAAACCAGTTTATTAATGCACCGTGTAATGAAAGATACCTACCTGCCTAAATTAAAATATAATTACATTTTAAAACTAAATTATCCATCTTTGCAATTTCAGAATAAATATGATATCATGTTTATTTTCAACAGGCTGTTGTTAACATTTCAAACAAAAACTAGCTATCGTTCAAAACATACAAAACAAGAAAATACAAAACTAGGCAACATGCGGGTCCAAATAGCCCCATAAACTAAAATAAAACTACACAAAATATAAACAGCAATCTGGCGTGGATCAATCCCACATAGAGGCACATTTCAAAAATAAAACGTTCAGCAACGGCTGCCTTTAAAACGACAAAAATAAAAAATTCTCAATCCGCGTTGATTTGTTTTTGTCCAGCAAAGTCAAAGACTTCAAAGCGTTCAGTCGGATAAATGACCTATCGTGGCAAACTCATGCATAAAGGTAGACGAACACATAATAATACTAGGTACTACTAGCAGATATGGTGCAGGTATATGCCGGGTATGGTTAAGTCCGCCGCGGGGGACGCTCAGGGCGTCGGGCGCCGCGGGATGACTCCCAGCCACCTGTCTAGTAAAGACGGTGTTTACCATCACATGCTTGAAAGAGATGTCAGAAAAGCAGAACCACTGCCTGCCGGAGTTGCGGGATGTTCGAGAGAGATACCGCGGCCCCTGAAGATAAAGGGCAAAAGAAGGAACATGGGTGGGTTTTAGTCAGTAAAAGTATGTCCGCAAAAAAAGGTGTGGTTAATTCCAGTAAGACCAGCACCGTCTTAACGTATCGATGGCAAAAGGTTTAAATGGCGCCAAAACCTAGCCACGCGCACCCCGCTGACTGACACAGTAAATAGATAATCAAGTGCACTGGTGATCAAGCATGCGGTACAAGATGGAAGGTGGTCTTTGGAGAGACGGCTCAACGAAGAAGTCACTAGAAAAATCTAGACGCAAAAATGCAACTCAGTGGGCGTTGCATTTTTACGTTTAGATTTTTATGAAGAATGAAAGAATCTATCTCTTTCTCTTCTGATGCCACCGTTCACCGTTGTTTGTTCGTTCTTCACCGTTGTGTGAAAATTTCAAATGACCGCTGGTTATCACTCAACCTGCCCTAGTCCTAACCTGCGTTCAGCCTTATATTGAACCTTTAAAGACCTAAGGTTAAAAGTGAAAACAAAACCTCTTCAGAGCTAAAATTAATTTATCTATTCACACCGATAACATAGTTTTGTTTTCTCGTTATTTCAAAGTCTAGTCTAGTATTTCGCAAGTACTAAAATAATATTTGATAAATGTAGCGCTCATAATTAGAACTAAAGTCAGCTTGTTCAAATGTTCATAACTCATTCAACTTCGTATCATTTTCAAGCATTTATAGAAGCTGAAATAAGTCACTTGGAACTAGAATCAACTTTTAAAACAAAAGTTTGGAGTAGCTTTTGTGCTACGTTTTATTTTAACTTATGACGTCGTCGCATACATGTTGCGGGTTGTTCAAAAAAGATACCGTGGCCCCGGAACATAGAAGGCAAAAGAAGGAACATGGGTGGGTTTTAGTGAGTTAAAGTATGACATTTCGCTCCGCCCAGAGCGGGGGAAGTTACTTGATGAATTTCCATCCATCCTTAAAAAAAGGCATCCATGTATTCTCACAAACTTTAGTATTTATAACATTAGTAGGATTTTACATGTGTGTTCAGGTCAAACAAGCACCTCAATCGCGAAATACATTTCAATCATAATCCGAAAAAAATTCAAGGACATTCTCAATTCATTGTTTTTTTTATAAACTCCCTTCCCATCAATATTCGTGAAAAGCGCAATGAATGCTGTTAAACTGCCGTGCCTTTGTAAGTGTGTTACGAAAATACTCCGCTACAATTTAGTTGTTATTACCCTTAGAACATGATATATATTGCTTTAGCACACTGGTCGCTTCGCATCCAAACTTGCATTATACAAACTTTAACAATTTCCGAAGTTGCATCTTAAGCGAACCTCGTTTTTCTTGTCTTTCTTTTTTTTTTCTTTTTTAAAAAAACGTTGCCCCACACTAAGAATTTCTCCTGTATCGTGGGTGCGTTTACAAACATTAAACTCACATACACAAACGGCCAGACCCGAAACAACTATCTGCAGGTCATACAAATATTTGTTCCGTGCGGGAATCGAACCCGCGACACGCAGCGCAGCAGTCGATTCCTCAGCCACTGCGCCAACCGTGCCGGCCCGTGCTTTTCCTCTTTGACCATTTGTTTTGTGTGCAGAAGACAAGTCTAAGGCGATGATGACAGTGCAGCAGTGTTACTCGTGTTGGCAAATATCAAGTGCTGGTTGGGGTGCTGATTGTAAGACAAATATACTGCAAAAATCTAATCTTTAAATATATATTTCTGCTGTACGTGTGTATGTGACTAAACTCCTCCTAAACGACTGGACCGATTTGAATGATTTTTTATGTTTGCGTTTGGGAGGTGCACTTTTTAGTTTTGAATTACAAATTAGCCCAGCAGATGACGTTACAGTGGTGGGTGAAACCGCTGAGTACAGCTAGTATTTATATATATTGAATAAAATATCCTTTCCTGAACTTCACAAAATCCTTGTTTCTCCGATTTTTGAAATATTTCCCTACCTTTTATTAAACCCAGAGTTAGCACAAAAATACAACCACTGCAAAAAATACAACCACTGCAAAAGAAGACTGCGATAATATACAGCCATTTATCTAAGTTTTACGTATATGACCGGTAATAAAACTGGTTTTATTTGTTTTCCTTACATAAGATTTGTTTTTAAAAGGATGTTTATTACAACAAAAAACACTTTTATAATTTCATTATATTTCATAACTATATTATTTATATCATTTAACGTCCTGTGCAAGAGATAAATAATACCTATTTCAGTGATTTTAGCAATAGCTTTTTTTTGCTGATGGGAAGTCATCAAATAACTCTTTTGAAAAACCCGCAACCCCGGCAGGCCCTTCGGCTTTGCTGACATCTCTTTGAGGTGCGCGTAGAACACTAACGCGCCCACGACAAAGCTTTGTAGCAATGGGTTCACCCGCACTAAATGGGACTAAAACTTGCGAAATGTGGGTTTACTAAAGATAGATAAATCATTTATTTGATAGAAAGATACAATACAAGAATCAATCCAAAAAATATATCGAACAGAAAATAAAGAACACAAATAAAAAAAAAGTAATTTGGAAGTTAGATTGACCCATAGGCATTTAGACACATCACATACATTTATAAAGGTCGCCCACTACTGGGCGGTGTGAGTCTCAAGATTACACCAAATAGAAGTCCAGCTCAGCATAATGCTAGGTAGACTTCTTGACGTTGGTATTCTGCTGAATCCTGCTAGTGACACAGGTATTAGGTATACCTCTGCGGAGTTTGTGAAGTGTAACATTATTAACACAAATTTTTAATAATCTTGTCTATGCATTGCAATCAGTGAGCTATAGAAATAATAATGAATTCAATTTCCAATTTGCAGGGCCTCTCCTTTGCTTTAAATTCGCTTTTTACAACAATATTCAGCCTTTTCACGAACTCCTAAGTCTAGAAAATACAAGGCCGCTTTTACATATTCAACACATTATAAATTTATCCCTTTATTAATGACTCAACCATTAAAAGCGTGACCTTGGAACATAATGTTTAGAATGAAAGCCGATTGTCAGGCGTTTTACGAGCGTTTTATGCGCGTATTGATTGATGATACTGGCGTAATTGGTTGCAATATCGATACTTTCGACTTTTATAGTTTTCAATTTTACACTTAATATTGCAAATGGGTCTGGAATGCTTTGTTGTGCTAAGCTTGTGTTGGGTTCGTTTTTTATGTTGAAGATGTTAGGTATATAGAGTACCGTTCTTAAAAAAAAAAAATGGAATCCTTATTGAACCCCTTTGTTGTCCGTCTGTCAGATTATAAAAAAAAACAAAAAAGAACTTGACAGACAGTGTCAAGTTCTTTTTTGTTTTTTTTATAATCTGCTCCACGCTAGGAATTCCTCCTGTATCGTGAGTGCGTTTACAAACATTTAAACTCACATACACAAACAGCCAGACTCGAAAATACTATCTGCAAGTCATACAAATATTTGTTACGTGCGGGAATTGAACCCGCGGCACTCGATCGCTTCCACTTTTATTTTAATCTCGGAAACGGAGGTATCGAGTTGAAATTAATACCATATACTAAACTCTGTGGTCCCTTTGTGCCAAAATAAATCTTTTTAGTCTACACAGTCAAAATATATGTATATATTTTATACGGAACCCCCGGTGCGCGAGTGTGACTCTTTTTTGGTCGGTTATTTTTTCGGTTTTACTAATAAGTTCATTATATTTGCAGAACAATTTAAAACTTTTTTAAATATTGAGTTTCTGGACTGATATTCTGGTCGAGTAGTTGCAAACGCTGCTGACCATGAAGTCCTTCAAAGTACTATGGGTTTTTCTATCAGAAATTTCCTCACAAGATGCAAGATGCACGCTCACTTTTACATGGAACAACGTGCTTTGCCCAATCCAGCAATCAAACCCACGACGAACGCGGCCGTTCTAAATTTCCTCGTACGATTATAGTTAAGTTCCATGTAGGTAAAGGAAGCCTTTGCCATCGAGCAGGCCATACATCGCATACTCCAGTCTGCTAATCACCTGACCTCTTTTTTTTGTGGAAGGGAAATCATCAAATAACTTCCCCGCGGGGGGAGCGTCAGACTTGTACTGACTGAAACCCACGCATGTTCCTTCTATTGCCCTTTATATTCCAAGGCTTATATCTCTTTCGAACAACCCGCAAACCCGGCAGGTGGCCCTGGCAGGCCCCTATGATTGCCTGACCACTTAAACAATTATTCTAGCTAAAAACATGACGTAAAGTGCCTCAATAGCCTGAACACAAGACCAAAGAAACTCCATTTGATTGTATCAGCGCCTGAGCAAAACTTTACGATCGCGTTTCCCTTCGTGTTTGCCGTACGCGTTAAACTGGTGTAAACAGAAAACAACGGTACACATCATTCACACGCGTTTTTATTGACGTTCAGAACAAAGGGCGCGATGCAATGGTTGTGGGAACGAGGACTGGTGGAAATTGATGCGGAGTGTAATGGTTACAGCTGTGTTAGCAGATATTTTAGCTTTTATGCTGCATCGTTAAGCTATTGAGTGGAGTTATCTTGATTTAATAATATGCATCCTACTATATAAAAATACTAGGTTTTGCCGGGGCTTCGCTCGCGTTAAATTCGGGGTAGCACAGTTCCCCTGACCTGCTGCTACCTTTAGTTTTTGCCCTAGCGCCTTATTTATAAGTATAGCTAAGTTTTCCCTTTTCTTCCTTCTTTCTCTTTCTCACTTTAAAAAAAATAGCCTATGTCCGTCTCCAGGGTCCCAACTATCTCTGCACCAATCGGTCAATTCATCAAAATCGGTTTAACCATTTAGGCGTGAAGTAACAAACAAACTCACTTTCGCTTTTATAATATTAGTAAGGATTATAAATGCGAATGTTTGTGAGAATAGATGTATGGATGTTTGTTACTCTTTCACGCCAAAACGGCTGAACGGATCTTGATGAAATTTGGCACAGAAGTATACTATATATATATAAACTATAGGCTGGAATAACACATAGGATATTTTTTTTAATATCATGGAGGCGAAGCTGTGGGCGCCAGTTAGTACCTATAACATATATGATTGCTCCGTTAGTCTTGCGGTTGCAAGCGCGACTGTTGAACACCGGGGTTCTGTGTTCGACTCCCAAGTCAGGCTAAAAGTGTTATTGGGATTTTTCCTTTCCTTTGAAAATTCCTCAATGACGTCCCGGAGTTTGGAAGTTGGTGGTATGCTCCCGTGCCTTAGAAAGTACATGAAACCGCGGCTTGCGCCCGATCTCTCTGAGGTCGTGTCGTTTTGCCGTCCCATCGGACTATAAAAGTGAGGGAATAGTGAGTGCACCTGTGCCTACGCAGATACTTGTACAATATAACATATAACGCGTATATATATCATTATATTTATTATATTACACATTATATTAATGTCGTAGAAATTTAGGCGCAGGTATTCAGTTGGTGTCCTATACAAAAGAAAAAAAAAGTTTTTTTTAAATGTGGTACGATAGTATTTTACACAAATTATTAACGAGTAATAATTTTTCAAGAAAGAAAAAAAGTTTTTTTTTTAAATGTTGTACGATAGTAGATATTTTACACAAATTATTAATGAGTAATAATTTTTCATTGTTTCATCGAGATATTAATATAATTTCGTCTACATACATTAGAAGAAAAATTCAGAGTTAAATGGTTGGCTCATAGATGATATTGTCACAACTGGATCAAATTGATGGGAATGGAAAATGGGACCACATGGGAAGCACCAGCTTTCAAATAAAATTAAAAAGAATTAAATCAGAAGAAAGTTCTGGGGTAACAAACATAAAAAAACTCTCCTCATTTATTTAAAATCAGTAAAAGCAATCGGGCAAATACTCAAATATTTGACCTACTTTTTAACCGTTATTAAACACAAAACCAATTTCAGAATTGGTATAAATCGCGTAATATAAAAGAGATAGTAATTTAGGTTTCATGTAGTCTGTATTAGACTGTAACCTCAAGTTTACAATAGGCGTTAAATTCAAAATCAAAACATTTATTTCAATTAGAACATTACAGGCACTTTTAAATGTCATAAAAAAAAAAAAATGTTGCTACAGTCCCAGTCACAAGACATAATAACTTGTGAAAGTACTGTTGTTGTCCATTTCAATGCGTAGATCTCTCGAATCGAACGATGTCGAAAAACGAGCACATTATGAGCGTCCTGAGTAAAAACAAAAACAAGAGTGTAATAGACGAATTAAAACAAACCGTGGCAGCTACGCATGGATCAGCCCCATTTAGCTCCAACGTTTTGGTGGGAATTAAATGACCCCACACACCTGCCACCATTAGCGAGACATTTAAGTGAGCATGACAATCTCTCAACCACATAAGGGCATCGTCGAGTCTGTGAAATTACATAGTATCCTTACTAATATTATAAAAGCGAATATGAGTTTGTTTGTTTGTTACCTTCTTCACGCCTTAATGGCTAAACCGATTTTGATGAATGTTGGTACGGAGATTGTTGGGATCCAGGAGACGGACATAGAAAAAAAATACGTGTGGCACTCGGGGACTGCCGCGGTAAAGCTATTGCATAGCATTTTTTATCAACTTATGCAATAAATAAAAACAATATAAATAAAATATTTAAAAAGTACTTCCAATGAAAAGAAGTCGCAAAAAGAAAAACAAGACCTTGGGTTTGATCCAGCGTAATGTCGATTGACTATCCGATTCTCTACCAAACACGCTATTAGAACATTAGAATCGGGATTGAAATAACTGACCGTATTGTGTAAACGACGTTAGACAAACCACACCTCCGTGCCCGTCGGAGTGGGGAGCGTCAGGTTTTTCTTCGTTACGGAATTTCTGGATTCGGTCCCCGCGCTCAAGGCCCGCGATAGAAGCTATGCAATAGCTTAAAAAGTGGGATATGAGGGAGAAAGAGGGAAGAAAAAGGATTACAAATCAATAAGGCGCAAGGGCAAAAACTGCAAATAGCACTCTATTATTATATTACCCCGAATTTAACGCGAGCGAAGCCACAGGCAAAAGCTAGTAGTAGAATAAAATATATTGTACAGTCTTTAAAATTTATCCCACGTGATAATTCTAACTTATAGCTATTAAACCAGACCAGACCGTATATGGAAAGTGACATTGTATTTTAAGTACCCCAGCTGAACTGAATTTTTAAATTCAAGAAGATTTACGTCTTTTGAGTTAGCTCGTTTTACCGTTGACCTCATCTCAGCCTTTAGGGTAAGATTGAGGTCAAGGTCATTAAAAAAAACATGATATATAATGGTACTATCGTCGACCAAGTCATCGACGATTTATTACCACCTGTACCCACACGTCACCCTTTTGGAATAACAGGACCCAAGGACATATTTTTTTCAAGGTCAAGTTCAAAAGGAGCAACGCTACGGTTCTCTAAAGTCACTTTATTTTTTTATCCCTGTCTTGCTAGAATTTGGGTAAATTCCCACTTATCCTTCACTTAAGACCTAAAGAGCTTTTGTTGAAGATTTCAAGCGATCAGGGGCAAATGTGAGGTAGGTACAACGCTTTTTGTCTGGTGTCTACTTGATTTGTATGCATAGGTTTTTGTCTAGCAAATGTAAGAGGCACCTTTAGTATTGAACTGATAATAAGCATTTGTTTGCAATACAGACTATAGGGATTGAATTTCTTTGATTTTGGCGACGAGCCAAACCAAATGAAAATTGTTCTAAGTGGGTTCAGCTGGTTTGTTGAGAAAATGTTTTAATGGGAAAATGTGAGTAGTTACAGGAAGAATCTATCTGAAAGGACAAATACAGGGCCTGCGGACGGTGAGCAATGGGTAGTTCACCGTCCATCCGTCTAGGGACGACCGGCCGTGTCGACGGCACGTTAGTGTTCCACGCGCGCTTCAAAGAGATGTCAGCAAAGCAAAGGGACCAGCCGCGGTTGCGGGTTGTTCGAAAGAGATACCGCGGCCCCGGAACATAAAAGGCAATAGAAGAAACATGAGTGTGTTTTAGTCAGCACACGTCTGAAACTTCACCCCGCTTTGCCCAGAACGTAATCTGAATTTCCCATCCGCAAAAAAAAAGAATTTTAAGTCTTAGTGCAACTTAATTCACAAATCTTTTCAGGCACCTTAAAATAAAGCACCAGAAAGTTGTTCCAGCGAATTTCTTCTCCTAGATTCTCTTACAATTCAAAAAACTAGTTTAGAACAGATTCACAACCTGCTTTCACAGATCTATTTGCATTTAATTGTACAAACGATTATACCGAAATACCTTCACCACCTGCAGTTAAATCGTTCATCCGAAAACGCCAGAGATAGATTAATTAGAATTTTTAATTACAGAATCGCTTTTACTGAACTGTAAGAGAACTTTTGTACTCCTGCCGGTGACTTCGAAAATTCGTTCGCAGAAATTGGCCGTAGTTGCAAAGTTGAGCGTTCGTTCTATGCAGCGGCTAATTGTACTTCGGTTTTGTTTGACTGTTACGTTCCATTGCAGGTATTGATCTTGTAACTGGAGCGAGTTAAATGCTCACTTTATTAGCTTGCTGTATTAATTTCCTTGAGTTTGTGAAGCTGTTGTGAAAGGGTTAAATATTTGGTTGGTGTTTTCTGAAAGTTTGACAAAAGAAGTGAAAGGGTATTTGGTAAAATGTACTTCATGAAACCCATTTCTTTTTATGAACAAGGTATTACGTTTTGGTCGTTGCATACGTAATTTTTTTTCTCTTGAGGTTAGGTGATATCCTTTAGATTTATCGTGTAACGGAAATCATAAAAACTTAAGTCCTGAGATTCGACCAGAATAACCAAAAGCTAGTCAGATGTTGTCATTTCTTGGTTACAGTTGAACCTATGTCAAACCTCATCAATTGCCAAGCCCCTGCAGTTCCTGAATATCAGTATTTAACATGCAGGATATTTTATATAAAAATGACTTATAAGATTTCTAAATTTCGGGTCGCAGGTTGATCTGAAAAACTCGGTATGTAAATAATGTTTACTTATCCAAGAACAACCTTGGCCAGCTATACTTAACTATAAAGTTTGGCCCATGCAGCTGCTATTATTTAGCCACGATAGATGATTATTCTAAGAAACGAAGTCACTATATTAAAAAAAAGGATTGGGTAACGGATACGGTTGTCGTATCGCGTCCAATTTTGGAAGAATGACATATTAAACTTGAGTTTTTTCTTTAAAAGTACGCAACGGATTTTGTTGCGGTTTTTAGTATAATAACAAGACTGTTCCCAGCTACTATTACAAAATTTTCTTTATTTATGTATAAACTCATTTATTTATAGTTTTTATACAAAAAATAGTCGTCCGCCGATGTCGGAAGTAAGGTAAGGTATGTAAGTAAGCAACCGGTGGTTAGGGCTCCAGAGACAGGAACCTCCTCACAATGCGGGCCGTATCGAGAAGCCGTCTCTTCTGAATCAAGCCCTTGAATCTAACTGCCTATGGAGAGCTTCGACAGATGGTCGTCGAGGCTCTTACTAAACTTAGGTACTATTATGACAAACATCCTGATGTTTTTTCATGTCACAATAAAATCCGTGCATAGCATGGGCTTATCGCTAATAACTAACACGAGAAACTAGGTTATTGATAACTTTCATATGTCAAACGTGTCTAAAATAAAAGATAGTCCACAGTTTACAAAACATATTAGTTCATTTATTTATTAAAGAACCCTTTATAATAACACTAGGTTTTGCCCGCGGCTTCGCTCGCGTTAAATTCGGGGTAACACAGTTCCCCTTGCGCCTTATTGATTTGTAATAGCAACGCTAAGTTTTCCCTTTTCTTCCCTCTTTCACCCGCACATCCCACTTTTTTTTAAAAATAATTAGCCTTTGTCCGTCTCCTGGTTCCCAACTATCTATTTCTCAAAATTCATCAAAATCGGTTTAGCCATTAAAGCGTGAAGAGGTAACAAACAAACTCACTTTCGCTTTTATAATATTAGTAAGGATAAGGATTAAGCTCATTGTATAGACGCAATTTTCTAAAAATAGGCCTTGCTAATATTATTTTGGTATTAACATCAAAATGTCAAGAAAATCCATCTTTTCAGTTTTGGCACGTAGTAGAAGGTAGGTCGGTTGGCTTAATAAATTTTGCGGGTAGCTTATCAATGTGTTCTGGTGGAAAATCTGGCGAGAATATTAATTTGGAATCAAGATAAAGGAAAATTATTAATATTTGCGGTATTTGTCGAGTCGGTCTTCAGGTTAAGCCACATGCTCAGGTTGGTCCGTGGACCCATTTATATTGAGTTAGCTCCGTTAAGCCGTTTGTGTCGGCTGTCATTTGTAGATCTTTGACAGTCGTTCAAAGGCCAGTGGCCCGAAAGTTTGGAGTGTACGACTAAACGCCGACAGACACTACGCCAACAGACTGAACACCGACAAGACTTTACTTCGACGGGACTCTTCGCCGACAGGACACTTCGCCGACAGGACTCTTCGCCGACAGGGCTCATCAGCGACGCAATTTATCTCCGATAATCAGATACTTACTTTGGAAATAATAACTCAGTACGTTTAAAATGTAACTCATCTCATATTAATTGATCGTCAAAATTTTGCTAAAAATGTCATCTCTTTTTTCTATTAATACAAGTCGTTTCGCAGGAGGTCACAGTTTTAACCTAACCTACCCATTTTTTTTTTAAGAATTTAACCTAATCTGTATAGTTGATACATGATTAGTTGCATGCGGATAAGTATCTGATTATCGGAGATAAATTGCGTCGCTGATGAGCCCTGTCGGCGAAGAGTCCTGTCGGCGAAGAGTCCCGTCGAAGTAAAGTCTTGTCGGTGTTCAGTCTGTCAGCGTAGTGTCTGTCGGCGTTTAGTCGTACACTTGAAAGTTTGACAATCAGATTTATTAAGCGGTGTCTTATGATCAAGTACTAACTGGGTTGTGGAGTACAGCCAGGCATAGGCAGTTGCTTCATGTAAGATACTAGTATTCAGCTGCTCTAGTCTGGAAGCCGACCCAAACGTGGGGTGGAAAAAGGTGTGCGAATGTTGACCTGCAATAGGCTGCATGACAGAAGAAAGATTTAATGTTTTTTTAGGATTTGAGTTCTTTGGTTACGTGTTTCTTTTTTTGTTTTATTTAATTTGATCCATCCGTGTGATACATTTAGTTATGATATCTGTAAGGTACTGTGTATATTGGTTTTCATATATCAATAAAAGAGAAAGTTAATTTTTTGGAAAGACTCACTTTGAAAAATATTTTAAGCCAAAATACGGTATACAAATCGTCCCCCCTTGTTAATAGTAGCTTTCCGGGGTTGCGGGTTGTTCTAAAAGACCACGACCTCGAAACGTAAAGGGCAAAAGAAGGAACATGGATGGGTTTTAGTCAGTACAAGTCTGACACTCCCCCCCGTTCCGCCCAGAGCGGGGGAAGTTATTTGATGCTTTCCCATCCGCAAAAAAAGAGTTAATAGTAATTCAGTTAAGTATTTATTTTTTACTATTTGTCGAAAGCCGTGGGGATATGGGGTGGCCCATATCCCCACGGCTATCAATCAAAATGTTACACAACGCTCTCTCCGACTCCACTCGGCATATTTTAAAGCGAACCCGAGCTTTCTATAATAAATTCGGAAAAATGGGTAGGTACCTACTTTGTAATTTACCCCTTTTAATAAACATTTTTTTCAGGCCAAGACGTTTAGCAATATAAAACAATGAAAATAAACACTGTTTTTACGCTCAATATCCATGAATTGTGTTTAAAATTATTCATGGTACGTTATTAAAATGCCAACCACACAGCTCCCGTGGTATTTGACACTATAAATCTTCAACAAATGAGGATTTGTTGCATTCACAGCATGTAAAGTTGACTGGTGCAATATATCAGTGTCATTTATGTTGGGAAAAATGGTCTAGATTTATTGAGTTCATAATGTACAACGGTTTTTTTTTGTTGAATGAATGAAAGCAGAGGGAATCGATACGTTGAGAGTTCGTGTTTATTTATCATATTGTTCTCTGTAATTTTTTTTTGTAAATTCATTAAATGGAGTACTTCTCAGCTCATGATAAATCCTAATTATTGGCAATTATTTGAGACTAGCTGGCGCCCGCAGCTTCACCCGTATCAAAGTTTCCTATATATTTTTCAGACTATAATCTACCTCTGTGCCAAATTTTATCAAGATCCGTTCCGTCGTTTTGACATGAAAGAGTAACAAACATCCATACATACATGCATCAAACCATCCTCACAAACATTCGCATTTAAAATAATAGTAGGATAAATTTCGATTCTGTTGGTTGTACGCCCATAACGGTCCTTATACAAGTATGATTGTCATCATTTCCCTAGCATTTCCCAATTATGTTGGGGTTGGCTTCCAGTTTTACTAGATACTGCTGACTACCAGTATTTCACATGGAACGACTGCCTATCTGACCTCTACAACCCATTTAACAACTGGGGATCACGATACTCCTTAGTAGGACTGGTTGTCAGACTTTAGAGCTGCTGACTACCTCTAACGACTGTCAAAGATCTACAAATGGCACTTGGGACCATCGGTTTATCGTGCTTTCAGAGGCACCGAGGAAACTCGGTATGGAGTGGGTGGTGAGCCATCCAAGGATCAACCTAGAAAAGGAAAAACTTAGCATTGCTATTACAATCAATAAGGCGCAAGGGCAAAAACTACAGGTAGCAGGTACCTGCAAATCAGGAAAGGGGAACTGTGTTACCCCGAATTTAACGTGAGCGAAGCCGTGGGCAAAAGTTAGTATTTATATAAAAAGTATGATTTTATGAATTGAAAAATCACATTAAAATATGCACGGATGTGGACCCAAAAGACGAGGCAATAACTTCAGGGTCTATTTTTACGGCTTCTAGAATACCCCATTCTCTTTGTAAGCGCATAAAACCTTTCACGTACTCTCTGCTCCTACTGTTAATGTTTTCTGAGAGCGTTCGCATTAACGCTGGCGATAGCTATGTCTGTGGTCCGTGAGACATAATACGGTTATGTTTTACCTTTAAATCCATTAAAGACTGTTGTTCCTTCTCAACGGTATAGGATTTTGACAACGATCGTAAGAACTTGTACCATTTCTTTAAAGTCTAAGAACTATTCTGCATGTTAAACACAAATTTGCTTTAAATGTCATTAAAATGGTAAAAATCAGGTACGGTCCGGGTAATTATGACCCACCGTGCAGTTGTTGTACCTATTTTCTACCATGCTGACGCCACCGGGTTAAAATACATCAAAACTCGAGAAAACAACAGCATTAATGTTAAAAATATTATAAAGTAGCATCTACTTCGCAGTTGAGCTAGACAAACATTGTGATTAGAAATATAACACATCTATTAAACATTACACTCTCGGAACACCTTAAAATAAAATAAATAATGTCATAAGGGCATCAGCTTAGCATATTGCCAGATGCCAGCAACACACCACCGCCACCTGACGCTGATTTTCAGCTGCCCACGCCATACGTTCGAAAATATAAACAAACATATATGTATAAAAGTCTTAAATATGCAGCCCAAAAACCAACTGAAACGAAAATGATACAACGTTTAATAGGCTAGTATCCAAAAAAAATAATATTAGTCCGTCTTTCAGATTATAGTTACGTGTGACGTCATGCGTTGCTGAATTTTTCGCAACGATTGACGTCACACGTAACTTTAATGGGCTATATCTTTGTCATTTTTAGTCTAATTAACAAATAAAAAAATATGTGTCCCTTACTTTTGAATAATCTAAAAGTCAGACTGAATAGAAGTAATTACTTTGACCCTGGAAACTACCCTATTATAAAACAGCAGCAACAAATAATATTATGTATAAACGTAGGTGATAGATACCACGTCACGTAAAATTCTAAATCCATTGATTATCAAAAGCACCATGTATTCGCATCAGTTTCCAAAACTTGAAACTCCGAACGTGGAAAACTTCGTTTTATGTAGTACATAAATGTTTTAATTACACCCTTGGTAGCTAGCTAATATCATTATTAGCCCCTGCAGAATGGGCGTGTAATGTGTTTAGTAAGAGTTTGTCTAAATAACTTTCAGCATTTGTCTCCTAAACGACTGAACCGAGGTGTTTTTGGTAATGGTTTTAAGAGCAATGTGTTTTACTGGATTCGAATAGTTTTACTCCTGGGTACTGTTTTAGGGTCATAAACCTGTGGAATGATGACATTTCAGGCATCAATCTTCGTTTAAGATCTCAGAATGAGAACTTACGTGCTAATGAAACTTGATGAGTTTATGATGTGACTTTTGGGACACATGCGTCCTCTCTGTGTGGAGTTTCTTAATCAACCACCCGTCTCCGTTTTTTGATAGGAAATCATAAAATATCTTCTCTAGCTCTGAGCGGAGCAGAAGGTAGTGTCAGACTTTTACTGACTAAAGCACATCCATGTTCCTTCTTTTGGCCTTTGTGTTCGTTTGTGGTCACGGTATCTCTTTCGAACAACCCGCAAATCTGGCAGGGAATTGTTCTGGCAGGCATATCTGAGGCGTCTCCCCAGCCTGTGTGAACTCTATGACCCAATTAGTACTGGGTAATAAAATTTGGTATTCCTCTTAGCACTGGTTGTCAGACATTCTGATCACTGACTACCACCGACAAATTTGACTAAGGAACAAATGTCAAAGATTTACAAATGACAGCCGAGACTAACAGCTTGACGTGCTTTCTGAGGCAAGGAAGGTATTCGGTAAGTAATTCTTATAAATAACCTATCTACGGTTGAACCTAGGTTGAAGTTATTATTAAGCCATTGCTTTTCCCCAGTGCGAGTAAAAATATCTTGGAATATTTTTTGTTTTATACTTTTTTTATTTATTTATTCACTAGCTGTCGCCTGCGGCTTCACCCGCATGATACCGAAAAAAAAAGTATTTTATGTGTTATTGCGGAGCATAATCTACCTCTGTGCCAAATTTCATCAAGATCCGTTCAGCCGTTTTGACGTGAAAGAGTAGCAAACATCCATGCATCCTCACAAACATTCGCATTCATAATAATTATATAGTAGGATTTATTTCAAGTAACATAACGACTCATTTTAGATAACATAAAACACAAGCATTCAATTTTTTATAGACAAGCCAGAATCCTTACCACACGATATGCGACTATGTAGGTATGTACTTAAATTTTAATTTCTCAGAACCTAGTAATTGTTGTTGAGAGAGAAATTAATTATTAACTGTAACAATTGCATTATTATACGAAAATATGTGTTATATTTCAATACCTCCACAATATCAACGTTTAGCATTTTTGCTACCTACGTAAAGAAGTTTTAAGAATCAATTTATTATCTCGAATTATTCTTCGTGGAAAATTTTAAACGACTTGCTTCGTAATTGATACTTATCTACCTACCAGAACATACCTAAATCCTTATTAATAATATTATAAAAGCGAAAGTGAGTTTGTTTGTTACGTCTTTACACCTAAATGGCTAAACCGATTTTGATGATTTTTTGGTACAGAGATAGTTTCGACCCTGGAGACGGCTAGGCATAGACATAGGCTAATTATTTTTTTAAGTGAGAAAGAAGGGAGAAAAGTGAAACTTAGCTTTGCTATTACAATAAATCAGGCGCAAGGGCAGAAACTACAGGTGGCAGGTACCTGCAAATCAGGAAACGGGAACTGTGTTACCCCGAATTTAACGCGAGCGAACCCGTGGGAAAAAGTTAGTAAACTATAAAAGCGGAAATGTCCAACTGGTATTTAGTAGTCTATGTTTTTAGATCGGAAAACAATAATTGTAATTAACACTCTATGCTTGAATGAAATTGGAAAACAATTGAATGTCCAATTTCGATGACAAAACAAACCACTCGACATTGTTCATTGTGGAATAAACTTTTAAAATAAACATATGAACAAGTTCTGAGCTTCCAAACTCGTTTAGAATTTTAATAGAATTTACTAAATAGGTTTCACTTTAACTTTTTATCTTTACCAACTATAATTTGATGGCAAAAAAGAGGATCAAAGTCATTTTGTAGTTTTCGTTCAAAATTGGTTGTATTTTCGTCTGCCTGTCTAGCCTTTTCCCAGATATATCGGGGTTGGTTTCCAGTCTTACCAGATTCAACTGAAAATCAGTGTTTTATATGAATTGACTACCTATTCTGACCTCATAACACAGGTCAAAACTGCTTAATACGAAATTCTTTAATAAGAATGGTTGTCAGCCTTTTGAGACACTGACTAACTGTAACGAATGTCAAAGATCTACAATTGACAGTCGAAACCAACGGGTTTAAGTAACATTCCACGAGACCTTTACGGGGCCCCGGTATGAGGAACATGGGTGGGTTTTAGTCAGTACAAGCATGCCCCCCCGCTCCGCCCAGAGCGGGGGATGTCATTTGATGATTTCCCACCCGAAAAAAAAAAAACGGGTGGTCACCAATCCACAGACCAACCTAGGCAAGCGCGGCTTAACCTCAAGATCGACCCAAGCGGCAGCCATGAGGTTGTATTTCAGACTCAATTTATTGTTTCAATTAGATTTCAAAATATATATAAGCCTTTTAACTGATATGGTGACTAACATTATAATTAACTTAAAACGGGATATTTAATTTATCCGTTTACTGATATTTCGTTTCGTGTTTATCCGTAATCATGGCGTTTGCAACATCGCCGAAATATCGGAATCTTGATACAAAAACAAGCATGGTAAATATTCCGTTTAAAGTGTTAATTTCAAAAAATATGTTCGGATATAGATAGATAGATAGAATATTCTTTATTGTGTACATCATACAAATAACAAGAATAACATTAAACAACTTATAAATAGGGTGACACAATGGGCGGTCTTATCGCTAAAGCCGATCTTTTCAAGACAACCTTTGAATGGATTTAAAGGAGGAGAAACAGTACTGTAGGCAGTCTGTGGTGTAATATTTTTTAAAATGTTACATTTATAAAATGTTGGAAATAACCACTTACCTGTACACAGGATTATCATCTCGATACCAAACGACGAGCAGAAGACTGTCGTTGTGCATCGGTGGCCTGATGTCACACGGCATGTCTGCTTCGCCGCCGACGATGGCTGGTACCCGCGTCACGGTGGCCGCTACCGGTGATGTTACTACTCCTGGCAATAAAAAAAAGATTTTTAGACATACATGAAATATATAGGTTAATGGAGTCGTGTTCTTAAAACTGAGCCAACTCAAGAATCCAGAATTTTTATTTATTCTTGTTTTCGAATGCTCGGTGAATATGCGTACACTCACATAAATATCTAATCTAACTTTAAAAATCTGATTTTACAAAGTATTTTATTTGTAACAGTAATACGTTTTTTCTCAATTCCTGAAAAGTTAGCTTTTATAAGTTGTTTTAATTTAGATCTTGATGTGCAATTTCACCAGTTATGTGTATATAAGTCTATTGCCTTCAAACAAGTACAGATCCATACACCATGGTTGCTACTGAGAAAAACTCAAGAAGACTTTGCCCGACCCAGAAATGAACTCACGACCTTGAGCTCAGCAGTCGCCCTTACGATCACTCGACCATCAATGCTGTCAGTGTTTATTCGACTTTGACTTTTTGAGCAGCAGGGATTGATGTTAATGTCAAAATTGTTAGAGATTTTCATATTGTCGTCACAACCGTGGGGCTCGTATATCGCAAGACTCCAGCTCTAAGACAGGGTAGCAGAAGACCATGGAGAGGAAGGCTTTCCATTAACGTTGATTACGAAAATTAAATAAGTGACTTTTTGGAAATTAAATTATTCCTAAACTTTATTCGTGTGCCAGCATCGAAAGTTATCATGTACATAATACGCCGTGAACCTGCATTCTATATAACAACTGATATTGCTTGTGAGACATAAAGTACGTGTAAATTCTACACTAGACATAGGTATTACCTGCTTCATATTCTATAAACGAAAATATTTTCCGAACGAACCTGGAAGCCTTAATCCCATAAAAGAAAAAAAAAACGAAAAAAATCTCTTTGTTACACGAACAAAAAAAGAACAAGCCTGGTTTTATAAACTGCCAGTACTAAGATTTGCGGTTGATGGAAGTATATTAACACTGGTCAGGGGACTGGCGAAAAAATATAACAAACCAGTCAAAAAAATATCATTTCGAACGGGAGCCGGACCAATCCCTGTGTTTATCTGCTTAAAGCCTTATATGAAACAGTGTTACGTTGTAAGCGGATAATATCCCTTAACATGAGAACTCGACGTGAGAGGTTGAGTCATAAACGCTAGCGAGTATTAGGTTGGCTAGGAAAATTATCTCTTTTTTTATTCTAATACTAGCTTCCGACCGCGATTTCGCCTGCGTGATGATCAAAAACAAGTATCCTATGTGTTAATCCAGACTATAATCTACCTCTGTGCCAAATTTCGTCAAGATCCGTTTAGCCGTTTTGACGTGAAAGAGTAACAAACATTCATACATCCATCTATCCATCCATCCTCACAAACATTCGCATTTATAATATTATTCTAATCTAATATATTTAATTTTCGTGTCGCGATATTTGTAACCTAACTCCTCCGAAAGGGCAAGTGGGATTTGTATGAAATGTTGTGTGCATATTGGGTAGGTTTGAGAAACGGCCAACATCTATTTTTCATACTCCTAAATGATATGTCTTGAAAAGATCGCTTTTAGCGATAAGATCGCCCATTGTGTCACCCTATTTATAAGTTGTTTAATGTAATTCTTTTTATTTGTATGGTGTACATAATAAAGAATATTCTATCTATCTATAAGATCCCCCCCCCCTTCAGTGGGGGAGCCATGCAGCGGGTGAAACCGCTGAGCATAGCTATTTATATATAAATTTTAGTGCTAGATGACTATCTAGCACTAAAATTTATATATGATGAATTTTTATATGTGATGGGCCCGAGGATAAGCGCCTCGCTTCTCATGCAAATTGTGTTTAAATCCGTTCTAATGTGACTTTTTCAATTCATACGTACTTTCCTAAAGTTTATCTAAGACATCACAAAAGGAAAACATAAAACCTGGCCTTTTAAGAATCCGAAATTACCAACCTGTCTTGAGCAAGCGTGGTGATCAATTCTCGTACCTTCTCTGTATGAGAAGAGGTTTTAACCAGCCGGGACAATAAAAGGCTGGTGTTATGATATTACAACATAACCTTTAGAGACTGCTGTCCTAGTTCTAAGCATTTCTAATCCGAGTTAATCTTAATTGCCACACACAATCATAAAAAGCTTTAAAACATCAGTATATACCCAATAAACACCGATTTCGAATATTTCATTATCTATCATATTTACGGTTAAAAGATATAATAAATAAAATAATTGAGTTTTTAACAACCCAGCCCCACGCTAGTAATTTCTCCTGTACCGGGAGTGCATTTACAAACACTTAAACTCACATTCACAAACAGCCAGACCCAGATAATGATTATGTCTGATCTGTTGGTCACATAAATCTTTGTTCCAAGCGGGAATCGATTAGTGTAGCAGTCAAACACTTCTTGCGCCTGATTGATTTGTAATAGCAACGCTAAGTTTTCTCTTTTCTTCCCTCGTTCTCCCTCATATCCCACTTTTTTTTTTATAAAAAATAGCCTATGTCCGTCTCCTGGTTCCCAACTATCTCTGTACCAAAATTCATCAAAATCGGTTTAGCCATTAAAGCGTGAAGAGGTAACAAACAAACAAACCAACTCACTTTCGCTTTTATAATATTTGTAAGGATAAGGATTAAAAACAACGGATTTATCTATAACAAGGAAGAAACCTAAGACTAGACGGGTGTTGTGTCTGGTGCGCCCGCCAGTCAGCCTTGTGATGGTCCTAAGTCACTAATAAGTTCAATAGCGCAATTCAGAATTTGATGTGAGTGTTTACTTCGTGTCGCAGATGGCACTGTGGTACTTTTGTACGTTTTTAATTACGTACTTTTTGTAGTACCGAGCGGAATTCTAGAAAGAGTCGCATCAGCTTAACTGGGTGGCTTATCGACAAGTGGCATTTTTACTATTGGCCATCATATTTCACCAAAAATTTCCTATATACATATATAACTAGAGTGGACCTTTTTACTGAAATATGATGGAAATCGCATCAAAGAAAGAAGAAAGAGAAAGAAAGAAAAACTTTTATTTGGGACTCGCACAAAACAAGTAAAACAGTAACAAAATAAAATAAAATAGTACAGACAAGGTTATTGTCTGTGCGAGGCCAAAAAGGTCCCTGTCTCAGCATAAGCTGCGATATTTTAAGATTAAAATAACACAGCGCTGGTATTCTGACAGGGCCAGTTAGTGGTATCACGGACACAGAACGGAGCACATACCTAAATACATATTCTAATTACAGATACAATTAAAGATTACAAAATAATAGATAAAAACAGATAGACAAAAGTATAATTATAATATTCTACATGCAATTTATAATATTTATTAAACACACTACCAAATTGGCCAGTGCCCAATAGCCCAGCGCTCCAAATATCTTTTATCGACGAGACAAAACGATGGAACGCGTGGGAGTCTATGGCACGCTCCGGTCGGCTGTCAAATTTTCAAACAGAACAAACAAATTACTAACTGATTTTTGGTAATGGTACCTATATTATAGTTAAATTGACTTTCGCAGTTCTAAAACGCATTAGTATTGTTGATCCAAATAATACAGTGTGAGTGTAGTGCAGTGCATTTTCACAAATAATAAATACGTGCAAAACTCTGGAATGTTAAGGAGTTTGCTGTTGGATGTTTAAAAGGTGTCGTTTGAATTTAGAACTAAACGTACCGACTGTTCCTATAGCACGGAACGGAGGCGGCAAGTCATTCCAAATGCGTGAAGCTGCGAATTTAAAACTTCCACGGAATGCAGCAGTTTTATGACGCAAAGTCAACAAAAGGTAAGCAGATGCTCTTGTTTTTATTTTGTTTACATCTCGTGACCATGTTAGTTTGCTATAGAGATAGTCTGGTTTTTTTGTGAGAATTGTGCCAAATAACAGGGTAGCCAGATGAAGCTTTCTTCGGTCTGACATTCTCATCAGATTACCCTTATTTAAAAAAGGAGTTATTTGAGATCTAGGAGGGACAACGAAACAAAATCTTGCACAAGCATTTTGTACTCTCTGAATCAACCTTTCGCTTCTACCAAGAATGCATGCCCCATACACAGTGTCAGCGTAGTTAAGCTTGGATAAAATGAGTGATTCACAGAGCATAACACGCATATCCACACTTATGTAGGGGCGGATACGATACAGAAGTTTGAGACGGTAAAAGCAGTTGCGCACAGCCTCCATGACGTGGGACTCGAAATGTAATTGCTCATCAAATACCACCCCCAGATTGCGGGCTTCCTGTACCCTTTCAATGGAACACCCGTCAATCTTTAAGTCCATGCTGACATTACTCACTTTATTTAAAAAATCTCTTGTTCCTAACACCATAAATTTAGACTTGACTGGATTCAGAACAAGGGAGTTTCTCACTGACCAGGCTGAGATCCTATCCAAATCCTCATTCATATTTTTTACAGTGTCAACAGTCTGCTGAGGATGAAAAGACAAGTACATCTGCAGATCATCCGCATATAGATGGAACTTGGCATTGAGCAGGCAGTTTGTAATATCAGCACTATAGAGGATGAAGAGAAGTGGACCTAGGATTGAGCCCTGTGGCACACCCCTGCTCACGCACTTAGGAACAGAGGACCTAACGTCTCCATTATCACTTGTAACCTGGACTAATTGAGATCGGTGAGTGAGATAACTTTGAAACCATTTTAATGTCTCAGGTTGACATCCATAGTATGAAAGCTTAGAGAGAAGGAGAGAAGTATTAATAGAGTCAAAAGCGCGTGAGAAATCCAGTAAGACAAGCATGGTACCCATGCTCTTGTCTCTGGCCTCAAGGATGTTTCCAACCACATCAAGAAGGGCTGTGGCAGTGCTATGTCCCTTACGAAAGCCTGATTGGAGAAGCGGCAGAATATTGTGCCCTTCAAGGTATGCCCGAAACTGGTTGGAGACAACCTTTTCTATGACCTTAGACAGACAGGGTAAAAGGCTGATAGGGCGAAGATCTTTTATGCTGACAGGGTTAGGTACTTTCGGAATGGGTCTAACTATTGCCAATTTCCACAGATCCGGGAAAGAAGAGGTGGTGATGGAGCGATTAATGATGGCTGTTATAGCTCCGAGAGTACGAGGAAGAGTCATCATCAGCATCTCTAGCGACATCGAGTCAGATCCCTGAGCATTTGACTTCAGGCCGCGCAGTAGCCTCCATACCATATCCTCATCAACCGGCTTAAGTTGGAAATGGCCATTACTAAATCTATGCTTTTCAAAGTATGTTAGGTCAGCATTATCAACCACGCCGTTACCAGGTACATCGAGAAAGTGTTCATTGATTTTTTCTGGATCACTACAAAAGTGGGGTAGGGTAGAATCAGGCTTTTTCCAGATGGCAATGGATGATTTTAAGTGGCTCCATAACTTCTTAGGGTGTTTAATGTTTGAAGTTATCTTGGTCTTGAAATATGCACACTTCTCACTTTCAAAGGCAGCCCTAACAAGATACTTGAGCTCCCTGTATGACTCAACATGTTTTGATGCATTGGTAGCTTTCGCCTTGTTATGGCTTCGGTCTCGCAGCTTCATCATTTCCCTAACAGTGTCTGTAATCCATGGCAGAGAATTCTCTTTAATTAGAACTTTTTTTATGGGCGCATGTAAATTAAATAAATTCAGTATGTATTTATTAAAAGTTTCCACCATGGAATTGACATCCTCCAGGCTTTCAATATACTCCCAGTCTACTCTATTAAGATCCTTATTAAAATGGTCAAGCAGAATGTCTTTAAGGGGTCTAAAGGTAACCCAGTGCGGGGACGGCTTCTCTAGCTTAAAATTAAATTCAGCTGCTATAACTGCATGTTGGCCCAGCTCAGGAATGTGCGATACTGAAACTTTACGTACTTGAGCATCAGTGCATACAATATCAATTAGTGTCTCACTGTGTTCAGTAAAATGTGTGGGTTCAGTAATGATCTGGTTTAATTTACAGGAGAGTAAGAAATTGTTAAGTAACTTGGTTTTGTTATCTAATTGGCTTAGCATATTAATATTGAAGTCACCTAACAATATAACTTTATCTGCGCTTGTAAAAGCAGAGAGAGAGTCGGTAATGGCATCCAAGAAGATATTGACATCAAGCCACGGCGGCCTGTACGCTGTGCCAACAATGACCGCGTGTGAGTTGACGTTCAGTCGGAGCCACATCTGCTCGACCTGTGGCGCGGCCGGGTGCGGGAGGGCGCGCGCGCGCAGCCCGCGGCGCAGGTAGAACCCGACGCCGCCGCCGCGGCCGCCGCGCACGGTGCTCGCGCGCGGCACGTGCCGCAGCCGGTAGCCCGGGACCACCGGCGCGCGGCCTTCCTCTCCCACACGCAGCCACGTTTCGTTTATCGCCATGATATCCACAGAAATGTTTTCCATGGCTACTAGAAACTCATCATGGCGGGAACCTAGCGAGCCCGCATTAAACAAGCCAACTTTAAGATTTTTAGTCTTAACCATTTCCAAAATAGTAAGTGAATGTAAAATATTTTAAGTATATACGTAATAAATATATATATAGTTGAGTAGAATAGCGTAAAGATAATAGTTTTAAGGATAGATAATTAGTGTATGTGAAAATAACTACTGCTCGTACATGTGAACCAAAAAACAGAACAAGAAAATACTGGGACAGGAGAACTGCTGACCTCGCACAAAACAAACTTAAAATTATAAAAATATGATAAAAAATCTGAGAAGTAAAAGTTAACATACAACTGACTACTAAACTAAACATCTTTCTCTGCAGACAAATCCAGCCCAAAAACACGAGTAAGGTCCTCCATCGTGCGAATACAGTAGGTCGGCTTGCCGTCACCTTGCTTGGCGAGAATGCGCCCGTTTTTCGTCCAGGTGTACCTCCACCCGAGACGCCCGCCGGCCTCACGCACACGAAAGAAGAGGTGCTTGTTCGTGCGAGTGAGCCTCTCGTTCACATAGAAGCGACATGGGGGCGAGGAGAGACCAAAGTCCGCCGTGGTGGATCCACGGCGCACTCGCGCGCCCTGCAGCAGCTGGTCGCGCACAGTGCGGCGCGTCAGACGCACCACAATGCGCCGCCCACGCGCCGCTGCCGTCGCCGCTCCCACTGGACTCGCTGCGCCCGCACCAGTTGTGTGGGCCTCGCGATCGACCCGCACACCCACACGTTGCGCGAACACAATGTCGCGTTCCTCTAGCGTCACCCCCAGCTTAGCTGCCACCAACCCGACAGTGTGCAGAACATTCTCCCCAGAGATATCAGGGATGTTGGATATCTCTAAGTCTGCTCCCAACAGGTCCTGTTCGCGGTCGTTGAGCTCAAGCTGGAGCTGCCCCACAATCTGCTCAAGTTGGCCGACCCTGCCATCAGACACAGGCAGCTGTTTGCCCTCCAGAGCCTCAATTCTAGCCTCCAGATTACCGACTCGTTGGGTACAGTCACTTACTGACGACTGAAGGCCCGCCATCTCCCGCCGAAACTCCCGCATTTCATCCCGAACCTCCCGCAACTCGGATCTGAAGAGCCTAATTTCTTCGCGAAGGGTGAGCTGCGTGTCAGGCGAAGACTCCCCGTCCGTTCCTTGCTCGCTGCCAGCGCGCTTGGTTACTGCAACAGGGGGCTTAGTCAAACAGCCCTGAACCTGGACTGTTTCCACCGTCGTCCTGCACTTCGAACCCTGGTCTGGTACAGCAAACTCGGTCGCTGCCGGTGCTGAGTGTGCCGACCCCGCTGCAACCGCTCGAATAGCCGGGGTACCACCGCCTGTGCTCTTGAAGGGTATGGTACTAGTTTCGCCCTTTGGCACTTTTTTGCACTCCGGGCACAACCAGTCGCTGCTTACTTGCGTTGTATCGGACAAGCAAGCGAGATGGTATCTATTGTGGCAAGTAGAGTTGCCACACGTAGCGCCCCCTTTCGCCGCCAGGAACTTTCCACACGCTGCGCACTTGACCATAGTTCCTCTTGGTACGGATAATAACTAATAGATGGCGCGCCCGAGCCCTTCGCAGTTGTCACGCAAGCGACGCTAGATGACCCTTACTCCGCAAGAAATATTGATGTTAAACCAAAATAAGTTCAATACTAGCAACACTTCTCGAAAAAGTTACTTTTTGGAGGTATCGATCACTACACAAAATCTGCAAATACCTCAAAATACGAAAAGAAAAATAAAATATCCAAAATTTATAATTAGTTTTTAAGGATTACTCTGCCAATTCACTGTTTTTTCACTTGAAAACGAATTATCACATAGGTCTCACTATCATGTCACTGTTAATATAAAACTTTGCTCAATTTAACTGTAGTTTTATTTATTTGAGAGAAAACACGAACAGCTGATGTGAGCCGTTTAGAGTCCGCGAGTCCACTCCCTCCAAGCATCAAACTAGATGACTTTTAATACAACATCTCCCACAACTTGCACCACAGTCCATAAGGTTCAAAAACAAGAAAATGACATTCAACGTTAGGTACACCGGACAGCCGAGCTCAACCGGACAATGCGGACGACACGCACACCTGCCAACTAAAAACCTTTTTGGTATTCGGCACGGCATAAAGACGAGGTGAGCCGAGGTAACAAAAAGCAGTGGAGTCGCCTTATGTTTTCATATTATGTAGGTAATAAGATTGTAATGGAGCTCTATGTTAATATTGGATTATGTTTTCGGGTAAAAGAAATTTCGTTTTAGTTTTTGCTAGATTTTTGTATTACCAAAATTGTGATTTCAACATTGGAATCGTTTCAGATTCACTTCATTTTCCTGCCATCGTCGAAAATGATGCATTGCAACTATAGGCCGGTCGCATTTTTTAAATTGGATCTATATCTATGTTGTAAGGTTTTCTGGATATATTTATTACACAACAACTTAAGTAAAAAAAAAACAACCAACTTTTATTTACTCTGACTTCAATACATTAACAAGTAATAACATTACTTATAACCTTTATTTAAAAGACGTATCGAGGGTTCCATACAAACTTGCAACATAAACGGCCGCATCTTTTGACTGCGTAGACTTAGAGGGTTGATTTTTTCACAGCTTCAAGAGTTCATAGATTTTAGTATACAGCTAATTTCATTTGATATCTATAGTGGTATCTTTCTTTATGGTTTCCGAGATAAAAGATTTTGACAGACAGACGGACAACAAAGCGATCCGTTAAGGTTTCCATTTTTTCCTTATGAGGTACGGAAACTAATTTTAAAAGACTTCCAGGGAGGTTTTGTGCCTAACTATATTACACCTTGCTTCATTCAATAAAATAAAATAAGCCTTTATTGCCTGAGTTCTTACAGTTAATTCTTAAAACTAATATTTTTAATGGTACGTTCTTCCCCAGTTTGTCTTTCGACACAGGCCTCCTCTAAAACTCTCCTTGCTTAATTAATCAGCTATCAAATCACACTGTTTGTAAACTAAATTACTTCCTCATAATCAAATGACAGAAACGATTGAGATAAAACGTTGCACACAAAAGGTGGTACTTCTGTGCTGCCCTTTGCCAATCCATCATGGTCAGGAAAATTTTCCGCGAAAAAGCAGTACTTTTTAGGTGCAAGTAAATTTACGAAAACTGGCCCAGTTTACCAACAAATAAGAGTGAGTTCAAGTCAATGTAACAACGGGTGGGGTCGAATTTACGGGCAGTAACTATATCTGTCATATACTTCAACTCTTGGGCTAGGTATATTATTATATGTTTGGCTACCACACCGCTTTTTTCCCCGAAGCGGCTAATGGCTAGCAAGTTGTTAGTTCTTGTGGTCTGTTTAGATTGTTTAAGTGGAAGTTTAAACGCTTCTTTGCCTCGCCTAGGCTACTGTTGTTGTTTTGTACACGCTAGTGTCTTCCTAGTTCAGGGCTTAAGTTTGCTTGGCTTGTAAGCAAAGTTGTATACTTTGTATAAAAATAAAAAAGACTGACCTTTTTCTGTCATCACTATTTCATTCTATTAACGTTCACATTACATCCCATGATGATTTATTTATACTATAGGAAATCATCAAATAATTTCTCATGTAGTCACACTTTTACTAACTAAAACCTATCCATGTATTTTATTTTGCCCTTTGTGTTCCAGGGCCGCGGTATCTCTTTGGAACAACCCGCAGGACAACCCGTAATCCCAATACAACCCGCAAGCCCAAAGCAACCCGCAACCCTAAAGGTATCACTGCTTACATATCATCAAGTAGGTAGAGGCTGTTACATTTAGCTACGATATTCTCATTGGGTTGGTTTATATTTTGATAAATTTTGGTACAGAGATAATTGGGACCCTGGAGATGGACATAGGCTGATTTAAAATTTAGATGTTTAAATATTTTGAATACTTATACATTCTGCCTCACGTCATGCAAAATTAAATTGACTTAAAAGTAAAACCAATCATTAGATATTATAATATTTATTTAAAGCTAATTATTTACTTGATTTAAGAAACATAATAGATATATTTGTCCATAAGAAAATCTGACACAGTGTAATAACATTTTTTAATCAGTTTTTTTTTTGGAAAATTTTAAATCTTCTTAAAGATTGTTCTATAATCAGTTTTGATACATGGTTATAAATAACAGGAACCAAATACATTACACTTTTGCTCAATAGTGCAGTTTTATATCCACCATAGCATAACTTGTCTTCGTATTAGGTTTTTAAACTTGTAGCCCTGCTTCTAGTATTAGTAGTAGAAAAAGTTAAATAGAATAGAACAGAATATATTTATTCAAAGATCAAACAATTGGCATTATAAATACAATTTAAATCCTCGAAATAATGACTTGACAGGCCTGTTGGTCTTGTGGTTAGTGGCCCTGACTGCTGAGCCGGAGGTCGTGGGTTCGATTCCCACCCAGGACAAACTTTGTGTGATGAGCATGATTGTTTGTTCTGTGTCTGGGTGTGATTTATCTATAATATGTATGTATTTATAAATTATATAAGTATGTATATCAGTTGTCTGGTTACCATAACACAAGCTCTGCTTAGCTTGGGATCAGATAGCCGTGTGTGAGTTGTCCCAAGAAAAAAAAAAAAAAATCGATGCTTGTACTAGGTTAAATTAAACCTGTATCACAGGTGCATTTTCTAATAATTATTGTTAGGATAATAAATTTCTTAAAAATATTTAAGTTTAGTGAAAAAGGTTAGTATGATCTAATTTTTTTTTAAACCTTGCACCACACTTGGAATTAAATTACATTAAATAATGCTTTGGTCGTACCAACGCATTACCTTTCGTGATTAACTCCTAGGTATCAAAAACTATGCAATACAGGCGTACTTTATGAACCTACCCTCAACGAACAATAGTAACCACTCAACTGACTCTTCCAGTCGGGAAAAACAACTGATTCGCTGTTTTACGTCTCTCATCAGTTGGAATATTGCGGGCGAATGGAATGGCCTATTTTCCGATTATGAGTTTTTCAGAAGAAGGCTTTTGAATCGGAAATGTTAATAACTTTGGTGAGACTTTACAGGGAGCTTCATTTTATGTTTTAGGGTCCATAACGCGGCTCAAAAGAAGGGGACGAGCAAGGCAAAAAACACGCTATGTACGCATGTATTTGCGTTAATTTTAGCTTGTAGGAATACATAGGTACATATTTTTTATTAATGTTAGTTTATTAAAAAACTTTACCCCTCACTAGGAACTTCTCCTGTATAGTGGATGCATTTTTAAACATTTCAAATCACATACACAAACAGCCAGACCCGTAACAACTACCTGTCGGTCTCAAAAATATTTGTTCCGTGCGGGAATCGAACCCGCGAGACGCGGCGCAACAGCCAATCTCTTAACTACTGCGCCAACCGTGCAGTCTAATGTTATGTTACTTTTCTTGCGGTTGTTTTATATAAATCCAAATACTGATATGATTTATTATACATATAAGTATTCTAAATGTTTATGCTATCTTGGCTTCTGTACGTGTTTTCGCGGGTACACCACTGAAAACCAGCACTGTGCTGTAGGCCCAAAATAGGTAACCAGCATCATGTTTCTTTTTTTCCAGTCAAACATCCATAAACTACCTTATTCAATGCTTCTTATGAAAACGTAACATCATTATAATTTTGAGCAAATATTTTCCACGAAATCAGTGAAATTGACTTCGTATATTTCATGGAAATTATGACAAAACAACTTCCTCAATTTCTTTGATACACAAATGACAAACATACGGCGAACAAAACAATAAACAGAATCTTCCATACCAAACAAAACAGAATGCGCGGTAAAATCTGAATAATATAAACGAAGTTAAATTCCATTGTTTCCATACCAAAATTATTCACAAAATTATAATGTTACTCCCTAATAATTCTCGTTTAGGTGATATTCTACGATTCTCATAAAATTTACAGTAGGTATCTGATGTACTTGGGTGACATCCAAAGCATGTTGGATTAACCTAAATATTATGAAATGCGAGAAAGCTTTTGAAATAGTGTGTGTATAGAAGGAATAATTAATTTATGTACATCTTTGCTTATGTGTATTTGGTGTTTTTGGATTACGTTCGTACTTGCTTGTTTGCTTTAGATAGCATTCACTTTGTGAGGTATCGTTCTGTTTTGCAATTAAAGGATGTAAAGTTGATTTATGCCCCGTTCCAATAAACAAAAACGACTCGTTTTGCTTTCGGATAGTTGTATTTTGACATAAGTCTCTGTTTCCGCAAATTAGAATCCGGCTCGAAGGACCACGATCTAGCGGACTGAGTCTGTATCCCCAATTGCTGGTTCTAAGACTTGAGACTAAGCTACATATCCAAACGCGCTGATGATCGTTGGTAGACTGCCATTTTAATACAGAATGGAGAACTTATGTCAAAATACAACTATCCGTAAGCAAAACGAGTCGTTTTTGTTTATTGGAACGGGGCATAAATCAACTTTACATCCTTTAATTGCAAAACGACTCGTTTTGCTTACGGATAGTTGTATTTTGACATAAGTCTCATAGAACTTATGTCAAAATACAACTATCCGTAAGCAAAACGAGTCGTTTTTGTTTATTGGAACGGGGCATAAATCAACTTTACATCCTTTAATTGCAAAACGACTCGTTTTGCTTACGGATAGTTGTATTTTGACATAAGTCTCATAGAACTTATGTCAAAATACAACTATCCGTAAGCAAAACGAGTCGTTTTTGTTTATTGGAACGGGGCATTAGTCGGTGACTTTTGTTTATTTTAACATTGTTTTTTGTCTCCGACTTCCGCAAAACAGTTATTTTTCTGTTTAACAGTATTTTTGTATCTCACACAAATTCTTATCTAGTATACATTTTCCAATACTACTAAGAGGTATTAGCATATCATATAAATACATTAGAAGAAGATTTTAAGACTCATATGGTTTTCTCCTGGATGCTATTGTCAGAAAAATACCAATGAAATGGGAGTAACTGGGAAGCACCTTACCTTTCAAATAGAAAAAGAAACAGTTCACCCAGTTGAGAGTTCTGAAATAACATACGTAAAAAAAGAAGATTCGATAAACTCTTTCATTTAAAAAAAACTAAATTTACGGAGATATCGTTTTTTTTAATGGAGGAGTGAAGACAATGATAAGACATGGATAAACAGTAATCCGGTTATCTACTCGCATTTGATTTCTGACTGAAAGCCGGATTAAATGTCTGAACAACAACCTAGCTCTCAAATCAAGGAATCTCATGTGATTTGTTGTAATTGGCTGTCAAAAACAACAACAGTCACTCGTAGAAATTGACACAAGATTTGACTGCTGGCAGATCTAAATTGGAATAGGCTATTGGAATTTGTGGCAAGACTGTGCAAAACAACACACAGTTACATCTGTCGATTGGAATATCATCATCTGCCTAGCCTTTTCCCAACTATGTTGGGGTCGGCTTCCAGTCTAACCGGATGCAGCTGAATATCAGTATTTTACATGGAGCGACTGTCTATCTGACCTCCACAACCCAGTTAACACTGGGTAATACGGATACCCCTTAGTAAGACTGGTTGTCAGACTTTCGGAGCACTGACTACCTGTAACGACTGTCAAAGATCTACAAATGACAGCCGGGACCAACGGCTTAACGTGCTTTCCGAGGCACGGAGGAAACTCGGTATGTAACGGGTGGTCATCCATCCACAGACCAACCTAGGCAAGCGCGGCTTAACCTAAAGGTCGACCCGAGCGGCTACTATTTATTTAGCCACGAGCTCCTCTGTCTGTGTGTCTGTCGATTGGAATAGTACAATCTTAAGTCAAAACAGGTTTCAAGCCAAACCATTTCCTGCCGGGGTTGCGGGTTGTTCGAAAGAGATTCCGTGGCCCCGAAACGTAAAGGGCAATAGAAGGATCAAGGGTAGGTTTTAGTCAGTACAGATCTGACACTCCCCCCCGCTCCGCCAAGAGCGGGGGAAGTTATTTGATGATTTCCCACCCCAAAAAAAGCCAAACCATTTCAGTTGATTTCAAATCGGCAAAAAAGGGGCTTGTCAGGGACACCGCCCGGGTTTGCCGGTTGTTCAAAAGAGATCACGGAACCACGGCAAAACATAAGGGCAAAAGAAGGAACATGGGTGGGTTTTAGTTAGTAAAAGTCTGACACTGCCCCCCGCTCCATGAAGTTATTTAATTGTTGATTTTTCCAACCGAAAAAAAAAACCCAAACCATCTACTAGATTTCCCAATAGTTAATGATGATAATCTTTTATTTATAGATTAAATTTCGAAAAAACCTTGTCACTGATGTGCAAAACTATATATTTCTGAATCTATAGGATTAAAAATAGTCCTATTTAATTTGATAAACACTATTTCTGGTGAAAAACGTCAATTTCAGAATAGCGAGATTGCCATTTCCTCTAAATTGAGTAACTAAACTTTAATTAATGCTGTCAAACTACGATATAGTCATGTTTTGTCGTTTTATTCAATTTCGGAATAGGAAACGTTTGACAGGGATAAACTAAATTCAGATGATTCTAAGAGTAGTTTTGGTTTAGTTTGTGACAGCAGAATCGACACAAATGTCTATTTGCGAATTCATGCGCTCGCATGTTAAATAGGCCTAAGTTTATTAATAAAAGCTTCAGGCGTTAATTTAACGGCTCATAGAAAATGGATCGTCATGAATGAAGTGACGTCACGTACGTTTGTAATGCATATATAAAATATACAACATGTATGTACAGTCTGCTAAAGAAATAAGTAACCAGATACAGCTCGTCAGATACAGATGAAAGAATTCTTAAGAATCAATAGATGTGTTTGAATAAAATTAAATTGTTGGAAAACAAACAGTGCATTAAATATATTAAATTTAAGTTGAAAACGTCGATCGACGAGGGTGTTTAGATATCCCCTTTGCTGACTGTACCTACCTGATATCAAAACGTCCGTGATGAGTCGTAATTGCAAGTACGTTGGGATCCAATATTGACATGGGTATGTGTGTCAATCATTAGACATTTATGCAAAGAAAGTTATGATATAACAAGCTTGTACCTGAGGCTTCGCCCGGATGGAAAGGAAGTGTATAGTCAGAGTCGAGTCAGACCCACGCACCGCGGGTTCCGTATAAACTTACTATTTACTTAACAGCCATAGTATATTGTGATTGCGTAGATTTATAGAGATGATTTTTTTACAGCACAAAGAGACCACAAATTTCAGTATGTAGTTTAAATTTCAACTCATTATCTTTACGCGTTCTTGAGATAAAGGGTCTTGACAGACAGACAGATGGACAACAAAGCGATCCAATAAGGTTTCCGTGTTTTTCTTTTGAGGTACCAAACCCTAAAAGTATACATATTGAAAGAAAATCAAATAAAAACAACTTAGACAAATTAACCCTCTATCATTCAACTCGCATTTATTTGATGTTTTGGATTGCAAATGATTACAAAAGAAACAACAACACGTATTTCAGGGTTTTAATATTTTTCTACAAACAAAACAAAATAGGAGTGCTGCTTTTAGGCAACACTGAGATCGAGAGTTGTATTTTTTGGTACTAGTTCGTTAGTTCGAAATGTAGACTACGAGCTACAGTACCCGATTTTGGTACCTACGAAGGCAATAATTTTTTTATGGTATGTTTACAATCTACACAATATAGAGGGTTAAATTTTTAGTAAACTAAAAAATTAGCGTGAAAAATTCGTCCTCAATGCTGTCAGTTGGTAACGTTCCCAAGAGACTGGCCGCGTTGCCATGTTTTATGACAACATTGTAAAATGTTTTTTTACTGCAACTCGCCTGATATAAAGCGATAATGCTGCCTACGGTGGAGTACGCTTGCCTAGAATACGCCAATTCACTCGAACTTCGTAGAGACCCATATCATATTCATCAGGGAACAGAAAACCGGCAGTGAATTCCACAAACTGGCGATTCACGCAATAAATATGGAAGCACAGGGCTTTGTTCGTGTTCGGGGAACTGCAACCATGTTACGGTTGCAAGGTTTCACCAATACCAATAGGCGATAGCCTATTGCATTAAGAATCACCTGAATGGTTAAATTATAGGGACAAAACCAACACATGCTCGACATGACAGCATAGTGCATTGTAAAAAAAGTGTTTATTTTTTTTGAGGTGGGAAATCATCAAATTGCTTCCCCCGCTCTGGGCGACTAAAACCCACCCATGTTCCTTCTATTGCCCTTTACGTTCCGGGGCCGCGGTATCTCTTTCGAACAACCCGCAACCCCGGCAGGCGGAGGACGCGCCGTCAACACGGCCTGTCGTCAATAGACGGACGGACGGTGAGCTACCCATTGCTCACCGTTCACAGACCCGCATCTACGGTGGCCGGGAGTCGTCTCGCGGCGCCCGTCACCCGGGGCGTCTCCCGCGGCGGCTGGGTTGGTTTGAGGTTCTCTCCCTCAAACGCCCGGCCACCTCCTTCGCTGGCATGACTGCTTCGCAGAAGGAGGTGATCGCCTCCCATTCCCTCTCGCTCCGGACCATGGACTGAACCAGGGCTGAACGCGAGAGATCGCCGCCGCCGATCACCTCTACAAGGGCACGGTGCTCCGCCCAAGCTGGGCAGACCGCCACTGTGTGCTCCACCGTGTCCTCCGGGCGATCGTCACAATGATGACACCCGGGCGTTTCCTCCAGCCCGATTATGTGCAGGAACTTCCCGAAACTTCCGTGTTCGTAGAGGACCTGTGGTAGGTGAAACGCTACGACGCCTCTCCAGCCACTCCTCAAAGAGCCCTGGCAAAAGCACCCCTGGACACTGCAGCCCCCATCGTGAGGGCTCTTACGCGCAGTTTTACTGGCTTAACATACATATTTCGGGTCACTGACTACCTGCGTCAACGGCCATAGATTTACAAATGACAGTTTTTTTTTTGTAGGGATGGTAAATCGTCAAATAACTGACCTCACTCTGGACGGTTCGGAAGGTAGTGTTAGTTTTTTTTTTATATGCCCACACTAAGAATTTCTTCTGTGGTGTGTGTGGTGTGTGTTTACAAGTATTTAAACTCACATACATAAGCAGCCAGACCCGGAACAACTAACTGTAGGCCATACAAAATATTTATTCCGTGTGGGGAGCGAACCCGCGACACGCAGTGCAGCAGTCAATCGTTCAGCCACTGCACTACCCGTGCCGTCAAAAAAAAAACAGCCGGACGTCTCAATCTTCAGTTTAGCCGAGTTTACCAATGCATCGTAGACAAGGCATACCAATATTTATTTTTTGATTCCATTGCTATACAATACCATTCTATATAATTACAACAATAACATCTGTTATTGTCGCTAGATGGCGCTTTAGCTACAAGCATCTGAATTGATGTTCTCCGTTTTTTAAAATTCACTAATAATAATAAACAAAGTGTAATAACAATAATTGTGCACCAATAGCATTAAGCAAGTTATAAATATTAAGTGTGAACGTTATCCACGAAAAAACTATAGTAATATTGAAGATAATTAAACATTTGTGAATAGTGTCATAAAACTCTCCTACAAACAATATAATCAAACATGAACTCAAGTGAAGCAGCAGTGCAAAACTAAGTGACTAACAGTGCATAATAAGTGAAAAAAAACTTTATAATAATCCATAATTTAAACTTGAACAATTTGAGTTGTGAGGAAAAAATTCCACTGGCATGACTCATATCTAACGTGTTTTTATGATTTAAAAATCTTTCTCGCAATAAACGATCACCAATTTCGAACATCCTGGTAACAGTTCAGCTGACGAGTTAATTCAAGTAGCCGACTGCCGTACAAGAAGTCTTGCGTTCGAACCCCGCCGGCCGAGTCACTTTTTGTAATTAGCAGAATTGTTGTCTTGACAATTTCTAGTTTCTCACAATGAATTTCTTCGGAAATATTACTCAGCGACGTCAAAACCGGCGCAGACATTCGGATACAAACGAAGATTTGAACATAACCAACGACTTGAATTGTACTACTAGCAATAGTGTGCCGGAAATGTCAGACGAAGAACATAGCGATGAAATTACCCAACTACAAAATAAAATTAAGGAATTAACATTGGGATTAGAGGCAGCACACGCAGAAGTGGAGAGTTTAAATTTGGAGAATACTCAACTTAAAAAAACCATTGACGAATTAACTAAGAAGAAAAACATCTATAAAAAAATTACAACTGATATTGTTAGCGAGAACAGTAAATCTCCATTAACTAACATAAAGCGGAAGAGCAAAACCAATACTACGAACAACAGCCCACAGACAACACCCAAAATTGACAAAACTAAAACTAACTGTTTGCCTAAACAGATTGCTGACAAATCGACACAATATGACACCCACTTAATGACGAACTTGAAAAGCGATAAAAGTTGTTCCTTAAAACAAAACGAAACACGCAAAAATATTTGTATAATTAGTAATAATAAAAGGAATAACATAAGTAACTTAATAGAGGACACTTTCTATATGCATGATTACTGCCACTATCTATATCCAGGCGGTGATGTTCAACAAATGCTGCAGGGCATTAATAATAAACTAAAAAACTTCAATAAAAATGACTATTGTGTTATCATGATGGGAGAGATGGACTTCATACGGACTGGAAATTATCACGACATCATATTTCTTATAAGAGAAACAATAAGCAAAATCCATAACACCAATGTCATAATTTGCCTTCCAACCTACAAATATGGCTATTATACCACTTTATATAATGCAAGAATAGAAACTTTTAATCATCTCTTATATCTGGATAACTTAACTCACGAATATGCCTACTTATTAGACTCCAATGCAGAATTAACTTGTGGTTATGAGATGTTTTCTGCGCCACAGGGACACATAAATGGAACAGGAATAAAGAATATTTTCTCTAATCTCCAAAAGATTATGACCGAAATCGATGCTGAAAATAACTTAACAAAATCTAATTCTTCTACCTCAGAAATTAAGGATTCAGAGACGTTTTTTCTATAATTATCTGATCATTATGCATCAAAACATCGCGGGACTAATTAACAAGGCGGATCAGCTAACATTACACCTACATGAACTAGCCCAACAAAGAAATTGTGTAGACATAATTTGCGTCACAGAACACTTTATGGAGCGAGGACACGAGGAGCTTCTTTCAATACCCAATTATAAATTAGCCGCTTCATATACAAGAACTACGAAAAGAGGAGGAGCCTGTATTTTGGTAAAATTTGGTCTCCAATATAAAGAACTTACGAATGTCAGTAAAATGTCAATTGAAGGCGTTGTCGAAGTTTGCGCAATTGAACTTATACAACATAACATGATCGTTATTTGTATATACAGAGTACCAAAGTTAAACAATTTAGATGTGTTCTACTCAAAATTAAACATTATATTATCAAAATACTGTTACAACTTGAACAAGAATGTAGTCCTATGTGGTGATTTCAATATTAATATTTTAAAACAGGATAAGGTATCTCTTGAGTTTACTAGTTTCCTATTGAAGTACAATCTATCTTTACAAATTGGTCAACCAACTAGATTGCAAAGCAATACCTGTATCGACAATTTTGCACATAACATTTCACGAAAATGTACTCATAATGTCCTTGATCTACATTTGTCAGATCATACCGCGCAAACTTTAAAGGTCCCGGTAAAAAAGATATATTTAATTAAAAGTTGGTATATAAAAGTGCGTGACTATAGTAGTGAAAACTTGATGAAATTTAAAGACTGTTTGAAATCAATTTCTTTTTCTGATGTCTACCTCACTAAAGACCCTAACGTAGCATATAATAACTTTTTAGAACTTTTCAAATTGTTTTATAATTTATGTTTTCCAATTATGTACAAAAAAAGAAAACTAATAAAAAATCCAAATTGGCTTACACCTGGTATAAGACGGTGTAGTCAAATAAAAAGACAGTTGTTATGGCAGCATAGACTAAATCCCTCTAAAATAAACGTGACAAAACTTAGAAATTATTCAAATAGACTTAGGAAAATTATAAAATTGACCCAATTAGCAAAAAATAACTATAAAATACAGACTGCACATAATAAATCAAAGATGACATGGAAAATAATAAATGAAAATAGAAGCAACTCTCCACCAGAGTATATAAAAGAAATAATTAATGACGGAGTTAAATACACTACACCCAAAGACATAGCAAATACCTTTAACAACTATTTCATAAGCCAAGCAGAAAAACTTTCCACTGCTTCGACACAATTGACCACTGACAATAAAATCGACTTCTCGGCACAGTCGATGTTTTTAGCCCCTATCACACCAGATGACGTAAATAGAATTATAAAGGACTTAAAAAATAAGAACAGTGTAGGATACGACGATGTTTCGACAAAGGTTGTAAAGTATGTTTCAGAAATAATATCACATCCCCTCAGCTACATAATTAATTTAAGTATTGAGTCTGGAACCTACCCTGATAAGCTTAAACCTACTGTCATAAAGCCATTATTTAAAAAGGACGATGAGAAAGACATTAAAAATTACAGGCCAATAGCTCTTATTCCAGTAATATCCAAGATATTTGAAAAATGGATCTATAGATCGATAGAAGCATACCTAAACAAATATAACATACTTGTAAAAGAACAAAAAGGTTTTCGGAAAGATCATTCAATAAATATGGCAATTTATGACTTTCTTAATGATATAATACCTAGCATGAATGAAAGAATTCCAATATCAGCGGTATATATGGATATGACTAAGGCATTTGACTTGGTCAACCATGATATACTGCTGAGCAAGTTAAATGCGTATGGGATAAGGGGAAATGTCTTATCACTCATAAATTCTTATTTAACAAATAGAACACAACACACTGAAATAAGTCGTATTTGTAAATTAAATAAAACTGTTATAAAATACATATCCAAAGAACAAAAAATAATTTATGGCGTGCCCCAAGGCAGTGTGCTGGGGCCTTTGTTATTTCTTATATATATAAATGACTTTCCTCAGAATATACCCTATCCTATGACATTGTTTGCCGACGACAGTACTATCATAGTTAAACTTGACAAAAGTAATAATGACTCTGAAGCTAAGATAACCAATGCATTGCAACAAGCCGTTAACTGGTTAGAACAAAACAATTTAATTATAAATTTGAAAAAAACTAAAATTATGAACTTTCGTCAAAGAGTAGCCAATACGCAATTAAATGTAAGCTTTAACAATGAAAACATAGAGGAAGTTGCAAATACAAAATTTTTAGGCTTAACAATCGACAATCAACTTAATTGGAAACAACATACTTCAATATTAATTAAAAAAATTAGTAAGTTTGCTTTTGCTTTGTATAAACTGAAGAAAGTAGTCAGTCAAGCTGCGGCAGTCACTGCATACTATGGATATGTCGATTCCATACTACGCTATGGAGTCATGTTTTGGGGTAACTCCTGCAATAGGGATATGGTGTTCAAATCGCAAAAAAGATGCATTAGAGCTATTACCGGCATAAAAATAACTGATAGCTGTAAATCTTATTTTATATCGTTAAAAATTATGACTTTACCTTGTTTGTATATATTTGAGACTGCTATTTTTGTTAAAAAGAACATGCATCTATTTAGAAAAGCATCTGAACATCGATATAAAGTGATTAGACCAGAATATAGACATGAATTATGCGGTCGACCTTCAAAAACCGCCTTGATGAACAAAAGTATACTTTGTATGGCCCCAAAAATATTTAATAAATTACCAAATGGGATTAAGGACTTAAATATTGTTCAATTTAAAAATAAATTAAGACATCTATTATTGGAGAAATGTTATTATACTATTGAAGAATTCCTTAATGATACATTTTAAATTATTTGACATTGATATTTATTTAATTTTGACATTGTATTAAAGTAAATTATTTGACATTGATATTTATTTAATTTTGACATTGTATAGAAGTAAGTTATTTGACATTTATATATTAATTTTGACATTATATTCTAGTAATTTGTTTGATATTAATATTTATTTAAATTTGACATTGCATTATTTTCCTAATTTATTTTCATTAAGTTATTCATCATTTTTAATGTATTGATTATCCTTTTTTTTATAATATTTACTACTTATGTTAAAGAGTGTACACCGTTATGGTAGATTTTTGAGGAACTGATTAGATTACTTAATATTAAGATCTCATTGTAAAATGTACCAAAAATCACGCTAATAAATGAATTTGAATTTGAACATTGTATCTTAACCCATTGAGGCGAAGAATCATAATATTAGCTTGTCATATTCTCATCATTGCTGTTCTCACAAAGTGTTTACAGAATACAAACTCGCGTATAATTGAACGTCACCCACGCATTTCGCTCGCGATATTACGACGCGGAATACAATTACCCTTGTTACAACAAATAATAATTAATGAGGACCTAATGTTAGGTTAAGTAATTAATTAGGGCAGTTCCCATAATGGGACCTTGGTGTGAGTAACATGGGTCTAATCTATAGGCCATTTTTGATGATAGGATATTTCTATAATCTGTATTTGCGTGTCTATGGCCTAGACTTTCCTAATTGATTAAAATATTAAGGGAATTGGAGGCAGCCACTTACTTCTGCGAAGCAGTCATGCTAGTGAAGGAGGTGGCCGTGCGTTTGAGGGAGAGAACCTCAAACCAACCCAGCCGCCGCGGGAAACGCCCCGGACGTCGGGTGCCGCCAGACGACTCCCGGCCACCGTAGATGCGGGCCTGTGGACGGTGAGCAATGGGCAGCTCACCGTCCGTCCGTTTATTGACGACAGGCCGTGTTGACGCCTCAAAGAGATGTCAGCAAAGCAGAGGGGCCTGCCAGGGCCTCCGCCTGCCCGGGTTGCGGGTTGTTCGAAAGAGATACCGCGGCCCCGTAACGTAAAGGGCAACAGAAGGAACATGGGTGGGTTTTAGTCAGTACAAGTCGTTGTTGTACTGACTAAAACCCACCCATGTTCCTTCTATTGGCCTTTACGTTCCGGGGCCGCGGTATCTCTTTCGAACAACCCGCAACCCCGGCAGGCCCCTTACTGGTTCACTTTATTGTCCGTCTACCTGTCTGTCTGACAGGCAAGACACTTTATATCGGGAACGCGTGGAGGTATCGAGTTGAAATTAAAACCAAATTCTTAAATCTAGGATCCCTTTGTGCTGTGAAAAAATCAACCCTCTAAATCTTATGGCCGTTTATGTCGAAGCTTCGGTGCACAAGTCTGACACGGTTTTTTTTTGTAATGTGTAAAACGTATTTTCTAATCTTTTTGTAAGTTTCCCCAAAACAAACGCACTCAAGATACGGAAAAAATTCTAGATTTTTTCTTGTATCGTGAATGCGTTTACCGACGATTAAATTCAGATACACAAATAGCCACACCCGAAATAACTGACGACACGGTTGACGCAGTGGCTGAGCGATCGACTGCTGCGCTGCGTGTCGCGGGTTCGTTTCCCGCACGGAACAAATATTTGTATGGCCTACAGGTAGTTGTTTCGGGTCTGGCTGTTTGTGGACACTACAGGAGAAATTCCTAGTGTGGGGCAACGTTTTTTTAAAAAAAAAAAACAAAAAAAAACAAACTATCCACCTACTTTACAATAATTCCCAGAATACTAAAGTTCACGACAGAAGATATTAGGTGCCTTCGTGTCACATCGACAAATAAACCTTGGCGTTTCGTAATGAGTTACGAAATTGTGAGAACGACTATTTATAACCGATTCTAAGAATAAGTCGACCAATACAAAATATAAATACAATTCGCAGAACTTTTGGGACTTCAATTCCGTATCAAAAAGTTATTTCAAACAAAAATATACTTATGTTAAATAATTAATTAAACAATCATTCAGTTATTTTTACTTCTAAAAGGTAAATATCCGGGTTTACTTTTTGTTTATGTTTTTGAAAAAAACTTTGTTTCTATTCAGAAATGGTTTTTCAGAATAGCTACAAAATCTTTCTACCTAAAACCGTTTCGATAGTTTTTCTGTTTTGCAAGCATACGAATCTGGAACTCTTCAAAGTTCACAAGCGTGTTCTATCCTAGGCTGCTGTCACAAGTAGCCTGATATGAAGCAATGACGCAATATAGCTTCACTAGCTTCCGCCCGCGACTTTGTCCGCGTGGCATAGTAACTTTGGGCTAACGCTAACTTTAACCTGCGTGATGATCGAAAAAAAATATCTTCCTCTCCCCTTTTCTCCCTCTTTTCCAACTTTTTTTACCTCTGTACCAAAATTTATCAAAATGGGTTAAGCCATTTAGGCGTGAAGACGTAACAAACAAACAAACAAACTCACGTTTGCTTTTATAATATTAGTAAGGATATCAGGCGTCTTACGGCCAAACGCAAACCTATTTAGTATATCCTTACTAATATTATCCTTACTAATATTATAAAAGCGAAAGTGAGTTTGTTTGTTTGTCACCTCTTCACGCTTAAATGGCTAAACCGATTTTGATGAATTTTGGTACTGAGATAGTTGGGAACCAGGAGACAGACATAGGCTATTTTAAAAAAAAAAGAGTAGGATATGAGGGAGAAAGAGGGACGAAACGGGAAAACTTAGCGTTGCTGTTACAAATCAATAAGGCGCTACCGAATTTAACGCGAGCGAAGCCGCGGGCAAAAGCTAGTTATTTAATAAAAGCTCTTCTCAAAAAAAAACGGCTAAGAGCGAGTCAGACTCGTGAACCGAGGATTCCGTACAAACTTGCGACATAAACAGCCATAATTATCTTTAGACTGCGTAGACTGTACAGGGTTTTCACAGCACAAAGGGGCTACAGAGTTGAAAATATGGTTTAAATTTCAATTTGATACCTCCACGCGTTTTTGAGAAAAAGTGTCTTGACAGACAGACGAAAAACAAAGTGATCCAATGAGGGTTACGTTTTTTCCTTTTCAGATGCGGAAACCTTAAAAATATATTTTTTTTTCTTTTTTAAAAAACGGTGCCCCACACTAAGAATTTCACCTGTATCGTGGGTGCGTTTACAAACATTTAAACTCACATACACAAACGGCCAGACCCGAAACAACTATTTGCAGGTCATACAAATATTTGTTCCGTGCGGGAATTGAACCCGCGACTGCAGCGACTTAGCCACTGCGCCAACCGTGCCGTCTTCTTCGTCATCTTCAAAATACATAATCAAAATATTTGTGTCTTGTATCTACCGGCTTGGTACCCACTTAAGATTTTTTGATTTACACGATAAAGGCTTGCGTTTAGCCGTAACCTACCAAGATATCAATAACCAAAACCACCTATACAAATACCCTATTCACAGCATATTTCGACCTTCCCCCATTCTCCTAAAATCTTATATCGCATGCCGCATAGAAATTAATGAGTATTACTTTATACGTAGTCGAAACACACCCCGTAGTCCATTTACAAGTATTATTGATGTTATTAGGTGGTGCGAAAGCAAATTCGTTCGTCCCTAACTAATAACGCAAATCCTTACTTAATATTATAAAAGCGAAAGTGAGTTTGTTTGTTACGTCTTCACGCCTGGCAAAACCGATTTTGATGAATTTTGGTACAGAGATAGTTGGAATCCTGGAGACGGACATAGTCATTTTTTTTAATGTGAGCAATGAGGGAGAACGAGGGAAGAAACGGGAAAACTTAGCTTTGCTATTACAATAAATACGCAAGGGCAAAAACTACAGGTAGCAGGTACCTGCAAATCAGGGAAGGGGAACTGTGTTACCCCGAATTTAACGCGAGCAAAGCCGCGGGCAAAAGCTAGTGTACTATAAAGGCATGCTTACATGTGGGATACTTAGGCCGTGTTCAGATGACCCGCGCCGACCACGCACACGCGTTGTGGCCGCCTTACACCCGCGCTCGGCACGTGCAAAATCAGCGTATCCAATTTAATTTAACCCTACGTGTGGTTGCAACGCCTCTACGGGTGAGCGGGTTGGCATAAGGCGGGTGCATGGCGTGTTGGATTGGGCTTCGAAAAATGCAATTTGAGTTATATTGATGTGTCTTAAGACTCAAATTGTTTACACAAAAATCAACGTTAGACGTGGGTGCTAACGCTCATGGTTTGCGCTTAGCGGGTGTGTCGTCTGAACGCAGCCTTATGCCTGGTTCTATGTCATAACTGGATCGGTGTACTTAACAATCGGTGGATATTTTGGTTATGTAAACACGATTGACAAGTTAAAGGACATTACACCTGTTATCCCTTTATGGTGAGGTAGAAGTGTACCTAATATTACACCTACATTTTGCTACTGAAGTATTTTGCAATAAAGTCTTTTAAAATATTGTGAAACGTAGTGCATTATTTTGTCATTTCTTCGTTGAAGTTCTAGCACCACGTAAGTCACTTTTTGGCTGTTTTGACATTATGATGCCATTTGTTAGAGAATCGGAAGACGCATCGTTTTATCCAAGTGTTTCTACGTTAGTTAAAACTATAATAAAGTATACATAAACAGTTAATGGGTATTAGTATAGTATCATAATATACATAACAAAATTATGCGATTTTTTCTCTCTCCTGAAAAGTTACTATTTTTGACTTACGTGGTGTTAGAACTTAAACGACTATTTATAAAAATTAAATATTATATTGATACAATAATTTATTGTCAAGTCGAATTGAAAACCTCCTCTTTTTGTCAAAGTCGTTTAAAAATAAGTTATAATGTTATTGAACTTCCCATAAGGCCGTAACGAGGACCACAAACAAGAGTAATCTACTTACATACTTATACACTGCGCTTCAATATTATTTTGACAGTAGTCTAGAAATTTATAATCTTGTGCCTATTTTACGCAACACAAAATCACGCATGAAAATTTTGACTGAGGCGTACCTAGTAGGTACACCCAGATTTTGTCAGTTATGTTTAAGTCTCATGTATTACAGGGCGATCTAATTGCCATCAACTGGCCACAAATCCGGACTACGTGGGTGTTACTGAGACATTATTGATGAATAGGGTAGTTTTCAGGGTCAAAGTAATTACATTTTATTAAGTCCGTCTTTTAGATTATTCAAAAATAAGGGACACGTATTTTTTTATTTGTAAATTAGACCAAAAATGACAAAGATATAGCCCATTAAAGTTACGTGTGACGTCACTCGTTGCGTTTAAATGCAGTAACGCGTATATTTAGCTAAAAGACGGACATTTTTTTTTTGGATACTAGCCTTTTGCCCAATGACAATTCGTCCGTGTAGAAAATAAACCAAAACCACTACCTAAACCAACGAGGCCTATTTTAAACTCAACATAATAAACCCTGAAAAATAGTAATTTAAAACCGCTCAAGGTCTAAAAAATAATTCAAGGACCGACCTCGCTTTTTCTGTAACTACGTTAATAACCATTTTGCATTAAGTATTCTCACTTATATCCAACTACACTTGTGACAAATTCCACGACAAAATAGTGGGTGAAAAAACTAAAATATCTCGACTTGGTAGACGAGGTTGTCGATATGTGGAATGTGGACTGGCCTATCATAGTACCGATTGTCGTAACGGTCAATGGCTTGATTGCCAAGAGCCTCCACGACCATCTGTCGAAGTTTTCCTTATGCGGTTGGATCAAAGATCAAATTCAAGGGCCTGATGCAGAAAGCAGGTTCTCCTCGATTCGGCCCGCATTGTGAAGAGGCTCTTGTCTCTGAAGCCCTAACCACCAGTAGCTTGGACAGTGCTCCCGATACCAGCGGACGCCTACGTTTTATTAGATACATATTTAGTTAATTGTAATTTAATTTTAATATAATAGTTAATTTGACGGGCCTGTTGGTCTAGTGGTTAGTGGCCCTGACTGCTGAGCCGGAGGTCGTGGGTTCGATTCCCACCCAGGACAAACTTTGTGTGATGAACATGATTGTTTGTTCTGTGTCTGGGTGTGATTTATCTATAATATGTATGTATTTATAAATTATATAAGTATGTATATCAGTTGTCTGGTTACCATAACACAAGCTCTGCTTAGCTTAGGATCAGATAGCCGTGTGTGAGTTGTCCCAAGATATTTAAGATATTTATTTAAGATATTTAAGAGTTACATGGGTTTAGGCCTGAAATAAAAAAAAATATATTTAAAAATGAATAAAGAGAAATCATTGTATTCAATGATTTCTCTTTATTAATTTTTAAATATGATCGCAATCACGGGGAGGATAAATGTCTTTCAGTTTTGTTAAGGATATTTACTTAACAAAACCGAGAGACATTTATCCACCCCGTGATTGCGATCATTTTATTAAAATAAAAATAAAAAAACTTCTAGGGATGAAACTTTCCAACTTTTTCACAATACATTGTTTATTTCCCTCCCCGACTCTAGAGAGCCTAAATTAGTTATATACTTAAGCAGTATTTTATTAGGATAATTATGCACCACGTCAAAATACTGTGTTAATGTAAATTGTCATAATTGTTTTCTTATTATGAGTCTACTTAAGCGCCCATTTTGTACCCCCCGTAAACAGTACCAGGAGTTGTCGTGTTCTGTGCGTAACATTCAATTCTACTGTAAAACGTTTTCGATCTAAAAAAAAATCATTTGCCAGCAACATTTTTTGGGTCAAGTTACTTAAATTGATGTCCAGAATGTTTGGTTGACGTTTTCGTTTTCTGTTTACTCCCGATATACTGCAACATTGCCAAATCTGTTAGTTAACTCGTTAGGGTTATTACCCATAAACTATTACCCTGTTACCCACGAGCCACGAGCAACTATCAATGTAAACGCGACTTTACATTTAGGACACGGCACAGCAGTTAAAGTTTTGAATGAATATTGTATGGCTCGGTGATTTGTCTTTCATGATAGGAATAATTTTGTTCACAATGGAAGAAGAATTTGGTACCCTTATTGAACAAATCTCGTTTGGAAAGATGGAGAAGGGTTGTGGTAATTTTTAGTCTCAGGATATATATATATACCTACACATTGCAAGATTAGCAAAATTATGGTTTATGGTTTTATATGGTCGCAAAAAAAATAAGATTAATAAATGTGTGCATTTTTTTTTCAACCGAGTTTTGAGCGCAAATCTATTTTTTTTTTCATTTTTATTTAAAACGTTACCGCATACTAGGATATTCTCATGTATCGTGGGTGCGTTTACAAACATTTAAACTCACATACACAAACAGCCAGACCCGGAACAACTATCTATAGGCCACACGAATATTTGTTCCGTGCGGGAATCGAACAAGCGACAGGCAGTGTAGCAGTCGATCGCTTAGCCACTGCGCCAACCGTGTCTTCAAAATGTCTCGTATATCCAACAGTCATCGATTAATTGAGAAGGACTCAAAACTGTATTACAGTGTCGTGTAACTAACCAACTTGACATTGCATGTAGAACAGTAAAGCCTTGACATATAAAATGTTATAATTACGTCGCACGACATAATTAGAGCATGTTTGTTAATAATTTATGCAAAGCAGCCTAATTTTTTTGAAACTATTACATCGATACGATGTTTTCGTAACGTTTTTATGTCAAAGAGCGATTCGATCATAAAACATCGCGAACATTCAATAGATTTAACTTGGTAGTTGACAATCAAAGTAAATAAACATAGATAGACAGACAGGCAAGAAGGTGATTCCATAACGGTTCAGTTATTTGGAACAAAGTTCCTTTTCGCACGTTATGGAAAAAATTAAGACCAAAAGTTGTAACGACACTTTTTGCTATAGTTGTAAGCCGTGCGGCGTGCGCGCGTGTTTCTCTGTCTCTCTCTCACTCTTATAAAGCAAGCCAGTTATTTTCGTTACGTCTTTCTATTTCGCATTGAACAATGTGGTGTCGGGACGATTATTTTTGTTGAGTGTATACAGGTTTTTTTTTACATAATAAATAACAACTTTGTTCCATCCAGGTGTCTCTTGACACCTCTCAATTTTTTTTTTGGCAAAAGAATGAACGTGGGTGGGTTTTATTCAGTATAAGTAAGTCTGACACTCCCCCCATTTCATCAGGGAAACATAACATTCCGTTTATCCGTAAAAAAAGATGCTTAAAAGTTATGTTGTATGGGATAAGAATCTTAAATGGCCACGTTTAAATCAGGAGTATTGTTAATAGTTATTGAACATGATTTGTGAATGAGTTACGCAATTACCCGCAATATTAGGATAGGCATGCCTACTGCCTATTGATAGCATTATATCTAACTCCAAAATGTTAATGAAAATACTATCAAATGCGACCACACGGAGTTTGATTGGTTTTACTCATGAACACAGTATTTGAATTGTTGAATTATTATTAGTTGAAATATCCGGGGACATTGTGCGGTTTTAAATGCCTTGATTGCAAACTATTAATATAATAACTGGTTTTGCAATACAGTGACAATTGACGTACTATTATTTTCAGGTTTAGTGACAGGTTTTCAAATATAAATAGGTACAGTAAAGCTGCAACGAGCAATAATATTCAAACAACTACACTATTTGAATCCTACTGTATTTTAATCCATCTTTACTAATATTATAAAAGCGAAAGTGAGTTTGTTTGTTACCTCTTCACGCTTTAATGGCTAAACCGATTTTGATGAATTTTGGTACAGAGATAGTTGGGAACCAGGAGACGGACATAGGTATTTTTTTTAAAGTGGGATATGAGGGAGAACGAGGGAAGAAAAGGTAAAAGTTAGCGTTGCCAAAATTCATCAAAATCGGTTCAGCCATTAAAGCGTGAAGAGGTAACAAACAAACAAACTCACTTTCGCTTTTATAATATTAGTACGGATATTATATATATATATATATATATTTAGTAAGGAGTAAGGATTCTTTACATTACACTTAGCAACATTAATTAATAAAAATAAAGAAAACAACTATTATTTGTTGGAACCTTAACCTAAAATATTACCAAAAGGCATCCAGAATTCATTGAGTCATCAGTGCCTAGACTTTGCCCAACTATGATGGGGTCGGCTTTCAGTTTTACCGAATTCAACTGTATACCACCATACCATATGATAGTATTTTACATGGAGTTGCCTATCTCACCTCGACAGTCTAGTAAATAACTGGGAATTACGATATACGGCCCCAGGACATAAAGGGTAAAAGAAGGTAGTACTAACAGTAGTGTGTCACTAACAGGATTCAACGTCAACGATTCAGCGTCAGATATCTACCTGGCAATATGCTGAGCTGGACTCCTATTTGGTGCAATCTTGAGACACACACCGCCTAGTAGTGGGCGACGTTTATAAATGTATGTGATGTGTTTAGACACATCACATACATTTATATATGCCTATGGGTCAATCTAACTTAGTCTACGTTATCTTTTTTTTTGATGTGTTCCTTTTTTTCTATTTGATATTTTATCTATCTGTCTATCTAACAACTACATTCAAGAAGCACGTTATCCTTAAGCCAGCTTATTCTCTTCAAGAAAAACTGCTAAAAAAATAGTTTTAATAATACCATTTTATTATTGTTGCCCATCCTACAAAAGCTGCGATGAGAAATAAATAAAAACGGAAGAAGAATTCTGCGCCACTTTAGCTAGATTAACGCGACAAAGTCCGGGAAAGAAATAGAAAACTAACCGGAAAAGTCCTTGACCCCTGTTCTACATTGTTCTCGACAGTCTTTCTGCTGACTATACACAGAAGTTATGCATAATTCCTTTAACAATTTGTTAGAATTCTGTTTTCGAATCAAGTGGAGTCGACTAAAGAGGTTATTTTTATTTTCTGGTAATTTAATGGGTTTTAAGAAGTTTTTCTTCGATGCTAAATCTATTGTACCCTAGTTGGCTATCGTGACCTGCGTTTGCGTGAAATTACTAAAGGGATATTACTTTTTTGCACAGTACCTCAATCTTTTTGTCAATTAATAGAACTTGATAAATATAATATCAGCCATCCGACTTTATAAATCCAGTAAAAATCGGTCATGTCGTTCGGAGCCGGATAAAGTTAAATATGTTGTTTTTTAAATGGCAGCTTATCCTACTTCCTACTAATATTATAAATGCGGATGTTTGTAAGGATGGATGGATGGATGTATGGATGCTTGTCACTCTTTCACATCAAAACGGTTGAACGGATCTTGATAAAATTTGGCATAGAGGTAGATTATAATCTGGAATTACACATATGATACTTTTTTTATGTCACTGTTATTATATAGATACTTTTTTATATAATATATATTCAGGTATATAAAATAAGATGTCCAAACCAAACTAATTATCAAAGTCAAAAACAGTCGCTTAGCAGCTTTAATAACGCAATAAGTTGCGATTTTTGTGTTTGATAAGAATATACTGAATTACTAGACTTAACTGATTTTAAAAGTTGCTTGATTTCGGAATATAATTATCTGCTCTTCTTTTGAGTAACGGCCTGTTTCCAAAACAGAATATAATTTCGCCGTTTTGCTGTAGTTTAGTCAACAACACAGGATCAGCATCGCCTTACCCTATCGGCATTTTGTACCACTCTAACAGAAATAACTTTGCATCATTTTTTACTATGTATCCCCGAATTTGTTTTAACTCGATAATACTTCTCAAAAGAACAAAGGCAGCACCAAAATCCTGTGACATATTTTATCCTTCACAAAATTAATGAAAACAGTAAAAACTACCTTTTATTCGAAGAGACCCGAAACTGTTGAAGCGAAACCTTGTGTTTGAACACCTGAGCGCACTAGAATTGCACGAGTCAGCTAAAAATATGTTAAAAACCTGCGAGGCTTTATACCAAGGAAAAAGAAAAGGATCAGTTTTTTTTTGAAAAATTTGAAGTGCTAACCCATTCTTAGTTCATTTAAACTCGACTGCACAACAAATCACGAAATGCATAAAATACGCTTAGAATCCCTGAAGGGGTTAAACAGACGTGTTTATTGCTATCAAACCGGACACAAATCTAAACTCCGTAGCTGTCATCGAGAAATTTCTGATTGAAAAAACCAAATAACGCCCGACCTGAGAATCGGACCTCAAAATTCGTGCTCCCGCGGTTGCGGGTTATTCGAAAGAGATACCGCGGCCCTGGAACATAACGGGCAAAAGAAGGAACATGGGTTGATTTTAGTCAGTTTAAGTCTGACACTCTCCCCTATATGTAAGATACAAGAAGGCAAGCCAAGGCAAGATAATGATGCTATCTTTGTCATCTTGAAACAAGTGATGATATAATGAACTAACAAGTTAAAAAAAAATCATAACAAGCTCTTTCACAAATTAAATAATTTCTTGTTCTATCACATCAAGTTTGTATCTGATAAATTTAAAAGTAAAAACCCAGCTGAATTTCTAAGAAATATTTGATAGAAATTCTTTTTCTTTGCGATAGAGTCTTTTTTATATTTTTACTTTTGAATCCGTCGTTATTAGATTTAAAAAAAACGGTCATAGATAGATTTTTCTGTTTGATGACGAGAGCGGATTCATAGAAACTTGATCTTTTTAATAAGTAAATTAGTTTTTAGAAGCAGTCAACGTTAAACAGATGTCCCATCTTATAAATCTTATCTTGTCTTTCTTTGCTATAGCGAAGTTTACTCGTGACCTTCATTCGTGTGGTAGTGTATTGTGTAGTAGTATTATAAAAATATTATTATCTCTAACAGATTTTTAAATATTTACATTTTTTTGTTGGCACGAAATTCTTAAGTTTTATTTATTTATTTAAACTTCATGTACACACGAAGGCACATTAACCTACGCAAAACCATTTTATTTTATTATTTTTTTTATTTTTATTTTATAGTTTAGGATAGGTTGTCCTGCCGTCGTGTGTACAATTATAGCGGTACATAGACGGACTTAATCCCTTAAAGAATCTCTACCAGTTAACCTTTGGGTAATATGGCAACATTGTGATAGGATACAAAAATTATATATAAAATTATTTGTTTTCAAAACACTTATATACTTTTACAGATACTTAACATATGAAAAAAAAAACTAATAAATACATTAAAAAAAATATATGAAGGAAAAAAATATCCTTAAATAAGCCTTATATTGTCAGCTATTTCATTATCAAAGGCCCGGTAATATCGGAGCAGGCGTTTCAGAGATTATCCGGAATAAGCACAGGCAGACGGACATTAAGCATTCAGAAAAAAAAACAGTTATTTTAAAATACAATAAGACACTTAAGTTTGTAGATCATCGTGAAAGTTTATTTAAATAGATGGGTGTTTCAGGTAGATTCCAGCTTATTTGGGAGCCAATATCATATCATTATCATCTGCTATTCTTTACTGACTACTTCTTTTTTTTAAGCTATGGCATAGCTTCTATCGCGGGTCCTGAGCGTGGAGACCGATTCCAGAAATTTCGTAATGAAAAAACCTAACATTTTCATTAAATTCACGAATACGGTCAGTTATTTCAATCATGATTCTATGCTGGATCAAACCCAAGGTCTTGTTTTTCTTTTTGAGACTTCTTTTGCATTGGAAGTACTTTTTAAATATTATATTTAGATATTTTTTTTATTTATCGCATAAGTTTTTTTTATTTATCGCATAAGTTTTTTTTTATTAATTGCATAAGTTGATGAAAAATGCTATGCAATAGCTTTACCACGGCAGTCCCCGAGTGCAACACGTCTTTTTTAACATTTTCCGTTTAATGTCTCGCTGATGCAAGTGAGCAAGACATTCTCTCAACCACCATATTCAACTGAATGATAATACAATAGTACACGTTTTATTAAATAGTAAATTGTAATCAGGAATATACAAACAGGATGCTCCTAACCAGTGCAAATGACAGCTGATTACGTATTAGCCACAACAATGGACAATCGGATGTCGACTCATGACGCGACACTGATGATAGAATTCATGAATGATTACGTGGGTAATATCTTATTAGCTTGGTTTCATGAGTTTGTGTGTGTGTGTGAACCCGTTTTTCGTGAATGTGGCATAACAATTATTTTAGTATTTTATTTTAGGGGTTAAACAAAGTGAAACAATGCTAGGTAGACCGACAATTCCGCTGGATAGCTGATAGAAGCTGCATGAGAGTTGGTACTACATTTTAGGTTTAAGGTTTGACTCATGATATTTTTAAATTACTCTACTACTAGTCTTGAAATACAATAAAATAGTCTTGGATGTATGGATGTTTGTTACTCTTTCACGTCAAAACAGCTGAACGGATCTTAATGAAATTTTGTCACAGAGGTAGATATGGTCTGGAATAGCACATAGGATACGTTTTTTCGATATCATGCGGGTGAAGCCGCGAACGCCAGCCATCTTAATAATATTATGTAACTCTTTCACGTCAAAACGGCTGAACGGATCTTGATGAAATTTGGCACAGAGGTAGATTATGGTCTGGAATAACACATAGAATACATTAGGATTTTTTTTCGATATCACGCGGGCGAACCCGCAGGCGTCAGCTAGTACCCCATAAGGGAGGATTCTCCAACCATACGGTTATAATATTGTAGATTGATTAATTGATTGATTTGGGTTATATACTGGTTATAGTGTATGGTTGACTACAGTCCGACAGTTATCATGGGGGTTTATTATTTAATCTTGTTCTTTATTTGTGGCCTAGATGGCGCTGCAATACTTTTTGTACTATACACCACATTGTCAAAAAGCGCTTTCTTACTATCTCAAGCCGATTTCACGTCAACAAAATGTGTTCGTAGTACGTGCATTAATGACAATAAATTCCCACAATAGCCCCAGTATTTCACACGCATCAATAGGCAATAACAGCATTAATTAGGCCCTTCCATTGACCACGGTCTACACAAACTGCACTAGATTCCGTAACAAGGCCGATGAAACTTTGTAGTGGGGGCAGAGCTCGTTAGCGACCGCACGACGGGACAAGTTTACCTACGAATGCCGTTGCGAATTCTGTGGTAGACGTGACGCGTCCGTCTATTGTTTGTCTGAAGCTAGTATGAGAATACTGGCTTATTCAATGAAACGCGTTATCTTTTTACGCAAATCCACAAATTATTGATATCATATAGCCTATAAAAATTCAAAATGATGATAGAAAGACTCAGTTTCAAAATTTTAAAGTAGGTGGCAAAAATCATTTCATTTTTTACTAGTTGCCCCGAGCCTTTACCCGGCGTATAGGTTGTCTACATACTAAATTTCACCCTATTCTGTTGAGTCTTTTCAGCGTGCAGGAGTAACAAGCAAACACATACACAAATAAACTATCACTTTTGTAGTATAACTAGCTGCGCCCCGCAGTTTCACTCGCGTGGTGATAGAATAGAGTAGAATAGAATATACTTTCTTGCACACCAAAAATTGAAAAACAAACTGTTTTATAAAAAAGTGCTAAATCTATGGTTACAATGGCGGTCTTATCGCCATTATAGAATGTACAATTATATCTTTATAAATTGTAGTCTAAGTGTTATTCTGATATGTAAGCTTTACTATTTTAAAGTTTTATCAAAATCCAAACAAACACAATCACAAACTTTCGCTTTTATAATATTAGTAGGTAACGATATAAGATACACACGGATGTGCACAATAAAGAGGTAGAATTTGGATGTAGGGCATCTTATTTGGTGCTATTGATGCAATTTAAAAAAACCTTCCGCTAGTGAACATGAAATTCACTCAATCACCGGTGCACATATGTAAAATAAATAAAATAAATAAATATCTTGGGACAACTCACACACGGCTATCTGATCCCAAGCTAAGCAGAGCTTGTGTTATGGTAACCAGACAACTGATATACATACTTATATAATTTATAAATACATACATATTATAGATAAATCACACCCAGACACAGAACAAACAATCATGCTCATCACACAAAGTTTGTCCTGGGTGGGAATCGAACCCACGACCTCCGGCTCAGCAGTCAGGGCCACTGACCACTAGACCAACAGGCCCGTCATATGTGTTAATGATAATTAGTACAACAAGAAAACTTAGATAGTTTCAAGCCAAAAACTATAGCCTCATTTTGGTACTTTTTAACAAAAAAGTAATTCACAATATTAAGGCCACCAAGACTGCGCAGCTTTAATACAGTGCCGTAGTTAGATCATAAAACGTAACATCATCATGGCTCGGCTTTACTCGGCAGTCTCTCGTGTATTTTCGTGACATAAACGGACAACTCGTAAAGAAGTTGTTACAGAATACGCTAAGCGTAATAAAGATGCTGGTCAAAATGTGCTCTGCTTTTAGGAAAAAATTAAAAAGAAAAAGGTTTTGAAACAATCTCAGGAATGGACACATTTTTTTTGCAAAATCTTGTCGTTTTTGAACGTTTCATGAAGGAAACTTGTTCTTGTAATGTTTGAGTAAATAGATAACGTACTTTTTTGTAATCCAAGAAGTCTTTATTATAAGTTGTCGTTTCGTTTATGGGCGTAAAATGAACAGTCAGAATTAATCGTTGCATCGTAGCAGATACAGTGTCAAAAATACTGTAAAAAACAGTATAGTAATGACTGATAACAGCAGTGTCTCCTGAATTTTAATATAAATAATAAATGTTGAGGAAAAATGTAAGGAAATCTGTCGAACGCTGTCAAAGCATGCATTCCTTCCTATCATGCTCGTAGCACTTTTGCTACGAAAGCGTAGACGCTCTGCTACGCTGTATCATGCCGTACTGCCTGGCGTAGCTCAAGTAAAATGTATTTTATTATATTACTAGCGACCCGCCCAGTGGTTGCACCCGCTGTTCACCTCCTAAGAGTCATAGCGTGAAGTATTATACATAAAAACCATCCTCTTGAATCACTCTACCTATAAAAGACCGCATCAACATCCGTTGCTTAGTTTTAAAGATTTAAGCATACATTTGTACGCTTAAACAAAGTCGCTGTCTGTCTGTTGCTATGTTGCCATAGCAACAGACAGACAGCGACAGCGACTTTGCTTTTATACTATTATTAAAAGCGTAATACGTTAATTCTCGTGCTGATCTTTAAATTAAAATGACTGCCTAATGACCCACGCCAAATCAATTCGATTGTAGGTTAATAGGTAAGTACATTTTTGATCGTAAATGACCAATTTCGTTTTAATAATGTAATTTTGAGGTAATAAACTTAAGTAGATTAATTAGTCTGATTTTTTCCAACAACAAGTGATCATTTGCAACACAAAGAAAATGTGGAAGCTTTGAAAAAATATTAAATGATTTTTAAAAGTAATCTTCTTTGATCTTTTAGTAAAAGCCATAATTATTTTGACCGAAAAGGACATTATGTCGAACGATAACTTAGTTTTAGTTAGTTTTAAAAATTTAGTTTTAAGTACAGACGCCTGCACATCAAGCTACTACATTCTGTCAGATTTCTTTGATAGATTTTCGACTTTATTTCTAAAGTATTAGGTTCAAGGTTCATTGGGAAAAATTGACAGTTTCGGGTAGCTTGACCTGCAGGCGTCTGTACATAAAACAAGAACAACTACAGCCTTCATATTTATTATGGGAACCGCCAGTCTACAGAATTCTCTATTCCCTGATAGTTACAATCCAGAAGTCTTCAAAGTTTTAGTGAATCGGTTTCTTCTAGGAAATCGTGCTTCTCATCAGAATAGTTGCCTGATTTCCTATCCGCAAAAAAAAAACTATTTAGTTTGTAAAAAACCGGCCTAGTGTGAGTCGGACTCGTGCACAGAGGGTTCTGTACAAGGTTGCGACATAAACAGCCATATCTTTTGATTGCGTAGACATAGAGGGTTGAATTTTTTACATACCACAGACTTGAGTGCATGGTAATAAAAATCTCGATACCTTTACGCGTTCCTGAGATAAAGGGATAAGGGTTTCATTTCTTTTTTGTTTTGAAGTACGAATCCCTAACTTACTTCTTCTAATATATAAAATTCTCGTGTCACAATTTTCGTTCGCATACTCCTCCGAAACGGCTAGACCGATTTAAACGAAATTTTGTGTACATATCGGGTAGGTCTGAGAATCGGCCAACATCTATTTTTCATACCCCTAAGTGAGCAGCGGGTGAAACCGCTGGGCACAGCTAGTAAGTAATATTATAAAAGCGAAAGTAAATTTGTTCGTGTGTTTGTTACGTCTTCACACCTAAATGGCCAAACCGATTTCGATGAATTTTTGTACAGAGATAGTTGGAACCCTGGAGACGGACATAGGATGGAAAAAAGTGAAAAAAAGAGAGAAAGACATATTTTTGTCGATCATCACGCGGGTTAAACTTAGGTAGCCCAAATTAACTATGGCGCGCGGACGAAGTCGCGGGCGGTAGCTAATAATATATAACAACGACATTACTTACAATATTACAAAAAGTCCTTCAATATCAAACCACCTAAAATGACCACACAAAACAGTGCAAATGGACGTTTTATGTTTTCGCTGGTCGCTAATACACAGCGCAATCAACTGTGTTCTTACTTGGCTACTAAAATAAATTGTGGTTGTTACGATAATCGCGAGTAATAAACGTAATGTATGAGAGTGTCGTAAACTAAATGTATGAACCTAGTACTAAAAGTATTGTGAGTAACTACGAACGGGGTATAAACACCAAGCGGGGGAACAACTTCGACCCCACTGGGGGTATAATTTTAGGGTGTGAGCTTAATTTTCGAGCTGTAGCTACTATTTTATCATTTATTTATTAGAGGTCATTGGTTTATGTTTATAATTACTGTTTCAGGAATGCATAGGCAGATGGGCCTACTAGGGCCACTGCCTGATGGGTTTGCGAGTTGTTTGAAAGAGACACCGAGACCTCTGAAACCCAAAGGGCAAAAAACGGAACATGGATAAGTTTTAGTCAGTTAAAGTCCGACATACCAGTATTTAACTTGGAGCGACTGCCTATCTGACATCCACAACCTATTTAGTGCTGGTTAATACGATACCCCTTGGTAAGACTCGTTGTCAGCCTATGTGTAACGAATGTTAAAGATCTTCATACATATGAGAGCTGGGACTATAATTTAACATGCTTTCTGAGTCCCGGAAGAACTCGGTATGTCACGGTATTTTTTTGGGGTGGGAAATCATCAAATAACTGCCCCCGTTCTGGGTGTAGTGGGGGGGGAGTGTCCACAAGTCGGACACTGACTAAAACCCACCCATGTTCCTTCCATTACCCTTTATGTTCCGGGGCCGCGGTATCTCTTTCGAACAACCCACAACCCCAGCAGGCCCTGGCCCTGGCAGGCCCCTCTGCTTTGCTGACATCTCTTTGAGGCGCGCGTGGAACACTAACGCGCCGTCGACACGGCCTGTTGTCAATAGACGGACAGACGGTGATCTACCCATTGCTCACCGTCTCCAACTCCACGTCTGGGACCAACTCAACCACAGGCCAACCTACGCAAGCACAACCTAACCTATTGATCGACTCGACTAGTTGTTATCATTAAGACGAAGACCTGTCAACAAATCAAACTTAGATTAAAATAAGTTTGATAAATCACAATACCAGCCAATTCCAGCTACGATAATACTAAAGACATCTAGGTAGACTTTATCCTTGATTTGAACAACAATAACAGCTTAATTAGAAAACCGTCAGACTTTTCATTAACAAAACATTCGTTGTTAGATTTTGTTCCAATACAATTCATAACAACTACGATTGTATAAGACTAATTAATAAGCTATCTGTATACTGTTATTGATACGTACAAAACAACTTTTTTCCTTATATTTTTAAAGAATATCAACGTAACATTGTCTGTTATATAATGTCGATGCCTTATCGCTTTCTTTTACACATGTTACCACCACACAATACAAACACATATTAACAAAATGTTGATATAATATACTCCACGTCTTTCTTTATTCCTTGATTAGCATAAGCCAGGGAGACGAGCTAATATATTGGCAAAATTCTATTTGTCACAGCCTCAACCTACAACCAAGCTAGTTTATGCTCTAACACGTGCTGTCAAAGTTGGTTTCAGGTTGGTTTGACTATGTGAAGTGTTTGGTCGTGCAAACACCTCTTGGTTTTCACGGTAGCGTCAAAATTCATTACCTCCTAAGTGTGGTGAATGGCTTTATTACATTTGGTCTTATAGCGCCTTGCCAAGTGGAAATTTAGTTACGTTGTCGAGGGAGATAATGTGAAGCATTCGTTGAGGGGCCCTGAGTAGGTAAATATGTCGCCGGTAGTAAGGAAAGGTAGGTACTTGTGCTCTTTTGGTAATAAGAAAGAATGTTTAACGTGTTCTAAATTGCTTTATTAAGCTTGTAAGTAGGGTTTTTGAGATTCCACGTTTGAAATGCGACTTTTTTATTGCTTTGGTGGGAATAATATGTTTTATGCTTTATTTTAGAATTTTAATAATTAAATGCGGTTACTTTAGGTACTTAGGTAACAACCAACCAAAATTGTTTTATCATAGACTAGCTTTTGCCCGCGGCTTCGCTCGCGTTAAATTCGGGGTAACACAGTTCTCCTTGCGCCTTATTGATTTGTAATAGCAACGCTAAGTTTTCCCTTTTCTTCCCTCTTTCTCCTACACATTTCACTTTTTTTTTTAAATTTGTCTATGTTCGTCTCCTGGTTCCCAGTTATCTCTGTACCAAAATTCATCAAAATCGGTGTAGCCATTATAGCGTGGAGAGGTAACAAACAAACTAACTTTCGCTTTTATAATATTAGTAAGGATAGCTACAATGGCACCGCAGACTGAATTTTTTTGTGAAAATCGCTTGTCATGTTATATATAGGCTTGTGATGTAGGGGAATGAGGAAAATGTCGTGTGAAAAGTATTAATTACGTTAATTATCTAGTTTTAGGAGTGAAGAAAAATTGCTAAAAAAAGATTACGATTTGAATGTCTAATAAATAGATAAATTTATAGAATATTCTTTGTTATGTTAACCATACAAATTATAACTTATACATAGGGCGACATAATGGGCAGTCTTATCGAAAAAGCGATCTTTTCAAAACAACCTTTGACTGGATTTTAGGGATCTAATAGAGAAGGAAGAAGAAGTCTTGCTGGGCCGACCGAAGTGATTTGGATTAGGAGCTGAAGAACGTCGACAAGATTTTCTTTTAGTCCATACTGTCCCACTTCTGGGTATCGGCCTCCCCAAGTCTAAAAATTAACCCATAGTAATACGCGTCCAGGTCGTCACACCACCTCTTTTTGGAACCGGCTTTGGTAGCTCCAACCATGTCTAGACATCCATTGAGTTAAGAATTGCATGCGAGTTACGTGACCCACAATCCCATTTCAGTCTGACAGCCTTCTTTTCAAGCTCCAATTACACCTGTTTTACTGACTCCTAAGATATTTCTGCACTTGACACAAAGACAACTCACCAGCTTTGTACCTGCCATTCCACCAAAGATAAAGCAACATATGAAACTATTCATACCTCGTCTATTCAGGCGTTTTATTTCTTTCATATTCCCTTGTATACGTTCCATTTACGTTTACATATATATGTACGTTCGTACATTATTCGGACCCTCAATGTTTTATGGCAAAGGAAAGTTATACTCTGCCTGTATAGAGGCACTTATCCAAGGAAACAGAAAATCCGGTCAAGTGTGTGCTGGATTATGCACAGTTAAGGTTCCGTAGTCGGGATAAATATTTGTTCACATTACTTTGAGGAAAATTGAGAAGCTTGTGGTTATTGGTAACAGACTGTCAAGTCCAATGTGAGGTTAAGCCGCTCTAACATAAGTAGGTCTGTGGATGGGTGACCACTCATTAGATACCATACAGTACATACACAAAATCTGTTTTTTTTTGCGGATGGGAAAGCGGAGCAAACTTTTACAGACTAAAAACGACCCATGTTCCTTCTTTTGCCCTTTATGTTCCGGGGCCGCGGTATCCCTTTCGAACAACAGGCAAACCCAACAGGCGGTAGCCCTGACAGGAAACAAAATGGGACCACATGGAAAGCGACAGCTTTCTAATAAAAAAAGAATCATTAAAATCGGTTCACCCAGTCAAAAGTTATTAGGTAACAAAAATAAAAAAAACACAGTGAATTTAATCTCCTCGTTTTTTTGAAGTCGGTTAAAAATGCTGTGTAACATTTAAAAGGACAAACATTTCCCCGTTCCGCTACGGAACCCTGAAGAATGAACAAAATAAAAATAGGCGCCTATTTCTAGTCGTAAAACAGGCCATGTGGTATGCTATCTTTTTATTGCTTTTTATTTTGGATACAAAACTTTTACTATGGTAATGAGATGTTGTAAATGTTGAAAGGATTTATATATCTTCTATACTAATATATAAAGAAGAAAGATTTCTTTGTTTGTTTGCATCGAATAGGCTCCAAAACTACTGGACCGATTTCAACCATTTTTTCACTAATAGGAAGCTACATTATCAAGAAGTAAGAAAGGCCATACAATACTACTACCCACGGGAGAGAGGCAGCAACTAAAGACGCGGGTGAAATCGCGCAAGACAGCATTGCCCAGCCCAATATAAGGAATTTTGCCTGTATCGTGGGTGCGTTTACAAACATTTAAACTCACATACCGACGGTCCCTACGTACATAAAGACATGTCGAAAATGGCATTTTTTTATTGTCTCATTGGCTTTAGATTATTTATGCGCACATGCTGACATACGATTTTTATTTAATTTATTTACCTTGTTTTAGAAATCGTATAAGAGAACAAGTCTTATAAATACAACGAATAAGTGTCGTAGAAACGGTCATCTCTCAGTTTTTCTAAGAAAACGTAAAAAAAAAAAATATTTATGTGTAAATGGTATCATATAGCTCAGCTTAAAATATTGTAGAAAGAAAATATTCATTACTAGCTTTTGCCCGCGGCTTCGCTCGCGTTAACTTCGGTAGCGCCTTATTGATTTGTTATAGCAACGCAAAGTTTTCCCGTTTCGTCCCTCTTTCTCCCTCATATCCCACTCTTTTTTTTTAAAAAAATAGCCTATGTCCGTCTCCTGGTTCCCAACTATCTCTGTACCAAAATTCATCAAAATCGGTTCACCCATTAAAGCGTGAAGAGGTAACAAACAAACAAACAAACAAATAAACAAACAAACAAACTCACTTTCGCTTTTATAATATTAGTAAGGATTGCTCATAGAATTATTTCTAGGGCACGTTGAACACAAATTACGCTATCCTTTAAACCTCGGTTTTTGACTTAACCTTATGTACGTAGGAACCGTCGATACATGAACAGCCAGACCCAAAACTTGTTCCTTAATACTCAATACAATACTCAATACTTTATTGCATCCTGTAGCGTATAATAAATACCGACACGCTTAGTGGTAGGGCGAGCGGTGGTGGGGGCGCGCTCAGTCATATTAATGGACTGAGCGTTCACTCGCTTCTGGTCCGCCGTGCTAGTAAGACGTGCTCATTGGAGACAGACTGTTGTTTAATTTAACATACCTAACACCCTAATAGTGTAACCTGTACAAGTGGCGACCGTGCCAGGATTGCATAAGTGTAAGGTATGTACCAAAATTCAAAACATATTGTGAATAAAGAGGTAAATCAGTGACTAATCAGTTTTATTCATTGAGATGTTCCATGTAGCCCATAACTGGGTTTTAAAATGAATTAATTACTTACTTTTATTAAATCTGGGTACGTAATTATTAAATTGTTACCTAACTATTGAAATAAAATAACGAATTTAAATATAATTTTGGTTATGACACAATAATTAAAACGATTGGCTTATTTAGCTTACGTATGCTATTATTTTAGAAACCAGCATTCTAATTAATTTACGTAATTTGTGTGCTTTGAGATCACAAAAGGAATATTTCAAGATAAATCTGATTTGGTTACTTGGTTGGTACCTAAATAGTCGTTATTGACTAATCGAAGTACCTGTACATCAAAATATACCACAAATGAAAGTCGTTGATAGAACAAAACTATCAAAGGTGTTAATTCATAATTTGAATGTCAGTGTTTTCGAAGTAGCTATTGTTACAATACACGATTTCATAAATATTATGAATAATAATAAATTATTTATTGGCATAAACAAGTTAATACATATTTGTGAATCACTGGTGCCTGTGGTGGGTAGTGAAACACCTGTATTACAGGTCACCGGGTATTATATTATAAAATCTTATTCATTAGACAAACTTTATGAGAACTTATGGCTTACTTACCTGTATACAGTATAACCCTAAATATGTTTTTCTTTTATATAATTTTTACATACACAACAATATAATAATATAGTTACAATAACTTGATAAGTGTGAGTGTAATTGATATTAAATAACTCACTGTAGTTTATTATGTTATTTTACTTCTGTTCTGTCAACAAAAACGTGGTTATTAGAGGTAGTTTGGGTAACCAAACAGTACCTAAATGGTCTTGTAAAATAAGATCAAGGGAAGTTCGATGAAAATCGGAACGGTACCTATAAAGGAAGTAATTCCTTAGAGAGGTAGTTTGGGTAACCAAACAGTACCTAAATGGTCTTGTAAAATAAGATCAAGGGAAGTTCGATGAAAATCGGAATGGTACCTATAAAGGAAGTAATTCCTTAGAGAGGTAGTTTGGGTAACCAAACAGTACCTAAATGGTCTTGTAAAATAAGATCAAGGGAAGTTCGATGAAAATCGGAACGGTACCTATAAAGGAAATAATTCCTTCAAGAGGTAGTTTGGGTAACCAAACAGTACCTAAATGATCTTGTGAAATAAGATCAAGGGAAGTTCGATGAAAATCGGAACGGTACCTATAATGGAAGTAATTCCGTCGAGAAAAAAAATCTCGTTAAAAAAAAAAAAAAAAACAAAGTCGACGGTCCCTGCGTGCATGAGGACATGTCGAAAATAGCATTTTTTTATTGTATCATCGGCTTTAGATTATAAATTATCTACATGCTGAAAAAAAAAAAAAAAAAAAAAAAAAAACTTGTTTTTATTCAATAAAGCAAAATAAGAACCTTGCACAATTCAACTTACTTACAAATAAGCAGTAGAGGTAGTAGACACTTTTTGTCGGTACTCATTGTAGATGGTTGTTAACACAGAACTGATTCACTCTGTTTCCCGTACTAGTATAAACTGTATTACGGTGGAACAGTTTTCCTCGCTATGTTATTTTATTTATGGTAGCAGACTTGTGACAAAATAATTACTTTTTAGTTGAAATAATTAATACATTTTTATTTAACTTTTTTACCTTGTTTTTAGAAATCGTATAAGACGTATAACAAGTATTATAAATACAACGAATAAGTGTCGTATAAATGGTCATCTATAAGTTTTTCCAAAAAAAAAAACGTGGAAAAAATAAAATACCTATGTACGTAGGAACCTTCGAAATACACCTACCGCCACTAGACTCGAGCGTGCGCCTGAGTTGTACTTGATCGCTACTAACGTAGCAAAGTCAAAAAAAAAAAACGGATTGCGATGTTCGCATCTGTGTACATATGATATGAGAGCCAATCGAGCTATCATTAGGGAAAAGCATCCTTTGCCCACTATGGAACGAAGCGACGAGGCCGAACATAGCACAGGCTTACAAAAAAATGTCTTACGGGTTTTAAAAGATAACAATGTTCTGCTAAACGAATCAAAACGCGCTTAATAAAAACCCTTTAAAATAAAAGCTCTGGATTGTTCAAACTGAATTATACACAAATTTAACGTTATTCATTTTGAAACTTTCATGCATTAGAAAAAAGGAAAATTAATGACTGAATTAACGTTTTAAATAATGCGTTAGGCATGTGAACGTCGTGGGAATTTAAAAATGTACTTTGTTTATTGTATTTTCCTTTGAAAACATGGCGTCGGTAATTACTAAGCGAAGGCTATGTTTTTATCAAAGTAAAGTAAGATGGCTGATTGTCTAGTCAATAAACTGTTTTAGTTGACATAAAACCACGCGTGTAATCTCTGGAGGGTTAGGCAGAGGTCAAACTCAAAGCATTTATTACGATTAGACCTTTACAGGCATATTGAATGTCATGAAAATAAAAAGGATTGTGCTACAGTCCCAATCACGAGACATAGTAGCTTGTGAAAAATTAAATACTGTAGTTGCCATTCCAAAGCGCAGATCTCTGTGGAGAAGAATGGGCAGAGAGCTCCGTGAACGCTCTTTTAAATCATAATATTTTTACAAAATCATGGATATATCATTCATGTTGAGATTATGCATACATGTGAGAACGATGTACAAAAACGAGCACATTAAGAGCGTCCAGAGTAAAAGCAAAAACAAGAGTTTAATAGATGAATGAACGAATTAATTTAAACAAAACCGTGGCGGCTAATAGTCGACTGTCAGTGCCCGTTCATGAACATGACGGCAGCCCCGTTCAACCATTTTGAAAGGAACTAAATGACCCGATACTGATAGAATCGTTGCGAGTGCCAACAGTAATTGGGAGGTACAAAGCTTCTTAGGGCTAGTAAATTATGTAGGAAAATGGATCCCTTATTCAGCTACATAGACCGAATCCTTGCGCGAACTTTTAAGACTAAAACTAGGCAAAGATACGGATATCATCTCTTATTGGCACGATACACAAACACAAGCTTTTGATGATGATAATTATTTATACTTGGTAGTTGATCAATATCATCCTGTAGCAATTACTTTGCGTGAATAAAGGCAAGCCTGTGAGGGAGATTCAGAGCTAAAGTTAGTCAGGAATGAAATATAGAACAATAGTTGGGCGAATTGTATATCCATTAAATTGGACGAATTGGCTATCCATTAAATTGGACGCGTTGGCTATCCATTAAATTGGACTCGTTGGCTATCTATTAAATTGGACGCATTGGCTATCCATTAAATTGGACGCATGGCTATCCATTGGCGCATTCTTGTGGCCAAAGCCACCCGGGCATTGTAGCCATTAAAATGAGTTCTAAAGTGGACAGTGATGGTGAACATTGTAGAGATTACTTTGGATAAGCCAAACCAAAAAGGTGAACAGACATCCAAATTCAAATTAGGTCACAATTGCAAAGGCGTTCCACAGGGCAATATTTTAGGCCCACCCTTTTTATATATATCAATGACCTGACAAAAGTAACTGATGATCCTTGCGTAGTCTTTGCAGACGATATGTCCGTAACCATTCCTAAAAATGAAGTAAACTATATATGAGGAAATCAATAGTAATGTGAGCAAAGTAATAACTAAGAAAAAAAAAAGCAACTTTAACCTCTAGAGCCCCAGCGGCACAAAAACGTGCCAGTAAACAAGTATTACCGTTGAGCCCCGCTGGCACAAATTCGTGCCACCAAACCTCGATCGATTGAAAACTGTATTTGTAGTAAAGACAAGTCTTAAAATCAGATTACACATACGATAAGAATCCGCCCGGCGGTGCTTGACGGATAGTTGACGTAAATAAAAGAGCATTTTCTGTATGGCCCCCATAATTTATAATAAACTTTCAAAAGTGTGGAAAGAACTTAATGTCCATAGATTAAAAATAAAGCTAAAACGACACTTTCAAGGGAAAGCATACTATGACATACGCGACTTCCTAAATGATAAAATTATTGATATTAAATGAACTGTTAAATTTATGTTGCGAATGAATTTAATTATGCTATATTGATTTAAATCGGATTATACTATAATTTTGGAATTGAATTGCATTGTATTTTATCATTGAATTCTACATGTTAAATGTTCTACATATTAAACTGTTTTGTAAGTTTTGACAATATTATATATTTGTACGCCTGATAGGCTTTGGCCTATCGTGACAGCTCATTTATAAATTGTCATCTTGCATGCTAAACTGTATGTACACTCATGTTTGCACAAATAAAAATTATCTTATCTTATCTTAAAAATTATCTTAAATAATGGGGGTCCTTGAGAGGTTAAACCCAACATAGAAAAACCTAATATGTCCAATTTTGTAACAACAATTGGAATAAAATAAATTTGAACATCAATTATAAAGATAAAAGTATACAACAATCAGATAGTATGACTTTTCTTGGGACAGATCTAGATCATAAATGTTCCTGGATTAGTCATATTGACAAGATATGTGAAAAGCTCAGTAAAAAAAGAGGGGGAAAGAAAAGGGAATGTTTTAGCTTTGCTATTACAATAAATAAGGCGCAAGGGTAAACACTAGTATGTGTGTGGCAGCTGTATGTAGCTTGGTCGTGAGTGTCCAGTGCCCGAAATCTATATTTATCAGCACCAAATGGAAAGACATTCAATATAGTTTACAGTAGTGTCCTAAAATAATGCTGTTACTCACATTTATTATTCAAGTACAAATATTATTAGTAAATTAAAGTAGTACATATATTAGGCTAGTAGTAGATATAAACAAATGAAAACATTTAACATAGATTCTGCACACTCCAAGCTTAAAGAGGTATTTTCTCGGTTAGGTGCACCCGTAAGCGTTACCGCTGATCATGGTCGGCAGTTTGTTAGTTCAGTTTGAAAGTTTTTGTAAAGAGTTTGGTATCCAGTTGTTCCAAACAAAAATTTCCAAATGTCGAAGTTAAGAGGCAGAACTGTTTGATTCTTTATAAGCAATTTATTGTGAATGAGTGGACATTGTTGGCCTTGTAGATTCTTAGACGCTTGTTAACTTATTATTTTATTTTGCGTTTTGTAAAGCAAGCAATGACTTATTGCCTGGCCTACGCTGTCCTCTCATATCTAAGTACTAATGCTGTAACAACCACATTGTAAAACCAAATGATTTTAAAAGAGTGACTATGGAGTTTCTTGCCGGTTCTTCTCCATAGGAAACGACCAACCCGAACCGTGCACCTTTTCTCGAATGTTATTTATAAGTGCCCTTGTAGGCCAATGTGACATAAAAATATTTTGATTTTGACTAAAAACATAGATTCTGCAAAGAAAAGAAAATGCAGATAGAAAGAGGAAAGCAACAGAATCTAGGAAAGATATTGGGAAAAAAGTATATGTTGAGAATACAATAAAGAAAACAAGTTATCCACCACATTTAAGGATACGACACACACATTGGTGAATAAATAGTGGACAGCGGTTGCGCAGAAATATAGTAAGGAAAGTGGGAAGTTTGACCAAATAAGCTTTCAGAAAATAGCGATACCGCCTGTAACAACGTGTGTGACGAAAATGAATAAGTGATTGTTTAACGGAATATTATTAAAATTATTTGATGATTATTCTTGTAATAAACTGATTTGTATGTTATTATATTTATACGAAATTATGCTATTTTTAAAATTTTGTAAAAGGTAGATGTAGCGTATAATAAATACCGACACGCTTAGTGGTAGGGCGAGCGGTGGTGGGGGCGCGCTCAGTCATATTAATGGACTGAGCGTTCACTCGCTTCTGGTCCGCCGTGCTAGTAAGACGTGCTCATTGGAGACAGACTGTTGTTTAATTTAACATACCTAACACCCTAATAGTGTAACCTGTACACATCCCATAATGTCTACAAGGCTAATAGGTAAATTAAGGAGAAACAATTATGGACCCTGTTGGGCACAGCAAGTTAGTTTTTAGAGGAGAGGATGAAGCGGTTTTTGTTTTAAAACATAATAATTTTGAAATTAAGTAAGAAAATCTTATATTTAGATATTTAAGTAGATATTATTTATGTGTAGATTTATATTAATTTTATATATTATTAATATTTATACATTTATTTATATATTTATTTATTAATAATATTCTAGATTATATATTAGGTAATTATTTTATATATTTATTTATATATAGCTGTAATTTTTCATTAACTAATTAGTAAGTAATTAAAGATATTGCACGGTAGATAAGGTAAATAGATGTATTAGGTAGGTACTACTTGGTTATTCCAATTATTTTCGTTTCTCTAGGTGGAATTTATCTTCGAAGTATTCGTTAATTGTGTAGTAGCTTTTATCTAAGAGAAATAGTTTTAGTTTATTCATAAATATAATATATTGTTTGTTTCTGTGTTTTTTATGTATTCAGGTAATTTATTGTAGATTTTTATTGACGTAACGAACGCACTAGAGGAGTGCATTTTTAATCGTGAAGTTGGCAGGTTGAGTCTATTTCCATGTCTAAGTTTGATTTTTGTTTGTATATCTTCTCTTTTGCTGTAGAATTCTGGATACTTCCTTACAAATTTGCAAATTTCAAATATATAGAGACAGGGTAGTGTGAGGATGTTTAGTTTTTTTGAAGTGTGGTTTACATGAGTCTGTGTTTTCTATGTTAACCAATGTTCTTATAAGTTTCTTCTGTATTGTAAATAGCGAAGGTGCGTCTGTACCCCATAATATTGTGGGAATCGAATCCACGACACGCAGCGCAGCAGTCGATTACTCAACTACTGCGCCAACCATGCCGTCATTTATGTTGAAAGCATTTATGTTGAAAATGTTTAAGGGTTAGAAAACTAAAAAGCTAAAATAGTTAATCTCTTTAGTTAGCTAAGCTTAAAGTTGAGATTTTACGTAAATAGTGCAACGTTAATAATTAAGTTAAATTTTCTAAACTATTTCGACTTGGCACACGAGGTTGTCGACATGTGGAACGTGAACTCGGCTATCACCCGTCTTATTGTCGTAACGGCCAATGGCTTGATTGCCAAGAGCCTCGACGAACATCTGTCGTAGCTTTCCTTAGGCGGTTGGATAAAGGCGGCACGGTTGATGCAGTAGCTGAGCGATTGACTGCTGCGCGTGTCGCGGGTTCAATTCCCGCACGGAACAAATATTCGTATGGCCTGCAAATAGTTGTTTCGGGTCTGGCTGTTTGTGTATGTGAGTTTAAATGTTTGTAAACGCACCCACGATACAGGAGAAATTTCTAGTGTGGGGCAATGTTTTTTTTTTTTTTTAAAAAGGCCTCATTCAGAAGGTAGTAGTCCCTGATACGGCTCGCATTGTGAAGTGGTTCTTGCCTTTAGAGCCCTAACCTCCGGTAGCTTGGAACCTGCTCTCGATACCGGCGGACTACTATTTTTGTGTGTGATTTTATGATATTAAATAAATATAAAGGCAATTTATTTGCACGTGTGCACGATCCCAATTACTACATGTATTTAAATAAACATTTTTTCCAAAGAAAAACAGTCAATAAACTCCAATTTACAAGCACAAAGAAATACGGTTAAAATTCTTCGACTTTCGCCTATACAACAAGCAGCTCCTTTCCAACTTTGTCGTAATTGTGTAAACTGTGTAAATCAAAGCCTTCTTAGAGGGAAGGAAACTCTGAAGTTTGGGTTTCCGTTTTGCGGTACATTAGGCAATACCTTGATATTACTCTTATGTAATAAATCATTATGGGCTACACCTATACCCCAAGACGGTATTTATGTACGTACCTAACATTTGCAAATGTAAATACCATCTTGAAATCTTTGAAGGTATAGGATCGTACATTCACATCCAGCAGGGGATTGTGATGTCATTGTGTTCTGTCGATTGATATTTTTTTTTATTAAAAAAAACCTTGCCTAACTGGCAACGTAATAATGGCGCAGTGGCTGAGCGATCGACTTCTGCGCTGCGTGTCGTGGGTTCGATCCCCGCACGGAACAAATATTTGTATGGCTTACAGATAGTTGTTCCGGGTCTGGCTGTTTGTGTCTGTAAACGCACCCACGATACAGGAGAAACTCCTAGTGTGGAGCAAATTTTATTTAAAAAAAATACCCTTTGAGAGAACATTTTTATACTTTAAAAGTTTACGCTCAAAAGGACGAATATTCGATGCATTTCATTGAAAAAGCAAATATAGTTGCAGACTCAAAGAGAATTCTCTATATAGTGACGATGGAAGATAGTTAAGAGAGGCGAGTTTTTATGAAAACTATTCGTAATTTTTTACTCGTTTAAGCACCGTTTGTAAACAATTAATTTCATAGTCCAAGACTAATTTAATTAATTTTTATATTGTTTTTAAGTTCTTGCTGTGCTTTTTTTAAATAATTTTGATTTGTGCGAATCTTATAAACAGTTTATATAAAACTAGCTTTTGCCCACGGCTTTGCTCGCGTTAAATTTGGGGTAAAACAGATGGGTCAGAGCCCATTCGTCCCCTAAAATTCGTCCCCCAGCGTAAAAGTTGTGGATTCGGCCCCTATATAGGTGCCCATTGGTCTCCTGGTGGGGGACCAATTAATATTTTAATAAAAATATTATTTTTAAGGTACCCATTCGTCCCCTCTAATTTATATACAATATAAGTTAAAGATTCGGCACCTATTCAGGTGCCTATTGGTCTCCTGAGATAAAAATAGCTATATTTTACATAAGAAACGGTTAACATAGTACACTTGTGAACAGTTTATTAACGGAATTAATTTAATAAATCATAACAGATCATTGAAAAAAGAGCTATGATGAATGATAATCCGTCATGATAATAATATAACCTGTCGATAGGCTTACGATGTAATATTAGTCTCTCTACGAATGGCTTGTTAAAAAAAACGGTTTACAAAATAGATAAGGTGTTTGTATGTTATGACATACAAACAAAACACTTTATCTATTTTGTTTTTTTTGTTTTGCTGCCTCGGTGACATATTGGTTCATGAAAGTGACTGCGAATACGAGACTGTTCAATGTGTCTTTGGTCTTTTATTAAATGAAGTTCGCCTAACGAAATAAACAATACTGTTAATATTATAATAATAATATATTTTTAACATAATTGAATTGAATTATCTCATTTGAATCCTGGAATATGATTAGTATTATATATATTTATTTATTATGAAGACAACAAGGGGTCCAGTATTATTATTGATGGTAATTCACTTTATGGTGGAATACTACAGTCATATTTTGACTAAAAAGTCAAAACTAAATTATTTACTCCTAAATAATTACTGGAATTTTATTTAAATAGTTACACAGTTTTATTTTACTGCATAAAGATATTATAGTTATCATATATTAAGCAAAATATTTACAAATGTACAAGAAACCAAAAGTTGATTAATTATTTTGAAGACTGACTTAATGCCTAGAGCCTAGAAGCATTTTATTAAACTTAATCTTGTTTCAAATAAACATGATATCTACCGAATTACTATATTTTTTTATTTTACCCTTTTCTGCGCGACTGTACCAGGACTACCAAGTTGCAGTATACACATATACATGTACTTTTATAGAAGAATGAATAAAAATAAATATTCTTCAGGGGACGAATGGGCCCCTCAAAAGTTCCAGGGGACGAGTGGGCACAGGGTGCGAATCTTAGGGGACGAATGGGCTCTGACCCACACAGATCCCCTTTCCTGATTTGTAGGTACCTGCTACCTGTAGTTTTTGCGCCTTATTTATTGTAATAGCAAAGCTTAGTTTTCCCTTTTCTTCCCTCTTTCTTTCTCATTTCCTCACTTTTTTAGACACTTAAAAAAATAACCTATGTACTATTCCCGGGTCCCAATTATCTCTGCACCTAAATTGATCAAAACCGGTTTAGCGTGAAAACGTAACAAACAAACTCACTTTCGCTTTTGTAATATTAGTAAGGATAATATAAAAAAAAAAACTCAATGAATTGATTTTGCATAAAACCGCAAATACTAACATATTTGAGAGTTTCAACACAGCAGAAGTTGACAACATTTCACAATTTGTTCCAACATGCCACACGAATCATGAAAACTGTAGTTCCAATTTTTACACGTCTAAGGGAAGTTTCATATCTGACGGAACATGCGTCGCGTATTATCGGTCGCGTAACGCCAGAACAGACAAATGTATAGAAAAACACTTGACCGTTCACACTCAACCGATGATACGTTAGTGCGTCGTCCACCGAATAGACGCGACTGATGAGACGCTCGGCGTATTTTACGTCAGATATGAACCTTCTCTAAAGACGTCAAAATTGGTTACTTCGTTAATATTAGGTCCTTACATATGAAATTGGCGTTTTGTATGGAAGGAACAAAAAGTCGAATATTTTTTAATATAATATATTTAATTAATCAAAGTATGAACCATTGTTTTCAATGCACTTTTGCCATCTTATAGGTAGTTCATTGATCCCTTTACTAAAAAAACCAGTCGGACGGGAATCAATAAAATCTTTGAAGGCGATTTGGACTGCCCCATCGGAGTTGAATTTTTTCCCTTGCAAAAAGTTATCCAAATTGCGAAAAAAATGGTAATCTGTTGGAGCAAGGTCCGGGGAGTACGGAGGATGTCTAAGACATTCCAATTCAAGCTCTTCTAATTTGGTAGCCGTCTGTTGCGCAGTGTGTGGTCTGGCGTTGTCGTGAAGCAGCAGTGGCGTGGAGCGATTGACCAGCCTTGGTTGTTTAGCCGCTAGCTTTTCCATCATGGTTTGTAATTGCTGACAATAGACATCAGCTGTAATAGTCTGGCCAGATTTGAGAAAACTGTAATGAACAATACCGGCACTAGTCCACCAAACGCTTACAAGTAACTTTTTTGGGGTTAATTTTCGCTTGGGGCAGGATTTGGCTGGCTGGCCAGGATCCAACCATTGCGCTGAGCGCTTCCGATTATCGTAAAGAATCCATTTTTCATCACAGGTAATGATTCGGTTTAAAATACCTTCATTGTTGTGCCGGTTCAGTAATGTAACGCAGCAGTCGACGCGCGTTTGCCGGTTTGCTTCAGTCAATTCGTGAGGTACCCACCTTTCAAGCTTTTTAATCTTCCCAATTTGTTTCAAGTGAATTAAAACAGTTTTATCACTAACATCGAAGCCTGCAGCTAACTCGGACGTGGTTTGCGATGGGTCCGCTTCCACAATAGCCTTCAATTCTCCATTATCAACTTGGGTCTCAGGCCGTCCACGGGGCTTGTTCTGCAGGTCGAAATTTCCAGAACGAAAACGTTGGAACCAAAAACGAACTGTGTTTTCTTTTGCAACATGACCGCCATACACATCATTCACCCTTCGAGTCGTTTCCGCAGCACTAGTGCCACGGCGGAACTCGTACTCGTAAATAATGCGATATTTTAAATTTTCCATTTTGTAAAATGAGTGACGCAAACAGAAAAAACAGAAGAAAAAAAACAAATGAATGACGGTCATCGAAGCACAAATACATGAGTAAATAGCTGTACAAATTTGAATTTGGAATTCCTTACCAAAGAGGAGAAATTCGTGATTAAAGTGGCCAGTACGAAAAACGCCAATTTCATATGTAAGGACCTAATATAAGCATTGTATTTTGTTTATATTACTGTTTTTTGTTTAAACACATGTTACTTATTACTATAGCCCAATGGTGTCAGTCTTACTACCATGTCAGAGGTCCCGAGTCGAATTTGAAAAGACACAAACACCAAACGCACGCTGCTCTGAGTTTTCTGATTCATGTGCGTAATTCTCACTTACTTCGGTAAAGGAAAACATCATGAAGAAAGCAGGCGTGATGTTTGTCGACAACATGTTAGACAAAGTCAGAGAATAAAACTTCTGATCTCAGGTTAGTTAGTTACCACACGATAAAGGAAGAAGGCTTCGTCAATTGCTGTGGTCTCCTATAATTGAAGGAACACAATTAAAACAACCTATTGTATTGCGTATTATAACGTATCTATGTATCGTTTGTTGAAAATCCAAATCCTTACTAATATAATAAAAGCGAAAGTGAGTTTGTTTGTTTGTTACGTCTTCACACCTAAATGGCCAAACCATTTGATGGATTTTGGTACAGAGATAGTTAGGACCCTGGAGACCGACATAGGCTAGTTTTAAAAAAAAGTAAGTATAGGGGGAGAAAGAGGGAAGAAAAAAGGAAAGATATTTTTTTTTCGATCATCACGCGGGTTAAAGTTAGCGTTAACCCAAAGTAACTATGCCACGCCGACGAAGTCGCGGGCGGAAGCTAGTAAATAATAAAGGTTGTTTTAAAATAATCTTAAATAAAATTTTAGATTCAAAACCTTTTTATATTTATTGACGACCGTCACGTGTCCGTATACACACTATCAATTAAATATCTGCTATTACAGAGCCTACAAAAACGGGCCAAGTGCAAGTCGTATTCGCTACTGAGAGTTCCGTAGATATTTACGACATAAACGGCCATATCTTTTGACTGCGTAGACTTGGAGGTTTTTTCACAGCTCCATGAGATTACAGACTTGAGTTTAGGATTTTAATATCAACTCCATTAATTTCTTTAATTAGTTTCCGAAATAAATGGTCTTGATAGAAAGACAAACACACATGGACAAAAAAGTGATCCTATAAGGGTTTAAAGATTTCCTTTGAACCACAGAACCCTAAAAATTACAGTCGTGTCTCTTAAACAACATCATAAACTATAATAAACTTCGCTCCAGAAATGGCGCAAAAATATTAAACGTGGCAAAAATCTTACGAAGAAACATTACACATAATGAAAGAGCGATGCCAAACTTTCTTATAGCCACTTAAGAGTGTTTTGGTCCAATATACATCGTTACATAGGCTAATGGAGATTACCAACCGACTTATCGTCAATGTACATGTTCGACTTGCACATTTTTACCCACTTTTATAGCTTTAGTAATCCTATCGGCTTCCATTCGACGCATTGTCGAATTTAACCGCGGTGCTTTTATAATTCCCTTTTTTGAATGTAAAACATGTTGAAGTTCGATCCTATTATAATGGCACAGGGTTTTTAAGGGGCTTAGTCTGTGCGAACAATTATTGTTTGCATACCTCACTGTTTTTTTTTGGTGGATATTTCGAACAATTTTGAGTTATTTTGATTTAATTTTAAATATTTTATGTAAACTTGACTTTGTTTTAGTCGATAGTTTTATAGTATTTGTAACTATGGTGCGTATTAGATACGTATTGTAAGAGTGTACAATCTTATTGCTTACAAGTTGTGCCCAGCGATATTTGCTGCTTAACTACTAAGTATCGTATATACACTTCTGGACACATCTATTGGCCCACCTTAGAGTTTAGGTTTCGATGGCCCCTACCGAAATATGATTGCTAGATTGAACAAAAACTGTTGATGCAGTTTTAAACCTGATACATTTTACCATCTTTTTCGATCGTATTGTTTTAAATTTGAATTCAGAATACCATACGACATGGAGCTACGCCTAACAAGTCGGATATGCGCCTTGTTAAAGGCAATTGATTTTTGAATAAAAAACATGTTTTATCAAATAAAGGTTTAATTTAATAACGCGTGTTGCCTCCATGGGCATCTACCACAGCTCTCATACGATTAGGCATAGAGTTTATCAACCGCTCTATGAAATTTTGAGGGATCATCTCCCATTCCTCTTCTATGGCAGTTTTCAACTCCTGCATCGTCTGGGCAACTGGCTGACGAGCCCTAACACGTCTTTTTAGCTCGTCCCACATGTGCTCAATAGGGTTCATGTCTGGGCTTCTGGCTGGCCAGTCCATAACTGTGATGTTCACATCCCGAAGATATTCCCTGACGATGCCGGCCGCATGGGCTCTTGCATTATCATGCATAAAAAGGAAATTTGGGCCCACATAGTCCGCGTATGGCATCACGTGAGGTTCTAAGCACTTACGAATGTACCTTTCAGCATTTAATGTTGGCAGCCGTGGTCCTGTAACAACCTCAAGTTGAGTTTTGCCGCTCGCGGATATACCGCCCCAGACAGTCCATGAGCCACCGCCATAAGCAACCCTCTCTTCAAAGCAGCATTGTGCGAAACGCTCTCCCTTACGTCGGTAGACCTTCTTCCTTCCATCATTGCCATGTAACACAATTTTAGACTCATCAGAAAAGAGTACACGGCTCCAATCTTGCTGTGTCCAATTTAAATGACTGCGTGCGAAATGAAGGCGCGCTGTTCGGTGGGCTCGCGTTAGTTTGGGCCCATTAGCTGGCTTGTGTGGTACCATATCGCGTTCTTTTAACCTTCTCCGAACAGTTCGAGCGCTTACAGATACTCCGTGGAAGTCGCGAAGTTGGTTTTGTATCTCAATGGAGGTAAGGTGACGATTTCTCAAGCTGGTCGTCACGATGAATCGATCCTGCCTTTCAGTTGTGACCCGAGATCGTGGCCTTCCTTGGCGACGAACAAAGCCGCCAGTCTCTAGGTACCTCCGATAAACATTTCGGACCGCAGATCGACTTAAATTAAGTTGAGCACTCACGTTTCTTTGGCTGTGTCCGGCCTGAATAAGTGCCACAGCTTGGGCGGCAATTTCAGGTGAAGTATCCATAGATTATTGATAGAACCTCACCTTAATGTTAAGAATAAGTAATGTTTGTTGCAAAACCAAAGATATCAATCACTTTTTCAAGAATTAAATCCAAGTAAACCAATAAAACCTGATTTTCTTAGTATTCGATTGTTTGATATCAACAAACAGGCTCCAAATTGTCTTTTGTTTCTTTAAATTCTGTGTTCGAAATTCAAAAAAAGACTATTGAATGAAATTGTGAATGTGCCAGGTTAAAAACTGCATAAAAACTTTTTGCTCGACCTAATATAAAATTTTAGCTAGGACCAAACGAAACTGAAAATACAAGGTGGGCCAATAGATGAGTCCAGAAGTGTATAAATGGGTTATCCAAAACTAACATATTATTCAATTCGAACCAGTAGTTCTTGACATTAACGCGTTCAACCGAACAAACTCTTCAGCTTCATAATTTTATCCTTACTTCCTTACTAATACTATAAAAGCGAAAGTGAGTTTGTTTGTTTGTTACGTCTTCACGCCTAAATGACTAAACCGATTTTGATGAATTTTAGTACAGAGATAGTTGGGACCCTGGAAACGGACATAGGCTATATTTTTTAAGTTAGAAATAAGGGAGAAAGAGGGAAGAAAAGGAAAAACTTAGCATTACTATTACAATAAATAAGGCGCAAGGGCAAAAACTACAGGTAGCAGGTACCTGCAAATCAGGAAAGGGGAACTGTGTTACCCTGAATTTAACGCGAGAGAAGCCGCGGGCAAAAGCTAGTCATTCAAAGTATAGTAGTATAGTCATTATAAGATAGTCATCATCATATAATAATGATGATGATGATTATATGTATTATCTGACCGTAAAGTCTTTGGCCTGGATGTCATTTGTGGATCTTTGACAGTCGTTACAGGTAAGTAGCCTGAAAATCTGACCACAAACCAGCCCTACCCATAAATATTGTATTGCGAAGTACTATCTGAGTAGTAGAAGTCTGATTGGCAGTCGATCAATGTAAAATATTCGTATTCAGCTGCATTTGGTTACACTGGAAACTGACCCTAACACCATTTAATAACAAGCTAGGTAACGGTAGGTGCAAATAGAAGAAAGAAAGAAAGAAAGAAAAAAACATTTATTTGGCCCATGCCACAAGTGCACACAAATAAGAATTTTTATCAAATAAGAATTTTTGATAAATAATTTTCTATTAATCAAAAATTCTTATTTGAAACGCTTATCCTAATAAAGTGAACGACAAAACAATTGCAGCAATCAACAACAAGGAAAAACATTCCTTTTTATATTGGTTAAGCGTGTAGACGACATTGTCATTTATGTTACATTGTCTTACTGACATGTCAAGCGAAGTTTTTGTCATGTCAGTTACTCTTAAAACGAAACGGTATAGGACCGGAGTCGCCCGAGGGACGTTTGCTTATGTTGAATTATTTATTTCTAAGAAACTAAAGGAAGATGCCCGGAGTCAACTTCTAAGACAATATAATTGAATTTGCTAGAAAGTTCGGCGTTACTGTGCGGTAGTGGAAAGACTAAATAGCTGTATTTAGTGTCGCTGTGTTTTGGCATTTTGTTCTAGAATGTAGCGGTGATAAATTCCTTTCAGACATTTATTTCAATTTATTCTGTCTCTCGCTAATGTGTTGATGGTGTGGTGTACTGTCACGTTTTGTAGTTTTAAAGTGAAAATAATAGTTTTATTTTTGACCGCTACTTTTATTTAAGCAACGTGTATAGCTGGATTTTTTAATGAAAAGAACCAGTGCACAGTGGTACACGCTGAAAAAATAAAGTTGAGACTTTTTTTTTTCGAAAATACTGAACTGCTTTTATTTATACTGAATCGGGTTTTAAAACCATTTATGAATATTCGATGATGTTTTTGTTTGCCATAATAAAAAAAAAATATATTGATCACTAGCTTTTGCCCGCGGCTTCGCTCGCGTTAAATTCGGAGGAACACAGTTCCCCTTTCCTGATTTGCAGGTACCTGCTACTTGTAGTTTTCGCCTTAGCGCCTTATTTATTGTAACAGCAATGCAATGCAAACAGCAAAGTTTTCCCTTTTCTTTTCTCTTTCTCCCTCATATCTCAATCTTTTTTTTTTTAAATATGTCTGTCTCCAGGGTCCCAACTATCTCTGTACCAAAATTCATCAAAATCGGTTCAGCCATTGAGGCGTGAAGACGTAACAAACAAACAAACAAACTCACTTTCGCTTTTATTATATTAGTAAGGATAAGGATTCTTTTGTGCAGAAAAACGACTGAGCCAATGAGTTTGTCTATATTCTTCTACCATACTAAGAAAATCCTTTGTTAGATAAATTACCACTCCTAATGGGTAGGTTAATTTTATGTTAAATATGCTGATGCTTACAGATAGAACGATGTTGTTTAAACGCCTATGAACCTGCCTCCACAAATTTACACAATCATACTAATATTACTTTATAAACAGACATGGTCACTAATATTATTAATAACGTGTAGGTTATTTATCATCTTTCAAGGTTCCGTACCTAAAAAGGAAAAACTAGTAACCCTAATAGGATCACTTTTTTGTCCATCTGTCTGTCTGTCAAAATCTTGGGTACGAATGAAGGAATCGGGTTGAAATTAAAAAAAAAAAACATTTACTTAACTCTGTGGTCCCTTGGAACTGTGAAATAATCAACTCTCTAAATCTACGCTGTCAAAAGATATGGCCGTTGACGTTGCAAGTTTGTACGGATTCCTCGGTGCGCGAGTTCATCTCACATTTGGCCATTATTTCATTTAAATTGAGTTCTCATACTAATATTTAACCTTACTAATATTATAAATCCGAAAAGGATATTTGTTACTCTTTTGCGCAATTTATTTTAACAATTTATATTAACGAATTTAAATGAAATTTTGCACAAAGAGTTTTATAACCTAGGTAGGATACTTTTAATCTCGGTTGAACGATCCCGCAGATCAGTTATCGAACTTCATGCGGGTGACGCCGTGAGCATGACATAAATAATAAATGAACTAATTTGCAGGCAATTAAACACATAGTCAGTCAGTAAAACATTGGCAAAATGATTATTAGTTGCCCTGCAAAATTCGTGTCTAACAAATAATCGTCGCTCTAAATAAAAGTTATGCTAAACGATATTATGCAGAATGAGTATGCCAAACAAAACTGTGCTATCATTCTAGGATGAAAGTGCATACATTCGGCTAAACAACAATTGTACTAAAAATGCTTTATGCCTTCAAACCTAGTTTCAAGAAGATTATGCCAAGTCTGTAATGCCAAATAATTTTCTGAGTATTAAGTTCTGCCAGTTTAAAATACTATATAAAACCATCCTGCTTTCAGAACCACACAGATGGAAAAAAAGCCCCTTTTTTGTCGTACCGGAAATATTATTTACTCTCAAAATGGCGTCTGTTGACAAACCTATTACATTCCTTAAAAGATATAGAGTCTTTATCAGCCGCTTATCAGCGCCCTCAAGATATAAGGACGGCAGGAATTGGGTCATTGTCCGGGTCGTGTAGATTTAGGCCATACTTGCTCACTAATGTTATGTGGAAACTCAATACATTATTGTTGAAGCTTGGACGACTTTCCTGAAGATCTCTTAACGGAAACCAGACTAAGTGATACTTGTGCTGTAAGTACTTTAGTACGTACAGTATTGACATAAATATTTATAGCTTACGTAAGTTTTAAAAGTGATTTTCTCTTCTTATGTGGTTGAGAAAATAGTATTTTTGTGTGAAGAATACTTATGCAAAAGAGATTTTGGAATGTTGCAATAGATGAGAATCAGATATGAGATTCCTGGGTTACTGATTTTGCTATACCATGCTGATTATGCTACTGTTCGAAAGAGATACCCCAAAACAATAAGGGCAAAAGAAGGAGAACATGGGTGGGTTTTAGTCAGAGTAAAACTGACACTCTTACTTCCCCCCGTTCCGCCAAGAGCGCGGGAAGTATTTTGATGATGTTCCTTCCGCAAAATAAAAAAAGCCTCCGAGAGATTGCATCATAATCAATTTCATATTAAATTTGTAGATTTTAGCGGCCCCATTGACTGATTGCACGATAAATTACTTCATCTTACTTCGCCTATCTGACCAACCTAGGCAAACGCAGCTTAACCTAAAGATCGAGCCGAGCTGCGGCTGCTATTATTTAACCACAAGCTCCTTGTAGATATAGTAACTAACATAAATATTTATTTTAACGTTTAAACTAAATACGTAGAGCAATTTTAAAGCTCGTATTCAAGGAATCGGATAGTTAATTCTTAGCCAGAAACTAATCGAGTGTGTAAACGTAGGTAGTTTACAATTAAAGTATCTTTTACATAGTTGGAAGTGTGCCAAATCGTACAAGTGCATCCGAGACACGATAAGTTATTCGTAGCAATCAGAATTGGGTTCACCACAACACAGTAAAGGCAATGCATTTCATCGGATTTTGTAATACCAATAGATTGGACTGCTCTCAAAATATTCAGGTTACAATTTACCTACACAGACAATATATTTTGAGTACAGAAGCCATTTCATGAATATAATTACTATAACACATAATTTTTAGATCAATTGTCAAGATTTTTGGATGGAAAATCACCAAACTTCACCTACTCTGTGCAGAGTGCACCCAGACAAAACGATTACCTGTAGGTCATACACATATTAATTGTTCCGTGCGAGGATCGAACCCGCGTCCCACAGCGCAGCAGTCGAACGCTCAGCCACTGGGCCAGCTGTGCCGTAATTCAAATACAAACAAGATAACTTACTCATAAAAACGTGTCACTTTCTCCGTAGAGAATACGCTGTGAGTTTACCTAAAGCATGAAATATTTATAAAATAAGCATTCCTCATAAATCCTTGACGAATTTATTTACTAAACATTTTTGGCGAACAGTAACTTCGATTGCTTAATCCAATTTAATAGCCAGTTTGATATCAAAATTAAACCGTCAAATCGTAAACAATAAAAGCACACAATTTACGTCCTCAATCCAGCCATTCGACTGCTCGAATTCCTAATTAGATTTTAAAATATAGATAAACCTACTACTATAAATTTAATACTGGCTATATTAAAGAAATAAATCAGTGGAGGTTTCGAGTCGCCGCCCGTCCATTGTTTTCACTATACAACAGATTTATCTGGCCAGTTGAACCAGAAATTATTGGCTAGAAGTCCGTGAAAAGGACACCTAATGTGTTTCTATCTAGTTCTTTTTTTACACCACCTACCTATTGATTTTCGTGGACCAATAGGCACCCTGTTTAACTTTTTAATTTGTTCTAATTTAATGCTCATGTATCATTATCCAACTCTATTTCAGTCGCACAAATATTTCCCAAGATAAATTAAAAATTCACTCTCTAAAATTATCTCACTAGTGTACAATGTGAAAATTTCGCAATATTTTTCAACATTTTTCACAAACATTCCGTATTTTTTTTCACGTGTATCATTTGCTGAAATATAAATGAAAAAGTTAAGGGTCTCGGTTGGAATATAACGATGAAACTACTAACAAGCTTATTTATCACAAATAGATGGCTATGCGTCGCAGACCCGAAAATATTCCAAATACAACACGCACAATGGGGCTGGTGTTAAAAAATCTGGTCAAAAACTTTCCGTCACTAAATTGTGTAGAAATGTTAGCTGAGTCGGGTTTTCTGCAAGATAGCAGTTCCGTTGATAGAGATATAAAGTCCCAGCTAAGATTAAGATAAACGTGGTAACGCCTCTGTTATAAATCTCTCACTGGATAGATAAAGGGCCGGTCACGTGGACTGCGTGCCACTGATTATTAACGGATATCGGGTCTCGACATTTTACCCTTATTTTCTTTAGGTACAACATGATTTTCATTGAAAATAAACTAAGGTAATAAAATATTTGTTAGAGCTTTTGCACTAAAACATGAAAAAATACGGCATTCTCAATAATAAACGTAAATTATCCAGTAACATGTAATTAACAAGACTGCACGGCTGCTTCCGTTGACTTTTAATAAGAGATAATTAAAAGCAAAACAATTTTATTTAAGCATTATTAAAAAAAGGCGGCTACTTCCATTACATTACGTAACGTAATTAATTTTAAAACTTTATCATAATCATACAGGAAATCAGTCAAACCTACAGAAAAGCTTAATAAAAACATGACAGATTAAGATACACTTCACTCTATGAATCACAAAGAAAACCCTAACGTACACAATCTTCTTATTCGTATTATTCAAAATCTAAATCTGGTTGTTGCCAAAAGATTTTCTCCAGGCCCGAGCATTTTCAAATAAGTAGTTTTTTCCAGCAAAAAATCGGTACCAGCCCACTGTCCGCCGTATCTGACGTGGGCCAAAGATTTATATTCCCATAATGTTTGCTAGACAATACGTTCGGTATATTTTTCTTAGCGCTCTCGACGCTTTTATAAAAACACAAATTTACTGGGTACGGAAAATACCGTGGGTTTTCTTTTCTTTGGCTCTTAGTGAAAAAATAGTTTGAGGACAGCGAAGTGTATTCAACATTTTCTTTGCTTTGATGAAATAATAATATTTTGCTTTATCCAATCAGGGCCTAGTGTTTATGTCGTGATATGGGTATTTCGTATAGAATGCTTTTGTTTTGGTATTTTGAGCTTTATTAGGACTATGTAAGGTTCGCAGCAGGTGGCCTTCTGCTATGGAATAAAAACATGAGTTTATGTATGTGACGGGAGAGGATCCAACATAATAAAACTAGATCTTCAGTGGCATTAAATCGAATTTATTAATGATTTATTCAACTAATGAATTCTACAGGAACTACCCTTAATCAGTTTCTTTATATAGAGATTGTCTAATGAAGTTATTAACTCAACATCACGCAATAGAAAACATGACACCCAGTAGTACAGAGATTGGGAAAGTAACAGAGTAATACGGTAGCACCGTATCACGATCGCGCATTAGCACTGTAGCACAGTAATACAGAATCACAGTAACACAGAATCACAGTAACACAGAATCACAGTAACACAGAATCACAGTTACACAGAATCACAGTTACACAGTAGTTTAGGCAAAAGAACAACAATATACAGAGGGGCAGAGAAACAGTAATTAAAAGTAATATAACCTGTGCACTAGGAAACGCTTGAAGTCAGACTGCCGTTTTACCGCTGCGCGACTCTTTTATACACTAGAATTCTAGGCGGGGGTTATGGCACAGCGCGCTAGCAACTGCAGAATGACTCAGCGCGATAGCAGCTGCAGAATGACTCAGCGCGTCCCAGTGCAGAAGCTGCTAACAATACGACGCCGACATATGTATTAGGAGATTGTTTATTTTGTAATATGATGTAGTCGAAAAATTAATAAATAATGTACCTACACTTACAACAAATGTCAAAGTTTAGGATTCTTTTAAATATCGAAATTAATTGGTAAGCAACTTGACCAAGAATTTGATAAAGTTCGTAGTTAAATTTCGTAGCAATTAATTTTACTATATTATAAACAATAGTTCATTAGAACAAAAACAAGGACAAAATTTACCACATCCAGTAAGGACAGTCTAATTCAGATCTATATTTAATTAAATACGTAATATTCCATTATCCACATAAAACATTACTCAAAAGAAAACAAATTCTAATATGGAAAATATCTAAATATTATTTTGGGCTTGTATTCGACAAAAGACGTATCTAACGATATCTTAATTATGTAAATCTATTCAGGGGTTTGGAAGTTATGAGGAGATGGAAAATATGACATGCATACATACACAAAATACGCGCGAAAAACATAATACTTTCCGGTCAATGCGGTAAAAAGAACCTTATCAACTTCATCCTAAGTTATTCTGTCCGTTAACAAGCATACCTTCTATTATTCTGTAGGTATATATTACTGTCATATCGTAACCGAAACACAAACCTCTTTCCTGAAATACTTGAACAAAAAAAAGAAATACTAGGGTCACGATCCGATTTATACAATTACCCCAAATTCACATTTTATTTTCCTTGAGCTTTAACATTTCATTCATTGTCCTCAATTATTTGAATCACAAAAGGAAAAAAAAATCACGAATAGGTAATTTACATTGGTAAGGAAAATAAAGGTCGGTACACATTGGGTGGTTCGTCAACGCTTCCACGCACACCTCGATTTGCATGGAATACGTCTACCGGTGAAGTGGATGAATAAATAAAACAGAGATGCATATGAGACGTCTATCGATTGACGTACGGTATTCATTCAAACCCGTCGGCAGCTCAGTGTTGTGCCAATAGAATGACAAATCAAATCAAATCTTCACTACAAATCAAAGCAAACATGGGTAATTGTAACATAGATGTTTTCATATATAATAAGGTCCTCCATATTCTGCCGTCGCATGGGCATGCAAATAATATTCTATTCCAAATTTAAAAGAAAAGTTTTATAACATTGTATTGAAATCAAATTCATTGTGATTTGACCATTACAGTTACATACCAAAAAATTTCAGACTAATAAACAGCAAAAAAATATAAAATTAATAATGTCAAATACGATCAGGAAAAAAAAAACTTGGGAGGTGTCAAGGGACTCCCGGATGGAACGAAGTTATTATTTATTATGTACAAAAAACCTGTACACACTCAACAAAAATAATCGTCGCGACACCACACTGTTCAATGCGAAATAGAAAGACGAAACGAAAATAACTGGCTTGTTTTCTAAGAGAGAGAGATAGAGACAGACAGAGAAACAAGCGCACGCCACACGGCGTACAAATATAGGAATAAGTGTCGTTACAACTTTTGGTCTTAATTTTTTCCGTCTAGCCCCCTTTCGCAACGCGCGATAAGGAACTTTGTTCCAAAAATTACAGAAAACTATAACAATAAATGTCAATCTTACATCGATTTATCATTAAGGAAGTCTTCAATCGTGTAGTAGCATTACATTATTATGACAGTATTTAGATATTATTTATTAGTCAAATTGACGTATTTTACCCAAACGTTGACTGCTAAAGAATGCCTTATGGCATTAAGTCCGCCTGTACCACTAATGTTCATGAAGTTTAATTAATAAATAAAATTCTTAAACGTTTGAAGTTTAGATTAAATTTTTTGAGTCAAGCTGGTTATTAGAAGTAAATTAACTAAACCTGCAATGCAATCTGACTCAAAAGACAGTCTGTCAATGTTAATAAAAACCTATTAAATCGCTAAAAACAGTTAAAGGCCAAGAACTGCTTTAGTAGAAAACGCTGCAACTATGTGAGTAACTAATTAAATACTAGTCGAGACACTTTGACAAACAATTTCGCGCCAAAGGGTTTATATTTTATACTGTTTTTATTTTTTTGCCGATGGGAAATCATTAAATAACCTCCTGCGCTGAGCGGAGGGGTTCAGTGTCAGACATTTAGTGACAAAAACTCACCTATGTTCCTTCTTTTGCCCTTATTGTTCCAGGGCCGCGGTATTTCTTTGGGACAACCCGCAATCCCAGCAGGTGATATATAGTGCTGTTCAAAATATGACAGCTACCTTAATTAAGACGGCAAGAATTCTCAACAAAATAGTCTCATATTATGTCATTAACTTAATTAAAGTCAACGAAGCAAAATATGCTTCTGCATACCCTGAGTAGGAGAAGCGTTTCATTTAGGTACATTGCGTTCGCATACAAGCTAAAACGTAGCCGCGTCTCTCAGTAATTGAATATTAATAACGCTACTAAAACGTAATGGCTGAACGCAGACTTGTAAAAAGTTAAAGCATGAATCAGGGAAGTAGATTAGAAGTGTAGTGGTAAATTTTACTGCTGTTAAAGTTAACTACGTCTTCATCGCTGAAGTTTTGCAGTTTATTTATAACTGGGAGTCGACGGTCGGTATAATAAAACTACTTTAAACTTGAAAATAATGCGACGAAAAATGCCACTTTTGGGTAAAATCTACCCAAAAAATTTCACTGATTATGCAAGCTGATGTTTGTCGGAGGACTGAAGCTTCAAACAAATGAGAAGCGACGTTCGAAATATGGCTAAGCTATACAGATTGGGGGTCTATGCTCATGGGTTTATGGTGCATACCTTGGAGTACACTGGGATTCGACACAACATTAAACGGACTTTGGAGCCATACTTAAATGAACTGATTTAACCTTTTAATGACATTGTGATTTTTTTAACGTAACTGATAACGAATGGTCTGAGAGGCCGCTGCCGAACTTTGGACCGAATTGAGACATAACTATCCTTCTCTACAGCGTAAACGTAACTAAATTTGGAGCTAATCAGGCGTTAAAACAAAGGAAGCGCGAAGAAGAAGATGAAATTATATTCCGCTGATTTCGCTCAACTTCTGAGACCGCTTGTCACCAGTTAAAGGTGGGCACGAGTTGCATTGACTGACCTAGAAGTCTTAAAATTAATTTCGGACAGAGGTAAAACGAAACAAAGGAAAACCTGTGCGAGTGAAGATTCATAAAAGACTCTGCTTTGGGAGTGTAAATGTGGTGTGTTTCCATAATAATGGGAGTCTTAAAATCGCATCCTGCCTCTCTTGTTGCTTGTACACTACAGAAGCTGATGAACATGAAAAGACTAAAGTTATAAAAGCGAAAGTGAGTTTGTTTGTGACGTCTTCACACCCATATGGCTAAACCGATTTTGATGAATTTTGGTACAGAGATAGTTGGGACCCTAGAAACAGACATAGGGATTTTTTTAAGTGCAAATTGAGGGAGAACGAGGGAAGAAAAGGGCAAACTTAGCTTTGCTATTACAATAAATAAGGCGCAAAGGCAAAAACTGCAGGTAGCAGGTACCTGCAAATCAGGAAAGGGGAACTGTGTTACCCCAAATTTAACGCGAGCGAAGCCGCGGGCAAAAGCTAGTAATATATATTTCCATATTTGACCTCATTTTATTCTCTAAATATAAACTAGACACATGAAACAACAAAACATCACTGCCTATAAAGTCGACAAACTAAGGGTAGGGTAGGTTAAAACGGCATTCATTAAGAAAGGTTTTTGGTAACAACACTTGGGTCAAAGGGCATTACAATCTGTATAGCAAACAAAGACGACAAACGGTTGCTAGTTGCCATATAAGATATCTTTTTTATATATATATATAAATATATGAGTAAATAAAAAAGGAAAGAAAGGAAGAACTCGTGGCTAAATAATAGCAGCCTTTCGGGCGCAATATTTAGGTTAATCCGCTGTTGCCTAGGCTGGTCTGTGGATGGGTGTCCATCCCTTACATACCGAGATTCCTCCGTGCCTCGGAAAGAACGATAAACAACACCTTAAAACGGGACCAACAGGTCCCGTTTGTCATTTGTAGATCTCTGACAGTCGTTACAGGTAGTCAGTGTCCCGAAAGTCTGACAACCAGATTTACCAAGGGGTATCGTATTACCCTGTACTAACTGGATTGTTTAGCTGATAGACGGTCGCTCCATATAAAATACTGGTATTCAGACGCATCCAGTAAGACTGGAATAAGACACCACCATAATTGGAAAATACTAGGCAGAAAATAAAAAAAAAAGGTGAAAGAGTGTAACATGATATTAAATATTTTACTGTTTATGGTAATTGATTTGTTGTAATGTATGGGTCAGAATGCTGGGCTGTAGAAAAGGTAGATGAAAAACGATTGCAGGTAGCGGAGATGAGAATGTTGAGATGGATGTGTGAAGTGACAAGAATGGATAAAGTAAGGAATAAGTACATTAGAGGAAGTTTGAAAGTTGCGCCTGTTACAGAAAAATGAAAGGGAGTCGTTTGTCTTGGTATGGACATGTAATGAGGAGGGACGAAGCACATGTGACTAAAAGAGTCATGGATCTGAATGATCATGGACGGAGAGCGAGAGGAAGGTCAAAGAAAAGATGGGTGGATTGTGTAAGGAATGATATGAAAGAGAAAGGATTAAATGATGCCGTGACATCTGACAGGGGAGAATGGAAGAAGAAAACGTGTTACGCCGACCCCAAATAGAATGAGACAAGGGCAGGAAAATAATGATGACTGTTGATGGTAATTACAAAAAAAGTTTCGAGCACTAAAATCAAAAAGGCACGGAAATATTGTTTAATAGAGCTTGACATTTATAAGTATGATGGTGATGGCTTTATAATAAAAATATACTTCAAACAAGGTTGGCTGTACGTCGTTCGAGAAAGCCTTTTGAATCTCCGATGAGAGTTTGTCCATTGAAAGTCTCGTAAAGATCTTAAGACGTCTTTAAAAGACTTTATTCCAAGGAATTTTGTATTTGCGGTGAATTTAACGAACTCTGTGAAGTTTCAAACATAAACATGTTATAGAAGTATTTAATCATTTGTGTGTTTATGATTATGTACGTGGCTCGAAAAGAACGTTAACCCTCTACATAATTGTGTAGGCAACATACCGTACAAACGCCTCAAAATTTCATATAATTGATTTCATACCGTATTCACTTAGTAGCTCGTAGTCTACATTCCGTACTAACGAACTGGATAAATTCGAAATTTTTCCTTCCGTCAATTTTAAATGCATGTCAGTTTAGATGTGGGTACTTAACTAACTTCATAATATTCGCCGCACAATGTCGTATTTTGTTTGTTGACATCCGTGTGTTACTAGCAGGATTTAGCAGAATACCAGCGTCAGGTAGTCTACCTGTGGTATTATGCTGAGCTGGACTTGTATTTGGTGCAATCTTGAGACACACACTGCTCAGAAGTGGGCGACGGTTATAAATGTATGTGATGTGTCTAAATGTCTATGGGTCAATCTAACTTCTACCTTACATTTTTTTTTATTCATAGTTTTTTTCTTAATTTGATATTTTTATGTTAATTCCTGTATTGTGTCTATTGTTACATCAAATAAATGATTTATCTAGTAGTATTTTTTACTAGTTAGATACAACTAGTACCAAAAAATACTACTCTTGACCTCAGTATTGCATATAAGCAACACTCAAGCAACGTTTGTTAAAATATTGAAACCCAAAAATACTTGTTTTTTTTTTGTAAACATCTCTAACTTGAAAGACTGAAATAAATCCTAGTTTATGAGTGATAGAGAGTTAAGCCGATCCCTACTGTCATTAGTACATTTTTGACAGGTCAATGAGCTGAAATTCTGACAACTAGTCTTACCAAGAGGTATCATGCAACCCAATACCTAATTAGGTTTTGGAGGCAGGCGTCCTGAGTAAAAAACTGGTATTCAGCTGCATTCCTAATTAGATAAAGTGCTAAATATTTTTCCTTATACTCTCCGAGATTGCAAAAGAAATATTGACAAATAGCCCCATACTCTTACATACGAAGAACTGGAGGAGTTGGTCAAACCCTAAAGTTTCCCTCCCGTAGACATTTACACCACATACACGTAGCATAGAGTGTGCTCACGGGAAAGTTCAACAAGCACTCTCTACACATACATGTACATCCTACAGACACTCATTACATTACACTCTCTTACAATATACTCCCACATGTACAACACTAACCATATCTAATGTAATCCTTACTAATATTATAAAAGCGAAAGTGAGTTTGTTTGTTACCTTTTCACGCCTTAATGGCTAAACCAATTTTGATGAATTTTGGTTCAGAGATAGTTGGGACCCTGGAGACGGACATATACAATTATTTTCATGGGATATGAAGGAGAAATAGGGAAGAAAAGGGAAAACTTAGCCTTGCTATTACAAACCAATAAGGCGCAAGGGCAAAAACTGCAGGCAGCAGGTACTTGCAAATCAGGAAAGGGGAACACTGTGTTGCCCCGAATTTAACGCGAGCGAAGCCGCGGGCAAAAGCTAGTTTTTAACATTTTACTTTGTTTTTTTTTTGAAGTGAAACTTCTTTATCGGGGTTGGAAAAAATTTAGTGTAACGTTTTTCGGTTACGCGCCATCTTTTTCTTATCCCTACCACGCGTGATTCGAAGTATACTTTCTCCAGCGGAGTAGGGATTGGTAAATGTCTCCAATGTATTTTGCGGCCCGTTTTTTAGTTATGATGAGACCTTACCTCTGGACTTGATGGAATGACCTGAAGGTCTACTTTGGTGACTGCTACTGGAACTCCTCGACGGATTGAACTAGATGTGTCGAGTTTGGGCTCATTTTGTTAGTTATGATGAGACCTTACCTCTGGACTTGATGGAATGACCTGAAGGTCTACTTTGGTGACTGCTACTGGAACTCTTCGACGGATTAAACTAGATGTGTCGAGTTTGGGCTCATTTTGTTAGTTATGATGAGACCTTACCTCTGGACTTGATGGAGTGACCTGAAGGTCTACTTCGGTGACTGCTACTGGAACTCCTCGACGGATGAAACTAGATATTATTATGTCGAGTTTGGGCTCATTTTGTTAGTTATGATGAGACCTTCCCTCCGGACTTGATGGAGTGACCTGAAGGTCTACTTCGGTGACTGCTACTGGAACTCTTCGACGGATTGAACTAGATGTGTCGAGTTTGGGCTCATTTTGTTAGTTATGATGAGACCTTATCTTTGGACTTGATGGAGTGACCTGAAGGTCTACTTTGGTGACTGCTACTGGAACTCCTCGACGGATTGAACTAGATGTGTCGAGTTTGGGCTCGTTTTGTTAGTTATGATGAGACCTTACCTCTGGACTTGATGGAGTGACCTGAAGGTCTACTTCGGTGACTGCTACTGGAACTCCTCGACGGATGAAACTAGATATGTCAAGTTTGGGCTCATTTTGTTAGTTATGATGAGACCTTCCCTCCGGACTTGATGGAGTGACCTGAAGGTCTACTTCGGTGACTGCTACTGGAACTCCTCGACGGATTGAACTAGATGTGTCGAGTTTGGGCTCATTTTGTTAGTTATGATGAGACCTTATCTTTGGACTTGATGGAATGACCTGAAGGTCTACTTTGGTGACTGCTACTGGAACTCCTCGACGGATTGAACTAGATGTGTCGAGTTTGGGCTCGTTTTGTTAGTTATGATGAGACCTTACCTCTGGACTTGATGGAATGACCTGAAGGTCTACTTTGGTGACTGCTACTGGAACTCCTCGACGGATTGAACTAGATGTGTCGAGTTTGGGCTCGTTTTGTTAGTTATGATGAGACCTTACCTCTGGACTTGATGGAGTGACCTGAAGGTCTACTTCGGTGACTGCTATTGGAACTCCTCGTCGGATGAAACTAGATATGTCGAGTTTGGGCTCATTTTGTTAGTTATGATGAGAGCTTTACGTTACGCGTCACATTTTTCCGTTAAGCGCCATCTTTTCCTTATCCCTACCACGCCTGATTCGAAGTATACTTTCTCCAGCGGAGTAGGGATTGGTAAATGTCTCCAATGTATTTTGCGGCCCGTTTTGAGTAGTTACATTTTTGAAATCCAGGTGGCGATTGCATCGACTTCCATAAGAGCCCATGACCCGCTTTGAGTAGTGATGACTTTCACCACTAGGTGGTGTCGTGCAATTGTCATTTACCAATAGCATATCGTTTTAACGGACTTACTCCTACCACTATACTTGACCGTTTTTCCATTGCACGCTTATTTATTCCCAACGCTCTATAGTGACGTGATAAATAAAGTTTCACTTCTTACGAGTGTACGCTAGTACACGCACACATTTTTTTTTCAATTGTACCTATAGAATCTGGAACACTGTTGTCACCCTTTTGGAGGTGGGCGTTAACAGCCGAGACACAGTATTGCAACTAATGCAGCTATTAATGAACGCTATACAATTTGTGATGGGTGTTTTTGTTCCAATAAAGCTTAAGTAATTATGTTAGACTAGAAGCCGAGAAGGCTTAGATGACGAGTTTATGATTACTGAGGAGGGTCATTACATGGAGTTTTAAACAAGGGATGTCTTTAGATATTCACCCCAAGAAAATCAAGTACTGTTTTCCTTTAAATGTATTGCAGAGAGGATGCAATTTTAATCACAGTTTGTCAAAGGTAACTAAATATATTTATTTATAAAACGTTGAGAAAAGGTGCACTGTTCGTGTTGGTCGTTTCCCATGGAGAAGAACCGGCAAAAAACTCCATTATTTTTCTTTTTAAATCATTTGGTTTTACAATAGAACTGGTAGAAAATGCCGATAGCATTAATTATTGTGTCTGTACTCTGTGCTCAAAGTGAAAGTGAAAAAACCATTCGATTTGTCATTTCATCTTTCGATATAAGTTAGTTTTATAAAACAGATAACTCTCGCTGTATTGACTTGATTCGCTGTGCGCAGCTAATAAATCTAATTCGAGATGTTAAAACTCGAGTCAGCCGCCTCGTTGGTCTAGAGGTTACAAACACGACTGCTGACCATGAGGTTCTAGGATTGATTCCGGGTCGGGCATTTTGTTATTAGGTTTTTTCATAAGGATTTTTTGAGTAGCAGCCACGGAATCTAGGTTTGAGTGCAATTGATAGAAATAAGCTTGCTTCATGTTGCATGAGACTTTGAAACGTAACTGGCGGACCCCTTTGAGGATTGCCGGTGCGATGTTATGAAAAACAACACAAAATATGTTGTCAAATAACACACTAGCTGTTTTGCGAGGTTTCACCCGCATCTTTAGTTGTTGCCCCGCTCCCGTGAGTATTAGCGTAACGTTGTATACTCTATGTTAATTCCTGATAATGTAGCTTTCTATAAATTAAAAAATGGTTAAAATCGGTCTAGTAGTTTTGGAGCCTATTCGATACATACAAACAAATCAAAAACAATCAGATTATATTAATATAAATAATTATTATTATATATAGTATTGACTATCACATTAGTTTGACGGGCCTGTTGGTCTAGTGGTTAGTGGCCCTGACTGCTGAACCGGAGGTCGTGGGTTCGATTCCCACCCAGGACAAACTTTGTGTGATGAGCATGATTGTTTGTTCTGTGTCTGGGTGTGATTTATCTATAATATGTATGTATTTATAAATTATATAAGTATGTATATCAGTTGTCTGGTTACCATAACACAAGCTCTGCTTAGCTTGGGATCAGATAGCCGTGTGTGAGTTGTCCCAAGATATTAATTTATTTTATTTATTTATTTAGTAACGAACGCGAAATGTAACAAAAATAATATACGAAATACAAGATAAAAAAATTGACACAACAAAATACAAACTCACACACATCAATGAAAAATTCCTATTTGCAATGCACCGTAATGCGAGCTCTACTGGTATGAATAGCAGCATATTAATTTAAGTTTCTTTCCCCTTACGTTTTGAATACTAAATAGATGTTTTTTTCATGAACGCAATGAAATGCAGCAGTTTTATAGTGCAGAACATTCAATCCCGTTAGTATTTCCAGCAGCATATCTGAAGGATTAGCTTACTTAAGGTGATAAGAAATAGAGAAGTATGGACGAAAAAGGACACATTGCACTGGCAACAAATAAATTAGGATAAGGTTCGTAGATTTATGATGATTTAAAACATATCTTATCTTATGGTTGTGGGTTGGGTGGGCAAAAAAGGAACATGGGTTTGGTGAGTAAAAGTCTGACACTCTCCCCAGTCCCCGCCAACAACAGATTTCCCATCCGCGAAAAAGCATTACCTTATGTTCAGAGTAGTAGAGTCTTACTGCCTCTGTCCAGGAGCTGTAAGCGCGGCTGCTAAAACGACACGGTTGGCGCAGTGGCTGAGTGATTGACTGCTGCGCTGCGTGTGGAACAAATATTTGTATGGCCTACAAATAGTTGTTTCGGGTCTGGCTGTTTGTGTATGTGAGTGTAAATGTTTTTTAAACGCACCCACGTTACAGGAGAAATTCCTAGCGTGGGGCAAGGTTTTTAAAAGAAAATGAGGTCCTGGCGTACATTCACAGGTCAACTGGTGATATTGGATTTTTTCATTAGGAAATTCTCAGCAACTGAATTTGAATTTATGCCCAGATCACGGCAATGGGGTCATGTCACTTTACATGGGACTTCAACGTAACTGGCTAAGTGTAGGTGTACTACTTGTGTTAGTGCACCTATACTTATCTTGGGGATTACAAGTTGATGTTATGTTATTATTTAGCACGATATGTTAGTAAAGAAGATGCCTGCCAGGACATTGCCCCTAACCAAAGCAATCTGAATCTTGAGTACTGAGAATGAATTAGAATTTTTATTTAGTGTATCTTTTTATATATCCATATACATAGTATAAATTAATAAAAAACTGTTTTACACCTACCACTGTATGTCTCTGCATCACCCAAGGGTTGACTGGTAGAAAATGCCGATAGCATTAAGTCCGCCTCTGTAGGTACGTTGCACTTGAAATGTTAAATAAATTACCTTATGCTTAACAGCATCGCTTATGAATCAACAAAACAGTAAAAAAGTCAATATTATTTCTTTTTTTCTCACAAAGAATACAAGGATTTCTAAATTTCCTTATAACTTCTGTTAAAGGTCCCAAAATCTACCCGAGGATAGTTCCGAGAATCACAAAAAAAAACCTCGAGAAAATCTTGAAAACACTTTCAAAAATTATGAAACTTAAGAGATTTTTCTTAGAAGGTATTGTATTTACCTCGAGGGAAATCTTCAACTACCATTTTAAAAACTTTATCTTATAACTGAAAACGTAACTTCAAAACAAGTTCAAAACAATTAGTGTTTGCGAAAATTCTTTGCGTTTTTTTTCCTTTATTGGAAATTCTTTAATTCAGTCTCGTTTTAATTAAGCTTTGGTTTTATGTTACATCGACTTTGTTTTTTCTGTAAATAATTATTTTTCACTCAGTGTGGAGCGCTCATTAATTTAATTAATGATACATCGTCGTTAATTTTGATACGAATAGAGTACTTTTTTTGTAAAAACTTGAGATACTTCCTGTTATTGGTAAAAAAAAATACTGTTTATTTGAAATGCCGCAGGAAAGAAGACCTTGTGCATTTACGTTTCTAATTATTTTTTATATGAAAGCAGTAGAGTTTAAATTAAGGGTAACTTTTAGTCCGTATTTTGTGTATATTAAGCTCTGCTCCTCGAGAAGTAAGCCTACATCGATATGTACGCTAGTTCAAAACTGGAGCTGAGAGACAGTTAAAAAGAGTCGCAAAAGATCGAAAAGGAGATGGCGGGACACCTTTTTCTGATAGGGAAATCGCTCTGGGAGGAAGGGAAGAAGAGTGGAGGGCTGAGTCAGACTTTTACTAATTAAAACCCATCCATGTTCTTTCTTTTGCCTTGTGTGTTCCGGGGCCGCGGCATCTCTTTCGAACAACCCGCAATCCCAACAAGCAATGGCCCTGGCAGGACTCTCTGCTGTGCTGACATCTCTTTGAGGCGCGCGCGGAACACGAACGCGCCGTCGATACAGTCTATTGTCAACAGAGATGTCTCACCGTCCACAGAGCCGCGTCTACGGTACCTGAGAGTCGTCATCTTAAGCAGCGGCTTGGTTGGTTTGAGCTTCTCATTCCCCCTCGCCCCGGACTATGGATTGGACCAAGGCCGGACGCGAGAGATCACCGCCGCCGATCGCTTCAAAAGTCGGTACATAAAAAAACAACAAAAAAACTAGCGGTTAAGTATAATTACCATATTGGAAATTCTTCAGTCTTTACTGATTATTTACTTGACCTACATTTACTTCCTTATAATCACCGGCCTTCCCCTATTTTTCTAATTAGTTAATGTCAAACCCAAGTTCCAATGACAGTTAAGTAAGTAATGACAGCATCGAACAACTTTACCAACTCTTGAAATGAAATCTGAAGCGAAATAACGGCTCTAGTCAGTCGTTTCTTATCTGATTCCCAAACGATATTATGAAGAAAACTTTTATCATTCCAATAGCCTTTTTAGATGTAAAACTCGCCTTTGGTATAATGAAGGATACTTGAGTTTGCCTCCAGCGTTGTGAATATTAACAACATAACAACAACAACAAAAAAAAACAATTAACTACGCAGATCCGTTGAAGAGTTAGAAAACGTTCTGTTTTAATTAAAAACTGCGGTATTTTTTTCGTTATATAATTTACATTTTTGGAAATTAAACCATAATTCTTTCGGTGGCCCTGTTTTGACATAGACGAACTTAATATTATAATGTAATGGAGCTACCTGTTAATATATTTTTTTGTGTTTACAAATACAGAAAAAATATTTATTGGCTAAAATAATACTTAACAATTTTTTTTGTAATAAAATACAAAGCATTATATTAATTCTGTAATTAAAAACAAAAAATCTAGAACATGTCAGTTATTGTTGTTAAATATACAAGAACTTCCAACACAATTTAGACAGCTAAATCCAAAGAAAAAAGCCGACCAAGAGTGAGTCAGACTTGCACATCGACGGTTCCGTACAAACTTTGACATAAACAGCCGTATCTTATGCCTACGTAGACTTAGAGTATTGTTTTTTTTACAGCACAAAGGGACCACAAATTAATTTGAATATATGATTTTAATTTCAACTCGATACCTGGGTCTTTACAGACAGACAGACAGACAACAAATTGATCCAATAAGAGTTCCGTTTTTTTTGAGGTACTTAACCCTAAAAAAACGTTTTGAGCCGTTTGGTACCGAAATAATATTTAACTAAAGACAGGGTGGCAATTGTAAATCTGAATTCATAATTCATTAAGTATTAAAGCTCGTAATTTAGTCCAAGGTAACGTAATAATGCACGTACCTATAGTTTAAAACTTTTTCTAAAAAAACTATTTCTTTTTGTATAGACGCCTGCACATCAAGCTACTACAATCTGTCAGATTTCTTTGATAGATTTTCGACTTTATTTCTTAAGTATTAGGTTCAAGGTTCATTGGGAAAAATTGACAGTTTCGGGTAGCTTGACCTGCTGGCGTCTGTACATGGTGTAATTTTATTAGGTCAGGGTCAAAACCTACAGCAGTCCAGGCCCCAGAGAGAGCAATCTAAGTTGCTAATCAATGCCTGAGTGCCGTTTCCAGGATTACCGCCATTTATATGAAGGTTTTCATTCAACTGCGCTGCAACAGCGTTTTGAGATGATGATTCAGCATTTGTACTAGTTGTCTTTGGTGAATCTTTGACAATTATTACAAATAGTCAGTGGTCCGAAAGTCTGACAGTCTTACTAAGGTTTTTCGTATCACCGAGAACTGACTGGGTTCTGGAGGTCAGACTGTTGCTCCATGTAAACTACTGGTCTACAGTTGAATCCGGTTAGACTGGTAGCCAACCCAAGCATAGTTTTGAAAAAGCTATGCTGATTTACATCTTCGGTGACCAACTTACGAAACTCAAATGTGTCTATGTCGTACTCCACGGAGAAGAATGTCGATTCTTCTCCGTGGAGTACGACCAACCCGCACCATGCACCTATCTTTTGACGCATTATAACTGTCCATATTGGTCTAATATAAAATAAAATATTCTGATTTTATTTAGTTTATTAATGTGACTACTAAACAAAGATGTTGCAATATTAAATACTAGCTTCCGCCCGCGACTTCGTCCGCGTGGCGCAGCTTCGGGCTAACGCTAACTTTAACCCGCATGATGATCGAAAAAAGAAATATGTTTCGCTCCCCTATTTCTCACTTTTTTTAGCCATGTCCGTCTTCAGGGTCCCAACTATCTCTGTACCATAATTCATCAAAATCGGTTTGGCCATTTAGGCGTGAAGACGTAACAAACAAACAAACTCACTTTCGCTTTTAAAATATTATATAAGTAAGGATTTTTAGTAAATGCTTTCTTATTAGAAGGTTTAATAAGAATAAAAATTATACTGAGAATTCAATAATAGAAACTAATTGTCATGTTTATGGGCATTCTTCACAGAAGTGTTCGAGACAGCAATTCCAACAATTTGTGCAGTCATATAAACTTATTACCCTTTAACAAATCATTGCTACAATCGAACAATTTATTTTCGACTTTATCGTTCCAGAGGTTAAGTTCAAACTCCTTTGCTAATCGATGAAATATTTCATTCATACCAAACCCAAGTTCATGCGGGAAGGTCAACTAAATAACATTGAGTTGAACTGTAATAATAAAGCATTTTATGAACTAGTGCAATAATTCATACAAGTAGTAACTAGGAGAAATATGTTTACTGTTTATTATTCCTTGGTACTTATGTCATCATCATCTGCCTAGCCTTTTCCCAACTATGTTGGGGTCGGCTTCCAGTCTAACCGGATGCAGCTGAATATCAGTATTTTACATGGAGCGACTGCCTATCTGACCTCCACAACCCAGTTAGTACTGGGTAATACGATACCCCTTGGTAAGACTGGTTGTCAGACTTTCAGGACACTGACTACCTGTAACGACTGTCAAAGATCTACAAATGACAGCCGGGACCAACGGCTTAACGTGCTTTCCGAGGCACGGAGGAAACTCGGTATGTAACGGGTGGTCACCCATCCACAGACCAACCTAGGCAAGCGCGGCTTAACCTAAAGATCGACCCGAGCGGCTGCTATTATTTAGCCACGAGCTCCTCATCTTGGTACTTATGTATGCTGCTATAAAATACTTCGGCGCCTAATATATATGGTACTGTTTCTAATTTGTGGTAATTGTGTGGAAGTTAAGGACCTAAATCTAATAAGTTATACTGTCTGAATGTTGGTGTGTTATGTACGATCTTAGTGATATAATCTAATTATTTTGCTTTAGTGCTAATGTTCTTGTCAAAGAATAATTTTGTGTTGTTTATGAGCTTTCGCTAATAATCTTATAAACATGTGTTGGTAGGTACTACAGAAAACATTTGTAACTATCGTTCATTTTTCACACTAATCCTTACTCATATTATTATTATAAAAGCGAAAGAAAGTTTGTTTTTTACGTCGTCACGCCTAAATGGCAATACCAATTTTGATAAATTTTGGTACATACATAGTTGGGACCTTGTAGACGGACTTAGGCTATTTGTCTGTTTCTAATCCCCCACTTCCCTAAAATGGGGGTTGAAGTTTGTATGGAGTATTTCGCAATTTTCAAGGTAGAAAGCTAAAAACACACTCTTTGTTACCAACTAAAAATACCTGCAAATCAGGAATGAGTTTTGTTACCTCGAATTTAACGCGAGCGAAGAAGCGGGCTGAAGCTAGTAATATTATAAAGACGAAAGTTTGTATAAATGTGTGTATGTTTGTTATTCCACCACGCTCAAACAGCTATACAGATTTGGATGAAATTTGGTATTTATATAGCTTATTCCCTTTTTTTGCGGATGGTAAGTCATCAAATAACTTCCCCCGCTCTGGCGGGGGCGGGGGGTGTCAGACTTTTGACTGACTAAAAAACACCCACGTTCCTTCTTTTGCCCTTTATGTTCCGGGGCCGTGGTATCTCTTTCAAACAACCCGCAACCCCGGTGGCCGTGGTAGGCCCTTCTGCATACCTTAAACTCTGGATTAACACTGGACACATAGTTTTATACCGATCTACGCGGTTGTTATTATCCAAGTTGTTATGAGAACGCTTGAGAAAATGAAACACAGCGGTTGACGAAGATCTATGAAATAAAAAAAGCACATGTGACTAAAAGAGTGATGGATCTGAATGTTGATGGACGGAGAGCGAAGGAAGGCCAAAGAAAAGATGTATCGATTGTGTAAGGAATGATATGAAGGAGAAAGGAGTGAATGATGCCGCGACGTCTGATAAAGGAGAATGGAAAAAGACAACGTGTTGCGCCGACCCCAAGGAAAATGATGATATGAAATAAAATAAAAATAGAAAATATTTAGTTTTAATATCACTAAAAATATCCAGGATAGCGTGCAAGAAAAGTAATAATATAGAGCATGTCATGCTTGATACTCGACACGTATTTCGCCCCTCTCGGAGGTCGGACTCGACGACCGCTCGAGTGTGAACATGAGAAACAAAGTGACATCTTCTGAAGCAACGCAGATATTTACACACCTATAAATTCCCTGGATTGGCTGTCTATACCCATAGAATAAGGAATATTTAAGTAATACGAAACTATAAAATACTAGCTGGCGCCCACAGTTTCGCCCGCGTAATATCGAAAAAAGTCCTATGTATTCCAGACTATACCTCTGTGCCAAATTTCATCAAGATCCATTAAGCCGTTTTGACGTGAAAGAGTAACAAACATCCAGACATTCATACATCCATCCATCCATCCTCACAAACATTCGCATTTATAATATTAGTAGGATTATTTTAACTTTGAAATCATGAAGCTGCGCCTCTTCCCGCCAGCTAACGAGAAAGCCATCCAAGGTGTCCTGACATCTGCTCCTTGGTCTGCCGTGACCACGTCTATTTGTCTCAGGGCTCCAGTTTTGGCATTCGGCAGACATGGCCTACCCAGTCTCATTTAAGTCATGCGGTTTTATGAGCTACGTCAGCAAGTTGAGTTCGTTTGAGTGTTGCTAACTTTGAGTTCTTTAAATGTTAGCTAACTTAAAGATACTCCGAAAATAACTTGAAATTTTCAAATCAAATCATCTTAATAATGTGGTTCATAGGAAAGTGTACATAGCTGGGGTCAATAAATAGTTTATGAACAGCTATGTCCCACCCTTTGGGCGTACGATAATTTGTAGAATAAGAAAAGTCCGAATTTACAGGCATGTCAACAAATAAATCTTACCTTAAAATATAAATTAAAAAACCATTCAATATTTTTATTACACCAATAATAAATATACAAATCGTATGTTCACAGAACACATCATGACTAAGGAAGATTGTATTCTGACAGTGATTTATCCACAAAGAAATCTTTAATTGAATAATAGCACTTGTTTAGTTGATATAGTTTTTTCACCGTTGGTATTTCCACAAATTCCACCTCCAGGTATTGGATCAACTTTTCCATAGAAACCCCGTTTCACAATAACAATGACACAACAAGTCTTAAACATTATCCTATTCATGATTCGTATCGTTAGTTATTATTTCAGGTACTTACTCCAGGTCATGGTCAAGGGGGTCCTTGATTTGATACTCGTGGCTCTTCATTTGAACTCAAACTTTGTGTGATGAGCATGATTGTTTGTTCTGTGTCTGGGTGTGATTTATCTATAATATGTATGTATTTATAAATTATATAAGTATGTTTATCAGTTGTCTGGTTACCATAACACAAGCTCTGCTTAGCTTGGGATCAGATAGCCGTGTGTGAGTTGTCCCAAGATATTTATTTATTATTTATTATTAACTCTCTGATTACTATCGATATTGCCACAATTAATTACTCGTTTGAATTGTTTATTGGTATAACGAAGCATAGAGATTCATCATTTATCGTTCTTCTACCGCTTTCTTAATGAATTTGGGGTCGAAGCAGAATGTTTTCTTTCATAATTGGCTACTCAGCGGTTCCATCTTTTAAAAAAAAAAACAATGCTCCAAACTAAGATTTTTTCTTTGTCGTGGGTGCGTGTCGTTACAAACTCACATACACAAACAACCAGATCCAGAACAACTGTCTGTAGATCATACAAATACTTGTTCCTTGCGGGGATCGAACCTGCGCCAACAGTTTCATCAAAAGTTACCTTTTTTTTTGCTATATTACCCTTTTTTTTGCGTGTGGGAAATCATCTAATAACTTCCCCCGCTGTGAGCGGAGCGGGGGAAGTTATTTGATGATTTCCAAACTCAACATGTTCCTTCTATTGCCCTTTATGTTCCGGGGCCGCGGTATCTCTTTCGAACAACCCGCAACCCCTGCTATATTATCCTTCTATTACGCGTCTATCGATATTTTCTTTGGTCTTTTTCTACTTTTAATCACATTCATGCTCAAAAATTTTCGTTCTACATTTTTCTCATTCCTCCGCATCCCATGTCCAGACTACTGCTTATGTATTCATTCCTGATTTTATCCTTTCGCGTTATACCGCGCATCCCCCTTAGCATGTTCATCAATCAAGCCCTTGACCCAGCAGCGCAACGAAAACCTTCTAAGATGTTGGTCGAGGCTCTTTGCTATAAGCTTTTTATCGTTCACGAGATTTTAGTAGTCACCACAATATCAGGTTTATTAGCTAGGATAGCCCGGTCTGTGACAATACAACGAGGCAAACTCGTTCTCGAAAATTGGGTCGGCACATACTTACAGTATAGCACTTCAGAAACCTCATGGTTGTACTGCAAAGCAAGTTACAAACAAACCTTTGGTTTACCCAAACAGGTAACCAAAACGTAGAAAGGATACGGACGCTAAAAGTCTACATTAGTCCCATATAGGGCTCTTGCTATGTTTTAAATCTCTGCGATCATAAGTATTCAATACTACAGGTTTGCACTTCTTTAAGCAAGGAGAGTGGGGTGAGGCCTTCCTTCGCTGAGGTCTCATCTCAGCGCATCCACACGTCGGTTTCTAGGAAGTATTTCCTGAAACTCACATACCTCGCAGTTGTGCAAGGTGCGTGAGATATATAGTTTCATCGGCGATGACCGTGGGTAATGCATCCGATATGCAGTCAGTGTGCGGACCTTCCTATCGAGTTGAACTAAATTCCATCTTAGTGCATTTGAGTATGGCGGAGAATACATCAAAACTGACATAAACGGTTGGGACCATTGATGACACGCACCTTATTTTCGTCCAATAAGAGACTATACATCATTTATTTTACTAATGTAGGTACTAATAAAATGGCACCCTATTTTGAAACGGTTGTTTTAATTGTTTCACAGCGCCTGGGTGACCTTAAACAAATTGTTTTGTTTATTACGTGTTACTTTTTAATGAAGAACTCTTTAAATACATAAGTATTAGGGTGCTTTTCGGAATTGATTCAAGGTAATGTTCGAAATTTCGAATCGATCACTTTTATTAAACCTTACCTAGGTATAAATATATTGTCTATATAAAACAATGTTACTGTTATTAGATCGATATAATTACTGTTACTCAGCCTGTTGCCCAACTCACTGCTGGGTAAAGATCTCTATTCGTGACTTCCGAATCTTTCGAGACATGAACCAGTGGTTGTTGGTTCCTGCGAGGTCTTCCGCGTCGACTTTTGGCTGTGTCAGGGTTAAACATCTTCGAGGGGCCTGCCAGGGCCACCGCCTGCAGGGGATGCGGGTTGTTCGAAAGAGATACCGCGGCGCCGGAACATAAAGAAAGAACATGGGTGGGATTTTCTTTCCCATTAGCAAAAAAAGGGATAAATAAAATTAAACTAACAGTCATTACGTTACAACACAAACAACGTATGTTATAAAACAAACTTAAAACCAAACAAACAAACAAACCAAATAAATCCTTGTTAAAATAAAACACTAGCACAATTTCGATCAAAACATTTGATTCAGAAATTCTCTTCAGGCAACAGCGCTGGATATTTCAAGCCACAACAAAAGGATTTGGAACAAAAAGAAAAATATAGTATCCGCCGATGGCCGTGGGCAAGCCCCATTGTAAATCTGTTGAGACACCTAAGATATTTATTTCATAGTATTTTAAAGAAACTGTGGCTGTTACCGATGTCCTTATGTCCGTGTAAGTTTTTATTTTTTAGAGTTACGTTATTACGATTTAATAAAAAGAATAATGTTTTTTTTTTTACTTTTAACAATTTTTGATATGACAAGTCAGGCACAAAACCGATTATAAAGAAGTAGGTTTTTGTTAGGAGTTTTTTTCTATTCTAATGATTTTGTTTTGTTACGCGATTCCTCCGTCAATTGTGAAAGGGGTAATTATACTTTCGAAAGCGTCCCATATAAATTTTATCTATACCTATAGTTTCGGTAGTTTAAAAGTGAAAAAAAAAACATTAAAGCGGTAAAATTAATAATGTAACTTTCGGAAGTTGGTTGCAAAAAATCAAATAAAATACTAAAATGAAAAAGACAAAATTCACCGATTTCTTTTTAGTGTTTTTTTCGGAAGTCGGTTTTGTTAAGTTTGTATGTAGGGAAGCTTTGGACAACCCGCAACCCCGGCAGGGTAGCGCTACCCTTAGGAACAAAACGCATGCTCACGGTGCAAAATCGCATCATGGCAACTTGCGACGTAGTGTACCGCTGCATAAGAGCATAGCAGAGGTGTGTGTGTGTTTAAATCAATAAAAGTAAATCCGGTTAAATAATTGTTGATAACATAAGTAGAATCCTCCTTGAATAAAGCCTAGATTTTATAAAACGTTCGTGAAGATGTATGGATATTTGTTGGTATTTAACACAAAAACTACTCAACGGGTTTCGATTAAATTTCCCACATAGATAGTACAACTAAAAAACTACTTTTAATTCGGGTACAATGATTGATTTGGAACATTTCAACGTCTACGCAAGCAAAGTCACGGGCAAGAGAATGTAGTCGTATTTAGAATTTAGTAGTAATTTAGTCGCGCTCAGAAATTACTTCTAGTTCTATGAGAATTGAAGTAGTTTTCATGTTTTCACAGAAATATTAGCAGCACTCTTAATTTGACTCTGTTCTTGACAGCTTCATTTGTCTAAATTAATCTGTAGAGCTAGTTAATTAAGATCTAATGACGCTGATTCCCTCGGTCCAATGAACTTAAATTATTTATTATTATAAATACATATATTAATTTTATTCTTTTATACCCTCGGTCCTTCAATCTTACAGACAGATCTGTTGATAGAGAGTTTGTTCCGCCACTTCTTCTTCCCAACTGAAACACTAAGATGTGGCAAAGGGCGGCCGTTTTGGTTCTTGTAAACGTTGTCAAAAAGTGCTGATAATCAGCCTAATTTGAATTAATAAGAAACTATATTTGAAGTAGCAGTATTTTTTTAAAATAACATTCTTTTATACAAATACCGAACGCGTTTACACCATGAACACAAGATGGACGTAGCTCCTTGTAAGACGCATTTCATGCATGCAAGTATTTTCTGCTCGTCTCAAAACGCAATGATAAGGGAATAAGAGTGCCTTTCGGTTTTGTTAAGGGTACTTCTTTTAAACCCTTTATATTATCTTCAATTTCATAACATAACAAAACGCCAAGCACATCGGAGCGAGAGTTACGCAGTAGTTCTGTTAAGGCCTATAAACTAGAAGGTAAGCCTATTGTATAATTCTTGGTTGAAAAACCGAATGCCACTCATTAACCCCAGGTATCATACCCAGCACCGGTTAGCTTGGAAGTAGCGCTTGTGACTAAAAAGTCAGTAAATAGTTTCTAAGTTTATAATATTCATCGTAAAAATAACAATAGGTAAGATTTATGAAGTTTAAGTCAGTGTAAAACAATATCGAGGTCAGTTAAACACGTTACTAAATCTATGTGTACGAAATTACGATCAGAATCTAGTAGGCATATCATATTATAATTGTACATTCCTTACCACGCAATGTTCACACGCTAACCTCTGTCACGACATAGTTTATGAAACAAAAGAATTGGGTACTAGAAAGTGTACTTGAAACCTTCCAAAAATGTTATATAAAAATCTGGTATATTGTAGGAGCTTATCTTTTCATCTTGCCTGAAAAATGGAACGGTCTTAATATGAAAATATTTGTCTCAGAATAGATAAGTATACTGTCGGGTTTTTGTCTATTCCTATGCGAAAAAGGCGTGATTTTATATGCCGCGCGGATAATCAGTGAGCAGCGTTCGAAAACGCGGTCGAGTCGTGTACGTGTAATAAGCGTCAAAGAATTACATACAAGCCAAGGTGACGCAATTTGACATGCATATATATAATTAACCTAATATTTTTTTTAAAGTTATGGTGGCTCAGAGGTTAAGCGCCTCGCTTCTCTTGCATGAAATTGTGGTTTCATATCCGGCAAGTTACAATGTGAATTTATCAATTCATATGTACTTTTTAAAGTTTATCTAAGACATCATAGACATTGGTGAAGGAAAACCACCCGAAGAAACCTGGTCTTATAATTAATTTAAGTTTGAAATCACCAACCCATCAAGCAAGTGTGCCAGCTCTGTATGAGAAAAAGACTTTGCCCAGCTATATAGACTGGTGTTATATTTTTTTTGGTGGACTTTCTTCATTTATTTTCATCTCTCTACGTTTTTTTGGTTTCTCTTGCCAATCAGACAAGAACGAGACATAATCGTCAGTCCAGCGGGTTTTGGGCCTTCCTCAGTGACGACGACCGTCTCCAGACACCAACTTTACTGTGTGACAATTCTAGCCCAGCTGATAGATAAATACATCACTTATTTGATGCAACAAAAGACACAATACAGGAATTAACACAAGAAATATCAAACTGAGAAAAAAAAAGAAATAGATTTAAAAACAAGTAAGGTAGAAGTTAGATTGACCCATATACATTTAGACACATCACATACATTTGTAACGGTCGCCCACTACTGGGCGGTGTGTGTGACTACCTGACGCTGGTATTCTGCTAAATCCTGCTAGTGACACACGGATGTCGAGAAAACGTCTGTCCTTATCCATCTTTTAAATGACCCGCCCAGTGTTTATATACTAGAATAATATTAAAGAGTAAATAAAGACCCTGGATAAATCAGTCCTCAAGTCTATCTAGTGGAATGGGGTTAATGGTTTGTTACATGCATACATACATAAAATTACGTACCCCTGGCCTGTGAACTGTGTGGAGTTACGCTGAGAATTAATGCTAGGGCACTACTTGGACACGCTTCTGTTTTGTGCCCTCTCGGTTGTTGTAGTAACTAGTTACTTAGTAGTTGTTTGCGTTCGAATCAGATTTATTGAGCCCTATTTATAGTATTAAAATGACGGCGTGATTGACGCAGTGGCTGAGCGATCGACTTCTGCGCTACGTGACGCGGTTTCAATCCCTGTCATCATCTGCCTAGCCTTTTCCCAATTATGATGGGGTCGGCTTCCAGTCTAACCGGATGCAGCTGAATATCAGTATTTTACATGAAGCGACTGCCTATCTGACCTCCACAACCAGTTAATACTGGGTAATACGATACCCCTTGGTAAGACCGGTTTCAATCCCTGTACGGAACAAATATTTGTATGACCTACAGCTAGTTGATTCGGGTCTGACTGTTTGTGTATGTGAGTTTAAATGTTGTGTCACGATACAGGAGATATACCTAGATATTAAAAAAAACGATTTCGTGCCTCGGAATTGCACTTTAAGCAGTTGGTAGTTCAGGTAGGGCAGGGGTAGGTCTTCCGCAACGACCACCACCACCAACGCCGCCGCCACAGCCGTCGCCGCTGGCGCCGCTGCTGCCGCCGCCGCTATCACTGCCGCCGCTGACGCCACAGTGGCGGCAGCCGGGCCATCAGAGGGGGCCCAGGAGGGGGCTGTAATGGAGTGCCAATAACGGCCCCATTACGCCTCCTCCAGGCGAATATCAACCACTGCGCCTGCGCTCAGGATCTCTTGCTCCAGAGCATGGCGCAGTGGTCGATTCATATCGCCGTGGTCGCTGAGCCGTACTTTGTCCTCCCCAGGGACGACTGGAGCGGTCACCACCTTCTGCGAAGCAGTAATGCTAGCAAAGGAGGTGGCCGGGCGTTTGAGGGAGAGAACATCTGCCCAACCCAGCTGCCGCGGGAGACGCCCATGGCGCCGGGCGCCGCGAGACGACTTCCGGCCACCGTAGATGCGGGCCTGTGGGCGGTGAGCAATGGGTAGTTCACCGTCCGTCCGTCGATTGACGACAGGCCGTGTCGACGGCGCGTTCGTGTTTCACGCGCGCCGCAAAGAGAGTCAGCAAAGCAGAGGGGCTTGCCAGAGCCTCCGCCTGCCGGGGTTGCGGGTTGTTCGAAAGAGATACCGCGGCCCCGGAACGTAAAGGGCAATAGAAGGAACATAGGTGGGTTTTAGTCTGTACAAGTCTGACATGCCCCCCCGCTCCACCCAGAGCGGGGGAAATCATTGGATGATTTCCCACCCGAAAAAAAAAAAAAAAAAAGCAGTTGGTAGTCCAAAATGCACCATATTACTCCAAAAACATGGGCAAACGCAAGTACACTAAAATTTTCATGGTTACAAGGTATAATTTCCAAGTAACAAGTAAGCAACGAGTTCTGTATAAACCGAATGAAACTTGCAGACAAGCTTATTTCACAATGTTTTGTTATTTCGTTCATCGTTTTTAACTATGATAACAAAAGCTTCAGACCAGGAATATAAGCTACGCGAGTTCAACGACCAGTGATTGTGCCGGTATTGTTATGTGGCTGCACTGAATTTCTGCAAAGATTTTCAAATATCTACAAATGACGGGACCAACGGCTTAACATGCGAAGAAACTTGGAATATAACGGGTGGTCACCCATATGAATGATTTGTTTCTGTTTTTTATTCATTACTAGCTGGTGACCGCGGCTTAACCCGCGTGATGATCGAAAAAAAAGTTTCTTGTGTTATTCCAGACCATAATCTACCTCTGTGCTACATTTTATCAAGATACGATCAGCCATTTTGACGTGAAAGAGTAACTAACGTCCTCACAAACATTCGCCTTTATAATATTATATACTAGCTTCCGCCCGCGACTTCGTCCGCCTGGCATAGTTACTTTGGGCGAACGCTGATTTTAACCCGCGTGATGATCAAAAAACAAAAACTTTCTCTCCCCCTTTCTCCCTTTTTTAGCCTATGTCCGTCTCCAGGGTCCCAAGTGAAGACGTAACAAACAAACTCACTTTCGCTTTTATAATTTGAGTCAGGATTATTTAATAGTGGAGGGTATGTAATATAAATGTTTTAATGCAAACGCTATTAAAAACTATAAGATTAAACGCCAAGTGTGACTAGCCCATGAACTCGGATCAGGTTCAAAAGCTACTTAGGTATAGTTTAAACCTCCAACTCAGAATATTCTCTCTTATTCATAAAATATCATGATAAAAAGGATAGTTGCAAGGTAATGGATTAAAATATAATTTTCTCTTGTGAACAAATTCTCAGTACCCGACCCGGAGACCGGGAATTAAGCTCGGGAGTAGGTAAGGGTCACCTTATATACCGAAAGATACGTATATCTTACTGGTACATAATTCCGAGGTATGTTCCAGGATATTTTGTTAAAGGATGCTAGAATGTTGAGTTATTTTTTCCATTCTTGTGACGGGATATTTTTTGTCCATGACACTAATGTATAAAAATATCTTTACTTATTTTATAACGAGGTTAAGTGTTGTGTGTTTCTAAGTAGGGGATAATCTTCAGAAGAAAACATAGGGTCGAATTGAGAACCTCCTCCTTTTTTTTGAAGCCGGTTAAAAATATCTACATTCTACCTAGCTGCAACAGGTGTTCTTAAAAAAAACATGAGCGAAACTGCGTGCAAAATACTCATAGTCGTAATTGAAGAGTGGTAAAATATTACTACTTTACTGGCAAAATGTGTCGAATTGCGTTAGCTCTGCCAGGTCTTTGTGGGTAAGAAGCGTGATATTATCCTTACTTAATAAAAAAAAATTATATTGTTATCAAATTATGATTCTGCTGAAATGGTCATTTCATACCCCCTGGTATGAGTAAAAAACTTAAGATGTGTCACAAACCTGTATACACTCAACAAAAGTAATCGTCGCGACACCACACTGTTCTATGCGAAATAGAAAAACGATACGAAAAGAACTGGCTTGCTTTCTATGAGAGAGAAACAGAGAGAGACAGACAGAGAAACACGTGCACACCGCTTACAATTATAGCAAAAAGTGACGTTACAACTTTTGTTCTTAATTTTTTCTGTCTAGCGCCCTTTTGCAACGCGCGATAAGGAACTTCGTTCCAAAAATAGATAAATACATACATACTAAACCTGACAAACTAACCTGCTAAAGGCATAAATAATGTGAAAATAAACTGTTTACATAACGAACCACCATACTTTGATACATGATAGCCCTTAGTTTCCCCACCGTGTAAAAACTTAAGACACGAATACTCCAAGAACTTTCTAGGCCACTGTTATTATAGTAATTACTTATCCAGCAATTTGGATGAACAAATATTAATTTTGGTAAAAGAGCAAATAACTTGACCATGTACTTTGAATATTATCTTGATTCTTATAAAACGAGGGTCGAATTACAACAGAAAAAAAAACAAATAGGAAAGTTTGGGAAATTGTGTCATCTCTATTGACTTAGTCACCGTGGAGAGGATAGTTTCCAAATAATAAATGTATCGTATAATATTCATTTATTTTAAATTTCAAACAGTAGTGTGGCATAGAAAGGGTAAGTGCGGGAGGGTAGCCAGCACCCGGAGGACACGGTTGAGCACACAGTGACGGTCCGCCCAGCTTGGGCAGAACACCGCCGTGCCCTCGTAGAGGCAGTCTCACGCGTGCGGCCCTTATTCAGCCATGGACTGAGTCGGAGCGAGAAGGAAGCCGTAACCTCCTTCTGTGAAGCAGTCATCTTAGTGAAAGAGGTTGCTGGGCGTTTGAGGAAGAGAGCCTCAATCCAATCCAGCAACTGCAGGAGGCGCCCCGAGCGTCGGGCGCCGCGAGACATCTTCCGGCCACCGTAGATGTGTGCCTGTGGACGGTGAGCAATGGGTAGCTCACCGTCCATACGTCTATTGTACTGTGTTCCACGCGCGCCTTAAAGAGATGTCAGCAAAGCAGACGGCCCTGCCAGGGCCACCGCCTATTACAGGGGTTGCGGGTTGATCGAAAGAGATACCGCGGCCCCAAAACATAAATGGCCAAAGAAAGAACATGGGTGGGTTTTAGTTAATACAAGTCTGACCCTTCCCCCCTCTCCACTCAGAGCGGAGGAAGTTATTTGCTGATTTCCAATCCGCAAAAAAACAAGTACATTCTTTAAAAAAAACAATATTTACGTAAATAATCCAACGAAATGATTAACTAGTTCCTAGATGTTCAGTTAATCAACTAAAAAGCTTGAACCAGACACCCATTTCATTTCAATTCCAGTCGAGTTTTTACTAATGTTTTACCAATAATTACGATGAACACTTCACACTTACATACACACTTCCAACGAACTGTTGTGGAACAACTTACATTTTATATTATACTGAAATAATTTTCTAATTGATATACAACATTATTTTTAGTTTATGCGAAAGCCGAAACACCTGTCCAGTATTTTTATATAAAGAATATAGATGTACAAAATTTCAAAACTGTATCATGAAAAACCACAAAGTTATAAGCTTGTTATGTTACCTGGATATCCGTACAAATTCACTGTCACCAACGGCGCACGGCGTCACCGCGCCGCGCATTTTTTTTGCCGAGGTCCGGCCGGGTGTTTTGTGCGCTTGCAAATAGGTACCTACTTAGTGTCGCATGGTGTCCATATTATAAACTTTTTTAAATATTTTTGGGAAAAAATATAACATGGTGTAAAAATGATTGGAATCGACTCAGTTGCTTATTCTGAAGAAACTATTTTCATGTTTCGCATATACTAAAAATAATATTGTATTGATCAGAGAGTATGAATAATTCACATTCTATTACGTCTATTTTTCTGAAAGGGTTAAACAAAGGTGTTCATCTATACCATACTTTCTGTGCCCAGCGGTTTCACCCGCTGCTCATTTCACTTGGATGTGAAATCTAGATAGTAGCCGATTCTCAGACTTACTGAATATGCATAAAAAAATAAAAATCGGTCGAGCCGTTTCGGAGGAGTATAGGAACGAACATTGTGAAACGAGAATTTTATATAATTGTCGTTAGTCGTTATATTTGTCAGTAATGTTTAAGTCTAACTCTATAACACGGTAAACGAGTAATCTATTTATTTTATTTTTTCAAAAACGTTTGGTTCAGTAAAAGTCTGATGGACCTAACTAATCTGAACCGATCGGTGTCCTTCAAAATCTCTTAGTTGCGGTACTGAAGCATTTTGTGCAGTTCGTTACTCTTGCCAAGTATTAGGCTCTTTTTATCCTTACTAATATTATAAAAGCGAAAGTGAGTTAGTTTGTTTGTTACGTCTTCATGCCTAAATGGCCAAACCGATATTGATAAATTTTGGTTCAGAGATAGTTGGGACCCTGGAGACGGACATAGGCTAAAAAAAATTAAGATAAAGCAAAGAAAGAAGAATGAAAAGGGGAGAGAAAGATTATTTTATTTTCGATCATCACGCGGGTTAAAATTAGCGCTAGCCCAAAGTAACTATGCCACGCGGACGAAGTCGCGGACGGAAGCAAGTTCTTAATAAAATCAAAATAAAAAATAATTTATTCAAACTAGGCTGATGATCAGCACTTTTTGAACGTCATTACACAAGACAGTTCCCCAAAACAGTCACCCTTCACCACTTCCTAGTGTTTTAGCTGGGAAGAAATGGCGGAAAAAAATCCCAGCAACACAACTGTCTGATAGGTTTGATGAACCAGACTTTATACACACAGTACAGACAGACAGACAGTAATATCCAAGGTACACATTACAATAATGTAAGATTATCTTCTATACTATATTTAATTGAATTACCACTGTACGCTAGCACACACTTTTTATTTTTGTAAATTGATATACCAAAATAAAAATAAATAATCATTAAGAATATACTCGAGCAAAAAAAAAACTAAATTTAAGCCTCCAAGCATAATGAGTGAAGCATTGCAACATTCCATGTGCAATGTTGGAATACGAACATTTAATTGTAGATAAAAAGTCGTTGATATACTAAGACCATCGCAGTACCGGCACGTTTGATGTCACGGTTGGCGCAGTGGGTGAGCGATTGACTGCTGAGCTGCGTGTCGCGGGTTCGATTCCCGCACGGAACAAATATTTGTATGGCCTACAGGTAGTTGTTTCGGGTCTGGCTGTTTGTGTATGTGAATTTAAATGTTTGTAAATGCACTCACGATACAGGAGAAATTCCTAGTGTGGGGCAAAGTTCTTTTTAAAAACAAAAACAAAGGAAACAATCCAAGTTCTATTAAAGAAATAATAATTAGACAACCAAGGTAAACAATAGGGTTGAGTTTCATCTGCATCGTTTCATCTTACATCTGCAGCTAATATCACATATTTGTAAACCCGTATATCTGAAGCAGATATACGACACCTAACTTAAACATATTACTATAATAAATGAAATAATAATACATAGTTTATTGAAACAAATCCTTACAATTTGCTTAATATCTAGCTGTGGTTTACAATATTATTGAAGGCGTACAAGACATGATACCCTCCTAAACTAGGAATACCTACTATAAATTCTTATGGAAATTATAATTAATGGCTAGTAAGCTGATGTTTTAACAAAGAACTTTTTTACTTAAATTTAAGAAAATAGAAAAAATAAAGTAAAACAATTAAAGGAAAAAATAAATAAAAAGTAAAATGACTGTGTGATTGATTTTGTGTGTGTGACTGGGTAATGTGCGTGTTGTGTGTGTGTTTTGTGTTGTGTGTGTGTTTTGTGTTGTGTGAGTGTGCGATGAAAAGCCTGAGTATGTGACTGTGGTGGACGTATCGAGTGTTAGACTATGTTTGAGGTGGTGCAAGCTTAGTGTCTTCCGTTTTTATTAAATAAATGGTTGTATGTTCAAGGTGAAGGGTGTTCACAAATTGTTATTTGCCGTAGAGGGTAACAAAATGTATTTTGTGAATACAAATACTCGTTTATTACTCAAAAAAAGCATAATACCTCAAATAATAATAACACTGCAAACGAACCTTGGCCTCAACCATAAGCAAAGTTAAAAAGAAATCTAAATTACCCTCATTTTTTTTGTTCTTTGTAAATATGTAAATGATGTCTCGGGGTCGCCGTTATCTGTTTAAAGATTTATTATTTAAGAATAAAGTGAGAGGGGTCACTGCTGTCAACAATCGCTTTTTTCTTTTTCGACGAATTAATTCAACGACGTTAACAGGGCTTTTTGTTGGCCGACGATAAAGAAAGGGTTGGTCAATATAATTCCTTTGTATATTTTAGTAGGTATTGCTTTTTTTCTGAATTATTTGTTTGTTCGTGGAATTATGAGGCTTTTAGTCCCATTGTGGGGTAAGGGTCATATTGTCCTAGTATTTCCTTAAATATATTTTATTTAATAGAAAGGACTAGATTTTTTCGAAGAAATTGAACATCATTGGCTACTTCGTTGTTCTAGCGGTTGCAAACACAATTGCTCAGCATGAGGTTCTGAGTTCGATATCTATGTCGGGTAAAGTGTTATTTAAAAAAAATATTATAATTTTCTTTTCAGACGTTATTTAGCTTTATTAAATTACTAGCTTTTGCCCGCGGCTTCACTCGCGTTAAATTCGGGCTAACACAGTTCCCCTTGCGCCTTTTTGATTTGTAATAGCAACGCTAAGTTTTCCCTTTTCTTCCCTCTTTCTCCCTCACAGTCACAGTCTCCTGGTTCCCAACTATCTCTGTACCAAATTCATCAAAATCGGTTTAGCCATTAAAGCGTGAAGAGGTAACAAACAAACAAACAAACTCACTTTCGCTTTTATAATATTAGTAAGGAATTACTATATTCAAATTATATATAGACACAAACTAATAAAAAAAACCGGCCAAGAGCGTGTCGGGCCACGCTCAGTGTAGGGTTCCGTAGTTTATTTTTTTGTTTGAGAAAAGATACGTTCAGGATAATAAAATATGTAAACGAAGTTAAAAAAAAGGCTTGCTACGATTATACTACAAAAATTATTTTGTACAACTTTTTGTCTTTTTTGTACAAAAACTGTTGTCTCAATCAAGTTCAAAATGATTTTCATAGAAAGTCCTTATAAAGTTCTACTTTTCAGATTTTTTTCATATTTTCTAAACATGTGGTTCAAAAGTTAGAGGGGGGGACACATTGTTTTTTACTTTTGGAGCGATTATTTCCGAAATTATAGACATTATCAAAAAATGATTTTAGTAAACCCCTATTCATTTTTAAATACCTTTCCAACAATATATCACACGTTAGGGTTGAAATTAAAAAAAAAATCACTTCCCACTTTACATATAGGGTGGCTACCCTAATAAAACATTTTTTTCCAATTTTTATTTTACCACTTTGTCGGCGTGATTGATATACATATTGGTACCAAATTTCAGCTTTCTAGTGCTAACGGTCACAGAGATTAAGCGAGGACGGACGGACGGACGGACGGACAGACAGACATGGCGAAACTATAAGGGTTCCTAGTTGACTACGGAACCCTAAAAATATGTTCAAGTAAAAAATGGTACATGGGCGTCAACATTTAAACTCACATACACAAACAGCTAGACCTGAAACAACTACCTGTATGTCACAAAAGGTTTGTTTCGTGCGGGGATCGAAACCACGACATGCGGTGCTGCAGTCGATTGCTAAGCCACTGCGCCAACCATGCCGTTGTTTATGAACCCCGTCTTTCAAATAACTTCGTTAAAAAAATATCTATTTAACTATTCTGTGACCCTAGTATAAGTAGTCTCAACGTTTTGCAGACAAATGGCCGTACTGCCTTTATTTAATCCCGCAGTCCCTTTGTGACCATCCACATAAACAAGACATAGAAAAAATCTATGTAACCGTACGAAATATCACTAGCTGGCGCTCACGGCTTTACCCGTGTAATATAAAAAAATATCTTATGTGTTATTCCAGACTATAATCTACCTGTGTGCCAAATTTTATAAAGATCCGTTAAGCTTTTTTTTATTTTTTTTCGGGTGGGAAATCATCAAATGACTTCCCCCGCTCTGGGCGGAGCAGGGGGGCATGTCAGACTTTTACTGACTAAAACCCACCCATGTTCCTTCTATTGCCCTTTACGTTCCGGGGCCGCGGTATCTCTTTCGAACAACCTGCAACCCCGGCAGGCGGAGGCTCTGGCAAGCCCCTCTGCTTTGCTGACATCTCTTTGAGGCGCGCGCGAAACACGAACGCGCCGTCGACACGGCCTGTCGTCAATCGACAGACGGACGGTGAGCTACCCATTACTCACCGTCCACAGGCCCGCATCTACGATGGCCGGGAGTCGTCTCGCGGCGCCCGGCGCCCGGGGATCAAATCCGTTAAGCTGTTTTGACGTGAAAGAGTAACAAACATCCATATATCCAATCATCCTCACAAACATTCGCATTTATAATATTAATAGGATAGAAGGATTACAGCTCTGAAATTACAGATTTTAGTTTTCCATTAAGGTACCATGCTATTGCTATTACTGTTATTACAAAATGGCGTCATGAATCAATATTTAACAATTCATCGGTATGAAAATATTTTAGAGTGATGTTGAAAAAGTTCGCCTCCAAAAAAGAAATTGTCTATGTCGGTTGACTTTTTCATATTGAAGGTCTATTAAATATTAAAACTTTTTATTTTGAGTGACACACGTTACAAATAAAGGCTCTCAAAACTACTAAAATAGACGTAGACCGATATATTTACGCGCACACTGAAGGTTCCGTAAATACTTGCGACATAAACAGACATATTTTTCTGCGTAGACCGAAATATCTACAAAGGACAAAAGACAAAGGAGCCACAGACGGTTTTAATTTCAATTCGATAACTCCACACGTTCCCAAAATAAAGTGTCTTGTCAGACAGACAGACATACAGATGGACATTCTCATTACAAAGTGATCCAATTAAGGGTTCCGTTTTAGAACCTCAAACCAACCCAGCCACCGCGGGAGACGCCCTGGACGTCGGGCGCCGCGAGACGACTCCCGGCCACAGTGGATGCGGGCCTGTGGACGGTGAGCAATGGGTAGCACACCGTCCGTCCGTCTATTGACGACAAGCCGTGTCGACGGCGCGTTAGTGTTTCACGCGCGCCTCAAAGAGAGTCAGCAAAGCAGAGGGGCTTGCCAGGGCCTCTGCCTGCCGGGGTTGCGGGTTGTTCGAAAGAGATACCGCCCTGGAACGTAAAGGGCAATAGAAGGAACAGGAGTGGGTTTAAGTCAGTAAAAGCCTGCTCCGCCCAGAGCGGGGGAAGTTATTTGATGATTTCCCACCCCAAAAAAAAAGGATTCCGTTTTTCTTTTTGTGATACTAAGTCTAAAAAAACGGAAATTTTGCACTAACTAATGCCTAAAGCTTCCAAGTTTGTCTATTAACTTCATTGCCTTGCAAAAGGGGCTATTTATATAGGCTACTTTGGGGCAAGGCTTCCAAACTTACTCGTTTCAGCCCAGACTAGTAAAGCAAAAAATGCTATCTGCTCGCAAATAATTAGCGTGTGTTTGTGACTCTTCTGCTTTTAGTTTTTGCCGAAAATTGAGTTTTAATGCACTAGTTTTTTGCACTGTATTAATTAGTTTGGAGCAAAATTAGCTCTGTTTAAGTGGTCTGGTTAAAAGTAAAGAAACGTTCAGAGTTAAAGTGACTTTGTATTGTAGATAACTGTGTTAGAAAAGTCAATGTATTGAATTACTACACACATCAAAAGTATCTAGGGATCAACATATATTTTTGCAATAACTTTTCTCCTGATTGATATTAATTAAAATTTTCTTTAAGGATTCATCAAATAAAGTGTTTTCGTTTGTCACAGTAACGATAAACCAAGTTACCTTTGCATTAATAAAGAAATTTGCCATTTTCCTAATAAAGGGATTTTTGACATTTGAACCACTAACATTAAAGTTCGAAAAAAAGACTGAAATAACAGTTTTCTTTAAAATTTTATTGGGTAACTTAAACAATTAATAATCCGTGTTTCTACCGCGAACACTAACAACACAAGAACATCGGTTTGGCATACTCAAAATGAGTTCTTCCAAATCACGCTGTGGAATGGCCGCCCATGTTCGTTGCAACAACAAAAAAAGGTCTTCTTGCGACTGGATACCCTCCATATTCGGCAGAGCTCTTCTCTGTAGCATATCCCATGCATGCTCAATCGGGTTCAAGTCTGGCGACTGAGCAGGCCAGGGCAGGACATTGATGTTAGCTGCGGCGAGAGTCTGTCTTACAACTCTTGCGGTGTGCGGTCGTGCATTATCATGCATTAACTGAAATAAGGGACCGATTTGCACTTGTAGAGGAACGATGACGTCTGATACAATCGTCTCAGCATAAATTTGAGCGTTGAGGTTGCCTCTGATCCAAATCAACTCAGTTCTTCCGCCGATCCAAATACCCGCCCATACCATGATGGTTCCACCACTATAAGGATGGACTTCCTGGCAGGATTTTAATCGCTGTTGGCGTCCAGGGGTTCTCCAGTGTCGTATACGTCTTGTATCCGGTCTCATACCAAAACGAGACTCATCAGAAAAGCACACGAAACGCCATTGTTCTTCTGCCCAATTTCTGTGTTCAAGAGCCCATTGATATCGAATCCTACGATTGTGCATTGCTAAGGTGGTACCCGTCTTCGGGAATGAAGGTTCACTTCATGCAAGCGGTTTCTGACTGTTTGGTCGCTAATTAAGTTCCCTGAAGAGTGATGAAGCCTCACGGCTAACATCATGGCGGTTATTGTTGGAGCTCTTCGAGTTAAGATTTGAATGTATCGGTCTTGTCTCCGTGTGGTGCAGCGATACCGTCCTCCATGGCGCTCAGCCACGGTACCAGTGCTTCGGTAACGTGTCCAAAGTCGACTGATAACACTCTGACTTGTATTCAGAGCTAAAGCTACAGTACGTTGCCGGGAACCAGCTTCTATCATTCCCACGGCTCTGAGCATTTCTTCCCTGCTTAAATGACGTCGCCGCTCCATAATAACGTTGGTTTTAATCAGTAGTAGGGAAACAGTAGCACTAATAATGTCTTCAATGCGTTGTATGTTTTTATAGGGAAAATATTGACAGCTTATTTTCATCTTTTACTCGAATTTGATTGAGAGTTCCTGATTCAAATTATGAAATGCACCAAAAAGGATCCATATAAATTTATAAAATCATAAATTTGTTACAAAGCCACAACTCAATCTCAAGAAATCCGCATAAAAATGCTTGATCCCTAGACACTTTTGATGTGTGTATATTGAAGTCCTACTAGTATTATAAATGCGAATGTTTGTGAGGATGTATGGATGGATGTCATCGATGAGTGATACTCTTTCACGTCAAAACCTTTGTCAAAACGGCTGAATTGAGCTGAGCTGATTTACCCTGAATACCACTGAATACAGTTGAATACATCAAGCAACCATCTATCTGACTACAAGCCAAAAGCCAACTGCCTGTTTGTGATCCCAGTTTAGCGTGCTTTCCTAGACACGTAACTGTATGCACTCAAGGTATTTAACGAAATTTTCACGTACATCAATCCCTGCAACTGTGAGTATTTAGTTCAGGACCTTTGTACGTATTCAGTGAATCAAAACCAAACGCCTGACCTTTAAAAAAATGGAACTAAAATGTGGAGATTACAATTTCAAGACCTTTTGGCGCTTTGCCGTAGTTGCGGGTTCTGCGGCCCCGGAACAAAAAGGGCAAAAACGGAGCATGGATTGGTTTTAGTTAGAGCGGGAGCGGTCCCAGAGCAGGAGATGTCATTTGACGATTTCCCTATATTAAGGTATACGAAGATCGGTGAGCTTGTGTCAACGCGGATGAATGTATTGTATCGGTGTGTATATAGTGTAGATGTGTGCGTGCAGTCAGTCGCAAAGAAAAATGGTTGTGTCTAGCCGCGTATAAACTATTTCTGTACATTTAATATCAATAAACTATAGTTAAAGTGATTAAAGCCTGTGTTTTTACTTATGCCCTAACGCCCTATCCGAAAAATAAATACCTTTTGGCGCCTTCAGACAATCGGTGTTATTTATCTCGTTTGGTTCATTGATCGGTCAATGGCTTCAAATATTGTCGGTAACAGCTTATACGAAAACTGTTGCTTTTGTTTGCATTTGCACCAATTCGCATCTTTGATAGGAAAATGCAAATTTTTCGATATTTTCAGCAAAAATACATCAGCTAATTGAATTATGCATTACTTTTTGTTATGCAAGATTTTTTCGCTTTATTTTACGCTGATTGGTACAACATCATTTATGTTTATTTTAATTAGTAAATAAAAACAATTTGTAGGTTTTATTTTACAACGGTAGATAAATTTCTTTTTCCACGTCAAGTACAGAACCATAAAGTTCTAGAAAGACGTTACACGAGTATATTCTACCCTGAAACGCTTACGCAATTTTCAAGGCGAAGTTCAAGTATTCATGCGTACATTTTATGGAGCTGAGGGTGACAAACTTACAATCTCGAATTGTTATAAGGCACATGTAGTACAAGTTGAACAAAAGTCTTAACAAAGTTCCAGGTAGGAGCGAACATAACGCCCCCTACATCTAATTAGTAAAGACTGTAAACAACGAACACATAAAATCGGAAAGTCGATAATGAAAACGACTTTGTTCTTGTATTTCTATCTCTTTCTTTTTATTGGACATTAAGGGTCGTACATCGAGTTTGGCCCTTATCTGTCTGCTAGAGATTTATTTAGGAACCACCCCCTCCAATTTTACAGGCTTTTTGCGAGAAAAGAAAATTACTGTTGAGAGCGGATTTTTTAAAGTTAATCTTATCTGTCTTCTGTCCAAAATAATTTGCTTTGAAGCTAAAGGGATTCTGTGGGAGTATTTATATCTGTTTATTTTTATGCTGGTTTAGAAGGAGAATAAATCATTGAAAGGAATTAAAAGGTTACTAAAACATATAGTTATGGCATGGAAGTGGAAAAATATATTTTTTCTACTCCTCTGCTACGCTTTCCTGGATAATTTCGCACAGGATCAAAGAGAGTTTAATTGTTTCTTTCAAGTCTTTATAAAGTTTCATTGTCTCTGTGCTTTTCTGGTGGTCACCAATGTCGATATCAAGAGCTGTAGTGGTTTGGGAAAAGTGTAAAAAACGGCAATGAAAAAGACGAAGAAATATCTATTTGGATACAAATTGGAAAAATAAGGTCAGGGGCAAAGAATACGAAACATTTTAGAATGCCTTGTCGAATGCCCCAAATGTACAAAGCTCTTATTCTTAAAGTGCCAAGCTATAGTTCAGTTCAAGGCTTGCACAAATTTCTCGTTTCCTAATCAACCCAACCTATACGCCCATACAAAGCCGTATTTGACGGCAAGAAACGGAATTAAGCCTAACGTATAGAAACTGTTCACGTTAGTGACCTATTGTTCTCCAACGAGCTGCGGGCCGCACCTTATGAGACCATGGACGGATACGCTTTTGAGGGGCCCTGGTCGATGGGCCCGTAGCCGTAGGCTTTGCTATATTGTAAAAATAAGCGTTAGTCAAGGCGCTTATGTTGTTTATTCGTGCGATGTTTCATCGTCATAATTATTAGCTTGTAAATGTAAGCTACTGAATTTGGGGCTTCCTATTAGGAGTTTTACACACGGAAGCTTTGTGGCGTGGTCAAGCCGCACCTTTATTTGACGTGTAAAGCTCGATACTGTATTCATTTTTGTGAAATGCAGTATAAATGAACAAAAACACATCAGACGCATTTGTTGTGAAGTGCATGGACCACTCTTAATATTTTATTCAAATATCGAATGTTTAGGTATTGCCTGTTTTCATAAACTGTAGGTCACAGCTATATGAATGTTTATTCAATTTATGAATGAACTACAGTACTTTAAAAGTTATTATGCCTTGTGACTGGGACTGTGGATTCATCATTTTGTTTCTTGACATTCAAAAGTGCCTGTAATGGTCTAATTGAAATAAATGCTTTGAGTTTTAGTTTCAAACTAATTATTTAAGATTTTTTTAACTATCAGTGTAAAATATGGGGCATACCCCTGCAAGAAGAACTGACTGACCATAATTGATACTACACGGCTATTTTTTTTGCGGATTGTTAATCGTCACATAACTTCTCCTGCTTTGGGCAGAGCGGGCAGGAGTGTAAGACTTTTACTGACCTAAACCCTTGTTCCTTCTTTTGCCCTTTATGTTCCGGGACCGAGGTATCTTAGTAGGATACTACATTAGTCCCTAAAACACGTAAAATGAAACGCACGCAAGAGAGAGTACAAGTTATCCTACTATCCTTTTCTATCATAGCAGGTATACAAGATTTTATGTCGGTTATTCGGCTCTTTTCCGTCGTATCTAATATGTAGGACCTACGATCGGGGTAAAACTTTTTTGCTGAATATTTTTGGCCGCTATTTAAGACAGTCTTGATCGATTTTCAAAGACTCTTGGGAAGTCGTCAACTCTTTTTATACATTAAAGAGTTTGAGTCCTGGGATAGTAGACAGATGGTGTGCGTCCCAGCGATTTTTTGTTTGACCTACATATTAAGTAATTCGCAAATAGAGTAGTAATATTTGGAAACAAAAATACTATGATCAATAATATTTTATCAGAGTGCAAATACAATCTTGTTGACAGAAATTATTACGTTGGTGGAATTGAAAATACTGAAATATTTGGCAAATAATGGTAAATTCTACTTTTTTGCGGATAGGAAATCATCAAATAACTGCTCCCGCTCTGGGCGGAGCGGGGCGGAATGTCAGACTTGTACTGAAGTACTTTAATTATGAAAGTTTAATTTCCGCAATGTTGATTTCTTGTTCGCCGATCAAAGCTGAATCAAACTACTCCTAAGAAGTCACTTAATGAATGGTGGTTTTAAAGAAATTGTTGCCTTCTGCGAATATCGCGAAAATACTTTCAAGAACTAAAACTTCACAGAAATTCTTGTCATCAAAGTTAATTGAGTTTGTTACCTTGATCCACATGAGTGATACTTCTATTTTACCATTACATCATTGATAGCTACTACTTGAGATGCCTAAGGTCGTAACCACAATGTTTCTGCCTGCGTTAATGCGTTACTCTACGTCACCCGACTGCTGGACGAAGGGCTTTTCTTATGACTTCCACTTGTTACGATACAGGGCTAAAGTAGACCACTCGTTAACTAGGTGACACCACTAACTGGCCCTGTCAGAATACCAGCGCTGTGTTATTTTAATCCTAAAATATCGCAGCTTATGCTGAGACAGGGACCTTTTTGGCCTCGCACAGACAATAACCTTATCTGTACTATTTTATTTCATTTTGTTATTGTTTTACTTGTTTTGTGCGAGTCCCAAATAAAAGTTTTTCTTTATTTCTTTCTTTTAGTTGTTTATGTTCCAACACGAGGTCTGTCGCAGCACCTTCTGGTTTTGTTAAGACTGTAGACAGTGACTATTTTGACCCACAACTCATTAAGCATGCAGCAAGCATGGCAAATCGACGGGCCTGTTGGTCTAGTGGTTAGTGGCCCTGACTGCTGAGCCGGAGGTCGTCGGTTCGATTCCCACCCAGGATTAACTTTGTGTGATGAGCATGATTGTTTTTTCTGTGTCTGGGTGTGATTTATCTATAATATGTATGTATTTAAATATTATATAAGTATGTATATCAGTTGTCTGGTTACCATAACACAAGCTCTGCTTAGCTTGGGATCAGATAGCCGTGTGTGAGTTGTCCCAAGATATTTATTATTTACTATTATTATTTTTTCCTTTATTTACTTCTCATCTTAAAATATTATTATTATTATTAAATCAACTCTCAGTTTAACTAAGCGGTTTTTTAGGCAACGTCAGTAATTTTATAATGTACTAACTGGCGCCCGCGGCTTCGCCCACGTGGTCATCTCAAAAAAGTATTCTATATGTTATTCCAGACTATAATCTAACTCTAGGCTAAATTTCATTAAGATCCGTTCAGCCGTTTTGACGTGAAAGAGTAACAAACATGCATACATGCATCCATTTATCCATCCTCACAAACATTCGCATTTATAATATTAGTAGGAGAGGATTTTTATATTTTTTTCCGGCCAGTAAAAACCGGTCAAGTCCGAATCGCACTTGTCTGGTTTTTACTCCATCTCCATACTTCGTCCTGTTATGTTTATGACTGTATGTTCCTAAGTAAATATTTAAGGCTTGTTTTTATAGTTCCGTACGTGTGAAGTTTTGTTATCCCACGTTTTATTGTAGTGAGGTCTATAAAACTGTTGAGAATACAATTTATGTACAAATGTTTGTAAACGCACCCACGATACAGGAGGAATTCCTAGTGTGGGGCAACGTTTTTTTTACTGATTATTTTTGTGTTGTTTTAAACGTTTCCCCTCATTAGAAATGTTTGCTGTATCGTGGGTGCGTTTACATATTTAAACTCACATACACAAACAGCCAGACCCGAAAAAACTATCTGTACGTCATACAAAATATTCATTACGTGCGGGGATCGAACCCACGACATGCAGCGCACCAGTCGATCTTTCAGTCACTACGCCAACCGCGGCGTCATTTGAAACAATAATTTCACATTCGAAACTCGTCTTAAAACAGACCTTATTCACGATTTTCCTAAAATCCGTCAGTTCATGTAAAGCCAAAGTCGTATTATGGATTAACGAACCGGCGCTCGTCCTCCGGCGACTGGTAATGAGAGGTCGACCATTTTCTATTAAGCTGAGCGGACACTGGCAATTAAGAGGAAAACGCTTAGATGAGGAAGTATAAAGTATCAGTTTACCTATTGGGGCGGCTAAGTTTTTGTTTAGAATCGTAATTGGTGGTGGAAATCGTAAGGAACTAATTGATTATAGTTACGACCAAAATAATGTATAGAGTTACCAAATATTTAAATACCTACGTACTAACAATTTTATAATGACAATTTAATTTGAAGCTACATTATTCAAATAAACGTAAATAGCTTAAAGAAAAATCCTTACTAATATTATAAAAGCGAAAGTAATTGTATAAACAATTACTTTCGCTTTTATAATATTAGTAAGGATTTTTCTTTATAATAAACGCACCCAAAATACAGGAGAAGTTCCTAGTATGGGGCAAGGTGTTATAGAAAAAAAAAGTTCACAAACTAAACATAACATCACGCCTGCGAACCACGTAAATTAAGCAGAGGTGTACCTGATACTACACATTAACCAAGAAAAAGAATAACACAAAAAGTTCACATAAAACGCTTGCGAATAATATTTATCTAATGCTTTTGCTGACAAGCCAGGGGGAAAAAAATATGAGCGTACACATACATGCAATAAAAATAGGTCAGCGAATAAATTTTGTGTCATAAAAAGATTGACAAGGCCGGCTAAAGTTCCGCGGGTCCGGGTTCTTCTGTATTAAGACAAGAAACGCCAGAATACCCAGTCCTCGCAAATCTCTAATAGGATTTGTGGACGAAGATGTATGGATGTGTCGATGTTTGTTACTCTTTCACGCAAAATTCGACACACAGATAATTTAAACTAATATAATGGTATATTATATTTGACAGCAGTAAAACGAACCTGTGGGACTACTACTGACTCCACAACGGGATCGACGCTGACGCGGGAATGAGCTAGTTGTAAATAGCTTAATTGGCATAAATGTCATTTTAAAAATATTGACATTCAATATTTTGTATTTTTTTATTTTGTTATATTTGTTTGGCTTATTAAATTATAAATTTAATTTGCATGTAAATATGACAAGATATAGCAAGAACGAGCTCTACTTATAAAATCCTTTATGTCCAACAAATGAATAAATCGTAATATATCGATACCAGAAATTTCAATTGTCGTAAAGGACATTTTGCCGAAAATAAGTTATATATATATTTGGAAACAGCATCGCGAGCTCTATCGATTGGTATATTTAAAATAATCATATCTTTGAAAAAAAGTCCCTTACGACCCGGATGTTCAGCCGCTCTAGCTCGTTTTTTTTTTACTTTTTGGGATTTATCGTGATAATAATTTTCATTATGGAGCGTAAAGTCATGTTTTAATTATTTATGCGGTCGTAAGATTATTTTTGTATTGAACTGTTTATACGACATTATAAACAATATTTTTATTACAAATCAAAAGGTCGTAAACATATTATTTTATAATTGAAACCCTTACGACCTAATCTATGCTTTGCTTTATCTTACGTAACTAGGTCGTAAATGTCGTTTGCTTTTTATTGTCCTTTACGACCCTAATTTTAAGAGAAACTCATTTTTTGTCTCGTTCATAATGCCGATGGCGCCAAGGAATGTGCGACAGGTTACGACCTGAGGCGACAAATTGCGCGGGGGCACGATGCCTAGGGCAACGGAGGTGTAAATAACGGGTGCGGGAGGATCGCAACTCATACGATCCACGATACGATACGGATTTAGATGAAATTTAGCCCACAGGTAGTTTATAACCTAGATTAACATAATGTAGGTTACCTTTTATCCTAATATTCTTCCGGCAACGGGAACTACGCGGGTAAACTCGCGGGGCGCTGCTAGTCGTTTATAAGTAAGGGAGTTAAAGTATTGGTCGTAATGGACATCATAAAAAGATTTTGCTTGCTATGATGTCCTTTACAACGTAAGTCTGGTACCTACACGTTATAAACTAATAGTGGTTAGCGCGCGAATTGCGTACTTGGATCTTGCAACTTGCGATCCTCATATATCTTTGGAACCTTTTGACCGATTTGGACTTTGACTGATCTTCGAACTTGCAAATTTAATTGAACCAAATTATAAACCCTTCAATTTTCATCCAAACCAGATAAACGGTTTCTGAGTTATCGTCGGAGTGATATACATACAAGCGCCGATTTGTCCTAATCCTAATAGAGTCACATTTGCTTTGCTCGGTCTATTATACATTTACTACCTATTGATTTGATACTATTTTAGAGTCGATGCTGAGCATTATTGTGATGTTGACCCAAACAGTACAAGTATTGAAAATGAACGTTCCATTCTTGAAAAAACGATGGTTGAAGATAAATATTTTGAAATCGATAACAATAATGTTACGTAGGTAAGTTAAATTCATTATAATTATTAATATCTATCACATTTAATAAAAGCGAAAGTGTGTATAATGTGTGTGAATATTATTTATACCTAATAATGAACTGATTGTGATGAAACTTGGAATGTAGACATCTGACTGGACACAGGCTACTGTTCCCTCTCATAAAAAGAGGAGGCCTGTGTCCCAGTAGTGGGAACGTTATAGGCTGATTACGCATGTATGTACTTTTACCCAGATATTAATATGGGATCGGGACTTACATGGATGAAACTGCAGTGCGCAGCTAGTTAATTTTCTAGATAATACAACTGTCTGTGATAAATACTTGCATAAATTCTTGATACTATTACAGCAGGCTTACTAAGTTTATGTTTTTTCAGGAACGTCCCAGTGGGAACTCTTTTCAATCTTCTGCTAATACTAGTGACGTAATAGATGATACAGATGAAGAAAATTATTGTGAAAATGCGAACACTTTTTCTAATATATGTAACTCGACAAGAAAGCAAAGTAAATATTAAACGAAATGAAAAAGTTTCCAAAAGAGAGCTGAGAAGATATTTACGATCCACTAAGTTTGGTGAAAATTCGGTAGTTTCCAGTGTTGATAGTATATTATTATCACCACCGTTTGCAATATGTCAAAACAGAAAATCACAACAACTTAACACTCAGGCTACTCCTATTGGCGAGGTACTTACCGCTGACGTTATCCAGGACTTGCCTTCGGGTGATGTTGTCTTTGCGCCTAAGCCTGAAATGAAGAAGGTCACTCAGACTACTCCTATTGGCGAGGTACTTACCGCTGACGTTATCCAGGACTTGCCTTCGGGTGATGTTGTCTTTGCGCCTAAGCCTGAAATGAAGAAGATCACTCAGACTACTCCTATTGGCGAGGTACTTACCGCTGACGATATCCAGGACTTGCCTTCGGGTGATGTTGTCTTTGCGCCTAAGCCTGAAATGAAGAAGTTCACTCAGACTACTCCTATTGGCGAGGTACTTACCGCTGACGATATCCAGGACTTGCCTTCGGGTGATGTTGTCTTTGCGCCTAAGCCTGAAATGAAGAAGATCACTCAGACTACTCCTATTGGCGAGATACTTACCGCTGACGATATCCAGGACTTGCCTCCGGGTGATGTTATATTTGCGCCTGAACCTGAAATAAAGAAGATCACTCAGGCTACTCCTATTGGCGAGGTACTTACCGCTGACAATATCCAGGACTTGCCTTCGGGTGATGTTGTCTTTGCGCCTAAGCCTGAAATGAAGAAGATCACTCAGACTACTCCTATTGGCGAGATACTTACCGCTGACGATATCCAGGACTTGCCTCCGGGTGATGTTATATTTGCGCCTGAACCTGAAATAAAGAAGATCACTCAGGCTACTCCTATTGGCGAGGTACTTACCGCTGACGATATCCAGGACTTGCTTTCGGGTGATGTTGTCTTTGCGCCTAAGCCTGAAATGAAGAAGATCACTCAGACTACTCCTATTGGCGAGGTACTTACCGCTGACGATATCCAGGACTTGCCTCCGGGTGATGTTATATTTGCGCCTGAACCTGAAATAAAGAAGATCACTCAGGCTACTCCTATTGGCGAGGTACTTACCGCTGACGATATCCAGGATTTGCCTTCGGGTGATGTTGTCTTTGCGCCTAAGCCTGAAATGAAGAAGATCACTCAGACTACTCCTATTGGCGAGATACTTACTGCTGACGATATCCAGGACTTGCCTCCGGGTGATGTTATATTTGCGCCTGAACCTGAAATGAAGAAGATCACTCAGACTACTCCTATTGGCGAGATACTTACCGCTGACGATATCCAGGACTTGCCTCCGGGTGATGTTATATTTGCGCCTGAACCTGAAATAAAGAAGATCACTCAGGCTACTCCTATTGGCGAGATACTTACCGCTGACGATATCCAGGACTTGCCTCCGGGTGATGTTATATTTGCGCCTGAACCTGAAATAAAGAAGATCACTCAGGCTACTCCTATTGGCGAGGTACTTACCGCTGACGATATCCAGGACTTGCCTTCGGGTGATGTTGTCTTTGCGCCTAAGCCTGAAATGAAGAAGATCACTCAGACTACTCCTATTGGCGAGGTACTTACCGCTGACGTTATCCAGGACTTGCCACCGGGTGATGTTATCTTTGAATAAGATTTTTGTTACTTTTTTACTTAATATATTGATTAATAAATAAAAAATAATAACAAACACCTTTTATTTCACTTAGTTTTACAACCTATTGTAGGTATTTCTTAACTAGATGTTTAGTTTTTTTGTTCCTTTTACCCCCTTAGTCTCTGATTAAATAGACTTGTACTACCCATTGATGATCAAGATTAGTCCTTTGCTATATATCTGACTTTATCATAATCAATTTCTCGACGCTGTAAAGTACTTCGGTTCAATTTTTGTGGGCTGTAAAGGACACTAATTTTCGTCAATAATTAAGTTTGGTTTATTTTGTGTATTTATAGGGATAGAACACGAAAAAATAGTTAGGGTTTCTTTTGACATCATAAATATAGCACTTTATTTGAAAAAGATATTAGACATAAAAATTTTTTTTTTTTGTTTTTTGTCTATACTGAAAACTCGTGTTTTGTCCTTTACGACAATTGAAATTTCCGGTATCGATATGTATTTATATTTAAGCATTATGTATTTTTACAAGTTTTTATTTAATATTTACTTATATATGTAAGTTATATTAGGTTAAGGCACACACATATTTTTCTACTACTCTCTCACACACTATCGTCTACATTTCGTTCTCATATCTCCTTTCGCAGATCTGCTGGCAGAAATTTCTTAAGAAATAAGCAGTACCTTTTTACTCAAATTTTATATGACTGTTTTCATCCTGTCTGGTTTACTGTGTGTACATAAATAGTTAAATAAATAAATAAATGATTATGAAATAGTCGTATCCCGTTTCGTGTCTAAGCTAAACCGCAAAATGCCGCATTGTAACAAATTGACCTTCTACTTACCTTATATTTACAGTGACCATGCGTACACATGTCGTATAAACTTCATTACGATTCAGGACATGTTCCAACATGTCCTTTCTAACGGTCACAATGGAGCAAATCTTCAGATATTTACTTTGTAAATCTTTTGACTAATTGGCAAAAACGTGGGTCTTGGCGCTAACTTATTTATGAGAGAAATCTGGAGATACTCTTGTTAGTAAAACAACTGGGTACAATAGGGAAAAGAGACTATAATTGGTAATACTTCCAAATGGGAATTTTATTCTCTATTGTCAGTTGTGCTTTGATATGTATGTTGTTGGATGGAGATAGAAAGGAAAGTCAAAAAAAAGAAGGAAGGATTTTGTAAGGGATTAAATGAAGAAAACAGGAGTGAATGACGCCGTGATGTCTAACGCCCGGTTCCAATAAACAAAAAACGATTCGTTTTGGTTCCGGATTAGTATTTTGACATAAGTTATATGAGACGTATGTCAAAATCTTGTTGGGGTGGGTTGTTAATAGGGAGAATGGAAGAAGAAAACGTGTTGCGCCGACACCAAATAGAATGTGATAAGGGCATAATAATGATGGTCCGTCGTGCCTTGCTGGCAACATTTTGCTTCTAATTTCTGGAAATCGATCTCCTTTAAGTAGTTAAGTTGTTTTTTTATTAACCAGTCGATTGTGTCAGGTGTTCAAAAGAACTTTGATCTCCCACTACAATTATTTACTAGCTGGCGCCCGCGGCTACGCCCGTGTGATATCGAAAAAAGTTTCTTATGTGTTATTCCAGACCATAATCTACCTCTGTGCTAAATTTCAACGAGATCCCTTCAGCCGTTTTGACGTGAAAGAGTAACAAACATCCATACATCCAAACATCCATCCTCACAAACATTCGCATTTATAATATTAGTAGGAAGTATAGGATAGGATATAGAAGGATTTAATCCCAATATCAAACAAAAAAAATATTCATCCATAAAAACGTAATGTTTTTTTCAATCTATCTACAACAGCGTACTAGATTATAGTTATTTGGCTCTTATAGAACGTTTATAAGGGTTATCGCACTTAATAAGTCTCATTGTTATATCTATTGTTAGAGACTGGATCCGAGAGAGTGACGTAATTCATTCTAATCTTCAAAGCTTTCTTTGTCTGGCAAAACCTTTTGTTTGACTTTTTCTTGGCGCCCTAGTGATTAAAAGACAAAAGTAATGTGTATAGAATGACACAGTTAATTGTTTTTCTTGAACTCTCATGAGATTTATTTATTAAATGTGGGTTAGTTAATGGAAGACGGATTTTGTAAAGATAGTATTGTTGGGAAATTAATTACCTAATTTAATTTGAATAGTAGTTTGTTGGGATCACTGGCTGATAGGATTTTTTAAAATCTTACTTTGGACCGTTAAAAATACATAAAAACTTGAGAGGTGTGAAGGGACACCCGAATGAAACGATGTCATTATTTATTATGTACAAAAAACTTGTATACACTCAACAAAAATAATCGTCGCGACACCACACTGTTCAATGAAAAATAGAAAGACAAAACGAAAATAACTGGCTTGTTTTCTATGAGAGAGAGAGTGACAGGCAATGAAACACGCGCACGCCGCACGGCTTACAACTTAGCAAAAAACTAAGACGGAAAAAATTAAGACCAAAGTTGTAACGACACTTTCGTCACAACTTTTGGTCTAGCCCCCTTTCGCAACGCGCGATAAGGAACTTCATTCCAAAATAAAATGTTCTCTTAGATTGATAAGAACGTAAAATGAACTATACAGCATGACTACTTTAACATGAAGGGCAAAATAAGGAACATGGGTGGGTTTTAGTCAGTAAGCGTGCAGAGGACTGTACAATATTCTAGAGGATGGCCCTACTTATCATGAAAAATCGCATCGTTATGTCAAAATTAGTACATTTATTACGGTTCTATGTTTTCTTTACCTGAACAGATAATTTGGCTAAAGGTTTGACGTATTTGGAACTAAATATCCGCGTCAAGGTTAAGTAAACTTGTTAAATTAATGGGAATTTGTAACATGATATTTTTAAGACGTTCAGTATTAAGTTTTGTAAATGCTACGAAGGAGCTGCGTAGGCTGACTTATTGTTGCAAAAATCAAACTGATGATAACTTGTTCGCTGCTACCACTTAAATAATAATAAACTTAAAAGACTTGAAATAGCTCATAATAAATGCCTAAGGTATAGGCCGCTCTTTTGTACAGTTTTTTTACTAGTGCATAAAGTTTCAAATAAATAAATGACAAGTGAATAACAAACAGATCTATTCCTTGTTCATGTAGTTTATGTACTTTACCAGCTTTCAGAGTTTTTACGCCACCCATACACATAGGCCTCTTTTTATTTGTATTTTTTTTGGATGAAAAATCATCTACATTGGGTGGAGCGGAAGAAAGTATTGGATTTTTACTGATTAAAAGCCATCCATGTATAGACGCCAGCAGGTCAAGCTACCTGAACCGAAACTGTCAATTTTTCCCAATGAACCTTGAACCTAATACTTTCGAAATAAAGTCGAAAATCAATCAAAGAAATCTGACAGATTGTAGTAGCTTGATGTGTGTTGCGGGGACGCGGTATCTCTTTCGAGCAACCCGCAACCCCGCGCCCGTAAGTCTCTGACTTGGATTGCAAGGCGTTGCTGAACAACATGGTGTGAAGCTCTTCATCTCCTATAGAACAGGGAGGATCATCTGACCAGAAGGATATCGTGTCTGGTGGGCCACTGCCCGACAATTGGTTGTCGGGTGCTCGTATATATGCTTAACTCGCGGATAACTCTGCTTGCGAGATGTAGGATTTCGCCGTTAGTTCTTCAGTGGTTTTATAGATGGCGCTGTAGTACTTTTTGCCACGTTCATATTAGTGTCACTCCAGTTTCTTCACCACGATCAGGTATTTTAGAAAACCTTAAGAAAAACAATACATTCCTAACACGCAAAAACCTAAAAATAAACACCATCACAACAAAAAAAATAAAGCAATTACCACAATCACGAACAGTACAGTGATTACCAACCTGAAATAACAGTGTTTTGCGTCGCCGACGGAGCATTTATTAGGGCCAGCAGGAAGAACGCGATCAGTGTCCTTTGTACACACACTTCACTGCACATTTTGTTATATTTTCTAGCTAATAATAACACTAACATTAGTGGTAATTTACATAAGGGCTATGGATATCTTTTACTAATATATTAGAATTATCAATTTGGTTAATCGCGTTTGGCGCCGTGATCTGCAACAAAGAGAAATTGGGGTTAGTTTTAAGATATCCGTCGATGAAACTATGACACAACTATTAATTGAGAATGGTTTAAATTTCGAACATGGACTCATAAAACATAAATTTTCTTGTTTTTCATTCTTTTTCATTAAAAGCATAACAGAAGACATAATCGAGATTTTTAGGGTTCCCTACCTCAAAACAAAAAACCGAAACTCTTATTGGATCACTTTGTTGTCCATCTGTCTGTCTGTCAAGACCCTTTATCTCGAGAACGCGTGGAAGTATCGAGTTGAAATAAAAACCATATACCTACTTAAATCTGCAGTCCCTTTGTGCTGTTAAAAATTCAATCCTTTATCGCACCGGGCGTTAGAGGATTGAATTTTTATTAGCTTACGGATAGTTGTATTTTGACATACCTACGTCTCATAGAACGTATGTCAAAATACTACTATCCGTAAGCAAAACGAATCCATATCTGTTGAACCAGCGTGTCTACGCAGTCAAAGATGACACTGTTTATGTCGCAACTTTATACAGAACCGTCGGTGCGCGAGTTTGACTCGCTTTTATCCGGCTTTAATGTTTTTGTGTGAAACATTAAGAAAACCAAAGCGATCGTTTCATGTTCATGCTATACCGGTTCTAAACACGGTCCTGCTGACATGACTCTTGTAACTGTTCGCTCTGGTTAGTATACTTACGTCACTATGTCAAAGCTATAATGTTAGCCGAAACTTGGCATAGAGGTCTGATCGAACTGCTGGGGTGATTGTGTAGAATGCGATTGTGTCCCCGCACCCCAGCCAGAAGTGACGAGAAGGAACACCGTGTGGTTTTAGTCAGTAGGAGTCTGACAGACCCCTCCGTCATAGCGGAGGACATCCATCGAGGATTTCCACACGTAAAAAAAGAGGTCTGATGGAAACAGATACATATCAATAAAAAAAATGTTATCTAATGTTAAAAGTCCGTTACATAAATAGACACATCACTAGACACTATCACAAAAAGGTTTACGTAGAATTATTTCAAAGCGTTACAATCAGAAATAATTCATCATCATCTGCCTAGCCTTTTCCCAACTATGTTGGGGTCGGCTTCCAGTCTAACCGGATGCAGCTGAATATCAGTATTTTACATGGAGCGACTGCCTATCGGACTTCCACAACCCAGTTAGTACTGGGTAATGCGATACCCCTTGGTAAGACTGGTTGTCAGACTTTCGGGACACTGACTACCTGTAACGACTGTCAAAGATCTACAAATGACAACCGGGACCAACGGCTTAACGTGCTTTCCGAGGCACGGAGGAAACTCGGTATGTAACGGGTGGTCACCCATCCACAGACCAACCTAGGCAAGCGCGGCTTAACATAAAGATCGACCTGAGCGGCTGCTAATATTTAGCCACGAGCTCCTCAAAATCAGAAATAATTAATGACGTTTATTTGATGTTCAGGGACTAACGCTAGATGGCGTGTCTGTCACTTAAGGCATAATCTTTCCTCGGTACAGACACATCGGGGTGCCTCCGTGCCTTCTGACACTCAATTAATTATTTGTACGTGTGTTTTTTGGTCGCTGTATTTTGTATGAGGCGTGAAATTTGATATACAAGCGTGTCTTGTTAGGCCTGTAATGAAGATATTGAAGAGAATGTTTGGGTAATTCAAGGGAATTGTATAAAAAAGAATATTTTAAGGAGTTTCGCAAATTTATAGGGGTGTGGGTCGTTCAGTAGTATATTAGAACCTCCGTAAATTAAATAATTTTGTATCTAATTATATTATATTTTATTATATTTATAATTTGCTATTTTTTAAACTAGTTTATATTGTTTTTGGTAATTGTAATTGGATAATATTTTTGTGTTCACCAAAAATACTGATCGTGCACCAAATATTCTTTCCTGAATGTTAAAAAAATGCGTAGGTTAGGTTAAAACTGTGACCCCCTACGCCAGTAACGACTTGCATTAATAGAAAATGGATAAAGATATAACACTTTTTTATTGTAGTGCGCTAATGCTCGTTATGACATATTTTAATTAACATATTTTGGTGCACATTCAGTATATTTGGTGCAAAATTAGGTAAATGAAATGGGAATAAATTGAAGTACTTTTAAATACCATCCATTCTAATTGTGACTATATTTAATTTTCTTGATTGTAATGTTTTATGTATAACCGATAACTTGTATGTGTGGTTTTGTGTGAATCAGTATATTGTTGACTCTTCGAATATATTAAGTTCCTCCATGAAAACTTAAAGCAATCATAGAAAAAAAAAAAACAACAGCCAATGAATTATTATAATAGTAAGAACAACTCGCTTTCTTAGTCGTCTTGTCACGTGAAGGTGTCGTATGTCAGGGCTGTCCACAAATACAACGTTTCATTTATGATGGTTGAAAGGGAAACCGGAAGTCCGCCAGACTGACAACTGAGGGAACCTTCAAATATCAGTACTACTGAATTATTCAATGCTTGAGCTTTTACAGTTAAGGTCAAAATAACAATGTTAATTGAAATATGATATGGCAAATTTACATTATGGTTGCAAATAATAAATGTCAGGTCTTTTTTTAAATCTTTCTCCAAGTCAGTTCTAATGTTATGGACTATTTTAACTACTAGCTTTTTCCCGCACTGTTTCAGTTTAGTTCTCGTTGTCACTTACCATACTTCTTAACCCCCGTAGCTTATAGCGTGATAGTTTATGACACTCACAAATAACGTGGCATACTATTAGTAAAAGAATTTTCAAAATCAGTTCAGTAGATCTAGAGATTACTCCCTACAACCTCACAAACTTTACCTACCGCTATGTGTGATTTTATTATAAAGATTTATTTTAAAAGAGAAAATCATTAATTCACTTATCACGATATCTGAGACACTAAAAGTGTTAGGAATTTAAAATTTTGCATGGAAATTCCTTTAAAACATGGGTGTTCACTAAGAAAGGATCCTGCAAAATTCAATCCCTTTTTTTTGTGGATGGAAAATTAAACCCATTAGAGGTGAAACAGCCATCGCCTGCCGGGGTTGCGGGTTGTTTGAAAGAGATACCGCGGCCCCGGAACGTATAGGACAATAGAAGGGACAGGGTGGATTTTAGTCAGTACAAGTCTGACACTCCTTCCCGCTCCGCTCAGAGTGTGGCAAGTTATTTGATGTTTTCCCAAGGTAGCAAAGTTTATTAAAAAAATAGAATTATTTCCTGATACGTTCATGATCATGGTATGATACGGTGACGAAGCATGATCATTTCTGAACGTGATCAGCATGTCTAAACCAGATTACAAAGCTTCACATTTGCTATGATATATTGTCATTGACTTAACTTAAAAACGGTAAAAATATTGATGGAAATCACCTTTAAAATGAATGCTGCATAGCAATAAAAAAGAAACCGATGATGAAAAAGAGAATTCCAAAATGCATTTTTACAAGAATTTGACATCATAAACGTCACAGAAAGCTCTTGTTTATTCATGATGATTTTTCAAGTGAGCGTGACGACAGGCCTTGTCGGCGCATTGAGATAATAAATATCAAATTCTGAAACGTAACTATATACGGCAAACTTCAGGAAAATGTTAAATTTCTAAAAATACTTTTATGTTTCAAATTAATGACCCCCACAGCGCACTCATCTTTGCAAAAATGTTCTAATTTCAAATTAAAGATATTATTATTTCTTCGCGTTGAAAAAACGACATTTAAAAAAACAACCTCCTTAGTCTAGATTTATTAGATACTAGCTTTTGCCCGCGGCTTCGCTCGCGTTAAATTCGGGGTAACACAGTTCCCCTAGCGCCTTATTGATTTGTAATAGCAACACTAAGTTTTCCCTTTTCTTCCCTCTTTCTCCCTCACATCCCACTTTTTTTTTAAAAATATTAGCCTATGTCCGTCTCCTGGTTCCCAACTATCTATGTACCAAAATTCATCAAGATCGGTTAAGCCATTAAAGCGTGAAGAGGTAACAAACAAACAAACAAACTCACTTTCGCTTTTATAATATTAGTAAGGATAAGGATTTTTACCAGCTAGGTACATGTAGTTTCATTCAATTTAATCAACGAAAATCAATATAATTCAGAAGACGATCCGGATTTATTACAACGCAATCATCCTTGCAGCCTTGTTCGCAAACTTGCAAGCTAGATCATAAGTTTTAAGCTAGCTCTAAATTATCAAGCAGACGTATTACTGAAATCCTTCGAACAGTTCTCGCGTGTTTCTTGAACATTACGTATATAGTAATAAAACTAGTTCGACTAACTTGCCGAAGCTTTTAGTACCGCATCGAAAACATTAGAGATAAATGAAATTGGATATTTCGGGGAATAGTTTGTTTGAGGTAGATGTTTTTGGGTTATAGTATGCTGAAATGTTTATTTATTGACAGGGTAAGTATTTTTAGGGTTACGTACCTCAAAAGGAAACACCAGCGAGTCTGACTCGCGCACCGAGGTTCCGTACAAACTTGCGACATAAACAGCCATATCTTTTGACTGCGTAGACTTAAAGGGTTGTTTTTTTTACAGCACAAAGAGACAAAAAAGTTAGTATATGATTTTATATTTCAACTCAATACCTTTACGCGTTCCCGAGATAAAGGGTCTTCATCAGACAGAAAGACAGACAACAAAATTATTCAGCAAGGGTTCCGTTTTTTCTTTTTTAGGTACCTACGGAACCACAAAAAGAGTTTTTAAAGATTATGAAAGAAAAGCAATCGTACATCTCACTAAAGGCACTTGATTGTATTTTTTTGTGGTTAATAAATTTTAGATGTTTTTTGTGGTTTTGTTTTTCACCAGCGTGTTCATTAACCTTTTATGAAGCTGCGACATTTAACTACTGAAAAGGTGCAAAGAGCTCTAGGAATTATTGAAATATGGAATATGCAATAAATCTAGTGCCGGGACACTTTGGCGTTAACGGAAGCGTAGCCTGCCGTCTTCGGCGGCGTAATTCCGAGACTAGGGTCCCAACAGAACTTTATCCAGGTCAAAGATGAAGTACTACTGCTTGTGAAGAACACCACTACACAAAATCTTGTTGATGAAGCAGACTGCATGAGTATGGCCTACATGCACGTCGTCCAATCAGGTGCGTCTGTCATGGAAATCAAGGTCTTGGTAGCAAATGGGGTAGAGAACGTAATTGTTAGACCTAAGAACAATGGGAGAGAATTTCATTCTGCGAGTAATCTCGTAACGGTTTTAAACCTGATACGAGAGGATTAAGATATTATCTTCGTCTCGCAAAACGTTTTAGATGCGTTCAGTATTTGCGAGACAAACCGTACAGTGACAGTACTACGCTTGTTTTTATAGACGGAAAACTGGATTCAGAAAATTACATGGAAAATGTTCTAACACCTCATGTTCACCATTTTCATGGGCTCAGATTTTATAGTGATGCACGGCAATGACATACTTACTGTTCTAGCTGCGCTACGTGTCGTGGGTTCGATCCCCACTCGGAACAAGTATTTGTATGACTTACAGATAGTTGTTCCGGGTCTGTCTGTTTGTGTATGTGATTTTAAATGTTTGTAAACGCACCCACGATACAGGAAGATGTCCTAGTGTAGCCCTCCACTAGGATTTTTTAGTGTTTCAAAAAGTCCAAGCAACGTGTTTTGATTTTTTTCTTTTTTAATTGGACTGCATTGCTACATTTAAGCATTTAGAAAATTATTTAAACAATAAAATAAGATTCAAATGTAAATACGTAATTATGAAATCAAAAACTTTGACTTAAACTCTGAACAAAATGACTAATTGATTGGAATATTGAGCGAAACTCTTGGCAAACTAGGTCACTGTGTTGTCTTCGGAAACTTAAGAAATATGGAAATCTGTCAATCATAAATGCGTGTGAAGAACGCAGAGGCAAAACAAATATTAATTTTATTAGCAGTTTGTTGACTTTAAACGTCTCGTAGGGGTTTGAAAGGTCGACAATAACCATGTGAGTTTATAGCAATTAAATAGGCATTTTACTAATGTCTTCTTTCTATTGTTTAAGGATGGAGAGGAAGAGGAAGGCCAAAGAAAAGATGGATGGATTGTGTAAGAAATGATACGAAGGAGAAAGAGGTAAATGATGCCGTGACGTCTGACAGGGGAAAATAAAAAAAAGAAACGTGTTGCGCCGATTCCAACTATAACGGGACATGGGCAGGAAAATTATGAATACTGCCTTCTTTCAAATATTAATTAAATCTTATTATGTTAATAATTTATATTGTCATCTGTTTCACATGGAGCCACTGCTTATTTTAAACACAGTGAAAATATTAACTCTTTGGTAAAAAACAAACCTTTTATGAATGACCGACATACCCTTGTACGGTCGTGTAAGTTACTATTTATTTTTGCGAATTAAGCCAAGCGAAAAATAAGACTAAATCTAAAATATTATTTCCAAAGCTTCTGCAAAAGTTAGTCTTACACCTTGCAACAGTATTTGTATCATTAAAATATTATTTTCAGCCTAACTTTTCAGCGAAGAATTCTTTATTTAATACTAGCTGTCGCCCGCGGCTTTGCCCGCGCGATATCGATAAAAAAAGTTTTCTATGTGTTATTCCAGACCATAAACTACCTTTTTTTTGCGCATGGGAAATCATCAAACAACTTGAACGCTCTGGGCGGAGCCCCCGGGGAGTGTCAGACTTGTACTGACTAAAACCGGGTGGGTTTTAGTCCTGTTCCTTCTATTGCCATTTACGTTCCGGGGCCGCGGTATCTCTTTCGAACAACCCGCAACCCCGGCAGGCGGTGTCCCTGGCAGGCCCCTCTGCTTTGCTGACATTGCTCACAAACATTCGTAATATTAGTAAGATGAAGTAATGCTTTTACCAGATGCTTAAACAATTTATTCACCTACACTGTTTTTCTTTTAAGATTAAATAACTTCCTAGATAGTAAATTAAATACACGTCTTTGCACTTTAATAGTACTGCGGTGTTTAAAATATCTAGAGGTGAAAATGAGGTCTAAGCTCCCGAAATAAGTTACTTAAGTTGTAGCGTATGTTGCCATGAAATTCGACGGAGGTATTTTAACTAAAATGTAAGATATCCGTAGCCACAAGTTTATAAACCTAGGCAATGTTTATAGAACTAAAAATACTGAGAAGTATTGTGTATGTTTCTTTCCTTTTAAAAAAAACCTTGCCCCTCACTAGGGGCCAGTTTTTTTCTTCTGTATCGTGTATGTATGAACTTTTTAACTTACATACACCAATAGTCAGGCCCAAAACAAATATTTTTAGGCCATAAAAAATATTTTATCCATGCGGGAATCGAACCCGCGCAGCAGTCGATAGCTCAGCCACTGCACCGACCGTATAAGTAATAGTGCTACAGTGGCGCAGTGGCTGAGCGATTGACTGCTGCGGTATGTGTCACGGATTCGATTCCCGCATGGATCAAACATTTTGTTTTGGGCCTGGCTATTTGTGTATGTGAGTTTAAAAGTTTGTAAACGCACTCACGATACAGGAAAAAATCCTAGAGTGGAGCAACGTTTTGTATTAAAAAAAAATTGTACATGACGTTTAAATAAATAAATAACTAGGCAAACACGGCTTAACCCGAAAATAGACCCAAGCGACTGTTGTTATTAAGCTAGAGATGTATTTATAGAATTCGTACATGATAATATTATCGTCCCCTAGTAGCCAAATCCTTCTGCTCAAAGACCACATAAATGATAGATTTTGGACGAATACTTCAAAGTTAAATAGCGAGTAATATTTCATGAAATATTCTATTTCATAGGGTCGAAAGGTTTGCGCGATGACCTTTGACATCGACGACGAAACATGAAAGGGGTTTTTTTCTGTTAAAAATAAACCGTCCCTTTGATAGTACCGAGAATGAAAACTAATATCTTTGGTAGCTTATGCTACGTGAAAACAAAAATAACTTTTTAAAAAAATATATAAAAAACCATATCAAAAGTAATAAATCATTTATTTATTTATGTACACACAAAACATGTACACAGGAAATCTTCTTGGAAATAAATGAAAATATTTTTTGTAATAGTGTTCAAAGCAATGAAATCATTTTCTTTTCACATAGGCCGACATGGGCATTGCGCACTTATAAAACGTCGAGAAAAGGTGCACGGCTCGGATTTATCGTTACCCATGGAGAAGAACCGGCAAGAAACTCCATGGTTACTCTATGAAAATCATTTGGTTTTACTTTGTTGCTGTTACAGCGTTCTAACGTAAGTATGAGAGGACAGCGTAGGCCCGACAATAAGTCATTGCTTACTTTATAAAACGTAAAATAATATAAGAAATTAACAAAAGTTAACAAGCGTCTAAGAATCTACAAGGCCAACAATGTCCACTCATATGTAAAGAATTGGTAAAAAAGAATCTATACAAGAAAAATATAACAAAAATGTTATAATAGAAAAAAAACTATTTTGTTTACTAAATTATTTTAATATTCAAATACATGTTGGTCGATTCACAGACCTGCCCGATATGCTCACAATTCACACAATTTCGGACAATTTATGCTCAAAATTTCATACAAATCGGTCCAGCCGTTTTAGAGGAGTTTAGTCAACAACGCGAAACGAAAGTTTTAAAATTATATTATATGAAAATAAATATCTTTTAATGTAATGAGAGCAATCAAGGACTTAATTAGAAAGCAGTGAACAACAAATTTAAATTATCTTTAAAAACATTGTCATATAAAACATTTTTGATAATCCACTTTGAAAATTAATCATATCGCTTTGTATCTAAGTAGATTAATCGAACACGGTAATACACCTATCACATAAAATATAAAGTTACACATAAGACATAAATTATTTTACTACCGATATATTTGACTATCGAAATCACAGCCTTAGGTACTACAAAGTTATACAATATAGTTAATGTGATAAAGTTTTGAGTTCGAATATTGACTCATTAAACTGGCGAGACTGCCCTTAGGGCCAATTCTAAACGAAAGCACTATTTCAACCTTAAGGCTAGTCGTCCACGATGCTATACAAAAAGTAACCATTTACAACTCAAATCAAAAACGAGCTAACAGAAAATTACAACACCAGTTTGTCAATGCTGTGCACAAATGCATTTATTTCCAACAAAATTTTATTAAGCAAATTTAACTATGTAAATAATCTAAGAAGTTATTGTAACATTTTTTTATATTTCTTTTAAAATAGAGTAAATGACAATTATATTTATCTTTATCGAGTAAATATAAATAATTTAACAAATGTAATGAAAAAAACTATGACGCGTTCCTGAGATAAAGAGTCTTGACAGACAGACAACGAAGTGTTCCGGTTTTCTTCTTTTGAGCTATGGAACCATAAAACAGTAAACCCAAAAAGGTTCAATTTCAAGTATAAAAAAAGGTTTTATGCGTCGTCAACACTCGGCTGCTCATTCGAAAATCGAATTTGAAACGAGTTACTTCTAAGTACAGTCGTGGGCGGTTGGCTTAATAGTTGTGTTTAGTAGTCAAAATGTCAATTAAAGTCGTTGTAACTCGATGGAAAACGTTTTAGGCAGATGATTCTTGACTTTCTCGAACTCTCTAGAATGTTATTTACTTTGTAGTGGCTTTTAATCGGTTCAATAAACTTCAGATAAATACAACTTTGATAAGTTTAGTTTGGATTGATACGGGGGTTGTTTTGGGGATGATTTCGGTATTTTGAGAAACTGATCAAATATTTTTGGCTGTCGTTATCTGTACGCCTAGCAGCTCCATACTGCATTTGATTTTAAACGTTCTAATTCTAATAATGAACTCCAATTTCTTCTGCCCTTATCCCAAATTATTTGAGGTCGGCGCAGTATGTCTTTTTATTCCATACTCCTCAATTACTCGTCATCTAATCAGGCACCTCTTTTCTTGCCATACGATTTTGACCGTTAATGCATCAGGTTATTGACGTGTGTTCTCAATTTTTACCGTAAAACATCTTGCGATATAATGCCATGTCAACACACCTGACACCTAAGGAGATATCCAAAAACATTATGTGGCAAAAACGACCGACTCTTTTTTTTTTTTTACTTATAGGTTACCAGTATACAGATACAATGGTTTGCCAAAGTACGTACTACATATGTAGCATTTAAGGATCTTAAAAGCTTGTTTTATATGACGTTTAACCCTACTTTTTAGGTGACATTAAATCTTTTTTTAAGCTACATGAGTCCAGAGCGGCCTGCCGGGGCCACCGCCTGCCGAGATAGCGGGTTGTTCGAAAAAAATACCGCGGCCCTGGAACATAAAGGGCAAAATAAGGAACATGGGCAGGTTTTAGGCAGAGTAAAAGTCTGACACTACCTCTCGGTCCACCCAGAGCAGGGGAAGTTATTTCTCATCCGCAAAAATAAAGCTGCATGAGCCTGCCCCTTAGTCAGAATCTACATGTAAGGAATTATGAAAAGACTCAGTGATCTACGAAACGCGAAACAAGCGGGAAAGAAAATAACAATGATTTATTTATAATAATTTATTATGTCATTTTTATCATCATCAATGTAAGGATTTCCGCTCGTCAATGAAGGTAATTGTTATAAATGACCCATTACGCCACTACTCGTCATGTATTTTTTTATTTCGACAGCTGTACTGAATTTTTTTGACAAAGTATTTTCTATTTTCGTCTATAGGTCTGTACTTTTATTCTTATATTATTAAAATGTTGTAGGAGATAATTTCTGGAACTAGTGAAAATTTTTGCACATTATTTTTTCAATAGAAAGCTATTTGATTTGTGAGTTTCATAGGCCATCACATTAAGACCTACGGTGAAAGAAAGAAGAAAGAAAGAAAAAACATTTATTAGTCGCAAATTACGACGAGCAACAAAATAACAAAGAAAATAAAAATAAACATTCAACATGCAAAGTATCACAAACATTTACAAATACATATATGGGACTAAATAAAAATAGCTTGCACGTCGTGACTGCGACAGGTAGGTCACCACTCAGCATGATGCTGTGCCATCCCATGGCACAGCATCATGCTGAGTGGCCACAGCACAGCGCTGGTTTTCAGTGGTCAACCCGTGAGTAAAACGTACGAAAGACAAAACAGCATACATAAATGTTTTAAATACTTAAAATAATAAAAAAACAAATCAAACAGTTTTGAGATTTAACAAACAAAAACTAAAAAAAAAACAACCCAATAATTTGACGTGACACTATAAATTTGTCGGCACGTCATGGCATGTCAATGTCAAGAGCGTAAAGAGTGGCAGGTTGTCACTCTAGCGCAGCGTCGCGTCGATGGTAGCCAGGCGGCCATATTAGGAAAAGGACGGGCGTCTGAGCAACACGTGTACGACGAATCGCTAGCCAGCGTCATAATCTAAGTTGCCTTAACCAAAATTTGTGTTGTGTTTACGTTTAATAGTTGTGGTTATTGTGTTAGTAGATCCATTTTAAATTAATAAGAATCAATGAGAAAATATAATGGTGTTAACGGTGTGTGTCAAACCGCGCGAGGAAAATCTAGTGTTGTATAAACCTGCTACACGTAGACTGCGTAGAGCTACGAATAACTGCTACAAGCGTTGCAGCTCGAAGCTCCCTCAATCCATAATTGGCATGATTTAAGGGTCAAACTCCTATTTTATTTTAATATACTAGTACATAATTTATTTTAATTTTGAATTAATTTTAATTTACTCAATCATTTTAATATACCAATTAATTTTTATTTTTATCTTGCTTTTGCCCGCGGCTTTGCTCGCGGATTTGCAGTTACCTACTACCTGTAGTTTTTGCCCTTGTGCCTTATTTATCGTAATAGCAAAGCTAAGATTTCCCTTTTCTTTTTAATAAAAAAAAATAGCCTATGTCCGTCTCCAGGATCCCAACTATCTCTGCACCAAAACTCATCAAAATCGGTTTAGCCATTTAGGCGTGAAGACGTAACAAACAAACACACAATCTCACTTTCGCTTTAATAATATTAGTAAGGATTCATATCTGTCTTTAATGTCCCACTACTAGATTTATTTCTTTCCAGATACGCTTTACCACGCACTGGCTGCCTGAGAATGGCCGTCGCTACCGTGGCCGGCCCAAACAGGCGACAAGATGACCTGGATGCGCACTGCGGCACACGGAATGAGTATCTGGTCCATATTGTGTCCAAGAAATTCGTTTAAACGACAGCGTAAATAATTCTTTGAATGTTGTTGTACCTTCAAATAGACGGCATTGCTACTGTTAAGTTTCCTCTACTTTTTATTGCGGATGGGATTTTTTAAAATAATTTACTCCGCTCGGGAAAGAGCGGGGAAGAGTGAAGACTTCTACTGACTAAAACCCACCCATGTTCCTTCTTTTGCCCTTTATGTTCCAGGGCCACGGTATCTCTTTCGAATAACCCGCAACCCCGGAGAATTACTCCGCTGAATTACGTTTTTGAACAATATTGCATGATAATTTCTATTCCAACTTTATCAAACCGCGCTTCTCAAGAGTGACTTAAAGTCACTCTTGAAAAGCGCGATCTTCAAGACAATATTGTAGTCTTATAAAGCCAATTGTCAGTTATTGTTTTCTCGTTCGCAACACAATTACTTTAAATCTAAAACGACTATTATCAATATCTGCCTACGTTATTTGGAATTTCTAAAGGCAGAAAATGACAGTAAATGAGAAACAGAAATAGATGTTTGTATAATATAAATAAATAATTTGGTTAGGAGAATGGCTTCAAATATTATTTTTTTAGGTTAAGTTCCAAAATTTTCGCTTGTTTTCTTTCTGAAAAGAGACGAGTACAATGTATGTTTTATGGAAATTATTCTAGGAAAAAATCAGTGAATAACAGTTTTTAACTGGAGATTTACTGGTAAGAAACTTTATATATAACTTAAAAAATATATATATTTATGTTGTTCAACACTAGGAATTTCTCCTGTATCGTTTATACAAACATTCAAACTCACATACACAAACAGCCAGACCCGAAACAACTATCTGTAGGCCATACACATATTTGTTCCGTGCAGGGGTCGAACTCGCAACACGCAGCTCAGCCACTGTGCCAATTGTGTCGTCATATTAATGTATAATATCATCAGTTTTAAGGGCAACACCCATAATTGGTGTTCTTATCACAAAATTAAATATATAAATAAAATAAAAAAAACAGAATCACTTACTGTTACTTACTTCTTGCGTCTAAGCTTAGCTGTCTGAACATACTTTGTCTTCCTAATAACGTAATAATTATGTGCTTAGTTTTTTTGAAGATCCCGAGAATATTTGTCAATTTGGTATTCATTTGTCATTGTTTTTTACGGCTCTGCCAGTTGGGTTAATTCAATGATCTCCCTTTTTTGTACGCTATAACTATTAATGCCCATAGGAGAGATAGGCAGTGATCGTCACTACCTTGTCGCCTGATCGAGAACATCAGCGTTGAGGTAGAGCGCTGTGAAGGAGGTGCGACGATATTCTGGTCTTACATGCGAAGAAAACAGGACCAGATATCGCACAGAATAGAGAGGTTAAGAAGAAGAGGATTTTGCTCAGCAGTGGGTCAATAAAAAAAGCTATAGAGTATTTTATTGGTAACTAGCTGGTGCCCGCAGCTTCGCCCTCTTGGTATCAAAAAAAAAGTATCCTATATGTTATTCCAGACTGTAATCTACCTCTGTGCTGAATTTCATCAAGATCCGTTCAGCCGTTTTGACGTGAAAGAGTAACCATACATCCATCCTCAAAAAAAATCGCGTTTATAATGTCAGTTTCATAATGCCCGTTCACGATATTGGTTTAACTGATTTGAGTCGAGTGACACCCGTTTTGCTTCTTAACACAGAAGAAAACTTGTCGGGGCGTGTTTCTTTCAAATGATTAAATTCGTTCCGTGGTTTACAAAGACTCTTGGTATCAATGGCATGGTCAAAACATATCGCCTTTCCAAATTTTATAGGGAAATTCATAGCTTAATCAAGAATAAATAAAGCCAAAACGTAACAATATTCACTAAAAATATCTTTAGTTCCATTTGGGATGTTCCGGCTTCAGTGTCTTAGGTCACGCGAGGTCACGGTTGTGCACTAGAATTGGAAAAGGTCTTAAATACTGCTGTCTCACTATATTTCCAGACCCACTTTCAAGTTTTAAAAAGGCTTTTAGTGCCTCGTACAAATAGGATTGTTGTAAAGTTTTATTTGGGGTACAGTCGCGACCAAAAACATGATTACCTCCTACTGTATTAATAAGTGTATTGGTTTCACGAATATGGTATTTTGAAAGCTATACTATTACGGAATTACTGCGTTATAATATACTAGCTTTCGCCCGCGGCTTCGCTCGCGTTAAATTCGGTATAACACACCAAGCAGACCTGCAGTTTTTGCTCTTGCGCCTGATTGATTTGTAATAGCAACGCTAAGTTTTCCCTTTTCTTCCCTCGTTCTCCCTCATATCCTACTTTTTTTTAATAAAAATTAGCCTATGTCCGTCTCCTGGTTCCCAACTCTCTGTACCAAAATTCATCAAAATCGGTTTAGCCATTAAAGCGTGAAGAGGTAACAAACAAACAAACAAACTCATTTTCGCTTTTATAATATTAGTAAGGATAACTGTGGTTTAAAAATATTAGAAGGATGTTTTGTCTTTTACGCAATTTTACTGTAAAAATGTCGTACATCTATGAGAAAGAATTCCGGATATCTATATTATGAACGGATATTTGACAATAGTCCAATCGTCCACGATGCAGCGCAAAAGTCAGGTGATATAAACTTAAATAGAAAAATACATTTATTTGGCACATGCCAAAAGAACACATAGTTTAAAATAAAGTCAATTAAAAAAAATATCACTAAACTAAAAAAAAACACCAATGATTAGCTACAATGTCAAAGTGTTCGGTCAAACACATTTTTGAACGCGTCTTCCGACTGTGTCCCGGGTATCTTACCTCTTACTTTGAAACTCCGGGCTGCTACTGTGAAAAACCTTACGGAAAAACGCAATATCACTTTTTTTAGGACCCGGGAATCGAACCCGGGACTCCGTGCTCATCAGTCGCGCTTGCAACCGCGAGACTAAAGGAGCAGTTAGAGGAGTGAATTTCTTACATGCGTGCTGAACGACAGGTCTTTCTGAATTCTTTACATGAAAATATTCAATGCAGTCTGTAGTAATTAGCAAAATTTCAGCTACACATTAAGCTAAGGAAGTTATTAGTCAGCTCACGGAAGCAATCCTTCAGTGATAAGCTTAGAATCCATCAGTGTTATAACTACCTATAGATACAAGATCTGTTTATGTGATTCCTTAGATTGACATTAGACATTGATTTTTGATCCAGTTTCTACCATAACCGTAATATAATAAGTTATATTTAGAGTTCCGTGCTTCAAAATGAAAAAAAACGGAATCCTTTGTTGTCCGCCTTTCTGTCAAAACCTTTTATATTTTGGGATCACGTGGAGGTATGAAATCGCAATTTTTTACGAAACCGTCGCTGTATGTGTCCGACTCGCACTTGGCCAGTTTTTATGTATAAAATGCATTCAATTATTAATTCATATTATAACGATGCGTTTCTGAACAAAAAAAGATATTGAAAATCTTCAATTAAAGCTTCAGCCATTATTAGAAGAGACTCTACCTCTACCACGATTAACGGCAAAAGTTTCTACTGGAAGGTTTTCAGGTCACACTTGACATAATCCCTTTGTGGCTAAAGCTATGAAGCCACGACTATGAATATGGTACTCTTTGAGCAGTTTGTAAAGGAATTCCGCAAGACTATAGACAGAATCCGTTGCAAAAGTATTTGTTGAGAATGTAAAGGAATGCTGTTCAGGTTAAATTGGTAGAAAAAAATGAAAAAACGAAATTCATATGAATGAATGTGTATCCTTATTTGATTTTTTTAAAGTAATGTGTTATGTTTTAATCTTTTAATATTAAAAGGTTTTTGCATTAAATTTCTCTACTTTATCCATTTATAAAAACATTGAAAAACTTAAACTGTGTAAAAAGTGGTCGACAAAAATGGAGGTTACAAAAATAACCCATGTTGACGAATGAAATTTTATCACTATTTATAAAGGATTTAACGCGATTTAGATTGGATTTCGGGTATATATATGTAGGATGGGTAAACGGAACGGGTGAACAAGGCGTGGAATGAAACGTAATGGTGCGAGCGAGTAAGGGAAAGGGACAGAAAGGGAAGGGAGAATAAGATGGCGTTCGAAAGACGAAGGTGTGAAAAGAAGTATTAATTAGAATTTTTATTAAGAAATACTATTGCTAAAGGAGACTGAAGACGAAAAATAAAACTAAAAGTGTTTAAACAAAACGCAGTTTAATTGCACGTGTGCACGATCCCAAATACTACATTTTGGGGGCTCGTCCGGGATTGCTACCACGTGCAAGAAGAAAATCAGTTGGGTTCAACGGCGGCGGACCCGAGTGGACCTAAGGAATACTAAAGACAAAGACGAAAGGCGTTATTATTAACAGAAGACTACAGATTATGGCAGAAGACAAGGACGTATTTTTCAACATGATGGAAATGACGAAATTCAGTGGCGAAGATCATACCTACACCTCATCAAAATGGGCTCAAGATATTGACGACAACGCGGAAATATTCGGTTGGTCAGCTCAACAGCGACTTATCATCGCCCGTAGGTCTTTAACGGGAACCGCAGAGCTGTGGCTGAGAACAGAGAAGGTTCACAGATCCTATGAGGAACTAAAGGCGGCTGTACTCAAAGAATTTCCGGATACCGCGAATAGCAAAGAGATGCACGAATTAATGGCGGCACGCAAGAAACGTAAAGATGAGTCTTATTACCAATACATGCTAATTATGAAAGAGATGGGGAAACGCGCCAAGTTTCCAGACTATGTCGCTATTCAGTACATTATAGACGGCATCTCGGACTTGGAAATAAACAAGGCGTTATTATACAGTGCGAATACCTATCCGGTGCTGAAAGAAAAATTAGCTGTGTACGAAGTCATAAGGAAAAAGGCGGCAAAACAGAGCGTCGATCGGCCGGTGAAAAGAGCTACGGAGTCATCGGGTAAAGAGGCTACAGCTGGATTGCCACATTATTGCTATAATTGTGGGGAAAAAGATCATCGAGCAAGTGCATGCCGTAATGGATTGAAGTGTTTCCGGTGTAACGAGTTCGGACATATTAGCACAAAATGCACCAATCCGAGCGCAGGTACCAGCGGAAGTTCAACGGTAAGGACGTCATCGGTAAAGCAGACGGAAAAAGCACGAACACAGTCGTCGGTAAAACAGGCCGACTCGGAAGCGAAGAAACACTCGTCGGCTATGTTCGGGGCGACATCGACAGCCAATGAGAGCGCTGTATCGGACGACCATGACGTAAATTTCAAGATGGCAAACGAGGTCATGCAACAAGATGTAAACAAACAAAGTGGTAACAATAATGCGGTAAAACTAGTGAAAATATGTGATAAAACAATAAGTGCGTTGATTGATACGGGCAGTGATATAAACTTAATATCGCAGGACTTGTGGGAAGAATTAAATATGCCATGTCATAGCGATAATACGGTTTTGACAGGACTGGGATTAAATAAAGTAAGAACGTACGGAAAAATATTTGTTAGTATAAATATAGATGGACAGTGTTATGACGAGGTGATATTCCACGTTGTGCCTAGGGAGTCAATGCCCTACAGGCTGATTATAGGCCAAGAGTTTTTGAAAAATGTTGTTGTTGTTGTTCGTGAGGGTACTGTATGGTTGCCAGAACCAGGTGACGAATGGTTAGCGAGGGTGAATTGTGTGAGTGTGAATGATGTTTCAGGTCACATTACCAACACGGCTATAAGGACGGAAGTGTCGCGGTTGGTAGAAGAGTATAGGCCCATTCAGACGAAAGAAGCTCCTATTAAGATGAAGATAGTGTTAAAAGATGAGGTACCAATAGCTCAGCGACCCCGGAGGATATCGCTTATGGAACAGAGAATAGTTGAAGAGCAGGTTGAAGAATGGCTACAAAAAGGAATAATACAGGTTAGTTTTTCAGAGTATTCTAGCCCATTAGTTCTGGTGAAGAAAAAGGATGGCTCAACACGAGTTTGTGTTGATTACCGACTATTAAACAAGAAAATAGTGAGAGACGAATTCCCACTACCTATCATCGATGACCTGATAGATAAGTTAAAAGATGCAAAGGTGTTTAGTGTATTGGACTTGAAAAATGGATTTTTTCATGTGAAAATAAGTGAGGAATCCATACCTTATACTTCTTTCATAACCCATCATGGACAGTTTGAGTTTTTAAGAGCACCTTTCGGTTTGTCCATCTCACCAAAATATTTTATGAGATTTGTAATGATTATTTTCAGAGACTTAATAACAAAGGGGGTAATGATGATATTTGTGGATGATATAGTCATTCCGGCTAATTCTGAAAGCCAGGCACTAGAAAAACTCACCCAAGTGTTAGACGTAGCCTCAGAAAATGGACTCGAGATTAACTGGAAGAAGGCGAAGCTTATGAAAAGTGAGGTAGAATATTTAGGTCATTTAATCAAAGAAGGGGAAGTAAGACCTAGCCCCAACAAAGTTGAGGCAGTGGCTAGGTATCCAGAGCCTAAAAACATTAAGCAGATAATGGGATTTATTGGTTTAACATCTTATTTCAGGAAATATATCAAGGATTATGCTAAGATTGCCAGGCCTCTGACGGGTCTGCTGAAGAAGAACGCACCTTTTACATTTGACGATGAGCAACGGTGTGCTTTCAATACATTGAAGCAAAAGCTGACCAGTGATCCAGTATTGAAGATATACAACCCTAATTTTCAAACCGAATTACACACAGATGCATCCAGTCAAGCTTTAGCTGCTATACTATTGCAACTACATCCAGATGATGAGTTACATCCTGTGCATTATATGAGTCATAAGACGACTGAAGCTGAAAGCCGATACTCAAGTTATGAGCTGGAAGCACTTGCAGTAGTCCAAGCAATAAGGAAGTTTAGACACTACTTATATGGTATACATTTCAAGATCGTCACAGATTGTAAAGCCTTTGAACAGACATTAAAGAAGAAAGACCTGACAGCAAAAGTAGCTAGATGGGTATTCTTGCTGGAGGAGTATGATTATGAAATAGAACACAAAGCAGGCAGTAAAATGCAACACGCTGATGCTCTCAGTAGAAACCCATTCGTTGCAACTGTGGTCAGCATGCAAGATGAGATAAGACGAGGACAGGAGACAGATGAAGAACTCAATGCTATCAGACAGCTGATATTGAAAGATGGACGGTATGGAGACTTCTGGATTGATAATGGCATTCTGTTTAAAGGTGAAGAGAAACAGATAGTAGTTCCGAGGAATATGGGGAAGGAAATAATAAAGAAAGTGCACCAAAATGGTCACTTTTCAATAAAGAAAATGAAAACAGCCATAGGAAAGGATTATTACATCAGAAACATGGATAAGAATATTGAAGAAGTTATTCTAAGCTGCATACCCTGCCTTTTGGCTACAAGGAAGGAAGGAAAGCAAGAAGGCTATCTGAACCCAATAGACAAAGAAGGAATTCCGTTTCACACGTTGCATTTGGATCATATAGGGCCATTTACCGAAACCAGAAAGCAATATAATTATATCCTCACAATGATAGATGGATTTACCAAGTTTACATGGCTTTTCCCTACAAAGTCTACATCAAGTGCAGAAGTGCTGAACAAGTTGCAGATTCACCAGCAGACTTTTGGTAATCCAACCAGGATCGTAACAGATAGAGGAACAGCATTCACAAGTGGAGAGTTTGAAGAATACTGCAATGTAGAACACATACTACATATAAAGATTACCACCGGAATACCGCGTGGAAATGGCCAAGTAGAGAGGGTTCATCGCATCCTCATTCCTATGTTAACCAAACTCTGTATTGAAGATAAGTCACTGTGGTATAGGCATGTCAGTAGAGTCCAGCGTGCTATAAACAGTACTTACCAAAGATCTATAAATACTTCACCATTTGAGTTACTTACAGGAACAAAAATGAGAAGTAAAGAAGATGTTGAAATACTTAATCTTTTACAACAAGAGGTCATTGAAAGTTTTAATGAAAATAGAGAGAATTTGAGAATGAAAGCCAAGCAGCAGATTCAACAAGTACAAGATGAAAATAAGAAAACTTACAATGCAAAGAGGAAGCCTAGCTCAACATATGAACTGAATGATTTAGTTGCCATCAAAAGAACCCAGTTTGGTCCAGGACTTAAAATAAAACCTAAGTTTCTGGGACCCTATAAGATTATTAAAATTAAAAGAAATGATAGATACGACGTTGAAAAGCTGTATGATACCTCTGAGGGGCCAAGAAAGACCTCCAGCTCAGCAGACAATATGAAGAAATGGCCAGGTAAGGATGAATGAGTATTTTGTATGCTAGAGGCTGTGTGTGTGTGTGTGTGTGTGTGTGATCTCTGTGTATGTAATCATACTCAGTATCCTCACGAATACTTCTGTTTAACTATGATTAGCTATAAGTTAGTACATAAGTGGCTATGTAAAGTGTTGTGTGTAAAATAGTACGCACTATTGGTTTTTTTGTCTTTACTGTAATAAGAGGCTTTGATAACAAAATACACTGTGTTAAGTTTTTTAGAATTAAGTACATGTCTCAGAAATGTATTATGAATAGTTTAAAGCTTTAGTTTTTCTGTTTATTGTTTGAAGTTTTGTTCAGTGTGTAAAGAATATAAAAACATATTTCAAGATTTATACTGTATCTAAGGTGTTATGTATATGGTTCATGGCAGGTAGGTATGAATGTAAGTATATAAGTGAGTGAGAGAGTATATAAGTAAGTCAAGGGTGTCAGGGACGAATATCTGAGGGCAGATATGGGTATTCAGGACGGCCGAATGTAGGATGGGTAAACGGAACGGGTGAACAAGGCGTGGAATGAAACGTAATGGTGCGAGCGAGTAAGGGAAAGGGACAGAAAGGGAAGGGAGAATAAGATGGCGTTCGAAAGACGAAGGTGTGAAAAGAAGTATTAATTAGAATTTTTATTAAGAAATACTATTGCTAAAGGAGACTGAAGACGAAAAATAAAACTAAAAGTGTTTAAACAAAACGCAGTTTAATTGCACGTGTGCACGATCCCAAATACTACATATATATAAAAAAAAATAAACCAAAGCGCTCAATCTAAATAAGTTGGTTACCAACAGGCATGTTTAGATCTACGTAGAGACTTGTTTAGATTTTCATCATTTTCTTTTGATACAGAGTATACGCAGACTTGCATGCTTATACTCGCGTGTGTCGTAAAAATGTTAGAACATAACGTGTTCGCGAACGAGCTGACAATATGCTACTTCTTATTATCATCCGTGTATACTTGCACTGGAGAGTGGGGCCTCAAGCGGCGCCAATATAATATACTGTTTCAGTCACGTATAGAGAACACGTAATACACAAAGTTATTCGGTTTTGAACAGCAATTGAAGGGCAGCGATTTATGTCCTGTTCGTTGAGCGGCGACATTCTGAGCTGATAAAATATCTACAATACGTGTTTCGACGTGTTTTTTCTTATAATGTCTCAACCCCCCCCCCACCCTAGGAATTTCTCCAGTATTTTGGGTGCGTTCACAAACAATTGACAATTGATTGTTCACATACATAAACAGAAAGAACCGGAACAACTATCTGTAGGTCATACAATTATTTGTTCCGTGCGAGGATCGCTCCCGCGATACATAGCGCAATAGTCCAAAGCTTTTGGATTTAAAGGTTGAGTATAAGTTTTTTTTTATTAGAAGGATTATAAATACTGCACACGAGAAAGCACAAAAATAATAACTGTGGTGAAATAAACTGAAATAAAAAATAACTTGATAATAGATAACAAAACTGCTAATGTCCACTTAAAAAAATTCAACGAAAAAATTTAAAGCGATTTTACGATTTTTTCTCTTCCTTTCCCCCGAGTACTCACCCTGTATAAATCATTCTTATCTAAATACTATACCGAATGATACATTTAATACCAATACCAAAGCCAAAAGATTAGGGACAAAACGACTCGTGACATGCCAAGACTAAACGACCTCTCCTCATAGATTTGGGTTAACGACGAAATGATTTTACGAATCGCTACCTTCTACAATAATCGAATATTTCCCCGGAATAGGCAATTAGATCATCATCTCCATACCATTGCGGGGATTATGTTGTATGAAATTTGAATAATTTTGCATTGTGATTTGACATTTTGATGAAATAAACAGCAGTTTCGAAATACGTAGGCAATATGCTGGAAATGTCATTTTCTGACTATTTTTGGCGTTGGTTTCCGCTGGTAAAATTTTGATAGGTAATCTAATACTGGTTTTACTAATGCTGAATCTGTTTACGTTGATCATTTTTAGTTGGTTTCGCTTCTAAAATAAGATGTATTTATGTATATATTTAAAAAAAACAAAATATTTAAAAAAAAAAACAACCACAACTGTGTATGTGGGCACATACACAGTTCTGGTTGTTTTTTTTTTAAAACGTTGCCCACACTATGAATTTATCCTGTATCGTGGATGTGTTTACAATTATTTAAACTTACATACACAAACAGCCAGACCCGAAACAACTGCCTGTAGGTCATACAAATATTTGTTCTGTGCGAGGATCGAACCCGCGACACGCAGCGCAGCAGTCGATTGCTTAGCTACTGCGCCAACCGAGTCGTCAATTAAAGGTACCGTGCTGAGTGTGAGAGACTGCTACTGCAACTATACACCGCAGCTACAAAGATTTTAGTATCATTGCTCCACAACATGATTTTTTCGGGTATCGCGGATGCATTTAAATTCACAAGTAACTCAAAAACAGGTACAAGTAGGATGTACAAATATTAGTCCACTAACTATTGCCCGCAGCTTCGCTCGCGTTAAATTCGGAGTAACACTGTTCCCCTTTCTTGATTTGCAGGTACCTGCTACCTGTAGTTTATACCCTTGCGCCTTATTGATTGTAACAGCAAATATAAGTTTTCCCTTTTATTCCCTCTTTCTCCAACACTTCTCACTAAAAAAAAATAAACCTATGTCCGTCTCCAGGGTCTCAACTATCTCTATACCAAAATTCATCTGAATCTGTTTAGCCATTTAGGCGTGAAGACGTAACAAACAAACAAAGTCACTTTCGCTTTTATAATATTATATTAGTAAGGATTCTCTCTTACAGTGTCACAACACTTTCAAAGTATCATTCATCACTGCTTTTTGCCATCTTATAAAGAGACATCAAAACCAGTTGTTTCTGTAGCCTTTATTACGTTTAGACCGGCTAGCTGCTGCAATTAGGAGTGACCATTACCTTCCGCAATATTCACTTCATCATCTTTCTTTTCTTCCTTCATTACTGTCATCATCATCTACACCGACAGCGTCGTTCTTATTTCAGCTGAATTTAAACCGCCCACTGCCAATTACAAACCGTCTCCATTACATGCATTCCTAGAATTTCTCTTTGTTTAATTAGTTATGTGTATACCAGCACTTCCATTTATAACTTATATTCTCAGTTAAATCTATTTACGTACCACTGAATCGTCGGAAACTTGAATGCCTTTGAACATGCTGTAATGTTTCTATTAAAAGTTACCTTTTCAGTACAAAAATGATGTTATAGAAATGAAGAAAGAAGGGTAGGGTAGGAAGGTAGTCAGTGTTCCGAAAAGTCTGACAACCAGTCTTACCAAGAGGTATCGTATTACCCAGTAGTAACTGGGTTGTGGACGTCAGATAGGCACTATAGGCAGTCGGTCCATGTAAAATACTGATATTCAGCTGCATCCGGTTAGACTGGAAGCCGACCCCAACATAATTGGGAAAAGGCTACGCAGATGATCAGTAAGCTCCCATTGTACTTTATCGTTTTTTTGCACTTTTCTATAGCCATTCAAATTCATCTTCAAAACTTTCCTCATATTTTCCTGAATATTATACAGTGTTAAAACAAGTGCAGCAACTTTACTAAGCTGAAAAGCTTTTTGTTCCACACGTCACACGATGGCTATCGTGTGACGTGTGGAACTGATCCTATTATGGAATTCACACAAAAGTTACTATGAAGCGTGGCTCATATTAAACTTCTCTAATACGAAACGTTTTGGTTCAAGCATTAAATCGAGTCTGTTGGCACATCTCATCTATAATTAATATAAATCTAAGTTTAAGGTAAATTAAGAAGGAAAGGTTCGTTAAAAATTCAAGTAGGATAAGCTTAGAATGTTAATCGATGTTCGACGGTTTAGTAAATTTAAACATTGTCGTTAAAAAGATGTTTGTTAAAAAATCATATTAACACACGCTTAAAAACTGGATTGTTGAAGTGAGATTTTGGCAAGCTAAGTTTGCTATGCATCAGGACCGATCGCCCAGAATTGTCACGCAGTAAGGGCCAGAAGACGGTCGTTGTCGGTCCACTGTCAGTTCGCACCGGGTTGATAGATCTTATCTGTCTACGTATCTCTAACTATTGCCTCAAAACTTTTTGCTCATTTCATCTGCTGACCCACAATCAAATAAAAAAGCACCCTACAAATGCATTGCTATTAATTCGTTTTAAGTGCTGAATGTTATTAGCGAGAATGACAGCTATTAAAACCGCCTCTATTGCAGAATATTCTGAAAATAACTAACAAGATGTTAGAAATGAGATCAGGAAATTCTTTCGGTTTTAACCAAGACGTATTATTACTATGGTGTGACCGCTAATAACATGGGCAAACCAACTTTAAATCGTTATAGATCCTAAATGGTCATTCTCAACAAAAAATGTACTTAACGAACTTATGATTTTGAAACCGTCAGCATAGACCGTCGTCTTTTTTTAATTTTTGCACCTGTTTGTCGCTATATTGAATTTTAATTACTGTCATGTATTTAATGACAGTTACAAGAATAAAGACAAATCGACTGACTCAAACTCAAAGCATTTATTTCAATTAGGCCATTAGAGGCACTTTTGAATGTCAAGAAACAAAAGAATGAAACAACAGTCCCAGTCACAAGGCATAATTTGTGAATGTACTGTAGTTGCCCATTCCAAAGCATTGATCTCTATGGAATTTAAATCATTACATTTTTACAAAATCATGATACAAATATGTGAGAACTATGTAGTTAAAACGTGCACTTTAAGAGCATCCAGCGTAAAAACAAAAATATTAAATAAAAAAAAACCGTGGCAGCTAAGAGATGACCAGTCCCAATCGACAAGCGCCCATTCACGAACATGACGCATGGATTCATCAGCCCCATTCACTGTGAGGAGGTATTTTATTGTAACACTAGCTTTTGCCCGCGGCTTCGCTCGCGTTAAATTCGAGGTAACACAGTTCCCCTTGCGCCTTATTGATTTGTAATAGCAACGCTAAGTTTTCCCTTTTCTTTCCCCTTTCTCCCTCACATCCCACGTTAAAAAAAAAAATCCCAACTATCTCTGTACCAAAATTCATCAAAATCGGTTTAGCCATTAAAGCGTGAAGAGGTAACAAACAAACAAACTCACTTTCGCTTTTATAATATTAGTAAGGAAGTAAGGATTTCAAACAGTATCCCATAAAAAAGAGCCCACTTTAGCCAATTTATACCCGGCTGAAATCGGTCATTGTGATACACCCATCTTTACTTTTAAACCAATTGGATTGATACTATTTATTTGTACTTGCTGCTGTCTATCATTTAAATACGATTTAAATAAACTAAGCGCAAGTTTCCCTAGACCGTAATGTTCACGTAAGAATCATCAAAAGCACAGAATAACAAATATTATAAATTCCTTTCAAAACTAAACTTAAAGCTGATGTAGTTCATCATACATTAAAATTAAGTATTAACTACCTATCTAATAATCTTAGAAATAATTTGGGACGTAGTTTTGATTACATAACTTCGAATATAATTTACCAAATTGAAAATTGTACCAATATTGACAAAGTTAGAGGCAACTACCACCTACTTTAACATTTGCTTACCTTTTCTATATTATATTAGGCTCGATTTGTAATTCCAATTATAACATTACTAGTATATGATATCACCCTAGAACAGATTGTGGCAAAATTAAAAAAAAAACAAACATCCGTTTGGGTTGAGCTTCAGGTCAAATTCCACTTGCCCAGCTTGGTTCATCGATGGGTGACCGCCCATCACGTACCAAGTTGCTGGTAGGGTTGAGACTGTAATTAAGAGGTCTTTCAAAGTCGTTCCAGGTTGTCAGTGGCCCGTTAGTCTGACAACCAGTCTTGCCTGAGGGTATCCTGCTACCTAATAACCATATCTCCTGGTGACTGGTCACCAGTTTCACTACCTACCATAAGAACCAATGATTCACAAATTATGTATAAACTTGTTTACGTCTATAAATCTTTATATATATAATTCTTCTGTGAGTGTGTATATCACTGAACTTCTCTCAAACGACTGGACCGATTTAAATGATTCTTTTTGTATGCGCTTGGGTGACGCCCTGGATGGTTTAGATTCACAAATCAGCACAAAAAAAAAATCAGGACAACGTCTGTCAGGTCCGCTAGTATTTTTATAAAATATTTATATAAAATACTAGTATTTACCTAAATCCGCTTAGACTGGTAGCCGACTCCAACGGAGGTAGGAAGTGGTAGATATATATCACAATACTACACGAAACAACAGCTGTCATATGATCTTTAGAACCCAATTACTAGTGAAAACTGATATTGTAAGGGCGCGTTCAAACTGAGTGAACAGATGACTTGTTTACGAAGAGCTTACTGCAGTAACGTTAATTTAAAGCGAATTGTCTTTCCAAACCCTTAATACGGGGTATAAACAGACCCTTTACGAAGCCGTCAACCACCATTTTTTTGGGGTGTGGAAAAATACGATTTCGCTATAACTTAATGTTACGCATTTAAAACATTATGCTAATAGGTGCATTGTTTACTAAAAAGAGGGGAAGTATTTAAAGTAAAGGGTAACATTCAAATTACTAAAAGGTTTCTAGGCATGGTCTAGAACAAAAGATATATCGCAATATTGAGAACACGCGCACATGCGTAAAGAGTACTTTGACACCCTTTATAAATCAAAGTTGCATATTGCTATAATATCGTTGTAATTTATCCTGTTTCGTGGGTGCATTTACAAACATTTAAACTAACATACACACACAGCCAGACCCGGAACAACTATCTGTAGGCCAAACAAATATTTGTTCCGTGCGGGGATCAAACACGCAACGCAGCAGTCGATTCGATCGCAGCCACTGCGCCAACCGTGTCGTCAAACGATGCCATATTTTACTTCTAATCCATCTAAACACTTCCAGAGAATTAATATTTAGGTTATTAATAGCATGTTTTTTGAGCACAACTTCACCATACAAATAGAAAACATTTCCAAAAGTGTTTTTGAAAAAAAAAATAAAGGTTTTGGTTGGTTTTTTGTTTAAAACCTGAAACAGAAAAGTTGTTGTTATTTGAGTTTAACGAAATTGTGATGGAACAATTTCCCTGCGGTGCACTTATGTGTAACAAGATCTTGTTATCTCGAAGTTCAAGAATAACAATTTAGGAATAAATTGTTATTTGGTTCTCTTAAATACCAAAAATGGGAACATGGCTAAATTAGTCGACATGTTTAGTCCTTACAAATTATTCATCTGTCTAGTCCTTTCACTGTCTAGTACTTTCCTCTTACAATCACGGACCCTGTATGGCCCAGCGCAAAGTTCGCATGAACACTTTTTTGAACTAATTATTATGAACGATACCTAGCTAGTCTGAAAACCATACTTGAGTTGGCTTAAAATTTATGTATTCTTGCCAAAATATAATAATTAGAAGAGCTGTTTTCTGTAGGTACTCCAATTGTAATCTTGAATTTATGTTTAAAATAATTTAATTTTAGTTGTCTATAAGAAAGTAATTTTCGTTTTGAGAATATCTTTTTACGAAACTAAATACTCTTAAATATTGTCTGTGAAATAATAGTTGTCTGTAGACAGACAAGGTTAAATAAATCAAACAATGAGATGATTCTTTGTCTAAATAATGAATACTGCTTCTGGATTCCGTAGGGGGGTTAGGATAGGGTAGGTATCTCAAAAGGAAAAAAGGAAACCTTATAAGATCACTGTGTTGTTCGATGTTGCCGTCTATCTGTCTGTCAAGACCCTTTATCTCAGGAACGCGTGGAGGTATCGAGTTGAAATTAAAACCATATACTCGATTCTGAACCCTCTATGATAACGCAGGTAAAATATATGGCTGTTTATGTCGCAAGTTTTGACGGAACCCACGGTACGCGATTTTTTCCTCAGTGATGCGAAAGAGGTACCTATAATATAGGTATGAATTTATCAAAACAGTTGCTTTGTGATAAATAGACAATTAGATTCTAAACGAATAATTCACTTAAAAACAAAGCATGCAAAATCTATGCCTAAGATTATTCCTTAAGTATTTCTTCAAGTGGACGTCCAACTCGAATTAATCTTTATTTAAATTTATAAATAAAAGAACCAACAGTAATAAGAAATATAGTAATTAATTGTAAAAGTAACACAGAGCCCCGGGGTTGCGGGTTGTTCGAAAGAGATACCGCGGCCCCGGAGCGTAAAGGGCAATAGAAGGAACATGGGTGGGTTTTAGTCAGTACAAATCTGACATGCTCCCCGCTCCGCCCAGAGCGGGGGAAGTCATTGGATGATTTCCCAACCGAAAAAAAAAACAGAGCCAATTACAAATTCTCACGAGTAAAAACAGGAAAAGTACCAGTCGTCACCTCTACGGCAAACTTACGAATCTGCAGTTTTTGTAAATTTGACATTTCTATTGAAAACTACACCTTATGTTGTCCCACACATGGTGTAAAATTTACAAAATTCTATCTCTAACGGCTACAGAAATGTCATAGTGCGAATCTAACTTTTTTGTTGATACACCCATACTAAACTTACGAAACTGATATCAGTTGTTTTGGCGTAGTTGAAAACGTGAAGTCCGACAAAAATGCACCACGGTCAACCTACGAATCTGTCATATTCGTGAGTTGAGATCATAGCACACTTTAATAAATCGATCTAGCGACTCACAGCAAACATACGAATATGTAAGATTCGTAAGTTCACATTGGTAGAATATATTCTTTAAGAGAATCAAGTAACCCATAGCAAACTTACGAATCGAGCAGTTTCGTTAATTTACATTGGTACCTTGTTTGACAAAGAGGTTCAAATATCCCATAGTGAACTTCTGAATCGGGCATTTTCGTAAGTCCGCATTGGGAGTTTTTTTTTAAAGAGTATAATGCCCCATAGCAAACTTACGAATTGGGCATTTTCGTAAATTTACATTGGTAATTTGATTAAGAAAGAAATAAATTATTTTTAGTAGCTTCATATTAATCAATGTTTTAAGTAATACTAAATACAAGGAAATATTAATATCACAACATAGCAAACATAATAAAAAAGTAACGATATTAGTTCGAAGTTATGCATAATCGGGAACGCAACTGCCGAACGTTGTATTGGTGAAAGCGAGACAGAGTATTTTATTATCGTCATAGTGATCGTCATTGAATTCAAAAGTATCGGGCAACGGTCAATACAATACAATAATTGTAACAAACGTTAGAGAAGACGTGTATGGTGCATATTTTTATTGCTACGAGGACTAAGTAACAACAAAGATGGAATTTACAAAAACAAATGTTAATTTTGTTTATTAGATTTTAATTAAAATCGGGTTTTTTTTAAATCTTAGCTTTTACTGCACCAAAAAAGTTACACATATGCAGATTAAAACGCGGTAAAAAAACAAGATACTACAAAATCTTTGATTTTTTTGCTACTTCGCAGACTAACTTGCAGCATAAGAGTTTCTGTACTGCATTTTAATTTGTGTCTTGAACTAATTGCACATGTAGTATATCACAATTCTTTCAACTTACGAGTATGTTTTAGGCAGGAATTTACAGAAAAAAATACCTTCATTATGTATATATAAAATTGACGTTTATTTTGTAATACACTCCCGGACTCCTAAATCGAGTCACCTAGCAAAATGATTTAGTAACGTCCATAACTTTAAAAAATTGTATGAATGATCAAACAGTTTTTATGCAATTTTGTAGCTGGCATATTTGTCGCCTAGTTGAAATGCAATTGGTTCTAAATTTAAATTGGTAATCTCGAAAAACAAATGAAGAGCTGTAGTTGTTGTTGTGTTTAGGAAACCTGAACAATACAGAAACTAAATTAACAATACGTAAATTAAGAGCTTTGATTATTGATTTTTTCGTATCTACGGGTTGAAAAAGTTCCTCAATTGTTTTTGTCAATTTTTTTATCGTTTCTGGTTTGAAATTATGGATACTTCGCCTGAAGTAGCGGCTCAAGCTGTGGCTCTTCTTCAGTCCGGTTTAAGCCCGAGAAACGTGAGTACGCAACTCCACATAAGCCGATCCGCTGTTCAAAGAGTGTACCACAGGTTCTTAGAGACTGGGGAATATGTTCGTCGTTTACGTGAACCACGACTTCGGGTAACAACAGAACGAGAGGATCGATTTATGGTTACGACCAGTTTGAGAAATCGTCACCTCACTTCAGTCCAGATCCAGGAACTTCGAGACTTTCGTGGAGTAGCTGTTAGTGCGCGTACTGTGAGGAGAAGACTTGCAGAACGTGGACTAAGACCGCATAAGCCAGCCAATGGGCCCAAATTAGAGCGTGCTCACCGAATGTCGCGCCTTCAGTTTGCGCGCCAACATTAACCCTGGACACAAAGGAATTGGAGCCAGGTGCTCTTTAGTGACGAGACTAAAATCATGCTTCATGGTAACGATGGAAGGAGGAAGGTCTACCGTAGGCAGAGAGAACGATTCGTGCAGTGTTGCATAGAAGAAAAAGTTAGTTATGGCGGTGGGTCGTGGACGGTTTGGGGAGGCATTTCCGCCGCAGGCAAAACTGCACTTGAGTTTGTGTCTGGGCCTCGGATGCCATCACTAAATGCTGACCGTTATATACGCCAATGTTTGGAGACTCATGTAATGCCGTATGCCGAGTTTGTAGGTCCAAACTTCATTTTTATGCATGACAATGCCAGACCCCACACAGCAGGAATCGTCAGAAATTATCTCCAAGACGTTGGTATCACCGTAATGGAATGGCCATCAAGAAGTCCCGACATGAACCCAATTGAGCACCTGTGGGACGAATTAAAGCGACGCGTTCGAGCTCCCCATCCAGCCCCACAAACATTACAGGAACTGAAAACTGCTATCGAAGAAGAATGGGAGAATATCCCTTAACATGTGATTTTAACATTGATTAATTCGATGCCAAATCGCATGAATGCTGTCATTAATGCTTTAGGAGGCAATACAAGTTATTGAATAAAAAGATTTTTCGACTAAACCATTTTTTCTTTAAAATTAAAGCAAACGTCTTAGTCTGTAAAATGGCAAAATCAACACTTAGGTCATTGAAGCTCATTTTAAAAAAAAAAAAGCAAATTCAGAACAATAGTACATGAGCCTAATGTTGATTATGCCAGCTACAAAATTGCACAAAAACTTTTTGATCTTTCATACAATTTTTTAAAGTTATGGACGTTACTACATCATTATGCTAGGTGGCTCGATTTAGGAGTCCGGGAGTGTATTATAAGGTAATTGTAACTTAAATTTAAGATGCTTTTTACATAGTTGTAAAGACATTTCGATAAAAAATATATGGTATAAAGCTTTTTAGTTTCGCAAGAAACATGAGATCTTTCAATTAAATGGCACATTTATTAGTTTCATATAAATGTGCCATTTAATTGAAAGATTTTGATATGTGATTTTGATTTTTGTGTTTTATTTTTAGTTTGTTTAATGATTGTTCCACGTTGTGGTGGAACGAATCGGCAGACATAAAAGTATGTCCCGGCTCGAAATACTTCAATATAATTTTGAAGCGGCTATTTAATTACACCTTCATACATTAGAGTTCAAATGTATTATATTACGCTTTAGCAAACTTACGAAATTGGCACTTTCGTAAGTTTACCAAAATATTTATTCAATAGTTTTCTTATGAAATTACGAAACTACCACTTTCGTAAGTTTGCTAAAGCGTAATATAACACCTTTGAACTCTCGTGTATGAAGGTGTAAAGTAACGAATATGCATTTATTTGTGATGCGTGTTATATATGTACAATCCAGTCATGGTAAATAAAAACAGGCGGATTTTGAAACTGAAATTTATCGCAGAATTTATTACATCCCTTTCCTAAAAATAAATATCGTCAATGTAAAGTTTCAAAACGCTCTCCTGTAAAATTTGGTTTTTGCAGTTTCGTAAGTTTACCATAAAGGTGACGATCATTATAGAAGAACTAACAAAGACGATAAAATAAATAAAGTAAGGTACAATAAGGACTATAATACGCTTTCAAACAACTCAACCAATAAAGGTCAGTCAAAAAAACAGACTAAAAGCGAGTCAGACTCACACCAGAAGCGCACCAAGGGTTCCGTACTTGCTACATAAACGTCCATAATTTTGGACTGCGTAGATTTATAGGATTGATTTTACAGCAAACAGTAGCCACCGATTTCAGTATATGGTTTTCTCTTCAACTCAATACCTTCCACGCATTCCCGAGATAACGGGACTTGACAGACAGACAGGGGGACAACAAAGTGATATAAAATCACTTTGTTTTCCGTCTGTCTGAGTTCCGTTTTTTTCCTTTTGAGGTTTTTAAATTAGTAAAAATATGGTAAGTAAAAATAGTAAAAATGTGAGGTCAAAATAGTAAAGTTAACCACTTTACTGTTTTGTAAAAATAGTATAAATCGACACCTGCAAGGAATAACATTGTAACTCAGTTGGCAGTTTTGAGTTACAATCATATTCTTGCTGTACAAAAAATGCAGATTTTTTTTGCACTCACTCCTGTAGCTAAATTCCTTTAAGTAAGGATTTGAATAGTGTAAAACATTGTAAGTGAGAGGCAACTGAAGTTAATAAAAGGGTATATTTAGTTACACATCCTCATCATCATTGTTTATGCTCGCCATTATTAATATAACATTGTAATACCAAGATACAGTCTTGTTCTTAGATATTATTATTCCTTATTAAATAGGCTACTATCGTAACCTTAAATACAACTATTTCATTCTGTCATAGCGAATAAAAATACTATCCAATCATTGTAACGTAAGTTACAATTATTTTCTCCGTAATAATTTGGAAGTTAGGTTAAAAGTACGATACCTAATATTGACTTACAATGAAAGTATTTGTTTACATTTCGCCGATCGCCTCCCGCGCGCTTAGTTGTGAGCGAGTTACGACGTACAAATGTCACATAGTTCACGGTAGTTTACATAGAATATTGTTTGATTTGGACTATTTTAGATTAAATGTAAGGTAAAAATAGTGAAGTTAACCAATTTACTATTTTTCTGGTTCCTTATTTCCTAGTTATATCCAGGGCAAACTATTTCACATTAAGCTCTTAAACTGAAACTATGTAAGTTTCAGTTTAAGAGCTTAATGTGAAATAGTTTCAGATTAAATCATATTCCATTTACTAAAGTCCTGCTTAACAACTCCGCTATATGTTTCAAACTGAATAAATCAAAAGCATTTAAATTCTGCTCAATATTTCAGCAGTCGATTCATCCGTATTATACTTGACTTTGCAGTTTCTCGTCTCGCATCGGAAAACATGTGTTGAGAATATATAATTGTTATGCGGATTGGTTTACAATATTCATCGAAGCTGTGGGTTTTAGTTGGGAGTTAGTTAACTTGTACACGTGGAATAATCAATGCGCTTGTCTGGATATATCTCATAAGCTCGCGTATACTCTAAAAGTAGATTTTGCACGTCATACAAACCAACTCATCATTCTTTAAAAAGTTGGCTATTTTAAGACAGTCTTTTAAATCTTTTTTTGATTTAATGAAAGAAAAAAAACCGACGTATTGAGAACCTTATCCTTTTTCGAAGTTGGTTAAAGAATGCTGAAATAAAAAAGTTTTTTGTAAAAAATAAAACCAACATAAAAAAAATAACTGAAAAGTGGAAATTAACTCTAGTTCCGGAAGACGGTTGCAAAAAAGTCAACGAAATCAACAAAAGTCACCGACTTCCGGAAGTAAAGTTATTTTCCACTTTTTAGTTTTTTTACAAAAAAAAAAAAAATATGAGTGTTGCTCTGCAAATTTTATAAAATACAGTCTAAAACAAAAAATTCAACTTTGTAAAACATTGTCCCAATGAAACTACGCCACATAAATGCGTACAAATAAAAAATAATGCTCTGAAGGTCTTGTTATCTGTGCTATAAGTTTGTATCGTTATGCTTTAACAATTCCTTTGAAAGATACTTAGATTCTATCTAGAATATTGTGGCCAAAGCCAGCAATTTGGCCTCGATACTAAAATTTTATCTCCAAATATCGTGCGTAGAAGAGCTAAAGTTTTCTCCGTTTGAGAACTATAATCATTTTATTTGGTTACGCACCGATACTCCAAGTTTTGGCTGTCGTATTGCTGATAGGAATTCCAAGAGAAGTTTATGTTGAATTGAAACATTTTTATTAGTTTAGGTAAATACTAGTGGCTGAATTCTTATACAAGCCTACAATGTTGGTTTACTCGTATACCTTTTTCTAACTTCCCCCGCTCTAGGGAGAGCGGGAAGGACTGTCAGACTTGTATTGACTGAAACCCACCCATGTTCCTTCTTTTGCTCTTTATTTTCCGGGGCGGTGGTATCTAACAACGGCGTTTTATAACAACCCGCAGCTCCGGTGCCCTTATACCCTACTTCTTTTCATGACATTTGAGTTTTAAAATCGTGTTTGCATCATATTTATGTATACCATAGAAATACTACAGATATTTATTGTTGGCAACACTAACAGAGTGCAAAAAATATTAAAAAAAAACATTTTGTTTAATTAGACTGGCAACATAAAATTTTACTGTCAAGATTTATTGTCACACGCAAGTTTATTGTGTCCTACAGTAAATATTTTACCACATGACGCTGGCAGAATATATTCCAGAGTTTGTATTCCAACTCGACTCGTCAAAACAAACCTCTTACTAAATGAATACAATATTCTATTTCTTATGTAATACTTTAGTATCTTCAGTTGACCACGACAACAGTATCGTAACTAATTAAATTTTGTTAAATTGTATAATACTAGCGTCGCTCCGCGGGTTCGCCCACGTAGACCGAGATACAAAAGTAGTATAAATACTACTATCTGTGTGAAAAATTGCATTCGAATCCGTTCAGTCAGTCAGTCAGTCCAGTAGTTTTTGCGTGAAAGAGTAACAAACATACATCCTCACAAATTTTCGCATTTATAATATTAGTATGAATAATTAAGCGAACAACATACATAATAAAAAAACATTTCCCAATTCAGGCACCGGATTTAACTTTGTTCTGAATTTTATGTGTAAAATTTACCTAAACGTACTTTAGTCTATAGATATTTTTTACGCTTTGCTTTGCCCTTTATTGTTTAGTACTTTGAACAGTTAGGTATGTGGCAGTGAGCACATTATTAATGTTACTGAATTCAAAACGACTTCATGAAACTTGACTGAAATAACGTAAGTTGCCGTTCTTGTGTAACAAATGAAAAAAAACTTCTAAAGCGTCTGTTGGTTCAGAGGGGCTTGCCAGAGCCTCTGAAAGCGAGAGGAAGGCCAAAGAAAAGATGTATGGGTTGTGTAAGGAATGATATGAAGGAGAAAGGAGTAAATTAATGATGCCTTGGGAGAATGGAAGAAGAAAAGGTGTTGCACCGATCCCAAATAGAATGGAACAAGGGCAGGAAAATGTATTTTTTTCTTTATTAATTTTGGGACATTTACCGCAATGCGTATGCCAGTCCCATCGTAACTAAATACACGTGTATCTTCATATCAGGGTCATGAACCTGAACAGACTCTTCGCATCATCACCATTTGGCCTAGATAAAATGTTGTGGAAAGTGCCTACTTCGAATCTGTTCAACCTCAAGACCCTAAACAGTTCAATTCTCTCAGACTCATACCGAACACATTCCATCAGTAAGTGGTGTAAATCTTCAACAACTCCACACTGTACACAGTTTGGCGAGTTCGTTTTCTTCATCATGAAGGCAAACTTATTACAGGAAAATAATGAATGATGAATATTTTTCTGAAAAAAAAAACACTTCCTCGTATTTTCGGCAAACCCTTTTTATAGGGTTTCTAGTTCGCCATTTTTAGGAGCCAGCCATTCATTGTCATCTAACCTAAGCAATATAAATGTGTAGTGCCATTAGTAACATTTAAGCTAAATCTTCTATTCAGTTAGGTTCGTACAACATCATAACTAATTGGGACAAGCCTATATACCTAATTAAAATTAACTGTAAGTATGTGCACTGCTGTACTAACAATGACATTCATTTACAAGTGATAGACGGGACAAGACGAAGAAAATTATAATCAACCTTATTTATTTTAGGTATAGGTAACGAGTTGAGGGTCAGAAGACATCTCGCACTCACCAGGGGGTAAAAACAGAAAAAAGGTAAAAGAAAGATATTTTTTTCGATCATCACGCGCGGGTCTAAAGTAACTATGCCATGCGGACAAAGTCGCGGGCGAAAGCTAGTATACTATAAAAGTCATTAAAGGAAGATAAAACTGGATCTTATTAACAAAAAACTTTCAATTAAACTAATCTTATAAATAAATTAAATTAAAAAATAGCGTCAAAAAGTTCGTCCTCAAAACTTGCAATTCATTTGGAACTTGTCCTCAACCATGTCTCCACACACCTACTACACAACCCACGTAATGTCCGGAGACCGGCGATACTCCGACACGTGTCGGGAGCAATGTGACGTAATCGTACTTGCGGAAAATTCACAGGTAAACTAGCTTGTGTTGGCGGCTCCACCCGCGTGAAAGTAGGAAAAAGCAAACATACTGCCAAGATAAATAGTTAACTATGTGGTTTTTACTTCATACACACTTGTGTGGGTTTTGTTGAATGTTATAATAAACATTTTAGTGATTTTCCAAAACATTATTATGTTGATGCAGGTAACAAACAAAAATATCGGCATTATTGCCATAAATAGTTTTATTGTCATATTCGAAAATATTGCCATTTTCTATAAAAATGAAATATCTATGAAAAATGTTTAATCCTTACTAATACTATAAAACCGAAAGTGAGTTTGTTTGTTACGTCTTCACGCCTAGAGATAGTTGAGACCCTGGAGACGGATATGAGCATTTTTTTAAACAAATTTTCTTTATTTATATAATTAGGTACATATAAATTACATTTTTAAATATTTCCTAATATATATTTTTTTTTTAAACGGAGAAATGAGGGAAGAAAAGGCAAAACTTAGCTTTGCTATTACAATAAATAAGGCGCAAGAGCAAAAACTACAGGTAGCAGGTACCTGCAAATCAGGAAAAGGGAACTGTGTTACCTACCCTGAATTTAACGCGAGCGAAGCCGTGGGCAAAAGCTACTTATTCATAATCCAATAACATCTACGAAACCTTTATAGGGTTCCGTACTTCAAAAATAAAAATTGGAACCCTTATAGGAATACCTTCTAGTTCGTCTGTCTGTCTGTAATCTTTTATCTCGGGAATGCGTGAAGTTACCAAGTTCAAATTAAAAACTTATACTCCATCTATCTACCAGACTTACACAACCGGTACTTAATGTTTAAAAATGGTCCATTCCTTACAGCAACTATATTAAACTATCAGTAGGTATATAATTTTAATTTTATTTCAATCAAGTTTTTTTCATAAAAATAAATAGGCTCTTAAATAACGAGCTAACATTAATTTAAAAGTAAAAACGAACTTAAAGATAGCTCAAATTGTATCAAGAGGCATATAAATCTAATTACCCTCAATATTTACAGAGAAAACCTGTTCAGGTGAGCCATTTCTAAGAAATCTAAACAACCTGTGACGTTAACGGGCTATTTTTTGCGCCTGCCTTGTAAATTGCTTTTTAAAACCTGAATAACTCGAACGATTTCAACAAATTAGGCTTTGTTCGGTTTTTCTCAGTCACGCAAGCTTGCAGGGTCTTTAAAAACGAATAGAAGTATTTTTTTGACATGTGAGTTGGTTGTTTTGACAGCCGTAAATATTTGTTTGTGAGTGACGGAATAATGTTGGTAACATTGTTACGTATTATATGTATACCGCGGTTTTACTCGCATTTTTGGGAATTTGCTTTTAGAATATGCATCCCAATAACAATAATCTTATATGTTTTTTTTTTAATTCTGTGTCATTTTCTATTATGATTTATGGATCAGAACGTTTGGCTGTAAAAAATATTGATGAAGAACGATTGCATGTAGCGGGGATGAAAATTTTAAAATGGATGTGTGGAATGACAAGAGTGGAAAAAGTAAGGAATGAGCTAAATGAGTACTATATTGGAGGAAGTTTGTAAGTTGTGCTTGCTTAAGAAAAACTGAAAGGGAGTCTGAACTGAAGTCTGGCACTCCTCCCGCTCCAAGCAGAGCGGGAAAGTAATCTGATGACTAACCTTCCCAAAAAAAAGGATTTGTTTGCAAGATGCTATCAATATTACAAAAAAAATGGGACTATCAAAAAATGATAATGGAAAAATGTATAGAAAGCTTGAATTTTCTCACGTTTTCCGATAAAATCCGTTTCTTAGTCACACTCCAGTTTCGATGGATAATACATTGTTGCTGACTTTGATGAATCCTTACGATAAATATGTCCCGACGCGATATCTCATACAGGGAACAAAAACTTAAAAGAAACGATTTATTTCAACCGTATTCATGGGTTGTCTGGAAGGTATTGGCAATGCAAAATTAGACTAGAGTAGTATGCAAAAACAATCTTTCCTTTAACAAAGATAAGCAGAAACCCTGAAATAATCCTTACTAATATTATAAAAGCGAAAGTGAGTTTGTTTGTTTGTCACGCCTAAATGGCCAAACCGATTTTGATGTATTTTGGTACAAAGATAGTTAATTCTCTAGAGAAAAAAGTGAGAAAAGGGGGAGAAAGAGGGATGAAAAGGGGAGAGAAAGATATATTTTTTTCGATCATCACGCGTTTTAAAGTTAGCGTTAGCCTAAAGTAACTATGCCACGCGGACGAAGTCACGGGCGGAAGCTGGTTTAAAATATAAACTCGATAAAGCATCTTAAGCATCGATTGTATAAATATTGGCACTAGGCAAAGCCAAATCTTTTCTTGTTTTAGGAGAAGTAAGGCCGTGAATAAAACTGACGTGAATTTAAAAGTGATCAGCTTTATTTTTGTTGTAAGAGAAATAAGGCTGTAAATAGAACTGACGTGAATTTAAGTCATCAGCTTTTCATTCACATGTTTTCATATACCCTAGTTTGAACAACCTCACAAAAATAAACTCTAAAAAATTATTTCAATTAGACCATTACAAAAACTTTAGATTGTCAAAACAGATGCTGCAACAGTCCAAGATACACAATCATGACATAATAACTTGAAAAAGTAATGTAGTTGCCCATTATAGAGCGTTGATCTCTATGGAGAAGAATGGGCAAGAAACTCCATGGACACTCTTTTTAAACATAACATTTTTACAAAATCGTGGTTACGTCATTCATGTTGACCTTATATAAATATGTGAGAACGATGTAGAAAGACGTGACAGTAAGAACGTCCAGAGTAAAAGTAAAATTAAATTTTAAAAAAACCATGGCAGCTAAAAGATTACTAGTCCCAACTGACAGCACCCGTTCACGAACATGACGTATGGATCAGCCCCATTCTACTCAACCATTTTGAAGGGAACTAAATGACCAGACACACCCGCCACATGGCAATCTCTCAACCACCAGAGCACCGTCGAGTCAATGAAAGTCCTTAGTACACACACATGGGCATTACAATTATAAAATAATTATAAAATCAATGCCAATTAGTAATTTAAATCCCGGATAATTAACGTTTGTAGATGTAGATTCTTGTTTAACAGTAACGTAAGATTACACTTATTTTTTTGTGGTTTCAATTTTGGTTCCATAGATAACACGAATAAGTGTGATGGTCTATTTCAGACCCTGAAATATAACCACACCTTACTGATACATGCTGTATGAAGACGGAGAAAAGTTCTAAGTAAGACTGTAAATGGGTGCCGTATTGACGCCAGGGCCACTACCTGCCGGGATTGCGGATTCTTCGAAAGATAAACCGCGCCCGGGAACATAAAGGGTAAAAGAGAACACGAGTGGGTCAGTAAAGACTGAAACTCTGATATTTAACGTAAGATTACAACACTCCACTACCAAAATCCCCACATACCTACATACAGAAATTCTAATAAAAACAAATTGAATATCACAGTCATTCGGTCTCTAAAGTCTTGTACATGACACGTTATTTTCTCCGATTCTGTCCTCAAAGTTTCAAGGGCTGAACGACAGGATTTGCGGGACCCACATTTACCCTTATATGACTCTCAACAATTTGGTTCCCTTCTCAAATAGAAACAAGGAGAAATGCGGTTGACGGCGGTATGTGGACGTTTTTGGTGACCGTTTTTTTTCTTAAATGTGACGTGTATGAATATGAATTGGGGATGATTGTATGGATTGGAAGTGGTTGAAGACCTGATTTTGTGAAATTGATTTAGGGGCTTGGGTTGTTGAACTTTGTTCTATTTAGTGTGTTTTGAAATTTGTTAAGTGACTTATATTTCTGATATTATGATCTGACCTGAGGACCTAAACAAGTTGTAATTGCTACGTAAATAGTCTACGTTATTCAGTATGAGTGTAGTTTTTGAAAAGGTGTTTTTTTTAAATCGATTGTATAATTTTTGAGTTAAATCGTAGCAAACCAACCAAACAATTTTTACCTCTTTATTATATTACTTTATATTTTTCTCATTAAATGTATTCTATGCAGCCGCTTGGATGTTGATAGTCCCTATTAAACCTTATTGCCAAAGACTTTTACGATACCCACAGGTGAATTCACAATCAAACTTTATCGTACTCTAATCAACTTGATTGGTGCTTGCTACTAATTACTACACTAAAAGATAAGGTTTCCTTATTGTTTTCATCGAAAACTCCGTTCGATTCTCGAGTTCAAATACTCATTTTCTTTGTAAAGCTTCTTTTGTAGTTTTAATTGATTTATTAGTTAGACTCTCAATCGCAGAAAGAGCACTGTGCAAATGAATTATTAAAAGCTTTTTTTTAATTTTGCTTTAAGCTTATATGGATTTTCCATTTTCGACATTAAAATTGAAGTGTTAAAGTAACTTGTTAAAAACTGTTATTTAACCAAAACAAAATACAGTTAAATTACTAGTTAATAAAAATCTGAAATAAAAAAAAAACGAATCATTTGGTTTAAGTTGCTACTGATGTCATTAAAAACATCATGAATATTAACCGTCCTCCCGGATTACTGGAAAAGGGGAAATCGGCTGCAGTTTACAAATAATACGTTAATGAGGGTTTAATATTGAAGTGTACCTAATATTAAATATGAAATGCGCTTTTAACTGTTTCGTTTGATCAGTTCAGAAAAGTCAGGGAATTATTTGAGTGTATGGAAATCCTTACTAATATTATGAAAGTGAAAGTTTGTTTGTTACGTCTTCACGCCTAAATGGCTTAACCGATTTTGATGAATTTTAATAGTTGAGTCTCTGGAGACGGACATGGGCTAAAATAAGTGAGAAAAGAGGGAGAAAAAGGGGAAGAAAAGGGGAGAGAAAAATATCTTAAAGATTAAAGATAGCGTTAGCCCAAAGTATGTCGCGGATGGAAGCTAGTTTAATATATTTCTTTTTTTCGTTGTTTCAATGTTGGTTCCTCAGAGAATGCTTATCAGTTTGATGGTCTGTTTCAAATCCTGAAATATAACCACATCTTACTGATACATGCTGTAAAATTAACGCGAGCGAAGCCGTGGGCAAAAGCTAGTTAACAATAATTTTTAAACGTCTTATTTGAAAAAAAAACTCACCCTACAAAAGTATAAAGGCGGACTAAATAATTTCGTAATTCTCGAATAGTCAACCAGCAAATCTAAGTTTTCCTTCGCTAATGACTGTAAATAACAAAGCTACATTTTCTATCTTTATATACAAAACGAAAACCCACACGTAAACATCATTCATGCGATAAAACCACATTGACCCTTCTAATCCGCTTTATTTCGTTTTCGCAATTAAAAAAGTAAATACGCACCCGACCATTGGGCCCGGACATAATTAGAGCTATCGAGCATCGTTAAGTCTGTACAAGTTGGCTAAGGATAATCTCCACTTCGTGTATACACGTCACGTTTTGATACTTAGAAGTCCAGATGTTGGTAAAAGAGTGTTTACTTGACAAAACAATGCTTTCTGATTCTCTACGATAAGTCATTTGTAAAATTATGCTGTATTAACTCCGCGTCGTCGATTTTTAGGGCTACCAACGCTTGCCGCGGATAGTCCATGGATGGATGACCTCTCCCTGTTTAGCTTTTTCACAACTATGTTGGAGTCGGCTTCCAGTCTTACCGGAATCGGATGAATATCAGCATTTTAAAAGGAACGACTGCGTATAAAACTAGACCTCTACGATCCAGCTAATAGCAATCCTTACTAATATTATAAAAGCGAAAGTGAGTTTGTTTGTTTGTTACGTCTTCACGCCTTAATGGCTAAACTGATTTTGATGATGATTGGTACAGAGATATTTGGGACCCTGGAGACGGTCATTTTATAGTGAGAAATGAGAGAGAAAGAGGGAAGAAAAGGGAAAACTTAGCTTTGCTATTACAATAAATAAGGCGCAAGGGCAAAAATTACACGTAGCAGGTTCCTGCAAATCAGGAAAATATATCAGGAAAGTGGAACTGTGTTACCCTGAACTTAACACGAGCGAAGCCGCGGGCAAAAGCTAGTTGATAATATTTTTATTTCCATTTCAATACAAAGATTTATATTTGCTGCTATAAACAAATGAACTGTATACTTTCTTCACCCAATTACAGATGATTGAGTTAAGTCCGTGCGAGTTGGCAGCGGATAATCCCCTCTTGATATAAACACGTCACGTATAGCGGTCTGCTTAACGTGGCTGGCCGTCACGGCGGTAGTAGACTCGTAGTCCCGCTTTTACGCTTGATCCCTCTCACGACCTCGGGTGATATGATTCGATGTTAAGTGATATGTGTGTGAGTCACTTGATTCCTATACGTGAGTACCATCGTACTGACTTCCGATGTTAGACACTTTCATAGTTCATTCGAGTGATTGTTGATTTTTATATCATTCCTTGTTATATCAAAGACTAGCTTTTGCCCGCAGCTTCACTCGTGTTAAATTCAGGGTAACACAGTTCCCCTTTCCAGATTTGCAGGTACGTGCTACCTTTAGTTTTTTCACTTGCACCTTATTTATTGTAATAGCTGGATGAAAGATGAAAGAAAAGGTTTAAAGGTTTTTTTTAAATGATTCATCAAAATCGGTTTTGCCATTTAGGCGTGAAGACGTAACAAAAAAACATACAAACTCACTTTCGCTTTTATAATATTAGTAAGGATTGACGGATGTGTATGAATCCAGCATTGTTGGGTCAGTTAACTAGTAAATTCAGCTTTGTGTTTAGACTTTTCTTTTGGAATGAAAGGCAAAAATTATCACTTTTATTACATACTCCATACAAATTACATAGAGTGACACGATGAGCGGTCTTATCGCTAAAAACTATTTTTAAAGACAACCTTTGGATGGATTGCAGAAGGGGAGTGAGACAATACCGCAGGGAGTCTACGGTGTACCAATTAAATATTAATTAAATCACATAAAAACTGATGTAAATATACAATAGTCTTGTAACAAGAGTAAAGAAACCATGTATGTTTAAGGAGAGTGACGTAGAATGCATGTCATGTGATCGTGTAGTTTGTGGCCACACGTTAACGTGACCGACTGTCACAGCGGTCGTACGCGTGTTACCATAGCCCCCCCCGCTCTTAGTCGATATGTCACGGCGACCGCATAAAAATATACGTTCTATGTGGATTGTCCTTTTTTGGCGTTTGAAATGTTGTGAGAAAATATTTTGTCGCATTTCGTTGGGAAAGGTTTGACATCGGTAGAGTTTATATTGTAATAAATCTCTTCCATGTAGATTTTTTACTCTAAAATATTGTGGGTCACATTTTAAACCCTTTAATGGGCATAGCAATCTGGCAATCGGAAAATAATGCCAAATTGTGGTCCTAGATATTATTGGTTAATTAAAACCGGTCAGGAGCGAGTCAGTCAAATTTGCGACATTAACAGCCATATATTTTGACTGCGTAGCACAAAGAGACCACAGAGTTGAGTATAATATACAGGAATGCATGGAATCTGATTCTGAATTTAAATCATAATTATGGTTTAAATTCAGAATCAGATTCCATGCATTCCCGAGATAAATGGTTTTGGCAGACAGACAGACAAGTAAAAGTTTAAGTAAAAGTTTAGTTTTTTCCTATTAAGGTACGGGACCCTAAAAAAATAGTTTTTTATGGTTTTTGAATAACTTTACACAACTGTTGTGCTACCAAATACATCTTTTGATGACACGTTTGGCGCAGTGGCTGAGCGATCGACTGCTGCACTGCGTGTCACGGGTTCGATTCCCACACGGAACAAATATTTGCATGGTCTATAGTTGTTCCGGGTCTGGCTGTTTATGTATGTGAATTTAAATGTTTGTAAACGCACCCACGATACAGGAGAAATTCTAATGTAGGACAACGTTTTTTTTTTAAAAAAAACTACCAGGAACATTTTCTTTAATTACTAAGTTGAAAATTATATTGGGAAATATATTCCCTTCTACAAATATTTTGCAACAGTATCCCATCCTGTTCTAAAATAGAATGTAGTGTAGAACACAATACCCCGTTTCCCGTTCACAATTGCAATTAACTCATCAATTTGCTATTTCTGCATTTGTTTATGAGCTGCAGTGTTGCGGTACTCGTTGTGGTGTGTGTCGGTAGCACTACATGTATCAACATTTGTTTTCATTAGGGGCCGTTCAAGTATAACGTTAACAATATAGGGGCGGGGGGGAGGGGATTATTTATTTTTAAAACTACCTTTTTTTTGTTACATTATTTTGCCATACACGCAAATATCTCAGGGTTTATTTGTGTACTGGCGATCTGTTCTTTTGTACTTAATACAGGATGTAATCTGATGGACATAGGCTTGTTTTTAACGTGAGATATGAGGGAGAAAACGAAAAGAAAAGGGAAAAACTTAGCTTCACTATTACAATAAATAAGGCACAAGGGCAAAAACTAGAGGTAGCAGGTACCCGAAAATCAGAAAAAGGGAACTGTGCCACCCTGATTATAACGCGAGCAAAGCCGCGGGCAAAAGCTAGTTTTTCGATAAGCAATATCAGCTTTCCAGGTTAAATAATTCATCACACCAAGTCTGAACACACGTTTGCCCGCTCTCCTTTACGACCGGTAAATGGGAATTATTAACAACAATTAACCAATCGACATGAATAATTTATCAGTTCAACTTTGATGGTTGTTTGTGCTAATATTGTGGCTATTAATAATAATGTTAACATTAATAGCTCCCGTGAAAACGTTTTATTTTTAGAGAACAAAGTTTAAGTTTTGCGTAAAATGTAAAATTTCAAGCTTATAATTTAAAATATGTGGGGTTAAATTGCTTGCTAAAAATGTATGCATTATTTTAGGGTTATGTTGTCTAAAAGGTGTTAACGTTATTATAACCCAACGTAGTTATTTTACTAGGCTGTATCTATAGATCTGCTGCTGATAGAACAGAATGGGTGAATTATGACCACCATAGCAAGCCGTCATATAAATATCTGAGCTGTCATTAGTGCCATAACTTCGAAAAAAGTATGTATGTTCTAGAAGTTTCTGTCTTCCCGAAAGCTCTCGAAAGAGACCGTGGCTCCGGAACATAAGGGGCACAAAAAGAAACATTGGAGGATAAAAGTCTGATACTCCCCCCCGCACCGCCCAGAGTGGGGGAAGTTATTTGATAATTTCCCACCCGAATAAAATCCTTTTTCGACCTTTTTGTATCTATTTTGGGGTCAGCTTTTAGTCAAACTAGAGCGACTGCCTAACAACCGAGTTACACCATAAAGTACCATTTATGCAGATAAAGAATCTTTTCTTAGTTCATCCCTGTTAAACTTGACGACACGGTTGGCGCAGTGGCTGAGCAATCGACTGTTGCGCTGAGTGTCGCGGGTTCGATTCCCGCACGGAACTAATATTTTCGTTGTAATACTTTCGGGTTTACATATACAGTACGTAATGGGACCTACAGATCAACCTAGGTAAGCGAGGCTTGACCTCAAGATGGATTTGATCGTCTGTTACTATTAAGCCACTAGCTTTTCAATATATAAAACATACTAATGGCAAACATAGTCTAAATAATTACTGTTAGTGTGTCGTTTGAAGTAGGCAAGTAGTGTGTAGTTTATTTTTGTATCCACTTTCATAACTGCAGAATACTATTTTGGTAACTGAAAAAATAGCTTTAAAAATTTAATAACAGACATTCCTGGCAATATTTTTTTATTGTTCCAAATAAAAGAACTGGAGTTGCAAAAATTCCGTCAGCTTTTTAGTTTAAGCTTTATTGAAAATTCACCTGTACAATGTACATACAACAACGTGGCGTGCCTGTCCAAACATATGTCGTGGGTATACTAGGCAAGAATGCTTTGACGCCCCTTCCAATTTATAGTGGTGTACGCACCTACTAAACTTGGAGAAGCTCGTGGCTAAATAATAGCAGCCGTTCAGGTCGATCTTTAAGTAAAGCCACGCTTGCCTAAGTTGTTCTGTGGATGGGTAACCACCCGTTACATACCGAGTTTCCTCCGTAGCAGCGTTAAGATGTTGGTCTTGGCATTCATTTGTAGATCTTTGACAGTCGTAACAGGTAGTCAGTGTCCCGAAAGTCTGACAACCAGTTTTATCAAGTGGTATCGTATTACCCTGAACACATAACTCAAACCAAGTTAATATAGAAACCCTATTTATTATATTAGGCTTGGAATAAATAGACAACGCATTCTATTTGTTTTCAACTGACCTATTATCAAAACACAGATACGCCGAACAGTAAAAGAAAAGTGAACAACAACATATACAATTAAAAATTTAAATGGCAGGAGAATCACGATGAATTTTCATGATTTTCAGTTATAGGAATGTTTCAAAATGTTAGATCTAAGGAAGAAAATTGTTAAGTGAATGATCGATAGATAAATCAGTTATTTGATGCAACAAAAAAGACACTAAACAGGAATTAACACACAACATATTAAACATAAAAAAGAAAAGACATAATTTAAAAAAATATAGATGTTAGATTAACCCATAGACAATTAGAAACATCACACACATTAATAACGCCCACTACTGGGCTGAATCAATGAACTACTGACTTACTGTTCTCTTAAAATACTTTTAAAGGCATGAAAAATAATTATTAAACACACGACTATTATTAAAATGCCCATGGTGCATTTTTCCAAAAATTACACCAAAAATTATTTCAAATAAAACCAGGTTTTAAATCTAATTTGCATTGAAAATTTCAAAATACGTTCTTGCAAATTTTAAATTCATTCGACAGCTAGGAAACTTGGAAGAAAGTAAACGAGGCTTTTACCAACATCATTAATTAAATTGTCGAGTTTGAACGCAGCTCTTTAGTTAAATTACTGGAATCAAATAATGTACTACCGTAATTTATTGACTATGGTTAAAATATTTATTGCCTCTAACTAGAATCGCCCTTGGAAATAGGTCATAACTTAATGTAATTACGTCAACCAATTTAAATAAAATATTTATAGAAATACCTGAAAACTGCGATTAGTATTTTATTTTCGTTTGTACTAAGTTGAGAAATAATGTTTCATTTAAGTTTTGTTACATAATAAATATGAAATTGTGATATAAGAACAAAGTAGTTTAATACCTTGTTAAAAATCATTCTCTATGTCCTTAAAAAGAAGAAAAAAATAGTCAGACTGGAATTTTGACGGCACTGTTGGCGCAGTGGCTGAGCGATCGACTGCAGCCCTGTGTGTCGCTCGTTCTATCCCCGCACGGAACTAATATTTTATGACCTACTAGTTAGTTGTTTCGGGTCTGGCTGTTTGGTTTGTGTATGTGAGTTTAAATGTTTGTAAACGCACCCACGATACAGGAGAAATACCTAGTGCGGTGCAGTGCCTCCGGCATGTTTGCCTAGTACAGCACGGATAGCTTCCACGCGGTGCTTCGCAAAAGGACGGCCACCCTGTGGTCTCAACTAAAGCGTAGCACCAACAGGCTTTTCAGTGTGTTGTCGGAGATTTATTTTCGTTGGATCCCAGTTTTTGATCCCATTTTTTAGGTATTAACGATGGGTCCCATTTGATATTACCATTGAATCCCATTTTATGACAACATGTGTACATTTCAGAAGAAAAGTGATTTACTTTTATTAAATATTTCAAAAACACCGTGTGTGTATTTTGGATTTTTTAGGATTGTTGCCACTGGGGAATAAATGAGACAAATGATGTACTCCAAATAGTACTAGACTGGCATGAGTTAAAAATGATCAGGTTTATTTGTGATGTTTATAAATAAATAAATATGAACGCCTTCAAAACAAGCGCCTCTAAGCTCAAAAAAAAATACTGCCGTCATAATTTTTCCATATTTTTTTTTATATAATGTGGCCGTTTCTGGCACACAGGTCACAGTTTTAACCTAACCTTTTTTTTGTAAATAAGTAATTATCCTAATCTAAATAGTTCAGTTCCGGGTAAACAACTAAAAACAATCTCTTTTTTCTATAAATGCAAGTCGTTTGTGGCACTCGCCGGCCGCTGCCGCGGCACCGCTCGCTCCGCTCGCTCGGCTCGTGCGTAGGAGGTCACAGTTTTAACCTAACCAAACCTAGTTCCCGGTTCCTATAATTTGTTTGGGTAATGAAATTTTGTCCAAATCTTTTCGGAAAAACGGCAGGCACCCGTTATTCTAACATAACCTATCCACATACCCAAATTTCATCCAAATCAGTCTAGAAGTTTGAGCGTGTTGGAATAACAAACATACATACAAAATTTCGCCTTAAAATATTATTGTGATTTTGTTGTTGGATGTACCCGCATTCAGATGTTTTTAAACATCTGGGATCCAACGGAAATAGTTTTTGGGATTCAGTGGCAATAAAACGTATTTTTTTAGTATTTTTCAAATTTGGGATTCAACGGAAATATATAATAATGTTTTGTGGGATCCAACGCCAAAAATATTAAAGTGGGATCAAAAACTGGGATCCAACGAAAATAAGCGTTGTCGGATAGAGTGGACATCCAAATCCTGAGGCAGTGGTCGCTCATACATGTCCAGCAGATTGATTGTTTCAAATTTTACTAACATAGTTTTTAAGTTTCTTCTACTAACATATTTATTATTATATGGACTTGTAACTTTATGTGCCTGGTCTGAAATAAATATTTTCAATTCCAATTTCAATTTAAAGAAAAAAAATAGAGTGGGTAGACCACTTCACACGAATGCACCCGGAGAGACGGGTAGAGATCCACCACACACTGAATGCCTCAAGACCGCAGCGAAAGGGTAATGATCTGATTATTTGCGAGGCTAACATAGTATTGTAAAAAGTCTGATAACATTGTTTAAACCTGTGAAAGTACAGCATGGTTTGCAAAGACATTCGAATACTCAAAGTTTTAAATAAAGATTTAAAAAAAAATAGAACGGCTTAGCCTTGTTTTTTCATTCTTATGTGAGACTAGCTGGCGCCTGTGGCTCGCAAGATATCGAAAAAAAAAGATTTTCCAGACTATAATCTACCTGTGTATCAAATTTCATAAAGATCCGTTAAGCTGTCTTGACGTGGAAGAGTAACAAACATCCATACATCCATACATCCTCACAAATATTCGCATTTCTAATATTAGTAGGAAGTAGGATACACACAACATCAAATAAACATGAAATTTTTGAGTAAAATTATAATAGCTAGTCGAATTGAGTTGAATTCTACTGTTCAGTGCTTATAAATTCAAACTCGACACAAACACATTATTAATTAACAGACTAATTTAATTTTGAGGTTTCCTCAAGTTTCATATTTCATAGTTCCCAATTGGTTTCGATTTCATTAACGTACTAATACCCTCCAGACAGAGAAAATTCTGTCAGATTATGGATTTGTTTGTAAGACTTGGTTGTGTATTTCATATGAACGCGTGCTGGCGCAAGCTTGTGCGTTTTTGTCACACGATGAGTTCAAACGTAAAGATTTATTCAGAGTATTCTAATTGAAGTTTGGAGCCTGGCAATGTGTCATTGACCATTTTGAGAATCATGAGAACGCATCGCGGCATTATACCATCCCTGCCGCATAGGACGACGCCTAATTCTCCAAAGATATAATTTCACTAATATTTGAAACTAAAACATTGTTTTCAAAAGCTAAGCTGTTATAAACTAAGTATGTCACCACATTTTTTTATCAAACACTCTTTTTAGGCATGTTTATGTAGTACATTTCTTATTTTAATGACATTTATTTAAAGATTTTTAGGTGAAATATAAGCATCAGTATATTAGTATTATAATACATACTTAATACGACTTAACATTTTTCCTTTAAAAAAAACCTTCCCAATTAGTCACTCACAATGCATAAATTCAAATAATGCCTCAAAATACAAACAGTACTTACAAATTGTTTTTTCAACGGGACCAAACCAGCGACCTTGTTTAGAAAACGGTCACTCTTCCCTGTCATTTGTCAAATATTTTGATAAGAATGTCAACCGGAATTCTCGGAAACAATTCCGTAACACTCGACAGGAGTACCAACCTTTGGAAAATTTTATGAAAATTCTATTTATTTAACCCAATTAATAGCTGAAATGTTTATGAAATGGTAAGATAATTTCAACAAAGTCCGAAGTCAACCAGGAGTTGATTAAGATTAACGGATTAAGGCCCCGAAGTCTTCGCAAGACCTGGGGCTGACATTGTTAGGGATTATTATTAATGGAGCAACTAAACGGCTATCTGACGGGCCTAGTGTACCCGACACTTCGTGTAACTCGTTTGGAACGGGTTAAAACGGGGCTGAATCTAAAACCTTTTTGCAATCTGGTTTTTCGGTCAAGGATTTCTATGTTTGAATGTAGTTAAGTCGGGGAACGTTAAATTTCAACTGTCATTCTTTGACAGTTATTTATTATCCTTACTAATATTATAAAAGCGAAAGTGAGTTTGTTTGTTACGTCTTAACGCTTACATGGCTAAACCGATTTTGATGAATTTTGGTATAGAGATAGCTGGGACCCTGGAGACGGACATAGTCTAACTTTATTTAAAAAATAAGTAAAAAATGAGGGAGAAAGAGGGAAAAAAGGGAAACCTTAGCTTTGCTATTACAATAAATCAGGCGCTATGGCAAAAACTACAAGTAGCAGGTACCTGCAAATCAGGAAAGAGGAACTGTGTTATCCCGAATTTAACGCGACCGAGGCCGCGGGCAAAAGCTAGTTTATTTATAAAAACTTTATGTCCATGAATAAATAATACTCACTGTACAAAGGCGGACTTAATGCCTCAGTTATATGACATGACTGTATTAAGGCAAAGGGATTTTCCCTGATTTAACAACAATACCTGTGTAACTTAGTCAATTTTATCTATTTCTATTCAAACATCGAACTTAAGATTCAAATTAAGAAGTTTTCTTTAATCAAAAGGAAATGAAATTGCTTCTATTAATGGAATTATTGAAAACAGAGTCTAGATAAAATGCATTACAATGATATTCGATAGACGGAACAAATTATTGGAAAACTAACTTCCATATCTTAAAATTCATTTGTACATTAATTTACGTTTTATATTCTGTAGATTAAATGTAGTCATAACAACCACTTATTTTCCTAAATCACAATTCCACAAGAATAATTCCGTGTCTATTTGCTAGGAACCAACATTCCCATCTAATGGAACCGTTCAATGAAATATGAGTAAAAGATAATGAAGGCAAACAGAACCGACCCATTTATGGAGGGTAACGTACTCAAACCTGAATCTTTGATAATGGTGAGATGAGATCTCGATAAATCTCACTTCATACGTCAGGACCCGTATGACCAGAATAGCAAGTACTGTATCACGGGTCCTGATCTTGGATGAAATATATGATTTACATATTTAGATGTTTTTGTGGAGTTATTGGTCCTAGGAAGGTAGTGTTGTGAAAGGTAAGGATAGAAAGAAAACTTGTCCTGGCAAAATGTTTTGTAAGATATATGTGTATCTTTGTGTTATATTACAATATTAACAAAAAAACTTATTAAAAATTGGATGGAAAGTACGTGTATAATATTTACATATTTATCACGGTTTTAGTGTCAAAGACCTTTTATTTATTGTAGAATTATTTAAGTTATGGCAATTTATCAGTTTAGATAATCAATAAGCTATATTATATTATATTTCCAGCATATAAGCGCAGGTTAAAGTTAGCGTTAGCCCAAAGTAACTATGGAACGCGGGTGGAAGCCAGTTAGTAATATTGACAGAATAATATTAAATAACTTACATTAACATTGCAGCACGGTTTTAGCTTAACACACTTGGTATCTGCCTTACTATTTTACCAGCAACAACCTTTATACTATAGATATATTATGGAACCCACAAAATACCACCCAGGATCTGTCTTAAGCTGAACAGTTGTAGCACAAGAGCCCTCAGGTTATATAACTCTGTACTCACTATCTATGACCTGAGGGTCATTCATATTCTTTATTGCACACATTAATAAAATAAAAATACACACAAATTGCGATAAAGTTTATGTACAATGGCGAGCTTAACCCAGAATTGTCATCTCGACAAAATACCAATATATACCAAGACTGGTAAGAGAAGCAATCGAGATTACCAAATCTAGAAACATCAACTGGGAGGATGGGTTCCTACTGTCAAGAGCCTGTCTCCAGAATCCAGTGGTTCGATAATGTATTTGACGGCACGGTAGGCGCAGTGGCTGAGCGATCGACTGCTGCGCTGCGTGTCGCGGGTTCGATTCCCGCACGCAACAAATATTTGTATGACCTGAAGATAGTTGTTTCGGGTCTGGCCGTTTGTGTATGTGACTTTAAATGTTTATAAACGCACCCACGATAAATTCCTAGTGTGGGGTAACGTTTTAAAAAGAAGAAAAAAAAACGAAACAAGTGCCGAAAAAAAAACAGGACCGGATTCAGTGAGTTTTGTGTGTCGAAAACAATATCGAGTTGTGAGTGACAGTTCTACCGAACGCAAAAAACGAATCAGCTAAAGGGTAGACCGTTTTCTCTGCTTATAGACTTTCAATAACATTAATCCTTGCAATAAGTTCAGGTTGTTTGTGATCATAACATGTGCAACTACGCCGACATTATCGGAAATTCAAAATAAATAAAACATTGTAAATATCCCGTTTTAATTGTTTTATAAAAATATAAAAAAAAGAAACCTGTTTATTTGGCACTTGAAACATAATAATAAAATAAAAAGGTTTATTGCAGAAACTTGTACAACTTTTACAGTAAATATTACATTGGGACCTCCTTTTAAGTAAAATATATACCTGTGCTAGGAGGCCCCGCTCTCCAATAACAGATTAGAAAATAGTACAAGTGCTACAGAATAAAAGAGACAAAATATAATAAAAATTAAATTAAAAAGAAACCATAAATAAAAAGTAAAATCAAAGAAATCTACAAAACAATCTATAATAACATTAGAGAACGCTCCAGTTATTATGTGTGCTGATTTATTTTGCGTTACTTTCTTTCTTTATCGTGTAGCTAGTGCCGATCTGGTATCCGAATTTTATACTGTCTACTAGCCTTTGACTTTATTTTGTAATTGTACTGGGTATATAAAATGTACACCAATCTTCGACAGTACCTACAAGAAAGTCAACATTTAGAAGGGAAGAAAGAAAAAAGACATTTATTAGACTCACACTGAACAAATATAAAAAACAAAATTAATAAAACAAAAAATATATATTTAAGATAATCAACTAAATTGGTCTTGTACGGGGCCAAAAAGCCTTTATCTCAGCTTGAGGCTCTAACACGGCAAATACTTCACAACGCTATATTCGTGTATGAAATTCATACCTACTATATTTTACAAGTTTTATACCCAACATCATGTCAAAGAAAATTATAAGATAAGAAAACTACAAGACGGGCGAAGTAGGTACAAAGTCAAACAATAAAAGTTAAAAAAATAGTTTCAAAATTTTTGAAGAAAACTCAAGAAGCTGAAACACTGAGAAATAACACACATTTCTCGTTCATTATTGTTAATAACTGCAATCATAGTGGTTACCCTCATCGTTGAGGAGCGCAAATGGAACAAGTCCTTTATAATAAAATCTTCAATTACTTTCATTCATGTTTACAAAACCCAATTCAAGAACAAAATATTCATTCATTGTTTTGTGTAACATATGGAACTGCCAAAAACGTAGCTCTAGGCTATGCTAAGTGCCGTGCCGGGGTTGTGGGTTATTCGAAAGAAATACCGCGGTCCCGGAACAAAGAGGCCAAAAGAAGGATCATGGGTGGGTTTTAGTCAGTAAAAGTCTGACACTCTAAGTAGTCCGCCCCTTAGAGTGTCAGACTTGACGAAAATTATTTGTTAAATTCCCATCCGTAAAAAAAAGCTGCGCTAAGTAGTAGGAGAGAAGAAAATTATCGAAACTATCTATTGAAACACATACATAACATGACGCCTGCAATCCCCAGAGAGTTACGCAGAGTTAACACGTTCAACGCCATGTCGGACATTGCTGGGCGACACTTAACTTTCCCTATAAGCCACACAAAAGATTTGAAATGGTCAAAAAATCGTCTTTGTTGTTTTATCAATATTATGATTAAATATGCATTTTAAACTTATAAAGCATTGACAGAACCGCGGAAATCTTAATAAATATTAGGTCCTTACATATGAAATTGGCGTTTTGTATGGAAGGAACAAAAAGTCGAATATTTTTTAATATAATATATTTAATTAATCAAAGTATGAACCATTGTTTTCAATGCACTTTTGCCATCTTATAGGTAGTTCATTGATCCCTTTACTAAAAAAACCAGTCGGGCGGGAATCAATAAAATCTTTGAAGGCGATTTGGACTGCCCCATCGGAGTTGAATTTTTTCCCTTGCAAAAAGTTATCCAAATTGCGAAAAAAATGGTAATCTGTTGGAGCAAGGTCCGGGGAGTACGGAGGATGTCTAAGACATTCCAATTCAAGCTCTTCTAATTTGGTAGCCGTCTGTTGCGCAGTGTGTGGTCTGGCGTTGTCGTGAAGCAGCAGTGGCGTGGAGCGATTGACCAGCCTTGGTTGTTTAGCCGCTAGCTTTTCCATCATGGTTTGTAATTGCTGACAATAGACATCAACTGTAATAGTCTGGCCAGATTTGAGAAAACTGTAATGAACAATACCGGCACTAGTCCACCAAACGCTTACAAGTAACTTTTTTGGGGTTAATTTTCGCTTGGGGCAGGATTTGGCTGGCTGGCCAGGATCCAACCATTGCGCTGAGCGCTTCCGATTATCGTAAAGAATCCATTTTTCATCACAGGTAATGATTCGGTTTAAAATACCTTCATTGTTGTGCCGGTTCAGTAATGTAACGCAGCAGTCGACGCGCGTTTGCCGGTTTGCTTCAGTCAATTCGTGAGGTACCCACCTTTCAAGCTTTTTAATCTTCCCAATTTGCTTCAAGTGAATTAAAACAGTTTTATCACTAACATCGAAGCCTGCAGCTAACTCGGACGTGGTTTGCGATGGGTCCGCTTCCACAATAGCCTTCAATTCTCCATTATCAACTTGGGTCTCAGGCCGTCCACGGGGCTTGTTCTGCAGGTCGAAATTTCCAGAACGAAAACGTTGGAACCAAAAACGAACTGTGTTTTCTTTTGCAACATGACCGCCATACACATCATTCACCCTTCGAGTCGTTTCCGCAGCACTAGTGCCACGGCGGAACTCGTACTCGTAAATAATGCGATATTTTAAATTTTCCATTTTGTAAAATGAGTGACGCAAACAGAAAAAACAGAAGAAAAAAAACAAATGAATGACGGTCATCGAAGCACAAATACATGAGTAAATAGCTGTACAAATTTGAATTTGGAATTCCTTACCAAAGAGGAGAAATTCGTGATTAAAGTGGCCAGTACGAAAAACGCCAATTTCATATGTAAGGACCTAATATGAAGATAACTCATGTCGCCCAACATTGTCCCCCGTGGCCTGTTGCGTATGATTATTAGAACTTTCTTCCGTTGAAGCCACGCGGGTCAAAGTGTCGCCCACTCCCGAGTATCCCGCCCGCGCGCGGGCCCACTCCTGCGCCGCGTTGTAGGTATCTGTGTGCGCGCGGAATTCTCAGTGCCCCGCAGGACATTATCGAGGATGCCAGGCTCGCATTTTTTTCACGCCGAACCATGAACACGCTACGACTATAGACTTAGCTACCTTCTGCCTGTGATTTCATTCAAAAAAACTCAAAAGCATCATCAAAGTCACACGACTTTGATGATGCTTTCGAAATAACGGAGGAAGATCTGACACAGCTTCAAAATATTGAAATATCACTGCTGAACAGTAGTTTTCACATTAGTTCAGATGAAAAAGAAGAAAAGCAAATAGCGACTACTAGGCAAAAACGACGACGTGTCATCAGATCGGATAGTGAAGATTCAGGAGATGAGGTCAGTATTGTGTAAACGACGTTAGACAATGCACGGCCTTCAAGCCACACCTCCGTGCCCGTCGGAGTAGGGAGCGTCAGGTTTTTTTTCGTTACGGAATTTCTGGATTCGGTCCCCGCGCTCAAGGCCCGCGTACATCGCTCTTTTTAAAACATTTCTTTTATAATGATGATTGTTATTTTATTACTTTTAATTATTTCTAAAACTAAAAAATACTGCTTATTTATTTTAACTTACCTAGTAAATGTGATAAAAATCTTTCGCATGATCTCAATAATGTAAGTTTAATTGGCATAATATTGTTCCTATTTCATGACATAAGTTTCTCATGCATGATCTCAAATATTTAAGTTTAATTGTGATTAAAATTGTTCCTATTTCATAAGTTTAATTCAATAAACAAAGTTTTATTCTTACTATCATATTTTTTCATTAAATTTTTCCATAAAATCGTAAAAATAAATCAATAAATGCATTACACAAAAATTGTGTAAGTTAACGACAGAATATTAACAGAAAAACAGACATAACTTTTTGACAAATATATTTTTTAGAGTGCTGATGTAATTTCACTGTTGTAGGGGGCCGCGCGGGTCATGCTGCTTATAATATTTCCTTAAATTGTTGACCGACAGCTCAAAAGAGACGTTTAAAGATAGCTCTGACTGTCGGACACCATTGTCCCCCACGGCCCGAACGGAACATACTGGTGTCGCCCAACATTGTCCGACATAGCCTGAATGGAAATTTATCATTTTATTCTGTGGCGTTGAACGTGTTAATGATACAATGTGTCCGGTCACGGACTAGCGATATTCTAAATATTAATAAATTTATAGATTTTCATAAAAACACTACCATTATTTTTTCACAAAAAAGTTTACAAAACTTTCGTTGATTTGCATATTTTTATGAACTTTAATTTTGTTTTCTAAAGTTACAAAAATGTAAGCTCATCATTTCTTAATTTCAATGATAGACAAAATTGTTCCCTGATGTATAATCTTATTTTTATCTCAGTAAGACCAAAATTTTGAGAGATATGATTATTTTTTGTACACGCATAGAATATCTCAAAATAGCTGCCAAAAAGCGGGGAAGTAAATTAGACCCAAGTGTGTATCGTAATAGTATATTAAAACACTAGTTACATAAGTATCTAGAATATCGCTAGTCCATGACCGGACACATTGTACAGGCATACTATGTATGTATATCTATGCATAATCTATATATTGAATACATCATTAAAATATTTGACACCTTTTCCTGGCCCTTGAGTACTAAATACCAATATAAACCTTACTGTAGATAACTAAGTAAATATGAAAAAAAATGTTAACAGTGAACAAAAACTTTTTTTGTTCTATCACTGGTCTGTAAATCATTGAAGCTTAAAGAAAAAAAATACAAAAATAATTTTGTAAAAGCCAAAGATGGTGAAAAAGCGCGGACATTGTAAATGTTAGCGGCTCTTACCCCTGTTCTCACCGCAGGGGATCGTCGAAGTAAATAAGGAAAGAAAAAAGTTTCCAAGCCACATTTGCAGTTATTGAGATGTTCGCTTTTGAATTCGCGGTATGTCTGCATTGAAAAAGATAAATGAAAATATTTTCAGGAAAAAAATGAAGAAGACATTTTTGTTTATTTTTTCATATCTCTCTTTTTCTAACACTCTTGTCACATAATCATATTGTCATAATAAGATCAGTTTAATTGAAAAAGTTCGACACAATTACGTTGATAACATTCAATATGTTTCGTTGAGCTCCTTGGGTTTTGAGTCGAGCTACACGATAACTGACAAATGCGTGCACTGACTGGACAGGTCTACTCAATCTGTGTGGTGTTTTCTTAAAAAGACCATTTCAGACACTAGTCTGCATAGTCCTCATGTAAGTTGACCAAGATATTTCGTCTGGACCTTAAAAGAGACTATGACCTCTGAGTTTGTTTCGGCTGTTTCTTCTCAGAGTAGTTGGATACGAAAAACCGACCTCATCTAGTTTAAAAAAAATACGTGATAAAGTGTTTGTGAAAACCTACTTGCAAAATAAACATCATTTAATATGTTGTACTACCTATGATAAAACATATTTCACAAAATCAAAGGCAAAACATTTAGAATTAATAATACAGTTACTTTGTCAATAAGACAGTAAACAATACAAACGAATATATGAGGAAAAACTCCGCAATTTTATTTCCCTCCTTTTATTTATAAACACAATCTTTAACTTCCTAATTTCTAACACAGCAATCAATTAAAAGCCATACAACGTGGCAACGCGGCCAGTCTCTTGGGGACGTTGCCAACCGATAGCGTTGAGGACGAATTTTTTGACGCTATTTTTTAATTTATTTGTAAGTTATTTAGTATGTTTAATATAGGGTAATCCATTTAGTTCTAAAGAATTATATGATTTTTACACAGAAATAAATACAAAATTAAAAGGTATCAAATCTCACACTCAGAATCTTTCTCCAAATTCTACCAATGATTTTGATTAAATCTTCCAGTGATTTTGATTAAACCGGCCCTCTTTTGTCTTAAATTTAATCAGGAAATTGGAAAAATTGTTTCACGTAAATGATAAAGAATAATGGTTTTCAGTCCGTCCTGTTATAAATCCCTGTCTTTATTAATAAAATACAGGGTGATTTATTTCGAAAATTTTAACATTGTTGGCTCAATTTCAAGTAAAATGTAGCGCGAACTAATAAATTTGGAATTTATAGCTATATTCTATTAGTTGTCTTCTATTTTATATAAATACTCCATTTGTGATTGTGATAGCGAAATGTAATTAATTCCACATGACTCAAGGTCACAGAATTAACTAATAACATGCAATCATTTTGAGACAAATAGCATGTTTTAATATCCATGCATTAACATTTATAATATTTTTATGTGAAATTTTTATTGATTTTTATTTATTGTTTTTTTTAGGTTTTTCAAATTAATTAATGTAGGACTAATACAAACACAATGCAAATTGTTAAATGAATGAATAAATAAACCGAAAAAAAAACCGAAATCAAAATAATATCGCATATATTATTAGTCATATAGGGATATTATTAATTATTTAAAAAAAATATTTGAATATGGTAAATTACGTACAATTTTGAACACTGTATCTACTATAAATTTACCCAATAAAAAATTGGTGATATATGCAAAATTCCACCATAACATCAATACAGTTTACTTTTCCAAAGAATTCACCAAAAACTATAGACATATTTCCTCGATACTCGCACAATCGGATCCAACGTTACCCAAAACTGGAAATAAAAAGCAAAACGTACAACATTTTACCAAATCAAATAAAACAAGTTTCCTAAATAAAATCTTCACATGTCGCTTAAACTCTTAAAGTAACTTTACTTACCGTAATGCGGAAGAAATATCCCACTTTTACAATCGAACACATCGCTCACAAACACAACTATAAACACAACCGCGAAAAGAAGAAACTCTCCGAATTTCCTAATAGTTTGCAGTACACTCACAAAGTTGCTACCGACTCGGAAGCCTTCGCTCATCATTAATTCAAGTTCACAAAAACTTTTTAACTCATCAACATTTACGTCATTGGCTACATTTTATTTCGTTTGTAGGTTAATGAAACATCGTCTGTTAGAAGCTTGGATGATATTCGTGTGCACTCCCCGAATGCCGCGTTCTCACTACGTAAGGGCGTAACTTGACGGCTCCTCACTGCGCTTGCGTGAAACAGAGTGACTCTTCTCCCTGACGGACTTATTCACGAGTTAATTAATATATCAACTTTTCTCCGTCCCCCCTATATTAACTGTCACCTTTAATAAAATATTTTGGCTTAGTGTCTTTACCCTCTGTTGGGCGGAACTTTGACCGTCGAAATTTTGAAATAAAATTAGCACTGGCACTGCAGAGTAACCAATTAAAGGGCTAATAAATTAATCTACAATGTCCGCTGTCTTGACAGGACACTTCAGGCTTCCGCGCTAATTACAGTTTCTTAGGTATTTTGTTAATCTGTTCGTTTATTTAAATAAAGTTTTCGTTGAAAGGGATCCATTACCGAGAAGCATGATCGATTACATTTATGAATATAAACAAATTAGAGTCTTGAAGCTGCTCTCTATGCCTATCCGGTTGAGAACGTGACTCGAAATGGCAATACAAGCGCTCAGTCCTAGATGGGCCAACTATTCAGAAACATTCGTTTAGCGTCTGGATTATTTTTGTCCGCCACACGTTTTTTTAGCTCCAACTTGGGAGCAATATGAAGTTTTTTGTATAGCTATTTTACCAAAAAAGTGACTAGAAACATTTACTATATTGCGTTTTAATAAAAATAATACCACGAACGTTTACAAAACACGCTGTTCTAGTGATGTAGACAACAATTTGTATACTAAACAATCTATGTATACCGAACACTGTAATTATACCACTAATGGCACTGATTGCTTGAAAGGCTTACTTACGTTCAACAACAGACATTAGAACTTTTTACAAATCTGTGAATGATAATTGTGTACAATAATGCTATTGTCGTAAAAGTCAATTGACTTGCTATTTTTATAGGTAACTAGCTTTCGCCCGCGGCTTCGCTCGCGTTAAATTCGGTAGCGCCTTATGGATTTGTAATAGCAACGCTAAGTTTTCCCGTTTCTTCCCTCTTTCTCCCTCGTATCCCACTCTTTTTTAATAAAAAATAGCCTATGTCCGTCTCCTGGTTCCCAACTATCTCTGTACCAAAATTCATCAAAATTGGTTTAGCCATTAAAGCGTGAAGAGGTAACAAACAAACAAACAAACTCACTTTCGCTTTTATAATATTAGTAAGGATAGTATCCATTTACTATTCCCGTGCAAACTTTAGAGGCATCTGTCGGTACTTTTGTTTCCTCGATACAATACAAGTCTGACCTCTTACCTCAAAGAGATTAAAGTTGAACAGTTTAAAAGGTATTTGAGGAATCGATAAAAACGTTTGTGTCTTCATGGAAAATTTGTAACAACTAAGGTAGGATTAGTAAGTCTGTTTAAGCAGCAGGAACACAACCGCCAGACTGTAGTTTTGAAAAAATACAGTCTAGATTCAATGATACAACATAATAAATGTAATGGAATTTTCTGTATTCTGCCTCCCAGGCTTCTTTAAAAAAAGAGAAGTTTTAACTTCTAAAAAGGGTGAGAAGGAAAAGTAAAGGCCTTAATAGTTCATGTTGATAAAAGTGAGGAAACTTTGTCATTGCGGCCGAGGCGGATTTAACACCCGAGCCGTTAGGCAAGGGTGTTATAGAGCCGAGAACAACAGTCACAAGTTCTCACTTGAATCAAATGACGTTTTTAATACACAAACGGAGAAATTAAATAACAGAACAAAACTTTTGTCATTAATCAATATAAAACTATGCTTTAATTTGGCCCAGAAACCTAGATTACCTAAAACGTAAACGTATAAAATACAAAGAAAAACATATTTTTGTTTTGAATTGAAAATGAGAGTTTTTCCTTTTACGTCGCAACCACTGATTTTAACCGCCTTCATTGTTGTCTACACCTACAATCTACATGATGACCTATCTTTTTTTTTCGTTTGCAGAGTGACACTTGTTCCTTTTGTCATGTCTTTCTACCTTTCCGCCTTCATTCGTACGCTTTGATGCATCAAAATGTAACGTCTTATTTTTCCCAGTACTTGTGCTTTACAATAAAAGACTTTTTTTCATAAAAATAATACGAAACATTGTTTGATCGCTGAGTAAGAATTAAAGCAGTGTTATATCGTTTTGATATGAACTTATTTATTTTTTGTTTCATAATATCGGTTTCACTAATGTTTGAGTGATATTTTAGTGATGTGACTGTCGGTCTGCGAAGTTAGCTAAGTCTCGAGTTCGTACCCAAGAAACCCTAAAAATCAGAGTTACCGCGAATTCCTGACTCTTATAGGTTTAATTTGTTCTGACTATCTGTCAAACCTCTTTATCTCGGGAACGCGTGGAGGTATGCAATTATATTTAACATAGTCTATGGTCCCTTGGGGCTGTGAAAAAATCATCACTCTTAGTCTAAGCAGTCAAAAGAAGTGACCGTTTATGTGGCAAGTTTGTTCGGATGCCTCGGTAGCTAGTCGGACCTGCACTTGACCTATTTTGTAGATTCAGGTGCGTATTGACAGATACTAGCTTTAAAATTTAAAATGGAAATGGGCTGGACATGTTGCACGTCTACAAGACCAAAGGTGGACGAAAAAGGTTACGGCTTGGCTGGGCCCCCAAGGAAAACGCAAAAAGGGGAGACCCTATGCTAGATGGGATGACGAACTTAAAAAAGTTGCCGGAATAAACTGGATGCAAAGAGCCCAGTCTAGAGAAGAATGGACATCTTTGGAGGAGACCTTCACCTGTAGAGGGGTTCTTGCAGAATAATTTAATATATTATAGATTAAGATAAATTTAATAAATAGTTAAATAGTATAGGCACTAAGATAAATCTAATATAAGGATATACTAACACACTTGCAACTAGATTTATTTAATAAGTACTAACACTTAGTTAAGATATGTCATTGTTGTATTTAAGATTGCAAGAAATATAATATGTTTTTTTTATTTTTATTTATTTATTGACAAATGATCACCACATTCGGTGAAATAAAACATTGAGAGGTTACGAAACTTGCGGCTTGCCTGAGAGATATTTGTCGACGGCATGTAAAGTCAAGTCAGGGGCTGTGGACGACTAAAAACTCTGACATCATTTCTGACATCTGACATCATGGCTTTGACAACACGGTTGGTGCAGTGGCTGAGCGATCGACTGCTGCGCTGAGTATCGCGGGTTCGATCCCCGCACGGAAAAAAATTGTATGGCCTACATGTGTGTATGTTATTATATGTGTGTATGTTATTATATATCTTTGTGTATGTTATTATATATCTTTGTGTATGTTATTATATATCTTTGTATATGTTAGTTTAAATGTTTGTAAACGCACCAACGATACAGGAGAAATTCCTGGTGTGGGAAACGTTTTAAAAAGAAAAAAACTGTTAGGCAGCAACCACACGAAAAATAAACTATTGTTTCGTATCCATTATTGATTCCGATTAATAAAAACATGAACATAAAAGGTTCCGAAAAATGTTTCAATCTTTTGTAACGATTCCAATCAGAGTTTTGCTTACATTTTGCTCCAAATGATGAGCGGAAACGTTTTGTATCATTCCCCGCCTAGATAAGCGTCCATCCAGTTTCAGACAATACCAACGAATGCTTTATTGTTTTGCCTAGTCTGCATATATTTGCATGTCAATGGAAAATGTCATGAACGTCAGAAAAATCTACATCTATTTGGTAGAAGAGGTGACTGACACAAGTATCATACTAGAAATTGGGATCAATTAAAGTACGGCCAACGAGAAGCGATACCAAATGTAAACAAAACCCATGCTAAAACCCCATCTAAAATGGCCGCCCGAATGTTTGGCGAACCCGTCTTAACGTTGTCATGTTTTTGCCGGGAGAACGAGACATTACGATAAAGGCACAAGATGGAAAGAGATAAATATTAGATTGTCAACGCCACAGTTGTTTTTTAGGTTAATGACCTTTCGTATCGCTGCTAGTTGGCCTTATTTTAGTTCAGCCAGGTTTCAGGCTAGCTAAAGTAAACTCATCTTTCATGGGGTACTGTTTAAAATGTTACAATAAAATATCTCCCCATATTCTACAACTGAATGACACAAAATTTAAATTTTGTCTACTATGTTGGCAAGCGTATTACAAGTTGGGAGACTATATCCTTACTAATTTATATCAAGCGAAAGTGAGATTGTTTGTTACGACTTCACACCTAAATGGCCAAACCGATTTTGATGAATTTCGGAACAAAGATAGTTGGGACCCTGGAGACGGACATAAGCAAAAAAAAGTAAGAAAAGGGGAAGAAAGATATATTTTTTTCGATTCTCACACGTGTTAATGTTAGCGTTAGCCCAAATTAACTATGCCATGCGGATGAAGTCGCGGGCGGAAACTAGTTGATGAATACTTGGCTCAATACTGGTCCTACTCCACAACCAGAGGGGTAAAAATTTATTAGTATCTGAAAGTATTGTGGCAGCTGTAGAAGATTGTAAGACTATCTTTGCATTGTATAGATTCAATATCCTTGTAAATTCATTGACACTAATGTACCCTGGTGGTTAAGTGAATGTCGTGTTAATTGTCTCGCTGATGGTGGCGAGTGTGTTGGGTCATTTAGTTCCACTTCAAATGGTTGAGCTGGAGCGGGCTGATCCAAGCGTCATGTTCGTAAAAAGGCGCTGTCAGTTGGGACTGTTCAACGCTCTGCTGCCACGGTTTATCTAAAATACCGCCTACAAATAATTGTTCCGAGTCTGGCTGTTTGTGTATGTCAGTTTAAATGTTTGTAAAAGCACCCACATATACAGGAAGAATTCCAAGAGTGGGGCAACGTCAGGAATAACACATAGGATACCTTTTTTTTTCGATCATAACACGGGCGAAGCCGCGGGCGCCAGTTAGTTAAAAATAACGGAATACATGATCCTTTGTTAAAAATATTTCTTTGTAGTGTTAGGTTAATTATCACATAGTCTTTACTAAAACCAAAAACATCTGAATATTATTACAAGAAAAACTTAAAGCTAATCAATTTACGGATCACAGCAGCTTACAATGTGCTAAGTCAATACTAGCTGCAATAGAACTGTGTAAGAGCCTCATTATCACTTAGTCCGAGAGCCAAGTAGATTAAATAATAGGAACCTGCAGACCATTTGGGATTAGTCTTTCTTTATTAACGTGCTTGTTATAAAATAAGTATCTATAATTAACAAGTAAAACATTGTAAAACAGTGCAGTGCACTTTTTTCTATCTTCTATTTGTATACCTACCTACCCTACCCTACCTACCTAGCTGCCCTAGCATACCCTATTTACTTACCTATTTGCCTACCTACCTACCCTCCCTCCCTACCTACCCTAGCATACCCTATTTACTTACGTACTTGCCTATCTACTGTACCTACCTCCCTACCCTATCATACCCTACTTACTTACCTACCTGCCTGTCTACCCTACCTACCTATAAAATATGAATCTATAATTCTTCTAAAGCTTTAAAATAAACCTTTTTTTGTGTTTTTCTTCTGGCTTTATAATATTTGTTTATCAATCTAGAAAATTGTTCATAATCAGGTAATTTAAAAGCAAGTTAATATCCCATCCGGAACAAAGAGGGCAGTATTTAAATTGTCTGTATTTAAACGGGATATCTTCGAAGATTTGTAATTATTGTGAGCTCCCGATATTCCAGTCATCCCGCAATCATGGCGCTTGCAACAATGTCGAAATATCGGACTTGTTAGTTCACTTCTGTACTTTGTGCGGTTCAACACTATGGCAAAAAGTTTAGTTGACACCTCCCGTGACCGCGGGCTTTTTTTTTAGATGGGAAACCATCAAAGAACTTCAACAACAAGTTGAAGTTGGAGTGTCAGACTTGTACTGACTAAAACCCACGGATGTTCCTTCCATTGCCCTTTATGTTCCGGGGCCGCGGTATCTCTTTCGAACAACCCGCAAATGTGACCGTGGGCTGGGTTTTACTTTGGCCAGAGGCTTAGCGTTGCCAAACAACGTGGCAATGCTAAGTGGCAAATCTCTTGGGAACATAACTAACTGACAGCGTTGAGGACATTTTTTTTGACACTAGTTTTTTGTTTGATTATAAATTAGTTTCTCTTAGTGATTTTAATATATATATTTTTAACATTATCGAATAAATTATCATAGAAAAGTAAAAAAGAAAAAAACTGACTATAATATTATTAAAGCGAAAGTGAATTTGTTTGTTACGTGTTCACGCCTAAATGGCCAAACCGATTTTGATGAATTTTGGTACAGAGATAGTTGGGACCCTGAAGACGTCAGTCTTCATATAGGCCTTTTTTTAAATGTGAGAGAAAGAGGGAAGAAAAGATTTTTTTTTTCGATCATCACACGGGTTAAAGTTAGGGTTAGCCCAAAGTAACTATGCCGAGAAGACGAACTCGCGGGTGGTAGCTAATGTTAGATAAATAAAACGCACATTCACCACGATACTATAAACAAAACGTTACCAACATTAAATGAGTAACATGGAAAAACAAAACGAAATTACAATTAGGTCTACACACAACACTGGCCACGATCATAATCATTTACTAGCTCAACAAAATTATATTATAAACAAATATTTGATACATCTACCGTTATGCCTTTGTCGAATGAATATTAAATGCTAATTTCATTACGTGGTGGAACCAGCTACAGAGTCGGGCTTAATTCAATTAATAATGTTTCCCTTTGAACAGATAATAGATGGATTATTACGGCTTGGACGCGTCATCGCAAGGTCAGTGGTCTGGGATAGGTGTTTAGTTATTTGGTGTTGCCAATGCAATTATTGTTTGAGAATTTTGATATATAGGTACGTTCATAAGATCACGAGGAGCTCGTGGTTTAATAATAGCAGCCGTTTGGGTTGATCTTTGGGTTAAGCCGCGCTTGCCTAGGTTGGTCTGTGCATGAGTGTCCACCCGCTACATGCCAAGTTTCTTCCGTGCCTCGGAAAGCATGTAAAGCTGTTGGTTCCGTCTGTAATGCGTAGATCTTTGACAGTCGTTACAGTCAGTGGCCCAAAAGTCAGACAACCAGTAGAGTCTTACCTAGGGGTTAAGTAATTACCCAGTTCTAACTGGGTTGTGGGGGTCAGATAGGCAGTCGCTCCATGTAAAATACTGGTATTCCGCTGCACCTGGTAAGACTGGAAGCCGACCTCAACACAGTTGGGAAAAGGCTGGGCTGATGATGATGACGTTCATAGGACCAAGATTGTAATCTCTGAAGGAAGTGGTATACTCAATAGTATATCCACATTTCGTCAGTTATACTTGGTCTCATTTCTAAGGAGCCGAACGCCATCTTTGTTTGATAGATATGTACACACGACGGCACATCAACCTACACCTAACCATTTTAACCTGATCTCTCTAATACGGTGTGTGATCCGTAGTAGAGAGATCAGGTTATAATAGCTTAGAATAGGTTGACCTGCCGTTGTGTGTACCTAATAATAAATCCACATTGGGTCAGTTATATTTAAGTCCCATGTCTAATAAGGGACAAGCTTTTTGCAATGAAATTGCCGAATAACAAAAATTTACCTCTTTCTGCGAAGCAGTAATGCTAGCAAAAGAGGTGGCCGGGCGTTTGAGGGAGAGAACACCTACCCAACCCAGCCGCCGCGGGAGACGCCCCGGGCGCCGGGCGCCGCGAGACGACTCCCGGCCATCGTAGATGCGGGCCTGTGGGCGGTGAGCAATGGGTAGCTCAACGTCCGTCCGTCGATTGACGACAGGCCGTGCCGACGGCGCGTTCGTGTTTCACGCGCGCCTCAAAGAGACGTCATCAAAGCAGAGGGGCTTGTCAGAGCCTCCGCCTGACGGGGTTGCGGGTTGTTCGAAAGAGATACCGCGGCTCCGGAACGTAAAGGGCAATAGAAGGAACATGGGTGGGTTTTAGTCAGTACAAGTCTGACATGCCCATGAAGTAATTAGATGATTTCCCACCCGAAAAAAAAAATCTCATGAAAAACCCAATAACACCTAGCCCGACTTAGGCATCGGCACTAGGACCTTATGTAAAACAGTAACGCTTGTGCCCACGATACCAACAAGGCAGTCAATATACGTTTATTACATCAACATTTCCGAATAATCAATAGTTTTTCGTATTACATCGTTTGTAACTTATTACTTAGCTATAAAAAAAAAAAAATATCTTTCGTATGAACATAATGTTTTTTTTTATACTTAGTTGAGTAATATATCGAAAACGATTTGCTAAAAAATATGTTTGCATACCAACTAAAGTATGTTTAAGTAAATATTTGCAACATATTTTGTTGATATTATAATGCCAGCAATACTTAAGTAGGTACAGCGTGTAAACTTATAAAAGCAATATAACACGAAAAAAAAACAGATTATAAAAAAATAACATCACCCAATTCGAAAGATCCAATAATGAAAAAAAGAAAAAAACTAGTGCGAATTACTTTACTACAGCAGTATAATATTATTCTCATATCTATAAAATTCACTGAATGACTCTCAAGAGTTAGATAAACTTAAATTTATGATGCTTCCATTGAGGAAAAAAATGCAAGCAGACTTATGTTATACAGTATGTTACAAATAATTACTAAAGAGTCACAATTCTCGAGGGAGATTGATGGTTTTGACGGAACACACCCGCATGAATAATAAATTATTAGTACATTAATTTGACTCTTATTACTTCGGTTAAATGGCGTTGGTCAGTCTTGTGTGTTCTTTTTAATATTCGAAATTGTTAATATCCTGTTTAGGATACATGCTGTATTTATTTGTGGAGATACTGGCCACTTAGTGCCACAGTTGCATAATTATAATGTTAGCGGTACAATAAAAGTTGTTCTATTTTTGAATCTCTTTGAATTTATCTCTTTTCATTAATTTTATTTTTGAACTATTTTCAAATCAATTCTTCGTGTGTATAGTTGTTAAATAAATTAATATAACCACTCTGCACGACAGGATTTTGACATATGACACATCAGCTGAATCGGTGGGGGGTGACGCGAATTGTCATGATATTCAAGATTTTTCATCAATTTACAGCATTCAATTTTGTTATTAAAAATAAATCACAGCGGCTGTGTCATACGATAAGTTTGAGGTTTATATTTCCAAAAACCTCATAAGGTCGATAAAACGGCGTCAATCTATTGCAAAATGTGTGTAAAATACATATTACTACACCCTTCCAAAAATTAGGTACTTTAAAAACGCTGGAAATAATGTACATACACAAGATAACCATTTGATAATAACATCGGAAATCTAAAATAAAAACAGTGACATTCCATCTGCATTCTTATTTTTGCGCTTTTACATATAAATTAATAAAAAAACACGATACAAATCTCGACAAAAAATACTACTAAATGTGTTGCAATATGACATTTCTTAGTGCTGACCGTAAAACTAAGTTTCATCATTACGATTAAAAAGTTGCATTCAACCTAATCGATAATCGTAATAGAGTAAACTTTAAAAAAAAGTTTTGGGACCATTGAGGAATTTAGCTATGGAGGTGGCATAATATTCTACTATAGATATTATAGTTGTACAAATATCTATGATATCGATTATAACAGAAAGACATTTTGTCACGTGCTTTTTTATTATGCTATAATTATTTTGTTATGCGCCCAGATTTGAGGTACATTTGCTGTCAAACGGTTTCGCGGTAAAAGATTTTGGCTGTTTTCTTGAATGACGATAATTAAATGAAAATGGCGGCCAATTATGTAGGTCATGCTAATTCTGTAGGTAGCCAGTCAGGCAGCCCAGCCGGCACAACCATGCCTCCGCAGTAGAGCCTTGTTTTAGACATACAGGGACTCCGTACACATCGGGGCTCTAAAATATTGACACTTAAAAGTATTGGTTGGATAAAAAAATTAGAAAGGTATAAGGAAAACTTCAGCCTATTAAAAATAGACCGGCTAAATGCGAGTCGGACTCACGCACCAAGGGTTCCGTACAAACTGACGACATAAACGGTCATATCTTTTCTCTACGTAGACTTGGAGGGTTTTTTTTTTCACAGCTTCAAGGGACCACAGTTTTGATATTTGGATTCTGTTATTTATTATGAGGTACGGAACCCTAAAAAGTATTTTTAAATAGTGTATCTCTCTTTTTTGGAATTTAAGGACTTCTTTAGAAATTTGAAGGAGGCCTTCTCATAAACTTCTCAGGAACTTCTTTAGTTCCGAAATTCAAATTCCGCCATTTATATCGGTCTTGCGCCACTTGGATGGGAAATCATTAAATATCCGCTCCTGTTAAACTTTTAACAAAAAGTCGTTGTCGTCTCGCGGCGCCCGACCCCTGTAGCGTCTCCCGCGGTGGCTGGCTTGGTTTGAGGTTCTCTCCTTCAAACATCACCATCTCCTCCGGGACAGAGCGGTGCTCCGCTCAAAAGAGCAGACTGCCTGTGTGCTCCAACGTGTCCTCCGGGCGATAGTCACATTGGTGAAACCTGGGTGTTTCCTCCCGCCCGATGATGTGCAGGAACGTCCCGAAACTTTCGTGCCCGGTGAGGATCTTCGTCAGGTGGTAGGTGAGGACGCCGTGGCGCCTCACTTCCCCCGCTCTGGGCGGAGCGGGGGGGAGTGTCAGACCCGCAACCCCGGTAGGGTCCTGCCGGGATTGCGGGTTGTTCGAAAGAGATACCGCGGCCCCGAGTAAAAGAAGGAACATCGATCGGTGGACATTAGTCAGTAAAAGTCTGACACTCCCCCCCGCTTCGCCTAGAGCGGGGGAAGTTATTTGATGATTTCCCACCCCAAAAAAAAACCCCGGTACGGTCGTGTACCGGGGTTTTTTTTCCATCTCAATTATTGTGGTCTCCCTCTAGGCCATTTTTACCCCAAGGCTTCCACTCCAAGAACACTTTGGCCTACGAGCCATGTTTTAGGAAAGAATGAAAACGCTTTCCAAATAACTAATCCAACCATACTACAAACAATTTTGTCGAACAAATATAATAATTTATCTTGGCTGATTTTTTTTACTGTGCCTACCAAGATCATAATAAGGGCGTTCTATATTCAACCTTATTGATTTCTATTTGCAATTCACATTCAAATAGTAGGTACAAAACCAAATTATTAATAAAATAGCAAATAAACATTTTAATATAAATCGAACAGCGAGCGCATTCCTTATTTGAATTTTTATCTGAAAATAAAATTGGCGCGAATTTAGCCATAGATCAGATTCTACTGTTTGTTGAGTCGGTTTTAGTGGCGTAAAAAATATTATTATCAATATTTATAGTATTTTACACGTATTACAAAATTACTCTTATTTTCATCTATCAATTTCTGATATTCCTTAATTTAATTATTCGAGTTGATTGATTTACAAGAAAATAATCGATTGAAATAATCGCATTTACACATCACAAATTAAAAAAAAAAGAAATGGACGTCATTTTCGAAAGTGAAATTTAGTAGTGGTTATGAATATTACTTGTTAATGGTCCTATTATTGCAAATTACGATAAGATTTGGGCATGTTCATGTTATTTATAATATTTGCAATGATATTTGTCTCATTTGTTATAGAATCTATTCGCGTCCGTGTGATATAATGTGGAATGAAAAATGTAAACAAGCACGATTGGCGCGAAACTTCGACTTTAGATTTCAAAATGTATCATTACCACTGCTAATTTAAGTTCAATTACGAATGATTTCTGCACGTAATAAAAGGACACGATAATCAGGCCCAACAATGTGGAGCTTATATGTCCGAAAACCATTTTTTTTATGATTTTTAGCGTCGACCTACACTGCCATCAAAATGGCTATGATCGTAATTTACGCATTTGGATTTTATAAGACTTAATTAAGAAACTTGCTCAATAATTAAAGAACTTCTAATGACGTTTACATATGAGATTTTTATTCTACTATCCTAATGAATGCACACACATATTATTTTTTACCCAGAAAATAAAATATTTACAAAAATAATGAGGAGGTCGTATGACTTAAATGTTCGACCCCTTTCGGGGCTAGTACCGAGCCAGCGGAGGTTTGAATGTCGAGCCCCCGAAGGGGTCCGTACCGAACTATACGGTTAATACCAGCTAATTACTGTCAAATTGTTTAGTAAAGGCCTTTTTTTATAAACACAAGTTACGAGCATTGATCACCAGTCTTGCTTACAAATTGAAAAAGTCGCATGAGGGGAGAGGCGAGAGGACGAAAGACCTCAAAACTATCATGATGTTTGTGAAATATTATTTTGTTATTTATATATAAAATCCTGATTATAGTGAAAACCACATCAAAATCGATTCAGTAGTCTATCAGAATTGAGCAGATGCAAATACAAGAACAAAAACACACGTCTTTTAATTATATTAGGTCGTTTTTCTTTGTCTTTTAAATTAAATTGCTCAAACACAATATTGGATTATCTTTGTTAGTTCTGCGTACGTGTTTAAACACTGGAACCGCAGAAAAAGAAAAACAAATTGCATTCGTTTTTAATGCAATCTCTAAGATCTTTAAAACTGTTTGCAAAGTGCAACAAGGCGTAAACTCGGTATTTATTATATTAATTGCCTTGTCATTCTGAATTGGGTCTCTGTTGCATTTTAGTTTATTATAAAATATCCCTTAATTCAGCGTGCCTCTTGGGAAAGGCCTCCTCTAGCTGTTTCCACTGTACTCTATCGCGAGCCACACTTCTCCAGTTTATTAGCTCGTCCTCCCATCTCATTGTTTGTTTTCCTCTACTCCTTTTCCCATTTCTGGGATACCAATCTGTCACTATTTTGCTCCACTTTTCCTGGTTGACTCGGTATGTATACGTGTGTCTAAATTGATTGTTAATAATTTTGCACTTTACGCACTAGGTGCACAATGCAACCAAGATTTCAACACATTCTGGAAATCTAGTGAGTTAAGACATTGCACTCACATACGATTAAATGTTATTATTTATTTTTTACAATTCAACAATATTCATTGTGTCAGTTAAATTAGAAGAAAGAAAACATATTGATTTCTACTTGACTTCCACTTGCAATAATTTTGCAGTTAACGCACTAGGTGCACAATGCAACCAAGATTTCTACACATTCTGGAAATCTAGTGGGTTAAGACATTGCACTTACATACGATTAAATGTTATTATTTATTTTTTACAATTCAACAATATTCATTATGTCAGTTAAAATGAGAAGAAAGAAAACATATTGATTTCTACTTGACTTCCCCCGCTCTGATGGAGCTGGTAGAGCGGAGAGGAGTGTCAGTCTTTTATTGACCAAAAGCCATCCATATTCCTTCTTTTACCCTTAATGTTACGGGGCTGCGATACCTCTTGCGAACAACCTGCAACCCAAGGTGTCAGTGGGCTGGGCAGGCCTCTTTGCTTTGCTAAAATGCTACCTTCTTCCCTTCCCTTCCCCTTTCGCCGCAGACCGGACGCGAGAGGTCGCCGCCACCAAGACGCATCAGCCTTGACAATTATTAATTGTTTCTAGGTTCAAAGAATGTTATCAAACTTGACCAATAACTCCTGACAAATTTCACAAAAGAGGTTACATAGTTCAATAACCATTAGAACCTGTTCGTTTTTGTCGAATTGATTAAATAATTTGCTTTTAATGACGTTAACATAAATTTTGACAAATAGTACTTATACAAACACAACGTCAGTAATTAAAATCCATTTAGTATTTTATTTCGTTTTTATTCTACTCGCGCAACTATTGTGAATTCATTGGAAAAGGCTTTCTGAGTAATGACTCATTCCACTCGATGGTTTTAATGGTCGATTATATAAATAGACTGTTATTTTACTATAGGCTATTAACATTTCGCTTTAACATAATTGTGCTTATTTAAAGTATGAAAATTTTGAAGAGATCGTGGCTACATAAAAATTGCCGAACGGGTCGATCTTGAGGTTAAGCCACGCTTGCCTAGGTTGGTCCGTGGATGGGTGGTCACCTATTTTTTTTTAATGTGGATGGGGATTTATCAAATTACTTCCCCCGCTCTGGGAGAGGTGCGGGAGGGGAGTGTCAGACTTGTACTGACTAAAACTCACCCATGTTCCTTCTACTGCCCTTTATGTTCCGAGGCTGCGGTATCTCTTTCGAACAACCCGCAAATGTGACCGTGGGCTGGGTTTTACTTTGGCCAGAGGCTTAGCGTTGCCAAACAACGTGGCAATGCTAAGTGGCCAATATCTTGGTAACATAACTAACTGACATTTTGGTGGCCCTAGCAGGCCGATTTCTTTGCTGACATCTCTATAAGCCACGCGTGGAACTATCTAACGCGCAGTCGACACGGCCTGTCGTCAATAGACGGACGGACGGTGACCATCCGAAGTACGTTAAGCCGTTGGTCACAGCTGTCATTTGTAGATTTTGAACAGTCGTTACAGGTCGACTGCTTAGTATAATGTCCTGTGTTCTTTTTCCGGTCCAGATTTATTCCTGGTTAATATGGCCATAGGCTGGCCCCCTACTACACGAGAATTGGCGAAATGTGGTTGTTCTATTAGATACACCTCTGCCTTATCCCTCGGGAATTACAGTCGTTATATTTTATATTATGCTAGCTGGCAATAAACAAAGTATCCTATGTGTTATTCCAGACCATAATCTACCTGTGCCAAATTTTATCAAGATCCGTTCAGCCGTTTTGACGTGAAAGAGTAACATAATATTAGTAAGATAGCTGGCGGCCGCGGTTTCGCCCGCGTGATATCGAAAAGAAGTATTGTGTTATTCCAGACCATAATCTACCTGTGCCAAATTTTATCAAGATCCGTTCAGCTGTTTTGACGTGAAAGAGTAACAACCATCCATACAGCCATCCGTCATCACAAAACATTCGCATTTATAATATAAGTAGGAACTGGATTGTGGAGGTCAGATAGGCAGTCGCTCCATGTCAAATACTGATATTCAGCTGTATCCGGTTAGACTGGAAGCCGACCCCAACATAGTTGGGAAAAGGCTAGGCAGATGATGAAGTAGGAAGTATTTCCATTTCAACCCTATAATAATATGAATTTTAATTCACTAGCCCCTTTGTAACAAACACGGAAAATTGAATGCAAAATATTCATTTCTCACCACAAAGACTGAACTCAATTATAAAACCGTATTCGTCTTTCATCGAGAACTTTCCCAGCTCCTTTGTAAAGACGACATTTTAAAACGTAAACCTAATCATATTACGTACATCTGCATATTCTTTGAAGACCTAACCCAATGGAAAGTTGTTCTTACTCCCCACTTATCAAATGGTCAAAGTCGCTCTAATATCGCTGAGGGAATAAAGTTACACTAATTTACATACATTACCTCCTATCCTTACGAAAGTTAGCTAAAGATGAATTCCGCTTGCCGCTGACTGAATCGCTACTGAAATTTTAATAATACGAATTGTCTAATTGCTCAACTCAGGAAACTTTCAAAGAAAATTAAAATGTTAGTGTCTAGCAATGAAAATTCTACGAGTTTTGCGTTTTGAATAGTTGCGAGTTTTGTTTTTTTTTTCTAACACAGTTCGTTTTGTGTGTGAAAAAAATGATTTATTTTTTCAAATTCCGACGGTGATCTCAATGATAGACCGCAGCGACAGTACTACTGATCTGATTCCGTAGATGATGATTTTGGCGCTTGGTGTTGCGGTTAAGTGGCAACGGCTGACGGCATACCAGTAATGTAGACAGTGGTTATCACCGAGTGAAGCGCTGTTTGCGGTAAAAAAAAAACGCACGGGTTCCGTACAAGCTTGCGACAAAAACGGTCATATCTTTTGACTACGTAGACTTGAGTATATGGTTTTTTTTATTTCAACTCGATACCTCCTCGCTTTCCTTAGATAAGAAAGGGTCTTGACAGACAGACAGACGGACCATAAAGTGATCTAATAAGGGTTCCGGTTTGAGGTATGAACCCTAAAAACGAACATTAAACAAATAATATTTACAGTTTCTTGGTATCATTAAATATTTTAACCTAAAACTCAGAATTAATTAAACATCAAATGTGAAATTTGGTATTATTTACTAGAGCCAGAACACAAACCAAATTAGTCGGCATAATAGTTTTGTTCGAAATTTCAAGGCATTAGGTTTGCGGCAAACTATCTACCACAGAACGCGTGTTACGATATTTACGTCTATCTCCTACTGTTTTAAGTTTCAAACGGCGTAAGCCTCAAAATGTTGGCTTTATATATCCCATTTCATTTGGAAATTGAATTACTTGTTGTACTGAAAGTTTGTGCTCTTGTGTCTGGCTGTGTAAAAGCTTGAATGAATATGCTTCCAATGATTTTTGAAGTGTTTTTTTACCTTTTATTTGAATACTAGCTTTTGCCCGAGGCTTCGCTCGCGTTAAATTCGGAGTAACACAGTTCCCCTTGCGCCTTATTGATTTGTAATAGCAACACTAAGTTTTCCCTTTTCTTCCCTCTTTCTCCCTCATATCCCAGTTTTTTTTTTAAATTAGCCTATGTCCGTCTCCTGGTTCCCAACTATCTCTGTACCAAAATTCAATAAAATCGGTTTAGCCATTAAAGCGTGAAGAGGTAACAAACAAAAAAACAAACAAACTCACTTTCGCTTTTATAATATTATTAAGGATTAAGGATTAATATATTATAGGTACATTTATTATTATAAGGTTACTCTGTCACCATCATTTTCCTGCCCTCGTCCTATTCTATTTGGAGTCGGCGCAACACGTTTTCTTCTTCCATTCTCTTCTGTCCGACGTCTTGATATTTACTATTTCCTTCTTCATATCATTCCTCATCCATCTTTTCTTTGGCCTTCCTGTACCTCTCCATCCATCAACATTCATATCTTTTAGTCACATGGGCTTCGTCCCTCTTCTTGACATGTGTATACCAAGACAAACGACTCTCTTTATTTTTTTCTGTAACAGGTGCAACTTTCAATCTTTCTCTTATATACTCATTCTTATCTTTATAAGATTGCTGTGTATCAAACAATACAATTACAATGATGATATAACTTGCATATTATGTTTTTTTTTATTATTTTAATTTTTGTTTGTTCTGTTTTGTTTGTTTCTAATTAATTTTGTTTTACTGTTTTGTCATAAGCGAGTCTATTTAACACTTTTTCTTTCTTTATTTCAGATTATGATATCTAATGAATAGCATGTCGCCATTGGATCCATACAAAACACAGCTGTTAGGGTCGATCACCAATGACCACGGCAGGTCAACCAACCAACCTTGATACCAGTCTTGGTTGGTTTGAGGATAGGTGACCATCCATTACATACCGAGTCTCCTACGTGCCGCGGATGTCACGTTAAGCTACTGGTTCCGGCTGCCATTTGTAAATCTTAGCCAGTCATTATAGGTAGTCTATTTTATTTAATCGTTGTCCCACACTATTATTTCTCCTGTATCGTGGGTGCGTTTACAAACATTTAAACTCACATACACAAACAGCCAGACCCGGAACAACTATCTGTAGGCCATACAAATGTTTGTTCCGTGCGGGAATTGAACCCGCGACACGCAGCACAGCAGCCGATCGCTCAGCCCCTGCGCCAACCATGCCGTCAAAATTGAATCCAGGATCTCAATTGCGCTTAAAACTACTAGACCATCAAGTAAGCAGTTGCTACTACCTGCTTCAGTCCAACTAATTTCATATCATTTTTAAAGTTACAAACAGGTACAAAAATATAGGTACTTTTTTTTAAAATTCATTACTAGGACTGAGGCATGATATTTTGTTTGATATAAAGCCATCAAAAGTAACGGAAAAATACCAATACCAATGGTTTTTCAGATATACGTTATGAAATTACATATACATGCTGTTCAATACGGGTTCCAGGAATTGGATGTATTTAATGGAGCACTCGGAATGTGACTGAATATTAACAAACCAATATTTATGAATCAATAATTTAAATATGCAAGCATTATATAATTAAGCACAATTAAACAGATTTGTGTAAAATTGTGATAAAAATCATAACTTAATTTATCTTGCATGTTGAAAATTGGGTAGAGTCAATTAAAATGATTGTTTATAGTAACTACTTTTCTTCGTGTTAGATTTTACAAAAGAAAAATGTAAAAAAGTCGTTTTATTTCCTTATCTAGAAGACGACTAAGACTAAGAAGACTATTTGACAGAAATATTTTATCTTGTAAGGACTTTTTTCAGATGGTCATCAAATAACTTTCTCCGCTCTAGGTGGAGTGGGAAGGAGTATCAGACTTAACACGTATGGGTTTTAGTTTGCCTTTTGTGTGACGGAACCGCGGTATCCCTTTCGAACAACCCGATATTTCTTTTAGCATTTTCTTCTCGTCTTCTTCTTCTTAACTTTCTATAACTATTTAAGGCGCTGTACAAAGCAAACACTTCGTAAAACGTCTAGATTTTCGTCGCAAAGTTAGCCATATCTGTACATGCCACTAGCCAAAAAAAATACCGTGTATAGTTCAATACATAAAGTAAAGAGTTAAACAAAATAAGTTTACAAAAGTGGTCAAAAAAAATATGTTTAAAAAGACCAAGAAAAAATTTTTTTCTTCTCGAAATTCTCAATTTTTTCAGCGACAACCATCGTATTTTTTATATCTATAACAAAGAAAATTGTATATACTAAAGAGATATCTAAAAATTTTCAAACATTGAGCTGTATTTTTTTATATTCAATAAAAACTGCAAAATGACCTACATTTTGGCGGACATGATGTTCAAATAAAATCAAACACCGAAATATTTTCGACCTTATTTCCATTCTTTCGATGCAATACTGTCGTGTACTTGTGTCAGACCATGCCTAATATGCAGCTAGCGTCACTTTCGTGAATACCTAAAGATTAGCTTATTGCCGCGCCTTAATAATTAGGGAATTTCTTGCCTTTTCCTCTCCATAGAAAACGACCAACCCGAACCGCGCATATTTTCCGATGTTTTATTAGTGCCTATGTGATGTGTGTGATTTTCATTAATTATAAAAATATAGCAACTCAAACTAGCAGTTTTATTCTTTCTAATTTTAACGTCAGATTTTTTTTAATAAATTATTTTGTATATTAAAGTATGATATTTTAATACAGAAATACTTTCCCGTAGAAGAATTACATTGTTTAAAGTAATTAAAACATATTTCAAACTGTTTATTTTACAGAGAGAACTTAGTCACTTTAGCGTTCTCATAGAAGTATGTTAAAAAGCACACTTTACAAAATGCTTGTTTAAAAAGTTGTAGTAATTCCCAAGTTTTCATTTTCAGGGTTCCCACAAAGTTGTGGTCTTGTTATTTCTTAGGAAGCAAAGGAAGGTAAACAAACATTTTCATCCTGTGATTGGAAAGTCCCAAAGTAAACGCATATAGGCCGAAGTTTACTTACTTAGGGGAATTTAATTTTTGCAATTACTTAAATTGATTGATGCGACAGTACTTTGTAATCTCATTGTGGATTTTCTATACTTACGTACTTTTCAAAGACGAACTTCGAAATTTAATTAAAGAACCCTCTCATGATCGTTTCGTTTACGGAATTTTTCCTTGGGAAATCAGCATTGATTTCTCCTTTTTGTCCTTTCATTTATGACGAGATTTGAATTCGGAACGATATTTAAATGGCTTTTGAATTCATTTTAGTATCTCGTGTGTCAATATTTTGATGTGTTCCTTAACGCGTTAATGACAAGTCAAAGTAAATACATCAACGCGTCGTTACGTTCAAACGAATTTTAATGTCCAATAAAATGTTATCCTTAATGTGAAACAACATATTATTTTATCTAATTTGTGTATTTTTCACTTTAAGAATAAAACTTAAAAGGCATTCTTTTTTCAAAATTAGACGTGAATAATTTTAACACCTATATACTGTAAAAAAAGTTAAAAAAAATACCTTATTTTAGATTTCTATACCATCGAATTAAAAGAAAAAAAATCCTTACCTTTCACTCAAAAAGACGACTCGTAAAAATCCAAAGCTGCCCATACGCTGTCACTTTTTAAATTCACACACAAGACTGACCAGGACTATTTAATGATGACATACTGGCGACTAAGAATGAGCTTAATGACACCCGCCCCTCCGACCAATTACATGTAATTGTATTGACCTAAGCTAACCCGGGTGATCTAATTCTGTCGCATGATGCATACCCCGTCTTATGGCTAATGTAAGGGATTAAACTGATCCATGAATTGATTATTTCGAGAGTAATCTAGTTTAATGAATGGAAGGTGTTTTTATGGTGTCTAAAATAAGACGCGTGATACTGTTTGTATAGCCATTCTAAGGGGTGTAATGAAGGAAATATTTACTACCGACCTAGATAGACAAAGTGACAGTGATTATGATGATGAGAAGAACAAATAGGTATTGGATTGACAAATTTATACTGTTTTTGCTGTAGCATGGTGTGTGTAACGTTCCAGATTGAAAAGGTACCGTCATTGTTTTGCATCCAAAACCTAACTCATCCAGGTCCAGTTAAAAATCTGCGTCGGGCACCAATTGCCCAGCATTTGATGTAAACTAGGCCTATTTGGCGTGACGTTGGTCCTCACCAGACATGGAAGTTTCGGGAGGTTCTTGCATATAATCGGGTGGGAGGAGACGACCGGGCAAATTTAAAGATGACCCGGAGGACACGGTGGGGCACGCTGTGGCGGTCTGCTTAGCTTGGGCGGAGCACCGCTGCTTCCTCGTAGAGGTGATCGGCGGCGGCGATCTCTCGCGTCTGGCCCTGGTTCAGTCCATGGCCCGTAGCGAGAAGGAATGGGAAGCGGTCACCTCTTTCTGTAAAGCAGTTATGCTAGCAAATGAAGTAGCCAGACGTTTGAGGGAGAGAACCTCAAACCAACACCTGGGCGTCGGGCGCTGCGAGCAACCGTAGATCTCTGTCTCTGGTCTGTGGACGGTGACCAATAGGTAGCTCATATAAAGCGCCTCAAAGAAATGGCAGCAGACTGGTCTACCAGGGCCACCGCCTGCTGGGGTTGCGAGTTGTTCGAAAAAGATACCGCGGCCCCGAAACATTAATAAAACTGCAATCACAATGTTTGGTTTATCAAAATAATCTCATACCCAATATTCAAGCTGTAAAAGAAAATACGATCAAAAAGTAATACAACATAAAAAAAAAACAAATCAAAAATGCAAAAGACCGAAAATACACCAGGAATTAAGCATATTTTTCCAGCTACTTATATTAATTACTCCCAGAGGTCACCAAAGTCAACTGAGGGAGGGTTATCGTAGCATCAGAAGGCGAGAAGCTTGCAACTCGTTATTATTTATGCGCGGTTGCCGTCTTTCATTACCCTTTTGCGTTTGCTTTGAGAGTGCCGACAAACTAGTGTTGATGCCGCCTCGAGTGCTTCAGAAATGGAACGGAGAAATTAAGTGACGCATGTTTGAAGCTGAGTTTAGCATTTTCGGTTTTGGCTTTTAGATGTAAGAGCAGTAGATTTTCGATAATTATTCATTTAAACTATTTTAACTCTTCTAGTGGGCTGGTCTTTTTTTGTCAAAGAATTAACATTGCCATCCAACACAGTAATGCTACCAGGTTTCTGGGCACTTATCCTGCTGACAGCAATGCGGACAAATTATTTGAAGCCCTGTAAATATTTTACCATTTTTATACTTACACATATTTTTATTATTGGTTTATTTAAACTTCATAGTGAAACATAGGCGGACTTATTTCCATAAGGCATTCTCTACCAGTCATACTTTGGGTAAAATACAATAACTTCCAATACAACAGAAAAACCAGTTAACTGTAAATAAAGTTATTAAACTAACTCAGGACTTATCTGGTGATGGTCACTGTTGATTTTAGCCTTCAGGATTTTAATATTTTTTAGGCATTGTCTCACAGAATTTCTCCTCTATTGTGGGTGCGATCATAAATATTTAAACCCACATAGAATGTGGGTTTAATGTTTAATTTACTGTGGGTACATAAATAGTTATACCCAGTAAAAGTATCAGTTATGCGACTATATAAATATCTGTTTCGTGAGGGAAATAAACCCGCGATATGCAGCGCTGGACTCAGTTGCTCAGCCACCAACCGCGATGTCAAATTATGGAACTTGCAATGGCTCGTTATCTCGTTGCGACCTAGTAACAAAACCGTACACATCTGTTATCTTTTCGGGACCTATAAATTAATTAATTGGGACATATTATCACAGCTTAGTAGTAGTCTTATACTTCGCTGATTTCATTTTTTTTTAAGACGTTGCCCCGCACTAGGAACCTCTCCTGTATCGTGGGTGCGTTTATAAACATTTAAAACACATACACAAACTGCCTGACCAGGAACAACCATCTGTAGACCAAATAAATATTTGTTCCGTGCGGGGATCCAATCCGCGACACGCAGCGCAGCAGTCGATGGCTCAGCCACTGCTTCAACTGTGTCGTCGTTCATTATTCATTCATTTGTCAATTTGAAAAAAATATATACATTACGTAGCTCTTGGCTAAATAATAGCAGCCGCTCTAGTGGATCTTAAGGCTGGTCTGTGGATGGGTGACCACCCGTTACATACCGAGTTTCCTAAGTGCTTCGGAGATCACAGTAAGCTGTTGGTACCGGCTGTAATTTGTAGATCTTTGACAGTCGTTACAAATAGTCACTATCCCGAAAGTCAGACAAGCAATCTTACCAAGAAATATCGTTTTACCCAATAATAATTGGGTTGTGGAGGTCAGATATGCAGTCGCTCCATGTAAAATACTGGTATTCAGCTGCATCCAGTTAGACTGGAAGCGGACCTCAACATAGTTGGGAAAAAGCTAAGCAGATGATGACAGACCTATATATCGGTTGGCACAGTGGTTGAGCGATCGACTGCTACACTGCGTGTCGCGGGTTCGATTCCCACACGGAACAAATATTTTTATGGCCGATAGTTATTCCGGGTCTGGCTGTTTGTGTATGTGAGTTTAAATGTTTGTAAATCCACCCACGATACAGGAATAATTTAGTGTGGGGCAACGTTTTAAAAGAAAAAAAAAACATAATTTCGTTTAGTAATGTTGAGTAAGTAAGATCGTTGGCAACTTTCAAAACACACAGCCTAAGTCCTGTCAGTCTTTTAAATATGATTGGTTTGTTTCGAAAATTATGAGACAAGGTTGTCTGTGTAAATGAACGCCAAGGACCCGTTTCACAGAGGCAAACTCTGTTACACTAACTAAAACTTTGTTGTAAAGGAACAAAGTTCTAAGTGTATTCCGTTTTGTGAATTCATCTTCTTTGGACTTTTAAAAATCGAGGATGGCTTCAAACTGTCAAGGAGCTTGGGAGTTTATTCCCGAGAAGTTTAATAAAATATCATAATTTTTTATTGGTTTTTTGAACAAAGCAATTAAGGAAAGGTTTTTATTGTGCTTTCTGTTGTATATTAAGTCATGTATCAATGGTCTAGTTGAAATAAATGCTTCTTTTTTGGAGTTTGAGTTTCATTATCGCCGTATTTTCAGGGTTCAGTAACTAAATGGTAAAGTCGGCATTCCATGACATGTCCATTTTTCCGCGACCATCCATTGAAGTGACAAATGTGTAGACTACTAGAGGGCTGGTAGTCTGCACATTTGTCACTCAACCTTATTTTATTCGGAGATCTACACTATAACTACTTATAGTTGGATCCCACCTCAATAAACATCATTAGCTTTAGTAAAAATGTAAATAAGTTTCTTGAGTGACTTTTCTATTTAGGTCGTTGGATTTTGATCATTCATTTTTCAAAAGCGATAGCTTTGTTTATGCTCACATTTATTTTACTTTGTTCAATATGTTTTTATAATTTTCAGGATTAACTAAATTATGTTAGTTTAAGTTAGATTAACTAACTTATGTTAGTTAATGAGTTATCGTCTATAATACATGTTTTTTTTCTGTCTTTATGGATAATTTGCTAATCTTGTAGTAACTATGGAAAATGAATCATCATCTGCCTAGCCTTTTCCCAACTATGTTGGGGTAGGCTTCCAGTCTAACCGGATGCAGCTGAATATCAGTATTTTACATGGAGCGACTGCCTATCTGACCTCCACAACCCAGTTAGTACTGGGTAATATCCCTTGGTAAGACTGGTTGTCAGACTTTCGGGACACTCACTACCTGTAACGTCTGTCAAAGATCTAGATCTATAAATGACAGCCGGGACCAATGGCTTAACGTGCTTTCCGAGGCACGGAGGAAACTCGGTATGTAACGGGTGGTCACCCATCCACAGACCAACCTAGGCAAGCGCGGCTTAACCTTAAGATCGACCCGAGCGGCTGCTATTATTAAGCCACGAGTTCCTCCCGAAATATGGAAAATGAATACTCGATAAAAAATATTTGAAATATCATTTTACCATAACTAAAAATGCTGAAATAAAAAAACTTTTTTGTAAAAAATAAAACCGGCACCAAATAAAAAAAAAGTGGAAAATAACTTTACTTCCGGAAGTCAGAGGCAAAAAAGTCAACGAAACCAACAAAAGCCACCTTTTTTCTTTAGAAATCGGTTTTATTTCTTACAAAAAAAATGTTTAAAAATCTTCAGCATCTAAAGTTATTGTGGCAGCTGTAGAAGATTGTAAGAGTATATTTGCGTTGCATAGACTCAATTTCCTAATATTGTATAATTGTATTGCCCATGTGTGAGTACTATTTAACTTAAACGACTCAACGGTTGCCCTGGTGGTTGAGAGATTGTCATGCTCACTTAAAAGTCTCGCTGATGGTGTCATGTGTATCGGGTCATTTAGTTCCCTTCAAAATGGTTGAGTGGAATGGGCTGATTTACGTATGCGTCATGTTCGTGAACGGGCGCTGTCAGTCGTGACTGGTCATCTATTAGCCGCCACACGGTTTGTTTTAATTCATTCATTCATTTATTAAACTCTTGTTTTTGCTTTTACTCTGGACGCTCTTCAGGTGCTCGTTTTTCTACATCGTTCTCACATGTATGTATAATCTCAACATGAATGATCTATCCATGATTTTGTAAAAATATTATGATTTAAAATAGTGTCCATGGAGGTTCTTGCCCATTCTTCTCCATAGAGATCTACGCTTTGGAGTGGGCAACTACAGTACTTTGACAAGCAGCATCTTTTTTTTGTTTTCATAACATTCAAAAGTGCATGTAATATATAATTGAAATAAATGCTTTGAATTGAGTTTCCGATAAAATTATGATGCAATGCGTGAGCTATCCACAACCAAATATCTCTAAAGCAAATATTACACGGTATACAAAAGCAAACAGAAAACCAAATAAAATAAATCGGATACACTTATAAGTAAATATTGAAATTATGAAAAAACAATAAACTGTTGCGATTTTATTAAATACGAGTATTTTAGCAGTTCATAACTTGTGGTTAAGCTCGATTTTTGATTTGATGGTATGACATTTTTTTTCAGGCTGTTTAAGTTTTATTTACTTTATTAGCTAGATAAGTCATTAAAATTTAAACTTAATATTTAACCTAGTATACGACTATACGTGGCCTCACAACGAAAAAAGGTCAGTTTTGTAATGACATTTGGACACATTACCTCAAAATCGCTAAATAATGAATGAAAATATCATACCTTAGGTAGGTAGTTAGGATACTTTTCGTTATAAAGAGCTTTTGGTTCAAAAACATATTGAAATTCGTCAAACAATAAAAACTATAAGATTTTTCAGGCATCTGTATAAAATCAGTCGTATTAAACAAACAAATACTAGTAAACTTTCCAGAAATGTATACAGACACAATAAATTGAGTATTTTGTTCTATATCACAATAAAGGAACGCAGGCAGCTAGTTCCCGTCACAAACAATGCAATTTCTTACAAGGAAACCCAGACTATGTGGGTCTCACACGTTCGATCACAAAGGTACAATTTTACATTGTGTAACAAATCTCTTGCAGTTCTGCGAGCCTAGTACATTACTTAAAATAGTGTTATTTGAGGTTAAGAAAGAGTAACCATGGAGTTTCTTGCCGGTTCTTCTCCATAGGAAACTACCAACCCGAACCGTGCACCTCGACGTTCTTTAAGTGCCCATGTAGCCCTTTGTGAAATAAAAAGATTTTGATTTTAAGCCGTGCTGTCTTAGGTTGGTGCGTGGGTGATCACCCATTATATACGAAGTTTCCTACGTACCTTGAAAAGCACGTTAAGCCACTGGACCCGGCTGTCATTTCTAGATCTTTGGCGGTCGTTACTAGCAGTCAGTGGCTAGAAAGTCTTACAACTAGTCTTGACAAGTAGTATTGTATTACCTAGTTATTAACTAGGTTATGGAGGTCAGATAGGCAGTCGCTCTATATTATAAAATACACTACCTATCTTGCTGCGTCCGCTAAAACTAGGATCCGACCCCAACATAGTTGTGAAAAGGCTAGCCAGATGATGATTAAGTATTACCTTATTTAATTAGTGTTATAAAAAATCTTACGTTGTTTTTAGCGACGGTTATGTCCTGTCATCCTTACTAATACATATTATAAAAGCAAAAGTGAGTTTGTTTCGTCTTCAAGCCTAAATGGCCAAACCGATTTTGATAAATTTTGGTACAGAGATAGTTGGGACCCTGTAAACGGACATAGGCTAAAAAAGTGAGAAAAGGGGGAGAAAAACGGAAGAAAAGGGGGAGAGAAAGATTTTTTTTTCGATCATCACGCGGGTTAAAGTTAGCGCTGGCCCAAAGTAACTATGCCACGCGGACGAAGTCGCGGGCAGAAGCTAGTAATGTTATAAACATTGTTCCTAACGTTTGCTATGAACGAACGTCTTTATCTAAATGCCCATGGAATTAAAATTCTTCTAAATCCCAGTAAGGAGATCCGAGAGAACAGAGTATAAATCACCAGCAATTGGAGTTCACGTCACAGTTTGCCACTTTACCGCCATCTGGGAATTCTCAGTATGTACAAAATGTTTTGTTTGAGTATGATGTTTGAACAGCTTTCTGCACATGAGAGGAGACCGGCTTTTACGTAGAAAAACATACTCTACCCACTTTTATATAAGGGTGTGTAGAATGGCGGTTGATCATTTTTAAAGCCGTTGAATGTCTTCATGAAAATCGCAATTTTTTGTACGTACGTAGCTGTTAAGTATTATTTTAACTTATAATGATTACAAGGAATTCCATACTAAAAGTAATAATTACTTTAAAAATCAACGAACCTGCATCCTCGAAACACAAAGGGCAAAAGAAAAAATATAGATTAGTTTTATTCAAAAAAAGTGTGACACGAAGAGGGGGAAGTTATATAATTTCATTAAAAAAAATACGTGTAGCACTCGGGGACTGCCGCGATTATCAACTTATGCAATAAATAAAATCAATCTAAATAAAATATTTAAAAAGTACTTCCAATGAAAAGAAGTCGCAAAAAGAAATATTTTTTTATCAACTTAGACAATAAATAAAAAAATAAAAAACAAAATATAATATTTAAAAAGTACTTCCAATGAAAAGAAGTCGCAAAAAGAAAAACAAGACCTTGGGTTTGATCCAGCGTAATGACGATTGACTATCCGATTCTCTACCAAACACGCTATTAGAACATTAGAAGCGGGATTGAAATAACTGACCGTATTTGTGTAAACGACGTTAGACAATGCACGGCCTTCAAGCCACACCTCCGTGCCTGTCGGAGTGGGGAGCGTCAGGTTTTTTTTCGTTACGGAATTTTTGGATTCGGTCCCCGCGCTCAAGGCCCGCGATAGAAGCTATGCAATAGCTTAAAAATATCATAATATCGTAAAAAGGTGGGAGGATGATTTCTTAAAGGGTTGGAGTAGAACTGCGTTGGACGGAAATAAATACGGCTTATGTCACGAGACAGCCTGACCTGATAGCTAATTAATGATGTAGAAATTAATTAACATTACAATGGTTATTAGTATTAAGTTATTGTTACTACTAGTATTTATATTCAAAGGTAAATGAAGCCTATTTTTAATATTTATTTTATTATGTCATAATAACTAAATTTTTAAAGTAAATTTTTAATGAAATTCGTTATTTGACTTGTGAAACATGGTGAAAGATTACTTTTATAGCACATTTAATATTTAGAATTCAAAAAGAAATCCTCTTATCTTTTCAGAACCAAAACGAAACTCCAAGCAACGCCAGAATTCTATCAACGAAAACAAAACTTATTCACAATAAAATACCCTTAATAGGGACACATTATCTAAAATTACTACTTTCATTAAGGCGCAATCTAAAAGTAAATCCTAATCTCCTTGACATTGAGTCTTTATCGGTTCAGACCGAGATCTGGGCCAAATTCTCATTAAGCGATAATTAGGTAACCTATTTATTGTCGAAAAACAATTGCTTTTGTGCCCTTTGATGCATTATGCTGACTTTATTTACCCTTATCATGCTATAAAGGAGATCATATCGGGTTTGCTGAGAGGCAAAAATTTAGAGAATTACGTTCTTGATATTCTGTTTGGGTGTCTTGAATGAAGTAGAAGAGTCGTATTAGTTTTGCTAACGAGATTATTCAACAATCTAGTATTAGAGTTAGAACGAGGTACTTACATAATATTACGCCTGTAATATCCACAGGGTTAGATCTAGGTGTATTATTGGGTAATATTACACACGACGGCAGGTCAACCTATTCTAAACTATTATAACCTGATCTCTCTACTACGGATCGCACACCGTAGTAGAGAGATCAGGTTAAATGGTTTTGTATAGGTTGATGTGCCGTTGTGTGTACAATCACATTTCACTAGTTGTATTAAAGTCCCATGTTAAAAGAGGCGAGTCTATTGCCTGGGCACGAATCAAGACTTTGTGGCTGCTACCAAGTAATTCCCAAAGGAAAATCTTGATACTTAGCCCGACGTAGGAATCAAAGCCAGGCCTTTGTCTAGTCACGCTTGCGACTGCGAGACCAACGAAACAGGGACAACAACGCAGGAAAAAATGTAATATGGCAAGATTCATGCCATTTGACGACATGGTTGGCGCAGTGGCTGAGCGATCGACTGCTGCGCTGCAAATCAAATCAAATCATTAATTTCTTTGCAAACATGGGTATAGTGTATAATATACATTGGTGTAATTTGTAGTAAAGTTCTCCATATTTTACCGTCACATGGACATGCAAAGGTTAACAATTTTAAAATTGCGTAAATTTTAAAATTTAAATCTGCGATTTGCGGGTTCTGTCCCCACACGGAACAAATATTTGTAAAACCTACAGGTAGTTGTTTCGGGTCTGGATGTTTGTGTATGTAATTTTAAATGTTTGTAAACGCATCCACGATACAGGAGAAATTCCTAGTGTGGGGCAACGTTTAAAAAAAATCTCAACATCCTGAGGTTGAGTAGTTTGGCTGAGTACAATGAAAGCGGCAGTCTCTTACAGTGACTGCCACCGCACACACCGCCATACATCTACCCGCTAACTCTTTGGTGACTATGAGAATAGAACGACAGCTTCCTACAAATACTATGGCCAGTCCTACCACACGCCGATTACTTAGTCGGTTGCCTTTTGGACGCTTGAGTTTGTGAGTAATGTGATTGTTCTATATTTATAGCAGTACTAGCTGCGCAGAGCGTGTAGACCTTGATAAAAAGTAAGGCTATAAAATAAAAATAATTAGTCAGAAATCGTTTATTTATAAAAAGGGTCCACATATATAATATTTACAATAAAATAAAATATCTTAACAATTGCTTATTTGAACTAAACTAAGTTGGACCTGTGTTTCAGTCTATAAAGAGCATTGATGTTTATTTAAAATAAATAAATTAACAGTTAGTTAAAATTAGAGTACCAAAATTTAAACTTTAACAAACGTATAGTTAGCGGTTTATTTTCATCCAACAAGTAAATTTTCTTTCTGTGTATAAGTTATGATTAAGAAATAATTCAACTATTCAACATTAATGGTAAAAACGATAAAAAAAAATTACTCATCACGATACTACAACGAACCACTAAAGTATTATACGGTTATCTTTTGAATCTGGATTCCATATAGGTCTTGTTATATTGCTATAGATATGGTAAGCTACTTCATGTTGACGCAATCGATTCTTAACTTTACACCGGTGGCTTAAAGTAGCTATTTGATTGATGAAACTTTGGTCGTTTGAAACTCACCTTGACGAGGCACGTTTAAATAAAGCACAGATGAATTCAGTGGACCGGTCAGGCCCGCGGGAGCTGGTAGAAGTTCCCGAACTAATTTGCATACATCGCCCGGGATTTAGAGATGATTCTGGCTGTATATTGTTTTTTTTTTAAGATAACATTGTTGTTAGATTAGTGACGTGCCGCGGTTCTCGATTGTTATTTTTGTATTTCGGGAATTGTGGTTATTGTTTGTTTCTTTTGGCATCGTGTATTTTTTTTTGTTTTTATTCATGTAAATGCAAAATTTAGGTGTTTAGTTAGGATTAATTTTTGTTTTAATTTTATTTTTGTCTGGATTAATTAGCATACAGTGAATATGACAGAACACGTTGGTCAGTTACCTACACCAGTGGTGCCAAAAAGTCATAAGAACGTAGATAAATATATACACACTAGCTTTTGCCCGCAACTTCGCTCGCGTTAAATTCGGGGTAGTAAAGATTTTTTTTTATTTTCCCCTTTCCTGATATACAGGTACCTGCTACCTGTAGTTTTTGCCCTCGCGCCTTATTTATTGTAATAGCAATGCTATCTCAATCTTTTTTTAAAAAAAATAGCCTATGTCCGTCTCCAGGGTCACAACTATCTCTGTACCAAAATTCATCAAAATCGGTTTAGCCATTTAGGCGTGAAGACGTAACAAAAAAACAAACTCACTTTTGCTTTTATAATATTAGTAAGGATTTACTGACACCTCATTAATTTTTTGCTCATGGGCAACAATCAATTAACTTCCCCCGCCCTAGGTGGCGAAGGCACTCATTTTCCTTCTTTTGCCCTTTATGTTCCGCGACCGCGGTATCTCTATCAAACCCCGCAACCCCGGATTGACTGACTCCTGACACCTACACCTTACATATAAAAGCCCGCATAGCTACACTAAAAAAATCCTGATGGAAAAACACAATGAAATATTTGCCTGGAATCAAACCCAGGACGTCATGTTCAACAGTAGCGCTTACAACCACTTGACCCACGAAGCATTCCCACCTAATCACCAATGTCCTTATATTTCTAATTAATTATAAAAATCTCCGTTCATTACCTATAAACTTTGAACAAAATTAATTTCTCACACAAAACAAGGCCAAAAGTCCTTGAAAATCGAGGTTACAATGTGCTAATAATTTTCTAACATTTTGAGTTGTGTTTTAGTACTGTATACTAAATTGCAAACTTGAGTCTCAATCGAAAGTTATTTACGGATAAACCTGTCCAACGTTAATAATAAATTGGACTTTCGTTGTAAATAATTTGGTGTGCGCTAACCTTGGGTACACAGAGTAGAAATAAGCAGTAGGATTTTGGCGAAGCTCTTTCGTATATGTATCTTATAATGCGAATTAATCCTTAATGTATATTATTTCTAAAAGCATTATTATCATAATTTAATGTGAAAGCTTTTAAATTAACGTGAATACATGTAGTAAGGTTGAAAACTGTGAGCCCGGTGAGTACTGTTGCTGTTAGTTTCCGTTATTTCACTTCTGTGCAAAGTCTCCTCGTGTTTTAGCGATTTCTGCCATAGTGGACCACTCGACGGAGGTACCAGAAAAGTTTTTCTCGAAAATTCAGATTTTAAATATAATAATGATTTTTTAAAGTAAGATTTTTTTCGGTTGGGAAATCTTCAAATTGCTCCTCCTGGCTGTGAACGGAGCGAATAATCTTTCTTTAGCCTTTTGTGTTCCAAGGCCGGTATCTCTTACGAACTATCCCGTAGCTCCAGCTGACATTGACTCTATAGAGCCTCTCCAATTATGTTGACATATCTTTGAAGCCAAAACCTCCACCTTCTTCGCTAGCATAGTTGGTTCGTAGGAGGATCTAACTGCCTCCTTTTTCAACTCCCTCAGGACCAAGGCCTGAACCAGAGCTGGACGCAAGAGGTCACCGCAGCCGATTGCCTCTAGAAGAACACAGCGGTGCTCCGCTCAAGCTTGGCAGACCACCACAGTATGCTCCACAGGGTGATCGTTACAAAAGTGACATGACACCCGGGCATTTCCTACCGCCTGATTATATACAGGATCCTCACCAAGCTATCGTGTTCGGTGAGGACCTGCGTCAAGCGATAGCTGAAGACACCGTAGCCTCTCTCTAGCCACTCCTTAAAGAGAGGACTTATAAATAATAGTAGCGTATTGTGGCGTGCCCTAAGCTGTGACTTTTTGTAAACATAAAATATTTTCCCACTCTATCTCTCTACTCTGTGACCCGCTGCTAGTTGCTTGACTTAATAATTACTTAGGCACCGCAAAGCACGTACTATAGACTCTCACTCCACTACACAAGATCAATCCATACATCACCCGGCCCGTGGTTTCGTCTGCCTTGAAACAGGTATTTAAACCTGGTATGCTGTTTGCAATTTATAGTCTACTAGCTTTTGCCCGCGGCTTCGCTCGCGTTAAATTCGGTAGCGCCTTATTGATTTGTAATAGCAACGCTAAGTTTTTCCGTTTCTTCCCTCTGTCTCCCTCATATCCCACTCTTTTAAAAAAAAAATAGCCTATGTCCGTCTCCTGGTTCCCAACTATCTATGTACCAAAATTCATCAATATCGGTTTAGCCATTAAAGCGTGAAGAGGTAACAAACAAACAAACAAACAAATTACATATTATAGTAATAGTAAGGAAGTAAGGATAGTAAGGAAGTAAGGATAGTGCCCTGAGATATGTTGCCGGAAAAAAGGGGATGTACCGAGTAATTGAATTGAAAATAAGGTTGATTAAAACTAAATAGGCTTGCGTTTGTCTGATGTGAGCAATGTTGCGACCTTGGGTGGCGCAGTTTTGCCTAGAAGTTAACGATTCACTCTCTGCTCGTCCGATCATGGAAATGGGATGGGAGAATAAGGTTGTGTTTCAACGAATGTCTACCAACCTTGATGTAATGGGCGCCATTACTATTCTCTTAAATAATATCTCTCTTTTAAATTAAGAATCGTGATAAAAAGAAGTCCGAACGTTTACGCATCCGATATTTTGGGAATTCACAGGGTGTGCTCAACACCAAATTTTAGGAATCGATCGTTTAGCGTCAAAACCTTTGAGCTGTGAACCTATTTTCCATTTTCATAGAAAATTTCTACATTAATACAAAATTGGGACAACGAGACAAGTGCATTGCAAACATTATCACATCGCTTTTGTATATTTTGATGTATGCATCACTTAAGAGGTTACAACAACACATAGGTAGCAAACTTAACGTAATTAACCAAAATTAACCAGTCCGGACAATTGAGACAGATTTTGTTTTAAACTCAAAAGTTGCATTTATTAAAACTTGCATTGTTACAAACAATTAGGATGCTATGAAGAAAATTACCCACGATGCAGACGCATTTCATAAACAGCAACCCCTTTGTTTAAATTAAACGTAATTTAAATAAAATTAATTAAATTTTATTCACTTGAAACATTTCTAAAGTCTGAATAATCTTATTTTGTCAGACGCACTTGCTAGCTTACAGAACAGTTCCACACAACGCGAAATATTCATGCATATTGTTATCAAGACGATCTCACAGATTCATTATACGCATTCCCTAAATTTGTCGGAATTTACTTTCACAGTCGACCACACAGGATGCTAAACCTATCAGAAACATCCACAGGAGTGTCCGCTTTATTTTCAGCGTGGTAATGTCTGAAGTTCTGTGAAGGTTTCAGGGTTAAGTCGGAACTCCGTTCAGTAGTTGTTAAGCGTAATCCACAATGAAATAGAGCTGTGTGGCTACGTGTTACGGAAATTGAATTTATTAAAGCGAAGTGCTGTATCTAGGTTCTGAGCCTATGCAATAAGCCTGAAGTTGCGTTCTCCTGTTAACTAGATAATCTGCCCTTCTTTGTAGAGAACGTTCAAGAGCAGGTAGGGTTAAAACCTGGGACTTTATTGGTAGCTTTGTTTAAACTAAATTTTGGAGAAATGGAGAAGTCTATTGTCTGTATCTTCATACCAATTTAATATTAATTGGTGGACATCTTTATATATATAATTCTTCTGTGAGTGTGTATGTCACTGAACTTCTCTCAAACGACTGGACCGATTTTGATGAAATTTTTTGTGTGTGTTCAAGAGGATCTGGGAATGGTTTAGATTCACAATTTTGTCCACTGGACAATGCTTTTTTAATTATTTTTTAATTTATTAGTAGTTGTTGATTTTGGAATGTTTTACATTGGATCCGACAGACGGCGCTACCATCGCAGTGTCAAATTAGACAGCTCATTAAAAAAAGTTTGAAATTTTCAAATTAAAGACGTGTAGACAGGACAACGTCTGTCGGGTCCGCTAGTATATTTATAAAAAATCAATTGATGTAAGATAAAAAGGTCAACTTTTTATATTTTTTTTCTTTTATTTGCGGATTTTGCGGTCTGTACCTCAAAAAGAATTAACACTTATAGAATCACTTTATTGTCCGTCTATCAGTCTGTTTATCTGCCAAGATACTATATCTCGGGAACGCGAGAATGGATCAAGTTGAATACCTAAAACCCATTAGGTTTGAAAATACTATATATTTAAGTTCCAGTCCAGTCCATCCTTACTAATATTATAAAAGCGAAAGTGAGTTTGTTTATTTGTTTGTTACCTCTTCACGCTTTAATGGCTACACCGATTTTGATGAATTTTGGTACAGAGATAGTTGGGAACCAGGAGACGGACATAGGTCATAATTTTTATTTAAAAAAAACTGGGATGTGAGGGAGAAAGAGGGAAGAAAAGGGAAAACTTAGCGTTGCTATTACAAATCAATAAGGCGCAAGGGGAACTGTGTTACCCTGAATTTAACGCGAGCGAAGCCGCGGGCAAAAGCTAGTTACTATATAAGTTTGACTTCAAAAAAATTTTTATACTTATTTTGATAACCTTATGTTTTCGTGATCACCAACTGTTTCAATCCACATCATTCTCCTACCTTCATCCCAATTTATTTGAGGTTGGTGCAGCATATCTTTTTTCCATACTTCTCTACTTGTTACCTCACCAGACACCACCTTTCTTGTCATATCACCTTTCATACAATCATCATCATCTTCATCTACTCTTTAAAGTCTTTCCTCACGACTTTTTAACCGACTTCAAAAAAGGAGGAGGTTCTCAATTCGTCGGAATCTTTTTATTTGTGTTTAACTTTTACTCAAAGACGCCTGAACCGATTAGCAAAATTCTTTTTTTAATTGATATGTAGGTATACTTTTCAGTTCCAGGTGGTCCCATATTTTTTTTTTGTATTGCTTAGGTAGTTCATGAGTAATTACCGGCTATAATACATATCTTTTTCTCTATGTCTAAATGGATGATCTGCTAATCTTTTAGTAACAATGGAAAATAAATACTCGACAAAAATTATGTGATATATTTCATTATACCAAACTAAAAATGCAAAAACAAAAAAGATTTTTTCTAGCCATATATTGTTGGTAAAGTAGAATAGGTAAGGTGGCAATTCGTTGTGTTGTCAAAAGTTACTTTCAAGTAAAGTTGAGTTACAAACATAGTTCCAATGCTTGTTCACAAACTACCTTTACAACTTCTGAGTAAAACTTTGCCCAATTTCTATAGCTATTGAACTAATTGAGTCTTGAATGTTTAAGGGGTTTAAATTCCGGATACGATGTGATTCAGAAGATAGTCCATGGTGTGAATTCAATCTTATAATTTACTAGCTTTTGCATTCAACCATCACAAGTGACACGCACATAGCCTCCATCTGCCACTCTTATCCATCTTTACTAATATTATAAAAGCGAAAGTGAGTTTGTTTGTTTGTTACGACCTCACGCCTAAATGGCTAAACCGATTTTGATGAATTTTGGTACAGAGATAGTTGGGACCCTGGAGACGGACAAAGGCTATTTTTTTTAAAATTGTGTGTAGTGAAATATAAAAAGGGAAGAAAAGGGAAAACTTAGCTTTGCTATTACAATCAATAAGGCGCAAGGGCAAAAACTACAGGTAGCAGGTACCTGCAATTCAGGAAAGGGGAACTGTGTTACCCCGAATTTAACGCAAGCGAAGCCGTGGGCAAAACCTGGTAGTATATAATTACTTCGAAAAAATATTTATTTTTATTTATTTATTTTATGCACAAGTAAATAAATAAATAAATAATAAATATCTTGGGACAACTCACACACGGCTATCTGATCCCAAGCTAAGCAGAGCTTGTGTTATGGTAACCAGACAACTGATATACATACATATATAATTTATAAATACATACATATTATAGATAAATCACACCCAGACACAGAACAAACAATCATGCTCATCACACAAAGTTTGTCCTGGGTGGGAATCGAACCCACGACCTCCGGCTCAGCAGTCAGGGCCACTAACCACTAGACCAACAGGCCCGTCAAGTAACAAGTAACAAAACTAGTCGCAACAAAATTAGGCTAAAGTAACAACCGATTGGGTTCGGAACAACAGGACCCGGCGACGCGGTAGGCCCAGAAAGAGATGGCGTGACGACCTGGAGTTTCATGAAAAGGATTGGACCCAAACAGAAAAAGACAGGAATAAATGAGAGGAAGGAACCCGGCCTTGGCCCTGAAGTGGGACACATCTGGCTCATTATAATAATTTTAAAAATTACTTGAGAGGTGACAAGGGACACCCGGATGGAACGAAGTTATTATTTATTATGTACAAAAACCTGTATACACTCAACAAAAATAATCGTCGCGACACCACAATTTTCAATGCTAAATAAAAAGATGAAACGAAAATATCTGGATTGCTTTCTACGAGAGAGAGAGATTGATAGAGACAGAGAACCACGCGCACGCCGCACGGCTTAGAACTATAGCAAAAAGTGTCGTTACAACTTTTGGTCTTAATTTATTCCGTCTAGCTCCCTTTCGCAACGCGCAAAAAGGAACTTCGTTCCAATACTTACTTAATACGTACAGTCCTGCCTGCCGGGGTTGCGGGTTGTTCGAAAGAGATACCGCGGCCCCGGAACGTAAAGGGCAATAGAAGGAACATGGGTGGGTTTTAGTCAGTACAAGTCTGAAATGCCCCCCGCTCCGCCCAGAGTGGGGGAAGTCATTGGATGATTTCCCACCCAAAAAAAAAATACGTACAGTCCTAACATTACACTTCGCATCGTTATTTAAAGCCAGTCTTGTCTGGACAAGTCTTCGCGGCAATTCTACAAATTGTTCGGTTAAAAGCATTTGACACTTCAATTGGTGTTAATTTGTAAAGACATAGGTCGAAGCAATAAAAAGCTAACGGTTAGATAATCTTTCGTAATTAAAGCCACCTTGCAGTCGAAGGATCTCCATATTTAATGCCTGTTAAGGTTCAGTTTATATCCTGTTAAGTGGATTATTAGAAGATTGACAACTAGATTGTCTGTAATAGTTTTTACGTTTATTATTTAGTAATTTATTTATTTGTACCTCTAATAAATGATACACAGATCCTCACTAATATTATAAAAGCGAAAAAGAGTTTGTTTGTTTGTTACGTCTTTACGCCTAAATGGCAAAACCGATTTTGATGAATTTTGGTACAGGGATAGTTCGGACTCTGGAGACTGGCTATTTGCTTTTTTAAGTGAGATTAGGGGGAGAAATTTTAAATGGGAATAGCAGTTTTCAAGTTTGGAAGCTAAAAATCGGTTAACACACTTTTTGTAACCTAGGAAAAATACCTGCAAATCAGAAAAACGGAACCCTGTGTTACCCGGAATATACCGCGAGCGAAGCCGCGGGTGAAAGCTAGTACATTATAATTGTGTATTGCACAAAAAGGTCTTTTATGAATATTCCTTTTGCCGCGGGAGATACTCTGGGCGTCGGGAGCCGCGAGACGAATCCCGGCCACCGTAGTCGCGAGTCTATGGACGGTGAGCAATAGTTAGCTTACCGTCCGTCTATCTAGTGACGACCTTCAACTATGGGAGACTATAGCATGCATGGGCAAATAATTAGTTAACAAAAACATCTTAATGTTATACATAGAGAAAAATAAAATATTAATACTATCTGTCAAGTCTTTCTTTTAATTTTTTGAACCTTCTCCTCCTTGTTTTAGCATCAAAGTCAGGAACAACGCTCCTACAACATGTGCCAGTCTTTTGCTCAGTTTTACAATCACAGTATATTATAAGAAAGAAAGAAAGTAAATTGTTTATTTGGCACTTGCCACAAGTACACATCACCATTTTCCTGCCCTTGTCCCATTCTATTTGGGGTCGGCGTAACACGCTTTTTCTTTCATTCTCCCCTATCAGACGTCACGGCATCATTAACTCTTTTCTCCTTCATATCATTCCTTACACAATCCATCCATCTTTTCTTTGGCTTTCCTCTCACTCCATCCTTCAACATTCAGATCCATCACTCTTTTAGTCACATGTGCTTCGTCCCTTCTCATAACATGTCCATACCAAGACAAACGACTCCCTTTCAATTTTTCTGTGACAGACGCAACTTTCAAACTTCCTCTAATATTTACTTACTTCTTACTTGCCACAAGTTCACACAACATTAAAAAAAAACTTAAAGTTTAACACTACAAACAAAAATACATACCTCAAAACATTCTGTACCTAAACCAGAATCTAATCACCCTAATTGTAATGCCCCCATTCTAAGGTATCTTTGACATTTAAACAACAGTTTTACTCTCCAAAAGGATTAGTCCGAAGTAATTGACACTAATGTCCAGAGTTACGATGTCATAAAACCAAGTAACAGCTTGAACACGTTCAAGTATATGTCAACACACTGCTTCTAACATCTTGTGCTAAATTAATGTTTACGTATGCAACACACGTCAGCTTACCCTAAACATGTATTGATTATTTGAAAACTGGTGATGTCGAGTATCTGTTTTGGTTTAGATAGGGGTAGTAATGATAATACGAGTCTGTTACTGTCCCACTGGTAGGCAAAAGCCTCATACAGAGAAGGTACGACGAGCATTAATCACCACATTTACTCAAGACGGGTTGGTGATTTCAGATTTATATTAATTATTAGCTTCCGGCCGCGACTTCGTCCACGTGGCATAGTTACTTTGGGCTAACGCTAACTTAAAACCGCGCAAAGATGAACGAAAAAAAAAATATTTCACTTTTCTTTTCTTCCCTCTTTTTCTCCCTTTTCTCACTTTTTTTAGACTATGTCCGTCTCCAGGGTCCCAACTATCTCTTTACCAAAGTTCATCAAAATCGGTTCAACCATTTAGGCGTGAAAACGTAACAAACAAACTTACTTTCGCTTTTATAATATTACTAGCTTTTGCCCGCGGCTTCGCTCGCGTTAAATTCTAGGTAACACAGTTCCCCTTGCGCCTTATTGATTTGTAATAGCAACGCGAAGTTTTTTTTTTCTTCCCTCTTTCTCCCTCACATCCCACTTTTTTTTAATAAAAATTAGCCTATGTCCGTCTCCTGGTTCCCAACTATCTCTGTACCAAAATTCATTAAAATTGGTTTAGCCATTAAAGCGTGAAGAGGTAACAAACAAACTCACTTTCGCTTTTATAATACACACATCAAAAGTATTATATATTTTTGCAATAACTTTTCTCCTGATTGATATTAATTAAAATTTTCTTTAAGGATTCATCAAATAAAGTGTTTTCGTTTGTCACAGTAACGATAAACCAAGTCACCTTTGCATTAATAAAGAAATTTGCCATTTTCCTAATAAAGGGATTTTTGACACCCTTTCCTGCCAGCATAACGAAATAGTTTGAATTTCGATTATTTTTTTATAAATTCTGAATATTACTTTTAAAAAGAAACACATTTATTTTTTTTAGATTTTTATTGCATCTAGAACTAGGTTTTTCAGTACCTAGACTTATCTGTACCGTCAGGAACTTTATGTATCACATTCATTAGGAACTTCTTGTAACTATATCAACAAAAAATATTTAATAAAATAAAAAGAGGTAACAAATCAGACTTAAACCTCGCTACAAATAATACGCGTAACATCTTCTTTATCATTATACGTTGTCAAAAATCAACAAAACTAATAAAATTATATAGGTGTAACAAACTCAAACATTTACCTAGTGGGACTCTACAAAACATTTTTTTTTATTATTTAGACATAAATAAACATTACAATGCGAACATTTTGTATAAGGCTTTGACTTTATCTGCCTCATGCTGCAGACTTCACATCTTCCTCTTTTATCTGAAAAAGTTGGCCAGTGTATCCCTCTGTTACCCAAACGCACGTCTCTCAGAATAGAGTAGTTGGATTTCCGCCTCTTGGATGGCCTCCTATTGATTGGAGGAGTTATCTGATGAAGTTCTCCTTTTCTGTCCAGCATCTTTTATAGTCATTAGTCCTTGGGCAATAGATCGCCGACAGTCTTTTACTGTGGTTTTCTCTAAAAGCAGGCCTTGGATTATAAAGACATCGACAAAAGCTATGTCCAGAACACCCCAAAATAGTCTATGCCACAGAAACACAAAGCTAAAAGCTCTTCCTTCTTTAGATTCAACACCTTACCTTTCTGGGTAGCAAAAAGATTGCTTAGGTATACAATATTTTCCAATCATTCAACACCAGAAAGATATTGGTAGGTGTGGAACAGTTAGCAAAATGTTCTTCTAATACTCCGGTATTTCCAGTATATTGAGATAAACTATTTTGTACTTCCCGCTTTTTCCACTTACGATTTGGTTCTGAGACGGGTCTTGAACGGGCAGGTGTTAGCGAAGTTCTTGACATGGATCCACTCATTGAAGGTTGGACATCCCGAAAATTTTCAGGAGTGGGGCTAGGAATTGGAGATACCTAATCTATTGGAGACGGTGGTCGTGATGATAATTCCATTTCATGTAGGGCTTGTTCGATAGCTTCCTCGAAAACTTCATCGAAGCCTCTCGAGGCTCCCGGTGCGGGTAGTTGAACATTATGCCCATTTTCTTCATCAGAAGTATCTACCTCCGAAACATCGCCGCAGTTTGGAATTTCTTCAAGCAATATTGCCTCTATTAGGGCCGTATTATTTGCGATATTCATTTCTGGGCATATGCAATATAAAAAAAATATAATTTTATAAAGTACTAGCTTTTGCCCGCGGCTTCGCTCGCGTTAAATTCGGGGTAAAACAGTTCCTCTTGCGCCTTATTGATTTGTAATAGCAACGCTAAGTTTTCCCTTTTCTTCCCTCTTTCTCCCTCACATCCCACTTTTTTAAAATAAAAGTTAGCCTATGTCCGTCTCCTGGTTCCCAACTATCTCTGTACCAAAATTCATCAAAATCGGTGTAGCCATTAAAGCGTGAAGAGGTAACAAACAAACAAACAAACAAACAAACTCACTTTCGCTTTTATAATATTAGTAAGGATATAATGAAATAAAAATAATAATAAACCACCCTCTTTATCTACGCACACCATACAAAACACATACACAAAGTTACTGTCGGTACTTTTTAGTACGCCTCTGTCTTGGGAACATTTAGGCATGATACAATGGAAAATAATACCATACAACTATCTTTACACAATATTTATTACATAATCTAAGGTAATAATAACATAAAAAGCAACTTACCTACTACGAACAATTTTTAAAACAATTTTACAAGTCCAGCTTCAATTACTTCGTCAAGTCCCCGACAAGTTGTAACTTGCGAATCAAATTGATTGGCCGTTTACCGCGGGATATGGTTGAAGCGCTCTGATTGGCTAAGGAAATGATCCTTAAAAGGAACGATAGTGTTTTCGTTGCACTGCTCGCCTGCGTTCTCGATATATTAGACAAAATGCGAGTGAGTTCATAAAAGTACCGTCAGGCAGGAAAGGGTTAGCGTGAAGAGGTAACAAACAAACAAACTCACTTTCGCTTTTATAATATCAGTAAGGATTGATAGAAATATCAATATCTACACAAACCACAAGTCATAGTATATTGATAGATATTGATATATCATATATCAATATCTATCAATATACTATGACTTGTGAAACAGGGTGGACGCGATACGTTCGTCAAGTACACACGCTCAATTATTAATAAGTACGCTCAACGTTTGTGATACAGGCAGCAACGCTTTTTAATGACGTTTAAAAATTCAAAACAATTTCAGTAGCATTTTCATACAAACTAGGTTACTAAAAGTTTCCCAAAACAGCTGTATATACATTTATGGAGCTGCAAAATGGGATTGCAGATACAAAAATAAATAAAATATCAGATTGGTATGTATCGTTTGATATAAAAATGTGTGTAGAAACGGCTTTTATTTGCTTATCAATTGGGTTATCGCTTGGATAGTGCGTATTGTATATGTGATTGTTTGAATGTGTGTGAGTCGCATAAATTGCTGGATTCATGTGTTAGGAGACAATTTGTGTTATTGGGTGACCTCAACTGCAGATGCGGTACATCAACGGTCGTAAATTTGTGGTGTATTATAATGCAGACAGTACTGTATGTCTGTGGGACTGATGAAACAAGGAATATTTTTTTTACTTTTGTCTGTTATTATTTTTTTGCTAATTTTACTTAAAATAAATTTTATTGCGATGTAATCCTTACTAATATTATAAAAGCGAAAGTGAGTTTGTTTGTTACTTCTTCACGCCTAAACGGCCAAACCGATTTTGATGAATTTTATACAGATTACAAAGATAGTTGGGGCGGACGGACATGGCTATTTAAAAAAAAGTGATAAATGGGGGAGAAAGAGGGAAGAAAACGGGAGAGTTTTTTTATCACCACGCGGGTTAAAGTTAGCGTTACCCCAAAGTAATATGCCACGCGGACGAAGCCGTTGGCAAAAGCTAGTTATTTAATAAAGACAAAATTTAACATTCAAAACATTAACACGTCATTATTTTCTATGAAGAATTTGGTGACAATTGCTGCTTAATTGAACCTCTTTTTTGATATTTTGAGTTAGGAGATCTTGGCGATTGACTGTATATTTAAAAATATTGGTATACTAGCTTTCGCCCGCGGCTTCGCTCGCGTTAAATTCGGTATAACACACCAAGCAGACCCGCAGTTTTTGCTCTTGCGCCTGATTGATTTGTAATAGCAACGCTAAGTTTTCCCTTTTCTTCCCTCGTTCTCCCTCATATCCCATTTTTTTTTAATAAAAATTAGCCTATGTCCGTCTCCTGGTTCCCAACTATCTCTGTACCAAAATTCATTAAAATTGGTTTAGCCATTAAAGCGTGAAGAGGTAACAAACAAACTCACTTTCGCTTTTATAATACACACATCAAAAGTATTATATATTTTTGCAATAACTTTTCTCCTGATTGATATTAATTAAAATTTTCTTTAAGGATTCATCAAATAAAGTGTTTTCGTTTGTCACAGTAACGATAAACCAAGTCACCTTTGCATTAATAAAGAAATTTGCCATTTTCCTAATAAAGGGATTTTTGACATTTGAACCACTAACATTAAAGTTCGAAAAAAAGACTGAAATAACAGTTTTCTTTAAAATTTTATTGGGTAACTTAAACAATTAATAATCCGTGTTTCTACCGCGAACACTAACAACACAAGAACATCGGTTTGGCATACTCAAAATGAGTTCATCCAAATCACGCTGTGGAATGGCCGCCCATGTTCGTTGCAACAACAAAAAAAGGTCTTCTTGCGACTGGATACCCTCCATATTCGGCAGAGCTCTTCTCTGTAGCATATCCCATGCATGCTCAATCGGGTTCAAGTCTGGCGACTGAGCAGGCCAGGGCAGGACATTGATGTTAGCTGCGGCGAGAGTCTGTCTTACAACTCTTGCGGTGTGCGGTCGTGCATTATCATGCATTAACTGAAATAAGGGACCGATTTGCACTTGTAGAGGAACGATGACGTCTGATACAATCGTCTCAGCATAAATTTGAGCGTTGAGGTTGCCTCTGATCCAAATCAACTCAGTTCTTCCGCCGATCCAAATACCCGCCCATACCATGATGGTTCCACCACTATAAGGATGGACTTCCTGGCAAGATTTTAATCGCTGTTGGCGTCCAGGGGTTCTCCAGTGTCGTATACGTCTTGTATCCGGTCTCATACCAAAACGAGACTCATCAGAAAAGCACACGAAACGCCATTGTTCTTCTGCCCAATTTCTGTGTTCAAGAGCCCATTGATATCGAATCCTACGATTGTGCATTGCTATAGGTGGTACCCGTAGCGGTCTTCGGGAATGAAGGTTCACTTCATGCAAGCGGTTTCTGACTGTTTGGTCGCTAATTAAGTTCCCTGAAGAGTGATGAAGCCTCACGGCTAACATCATGGCGGTTATTGTTGGAGCTCTTCGAGTTAAGATTTGAATGTATCGGTCTTGTCTCCGTGTGGTGCAGCGATACCGTCCTCCATGGCGCTCAGCCACGGTACCAGTGCTTCGGTAACGTGTCCAAAGTCGACTGATAACACTCTGACTTGTATTCAGAGCTAAAGCTACAGTACGTTGCCGGGAACCAGCTTCTATCATTCCCACGGCTCTGAGAATTTCTTCCCTGCTTAAATGACGTCGCCGCTCCATAATAACGTTGGTTTTAATCAGTAGTAGGGAAACAGTAGCACTAATAATGTCTTCAATGCGTTGTATGTTTTTATAGGGAAAATATTGACAGCTTATTTTCATCTTTTACTCGAATTTGATTGAGAGTTCCTGATTCAAATTATGCACCAAAAAGGATCCATATAAATTTATAAAATCATAAATTTATTACAAAGCCACATCTCAATCTCAAGAAATCCGCATAAAAATGCTTGATCCCTAGACACTTTTGATGTGTGTATTAGTAAGGAAAGTAAGGATAATATTTATTTATTTATTAAAAAATATTTAAAATCGAAAATGCATTAATGTAACCATTTTTTTAATTTAAAAAAAACGTTGCCACACACTGGAAATTTCTCCTGTATCGTACAAACAGCAAGGAACAACTATTTGTAAGCCATACAAATATTTGTTCCGTGCGGGAATCGAACCCACGACACGCAATGCAGCAGTCAATCGCTCAGCCACTGCGCCAACCGTGTCGTCAATCATTATGATTACTTTCTAGAAATATTTCTTCTTTTACAATATTTTGGTCACAGATGATATTTCAGTGTAAAACAAAGTTATAAGAATACAGTTTATTTTGGTTTTAGGATTTGGGTACGTATATGTACGTAAAGGAAATATATTGTCAATATGACAATTTCCATAGTCACTTTCTCTGTAATTTTATTCACCACTTTTGATTCCACAATGGAAAAATCTCTCATCATTATTTCGCATGCAATTTCATCAGTTTATTACAGCAAAGCAGGCGAACATATCATTGCTTACCTGTTATTTAGAACTTTCGAACTCCATTAATAAGCGCGGCTGTAAAACTTCCATAATAGTTTCCCTAACAACTTTGTTTAAACATGGTTTTCCCTCGTGGATAATGGAATTGTGTTACAACCTTTATATTACGTTGCACCTACGTTAATTCTAATAACTGTTTGCCTCGCGTTTATGGGGGAATCGGGGTATAAACCTTAGGACATGTGGATATAAATAGAACACCCCACTTTCCCCACGAGTGTCGTAATAAGTGTTATGATGCGGATGGGTGGTTGTTGTTGTGGTGGCCTTTATATAACCCATCCCTTCTTCTTGATGGTGTCTTATAAATGGTGATAAAGGTATTTCAATAGAAATGGCTCTTCTATATGCCTTTTTTCCGGGTGGGAAATCATCCAATGACTTCCCCCGCTCTGGGCGGAGCGGGGGGGCATGTCAGACTTGTACTGACTAAAACCCACCCATGTTCCTTCTATTGCCCTTTACGTTCCGGGGCCTCGGTATCTCTTTCGAACAACCTGCAACTTCTATATGCCTTGCATACTGAAATCGAATACGTTTCTCGAACGCTCGTTCAATTATATCAGATCACGATCAGCGTGTTGAAAAATCCATGGTAAACACCCACTGCTTACTATTTAACTAAGACACGACGTATAGCCGGTATATTGCATGCTTTGTAATTGCTTTTTTTATGCCTCACACTAAGAAATTCTCCTGTGTGCGTGAGTGCGTTAACAAAAATTTAAACTCATATACACACACAGTCAGACCCGGAACAACTGTCTGCAGATCATACATATTTGTTCCGTGTGGAGATAGATCACTAAGCCACTACTAATAATTGGTGCAACTTGCGACGCTGCTTATTCTTTGCAATAACCGTCTAAATATAGTTTCGTTTGTCTGCGTAGCTCGTGACCAAATGGTACGGGCATATGAAGACGTGCATTTTACTTCATCAGAAATTTTAGTCTACATACCTTTGCATAGGAACTTTTTAACACCAAAACTACCGGCAAACAGAGAGTACCTAAAAATAAAAAAAGAAGATTAGCAAACAATACGGCTACAATAACTTCACAGCTTTTAATTACCAATGCACAATATCGAACGCTGAAAGACATCCAGTTTCCAACTTTATTTTAATTAGAAAAGTTCAACAATTAGCTATTTTGCTACCTCACCCAACTAGCTGGTATTCGAGCCAGATAAATTGGAATTGTTTAATTCGCCTGCATTGTACAGCAATGTCGTTAATCTTTGTCGTTTGAGCGTGCTAATGAATTAGAGGAAAAAACTAGTGGCTCAAAGCTTTGTTCTAGATGTACGATTAGTATCAAATCAGTGGGGGTTCAACACTCGTGGGCAAAATCCAATAATAAATAAAATACTTGTGTAGATTATACATACGTTCGGGAAAAAGTCGAAGGTATTACTAAGGATTCCTATTTTATATTTGGCATCTCGCCGGTCATTCAAGGGGCTTGTCTACTGCTTAACCGGACTTGGGACTTGGGTTTTCGTCATCCAGCTAGGGATGAAAGGCCCCGTGACTTTAAAATGATTAAAGTATGTTATCTTTCCATGAAGTCAGTATAGATGAGCGTTACTCATTATCAGTGATGCCGCGGGACCTGCCAGGATCACTGCCTACCGGGTTTGCGGGTTGTTTGAAAGAGATACCGCGGCCCCGGAAAATAAAGGGCAAACGAAGGAACATGGGTGGGTTTTAGTCAGTAAAAGTCTAACACTCCCCGCCGTCCCCCCCCCACACCACTTCTCCGTCTTTGCCAAGAGCGGGGGAAGTTATTTTTATGAGAAACTCGCCTTATCTTGCATAGCGCAGAGTTGAAATAAAGACGATTTTGCGATGGCAGACGCCAAGTGAAGTGTTTCTGGTCGACACAATTCACATGAAAGACGAATTTGTAGTTATATTTTCGGATCACTTTCGTTTAACGAATATTCCCGAAACGAACTATATGAACCCATACAGTACAAATCCGCATAAGGTGCAAATTGCAATGGTTAATGTTCGTAAAGTACAAGAACTGTAGTAGATTTGATAATAGTGGCTGAATTGGTTTTGTATGACCTAGAGTAATCATGTTATCGAAGTAATTTCGGACTAGGAACCAGCTTTGTGATTTCGCTTGAATGTTCATTGTAGTTACTGTGCAAAACACAGCAAGAGAGCTTGATTGCAATTGCAACTACTGTTCTAAAATGGGTACTAAAGGGTACTAAACTATGGTTTTTGTTGAGTCTATCACTTCTCACAATCTCGATATTACGTAAAAATACGATTTGGAAATTGAAACTTTCGCACATAGTATTTTTCAATATACTTTCTCAAATACTGAACCTTATTGCACTACGATTAGTTTCAACAAGCAATGTATTTCAAACGCGTGATTTTTTTCTCATTTATCGCAAGGAGAGCTTTTTATTTATTTTTATCTCTGTAAGTGTATTGAAAAACGTCGTTTGATCGTCGTTTGATTCGTCGTTTGATCACGTAAAAAAATGTCACTACTGTTCTTGACTCTATAAAACCCTAGCCTAGCCGGCTTGTGCGTTAAATCCTATTCGGTCGCAATGACAAAGTATCTTCACTTGAATAAAAAATGTTTGTCCGAAATTATATACTTATAAGTTTTAAAATTACCTTGTTATTCTCATTAAATCGATTGATAAAAAATACTCAAATTTTATTTGTATTTAGCCAAACTCATAAATCTGGCTAAATTATAATTCAAAATTGGTATTGTAATTCTATTGAAATCAACAGTGTTTGTGAAAAAGGAAGACTGATCAGCCGTAATACTATATTCACTAGTACGAAGGTGTGAATCAAGTTCAAGACAATCGCACACGTACAAAGGTATGTATACATTGTGATTAATTGTAGCTAGAGAGATATCACAAGATTGTTGCGATATGTACATAAGTTCACAGCACCAAGGAGTCACAGAATCGAGTATACGGTTTTAATTTAAACTCGATTCCTCCAACATCATTTTCCCGCCCTTGTTTCATTTTATTTAGGGTCAACGCAACACGTTTTCTTATTCGATTCTCCCCTATAAGACGTCACAGCATCATTTACTCCTTTCTCCTTCATATCATTCCTTACACAATCCATCCATCTTTTCTTTGGCCTTTCTCTCTTTCGACCGTCCTTCAACATTCACTTCTACACGTTCCCAAAATATAGGGTCTTGACAGACAGACAAACAGAGAAAAAATTGATCTTATAAGAGTCTCTAATTTTTCCTTTTGAGCTACGGAACCCTAAAAAGAATGACTTTATTCAAATGGGAAAAATAATTGTGGTTATTGCAAACAATTAACTCTTAGGGAAGGTTCATATCTGACGTAAAATACGCCGAGAGTATCATCAGTCGCGTCTATTCGGTCGACGACGCACTAACGTATCATCGGTTGAGTGTGAACGGTCAAGTGTTTTCTATACATTTGTCTGTTCTGGCGTTACGCGACCGATAATACGCGACGCATGTTCCGTCAGATATGAACCTTTCCTTAATGTTATGAGAATAAGGTTTTGTTTAAATAACATGTTCGAATATATGTTAAATTATCTCTACTTGTTAATGCTAGACCCAAGGGCATCTCTAGGTAAATAAACCGAAACATAAAAGCTTTAATTGACAAGAATCTAGTAATTAAGTTAGTTGCTAACACAGTAGGGCTAAGAATGTATCGTAATTATAACTCCAGTTTAACATGGTAACAATTCTAGGAACTTTTAACAAGAAACATGGACTTTGGCATCAAACGTGGGTAGTATTTTAGGTAAAAAGATTAAATGAAGGTTTTATAGAAATGTATTATTATAATCAGTTATCAGTAATTTTTCATGTGATATTCTTGTAAGACTGAAAATAAAGCAGGGGGTCTAAAATAGCTGCTTAAGCAGAATCATAATCCTTACTAATATTATAAAAGCGGGATGTGAGTTTGTTTGAATGTTTGTTAGTTACGTTTTCACGCTTATATATTTAAACCGATTTTGATGAATTTTGGTACAGAGATAGGTAGTTGGGATCCTGAAAACGAACATAGATTAAAAAAATATAATACAAAAAAATGTGATAAGTGGGAGAAAGATGATTTTTTCGATCATCACGCGGGTTAAAGTTAGCGTTAGCCCTAAGTAACTATGCCACGCGGACGAAGTCGGAAGCGGCAGCTAGTTTCAATATAAAAGTACTACGGCATTGAAAGAAGGGTCTCTTCAATCCAATAGTACTTTTCACATACGTAGATTCCACACACAGACTGGCGGTTCGCACAATAAATGAATGATGAAGCAGAATGAAGCAGAGAGCTTTGAGCGATTTGGTAGAAAAAAAAAAAAAGTTGTTGAGCCCTTGTTTTATAGCGCCCCCAGGGCTATACTCCAAACAAATATTGAAATAATTTTGTGATATAACTTTCTATAGAGACCAACAATAAATTCATAAAAGAGCAACGATTTAACAAAATGTCAAAGTATGTTATCTTAAAACATCAAAAAAACCTTCACCGCTACTAGCATATCTATCAAACTAGAGCCAAAGTTATAACGTCACCTGACCATTGCTGATCAAATTACGGGTAATATGGATGGTTAACCGGCATACTTCCGCGATGACATCAATCTCCGGCCCACGCGTAACAACTCAAGCGTGGGAGGTGTATACTATAAAATAATATCTATTCACAACGTTGTATGGATATGAATGTAGCTAATAGTTCATGGAACTAAGATATTTTGAGGTTCTGTTTGTTCACAGTGCCAATGAAATCATTTTCAGAAGATGGGCAGATGATAAATTTCAGATTCATACTGTAATTGTAAAGCAATTTGTTCTTAAAATCGACAAAAAGCCAGAGGCATTAAATAAAATCCTTACTAATAATATTATAAAAGCGAAAGTTTGTTTGTTTGTTACGTCTTCACGCCTTAATGGCTAAACCGATTTTGGTGAATTTTGGTACAGAGATAGTTGGGACCCGGGAGACAGACATAGGCTATTTTTTTAAGTGGAAAATGAGTGAAAAACAGGGAACAAAAGGGAAAACTTAGTTTTGCTATTACCATCAATAAGGCGCAAGGGCAAAAACTGCAGGTAGCTGCAAATGCAAGAAAGGGGAATTTAACGAGAGCGAAGCCGCGGGCAAAAGCTAGTCTGATGATAAAGAAGAAAGAAAAACATATCGACAATAAAAATATCAAATATTTTTGACCCATATTTTAGCTGTACAAAAAAATCGCTAGAATGTAGTTACTTTGACCCTGGAAACTACCCTATTGACGACTATGTGACGGTACTCATGCGAAACTGACCTCTTGGTCTCATGGTCGAAACAATTTACAACAGCATCAAACAAGCTTTTATCCATTTTTCTGTTTTAAAAAGTCCCGAAACGCAGAACATATTTTATTCATTAAATACTGAAATCACTGCGAATTACGTTCTGTCTCATTAAAATTGACGTTAATGGAGTTTTCACTTGATAATTTGGGAATAAAATTATTTTGCAAATTGTAGTTCTTGTTGTAAAATGTTTTTCATCCTTTTCCAGTGTTATTGATAGTCTCTGGAGAATAGTATTTCCATTTCGATAGAAAGTTATCTGAAAATTATATTCCTACCTGAAACCTGCACACACTATATACACTGGCAGGCAGTTTTTTTTTAATTAACATCATCAGCCTAGTCTTTTCCCAACTGTGTTTGGGTCGGTTTCCAGTATTCTCAGATGCAGCTGAATACTAGTATTTTACATGGAGCGACTGCCTATCTGATCTCCAAAGCCCAGTTAAAAAATGGCAATACGATTCCCCTAGGAAAGACTGGTTGTCAGACTTTTGGGACATGGACTACCTGTAAGGACTGTCAAAGATTTACAAATGACAGCGGGACCAACAGCTTTTCGAGATACGGAGGAAACTCGGTATGTAGCGGGTGGTCACCCATCCACAGACCAACCTGGGCAAGCGCGGCTAACCGAAAGATCGACTCGAACGGCTAATATTATTTTTAAATTAACATTGTTTTTTATTTTTGCAAAGCGCCCGTATGTGGAATTCACTGCCGTTTTCCCTGTTTCTTGATCATTACAATCAGACTGTCTTCAAAGTTCAAGTGAATCTATTTCTTCCAAGTAAGCGTGCTGCATCATAGGCCGCATCATTTATCTAGCGCTGGTTGTTCGCAAGAGATACCGCGATCTCGGAACATAAAAGGCAAAAGAAGAAATATGGGTGGGTTTTTTCACTAAATAAAGCCACTAATAGTTTTCTCCTCTCCACCCAGAGCGGGGGAAGTTATTTGATGTTAATGTTTAATTAATTCTTCTGTGAGTTTGTCATTAAACTCCTCTACAGCTGGACCGATTCGGAAGAAACTTTGAATGTCAGTTTCAATGACTACCTAGATGGTTTCAAAACTTGGGTAGATGGCGCTGTTGTCGGTATGTGACTAAATTTGATTTGCTGTATAAGGAGCTGAACATTGTCCAGCAGGTGCGCTTGTAATAGTTTCTTGATTAGAAACATTCAAGAATAAGTCCAAACTAGCCAATCTCGAGAAACTGTTTCTAGCTAACTTTATAAAGTCTTAGGAGTTGACATGTTTTTCCACTCTTTCTGGATAGGAATAAGTGTCCAAGTTCCGTGAAGTCTTGTAACGTGTTTACGCTGTAACCTCGTTCCAAAGGATTGGGATAATTGCTGGAAAGTATTTTATAGAAGTACTTTTAAAATATTTTTTTTGTGGTTTAATTGCAATAAACCCTTACTTCGAAACTGAGTTTTTTTGTTTGTGTTTTTTCACGCTTTAATGGCTAAACCGATTTTGATGAATTTTGGTACAGAGACAGTTGGGAACCAGGAGACGGACATAGGCTCATTTTTTTTTAAATAGTGGGATGTGAGGGAGAAAGAGAGAAGAAAAGGGAAAACTTAGCGTTGCTATTACAAATCAATGAGGCGCAAGGGGAACTGTGTTACCCCGAATTTAACGCGAGCGTATCCGCGGGCAAAAGCTAGTATATTATTGTATTTAAGCAGCTTTCAGATTGTATAACTCATTCTTAACCTTGCTCATATGGTGGTTCCAGTCAACCTCCTCTCAACCAGAACAACTTCATCAACCAATTATTAATTGAATTCTCAACTTGTTGCTAACAACTATTCCAACCTACTGGTTATCGCTGAGTGGAAAATTAAAACGGTTTTAAAGGGTTTCGCGGGTTCGCGTGATGCCGGGAAATGTAACGAAGTGTCTATTAAAGTTGGCGTGAGGGTCATTAAGTGCTCTAGTTGTTTCCTACCTCCTCTTTTGTTACGCATTGTGATGTTTATGTTAGTTTGACACGAGTTGTGATGGGTAATGCGATTATGGACGGTAAAGTTTTTTTTTTCTTTATAGCAACACTGTCGGATGCAATAGAACTTTTGCCGAAAACGGTATACACAAAAAAATACATAAAATCGCCTGTATTCACGCCAAATGTGTAAGCGGAGGTGAAGTACCTACAACTCGGCGGCGGCGATCTCTCGCGTCCGGCCCTGGTTCAGTCCATGTTCCGGAGCGAGAGGGAATGGAAAGCGGTCATCTCCTTCTGCGAAGCAGTAATGCTAGCGAAGGAGGTGCTCGGGCGTTTGAGGGAGAGAACCTCAAATCAACCCAGCCGCCGCGGGAGACGCCCCGGGCGCCGGGCGCCGCGAGACGACTCCCGGCCACCGTAGATGCGGGCCTGTGGACGGTGAGCAATGGGTAGCTCACCGTCCGTCCGTCTATTGACAACAGGCCGTGTCGACGGCGCGTTCGTGTTTCACGCGCGCCTCAAAGAGATGTCAGCAAAGCAGAGGGGCTTGCCAGAGCCTCTGCCTGCAGGGGTTGCGGGTTGTTTGAAAGAGATACCGCGGAATATATAGATAGACGGAACATGGGTGGGTTTTAGTCAGTAAAAGTCTGACACACCCCCCCCGCTCCGCCCAGAACGGGGGAAGTTATTTGATGATTTCCCACCCCAAAAAAAAAGTACCTACAACTACATTTCGTCAGTTATGTTTAAGTCCAAAGTACAGACAACGGCAGATCAACCTATTCTAAACTATTACAACCTGATCTCTCTACTACGGATCGCACACCGTAGTAGAAAGATCAGGTTAAAATGGTTTTGTATAGGTTGATGTGGCGTCGTGTGTACTATGGCCTATGCCTTTTGGATGGGATTTGTCATCAAATGACTTCTCCCGCTCTGGGTGGAACGGGAAGGAGTATCAGACTTGTTCTGACTAAATCCCATCCATGTTACACACCCTATCAGTAGACCCCTAGACTAGAAGATACCAGGGTTGCGGATTGTTCAAAAGAGATACCGAGACTCCAGAACATAAAGGGCAAAAGAAAGAACATGGGTGGGTTTTAGTCAGTAAAGTCTGACACTCCCCCGTTAGTTATTCGATGATTTCCCGTCCGCAAAAAAAGACTAGAAGTTAAACAAAATTTTAAATTGAGTTTAAAACGGAATTTGCACAAATGCAGGTCAGAAGCAGGTCAACGCTTGTACACAAGAAACTATTATGGAATCTGACATAGTTAATGCGAGCGCAAGTTGTTTGTGGTGAGGGTTGTCACCGCTTCTGTGCTGGGCTTGTGGTTTGTGTATTTAAATGTAGTGCAGTCATTGTTAGCAGTATGTACTAGAGCTGTGCATGTGGCGACATACTGGTCCAGAACAACATGAGTTTCACAGACACGAATAAAAAAAGAAGACTTTCAAATTGTTGAAAGGAGTATTTATAGGTGCCTTTACCTTTCGTTGATTTTAATAAGTTTTCTATTAAAAAAAAAAAAAAAACGTTGTCTCTTACTTGGAATTTCTTTTATATCGCGTTGACAAACATTTAAACTCACATACATAAACAGTCAGACCCGAAACAAAATTCAGTATCCTTACTTCACTACATAGTATAAAACAAAGTCGCTTTCTCTGTTCCTATGTCCCTTTGTATGCTTAAATCTTTGAAACTACGCAACGGATTTTTATGCGGTTTTTAATAGATAGAGTGATTCAAGAGGAAGGTTTATATGTATGATGCTTTACGCTGTGACTCTTAGGAGGTGAGCAGCGGGTGAAACCGCTGGGCGGGTCACTAGTAATATTATAAAAGCGAAAGTGAGTTTGTTTGTTACCTCTTCACGCTTTAATGGCTACACCGATTTTGATGAATTTTGGTACAGAGATAGTTGGAAACCAGGAGACGAACATAGGCTATTTTTTTTTAAAAAAAAGGGAAAATTTAGCGTTGCTATTACAAATCAATAAGGCGCAAGGGGAACTGTGTTACCCCGAATTTAACGCGAGCGAAGCCGCGGGCAAAAGCTAGTTCAGTATAAAAAAAAATCACAACCCATTTTTCCACCATTATTTTTTTCATTTTCGAATGGGACCAATTTTAGAATATACCCTCTGCAATAAAAAAATATTTTTTTTAAATTGGACGTCTCAGTAAAACGTTATGCGGGGTCATACATAAAAAAAATGTACATGTTGAATTGAGAACCGCCTTTTTTTCGTCGGATAAAAATACTGTACCGGTAAGTTTTAAACAATTTTAACTCTTATGCTTTCTAGCATGTGACTTTGTTTTTTTCTAAAACGGAACTTTATATTTTATAGATTGTGTTTTTCAGCAGAGCAGTTATGCTCGTAATATTTTTCATTTTTCTGAAATTTGTATTCAATGAAATGCTACTTTTGTGTAAGTCAAAATAAATCAAATCAAAATCATTTATTTCAAGTAGGCCAGTTACAGGCACTTTTGAACTGTCGAAACATTGACAACAATAAAAATGAAGCTACAGTCCCAGTCACAAGGCATAATAACTGTGAAAGTACTGTAGTAAGGTTCTGATAAATAACGTAGAACATTTCATTTGCAGACAAATAAAAGTTACGGGAATACAGACACAAGCGGGAACTAAATAGTTAAACAGTACGCTCGCTGTTGAATGAACAAACTAACTTTATTGAAACTAAGCTCTAACTTGATCAGTCATTGTAATTATAAGTCAAACCTGAATAAATAACTTGTAATCTAATGTAAATGAAGTGTAAATTTATTACTTTAAGGCCCTAACTTTACAGTTCATTTTCATGGCGAACTTATGGATCAACGTGCTATTTTTTTTTCTTCTCCATAGGAAACGACCAACCCGAACCGTGCACTTTTACTCGACGTTTTATAAGTGCCTATGTGGCCCACATGTGAAATAAAAATATTTTGATTTTGGCACAATTGGCGCAGTGACTTAGCGATCGTGCGTGTCGCGGGTTCGATCACCGCACGGAACAAATATTTGTATGACCTACCTACAGGTTTTGGTTCAGACTGTTGGTGCATGTGAGTTTAAATTTGTAGACGCACATATGAGAAATTCTTAGTGTTAGGCTATTTTTTTGACTGTGCCCTTTTTTTTTGGTGGATGGGAAATCATCAAATAACTACTGACGCTCTGGGCGTACCAGGGAGGGGGAAGGGAGGGGGGGGGTGGAATATCACAATAGTACTGAATAAAACCCACCCATGTTCCTTCTATTCCCGTTAATGACCTACTTGTCGCAGTCACGGCGTGCAAGATATTTTTATTCATTTTATTCATATATAATTCAAGGCCAACGAAACCAAGTCTGTCCTGGTGACTTTCACTAACAGGAACGGAACATGTCCTCCTGTCACTCTAAATGGAATACCTCTTCCGCAAGAAGAAAACGCCAAATACCTTGGAACATACCTAGATAGACGCCTGACTTGGAAGAAGCACATATTCACCTTGGTCATGGGTCAACAGATACGCACAATGCACTGGCTACTGAGTAAAAAATCCCAACTGTCAATCGAAAATAAATTGCTGCTATATAACTGCATAATAAAGCCTACATGGACATACGGCCTACAGCTGTGGGGCTCAGCGGCAAAATCAAATGTTGAAATTATTCAAAGGTTCCAGTCAAAAATGTTAAGAATAATAACAAACGCACCATGGTATGTTTCTAATGAAAGACTTCATCACGATCTCTGTATTAACACTGTAATGGAAGAAATCTCAGAAAGAACTAAAGCATACAAAGAACGAATTACAAACCATCCAAACAAGCTAGCAGTTAGTCCTGATGGACACCCCAACAGCCGCTAGGAGACTAAGAATAAAAGTTCCTCAAGACCTCATTATAGGAGGCTACAAGAATAAACGGGGCAGTCATTGGACAGCCTGCGTGCAAATCTGTTACATTTTTCAAAAATATTACTGAATATATATATGATAGATTGCAATAATAATACCAAAAAAAAACATTTATAAAATTTTGTGATGCTTTACATGTTTAATGTTTTTAAAGTGATACTTTTATTACATCGTCTCAAACTTTTTCATCTGTGAGTTGCATGTCGCGTGACGGTCGCCCGCGGAGTAGGGACGTCTAAATGTCTATTATGTGAAAAAAAGTTTATACTTTTACCGTGGTTTCACAAACCACACAATCCTTTTTTTTTGTTGTTGTCGTAATTTGCGACTAATAAGTATATTTTCTTTCTTACCATAAACAACTTTAAAAAGCGAGCATCGTTCAGCCCACTACAAATATTTGTTGAGACGGGTCTACCACGAGTAATAAGCTTTGCAAGAATCGCAAGTGACAACGCCTAGGGGTGACAGCGATCGACAGTTCGGAAGCTCGCTCCCTACCTGTTGAACCACTATTGTTGAAAACTTCTACGATCATAAATATTGTGAGTTTCGGATATTGATATTGTGCCTACTCTAAATAGACTTAAAGTTGATTATACACCTAAAGTAGAATTTCCACACCGCCATTAAGCTTTAAGACTTATTTTCTTATTTATTTAACCGACGTTTATGAAAAAGTTATTTTCAAGTATTTTCGCAAATAAAACGTGGTTGAATTTTTAATTTCAACCACGTTTTAATAAAAAAATAAGAATCAAAATATTTTTATTTCACATAGGCCGTTTCCTATGGAGAAGAGCTGGCAAGAAACTCCATGGTTACTCTTTTATAATCATTTGCTGTCACAATGTTGTTGTTTCAGTACATAAGTATGAGAGGACAGTGTTAGCCCGACAATAAGTCATTGCTTACTATATTATTATATGGTTCGTATTATATCGTCAGAATGTTCAATACTGTGACCTTGACAGGGGTTGAAAACGTGTCTAGGTATTACGCATGTATGTTACTTATTAAATATGTTCTGTTAGTAGTATATGTTTTCTCAATATGTATAATATACATGCCAGGTAATAAACAGGGTTTCCTTTTATATTTGTTGAAAATGTATCTTTATTAATAACTAGCTTTCGCCCGCGGCTTCGCTTGCATTAAATTCGGTATAACACACTAAGCAGACCTGCAGTTTTTGCTCTTGCGCCTGATTGATTTGTAATAGCAACGCTAAGTTTTCCCTTTTCTTCCCTCGTTCTCCCTCATATCCCACTTAGCCTATGTCCGTCTCCTGGTTCCCAACTATCTCTGTACCAAAATTCATCAAAATCGGTTTAGCCATTAAAGCGTGAAGAGGTAACAAACAAACAAACTCACTTTCGCTTTTATAATATTAGTAAGGATAGTCATGACATAATGTTGAGCAAGGGTTCCCTCTATCTGGCAGAATCTTGATGCTCCGAAATTTATTTGGCATAACACACTTAGCATAATTTTCTTTAAACGAACATTTTAAAGGCATAAACATTATTTGGTATAATTATCGTTTGGCATAATGTTTAAAACTTCGAATTAACAATGGCATACTTTAAAGTTGGCAGAATTACATTTAGTATAATGACGATTGGCAGAGTTCAAATTTCGCATAATATATTATTTGGTATAATTTCTCTTGGTATACTATGTAGAGGGAAGGGGTTCCCTCTATCTGGCAGAATCTTGATGCTCCGAAATTTATTTGGCATAACACACTTAGCATAATTTTCTTTAAACGAACATTTTAAAGGCATAAACATTATCCTTACTAATATTATAAAAGCGAAAGTGAGTTTGTTTGTTTGTTTGTTTGTTACCTCTTCACGCTATAATGGCTAAACCGATTTTGATGAATTTTGGTACAGAGATAGTTGGGAACCAGGAGACGGACATAGGCTATTATTTTTTTAAAAAGAGTGGGATATGAGGGAGAAAGAGGGAAAAAACGGGAAAACTTAGCGTTGCTATTACAAATCAATAAGGCGCTACCGAATTTAACGCGAGCGAAGCCGCGGGCAAAAGCTAGTTTGGTATAATTATCGTTTGGCATAATGTTTAAAACTTCGAATTAACAATGGCATACTTTAAAGTTGGCAGAATTACATTTAGTATAATGACGATTGGCAGAGTTCAAATTTCGCATAATATATTATTTGGTATAATTTCTCTTGGTATACTATGTAGAGGGAAGGGGTTCCCTCTATCTGGCAGAATCTTGATGCTCCGAAATTTATTTGGCATAACACACTTAGCATAATTTTCTTTAAACGAACATTTTAAAGGCATAAACATTATTTGGTATAATTATCGTTTGGCATAATGTTTAAAACTTCGAATTAACAATGGCATACTTTAAAGTTGGCAGAATTACATTTAGTATAAACCGACCAATGACCTTTTTGCAAAAAAAAAATATATATTATCGAATAAATTTTTCTTTCCGCAAAAAGGTAATTGGTCAGTTTTATTTTAGTGTAAAGAATTCTAAAAAAATTATACAAAAAAAAATTAATTGTTTATAACAAATTGTTTATTTAATAAACAATGAAAATTTATAAAAAAACGAAATTTTTTCTTTAATTATTAAGAAGGATAATAAATAATGATATTTTAAAAAAAAAACGTACCTTAATATTATTAACAAGTGGTAAAAAAAAATTGTTAATTAACAAAACGGTTTTTTAGCAATAAAATTTTTTTTTAAGGATCGTTTTTTATCTTAAAATTCATATTTTTTTACGAGGAATCTATTTTCAAAAAAAAAATTCAATTATCTTATAAATAATCTATTTGTTTATAACAATTTTATAAACAAAAAGAATTTAAATTTATAAAAAAATATTTTTAGGTAGCTTTTATTGATAGAAAAACGAATGATCATCGACATTGGAAAAAAAATAATTCTTGTAGTATTTATTTAAATATTTAATTTGCCGCCTAGGTAATTTGTTAATAACAAATCGAAAATTAACAATTTTTTTATTTACTCAACGGAAATCCTTTCTTTAATCTTTGAAGAATAGCTCCACGAGAGGAAAAAAAATTGAGATTTCTGGTTTACTAATTATGCAACTTGCAATGTTTATAGCCCAGTCGGAAGAAATTGTTAATTAATTTATGGATAACATTTTATAAAATCGCGATAAAAATATTTTTTCTACGGTATTTCATTCTTTAATTTGTCCTGTACATGTCTGAATTTTTTCAAATTTTAATATCAACATTTAATATGTTTAAATAATATTTTTCATTAAAGCGCTCGAAGGGGGCGTGGCTTGCGGAAACCCGAGTACCCGTTTTCAGGCGTATTTTCAGCTCCCTGTAAAATTTTTAATATTGGTCCTACAATTTCGCGAGTAGGGAGTTTTTTTTAGGAAATTTTCTCCTCTTTTTGAATCTTTTTTCAAAATCAAAATATATCAAATAGTTTTCAAGATATACCAAAAAAACTAAACCCCTTTTTTTTTGTTTACTTATTTGTTAATAACTTTTGCAATTTTTTCGAGCGGGTCTTGAATTTTTTCAAAAACTTTCTAGATTCGATCCCGAATCGAATGAGCCCTCAACCATATTTTTCCGAGTTTTTTAAAAAGTTTTGACTAAAAAAGCACTTGTTGACTAGACTATAAAAGTACATTTTGGAATACAGCTAGTCCGTGATACAGAAGTATTTGCAACATACATAATAAAAATTTAAAAACACCCCCGACCCAAAAAAAGTACGCAATTATTATGACAAAAGGTTAAAAATGCTAAACCCTATAAAAAGCAAAAAAAAAACTTTTAACACTACGTAAGTACCAACTAAAGCATGTCAGACTATCTACTCGGGACTTTGTGCCACCTTTATGTCGGAGGCATAACCGCTAATTTTGAACTGCAAATGGTTATCTTGGCCTGCTGTTGACCGTACGTATGAAATTTTTGATTAAATTTTGTCGTGTCGGGGGACCGCTCTAATTTATTAGCCTAACGTTAGAAGCTCACATTAAGAAGTCCTCAATCCCATTCTCATTTTTCATACAAATTTTTTGAGTCGTTCCTAAGATTGGGGGTTAAAATTATTGTTTATCATTTATTTAGATAGAGTATAAAGTTTTTTTTGAATTCGTTACTTACGTTAACATTTTCGTTGTAATTTAAATATTATTTTGTTTACTTATCTTCTTCTTTCTTTACAAGTAAATCTTGTGAGTCATACTATTCGTCTGTTTTAATTTTTTGTCCAGTGTTGTTGTATCATTTGGTGTAGTTGTGTACATATTTAGTTTTAAAATACGAATTTTGTGATTGATCATTTGATTTAGGTAAGTATTTTTGAAGGTAAAAAGCGGTCCCCCGACACGACAAAATTTAATCAAAAATTTCATACGTACGGTCAACAGCAGGCCAAGATAACCATTTGCAGTTCAAAATTAGCGGTTATGCCTCCGACATAAAGGTGGCACAAAGTCCCGAGTAGATAGTCTGACATGCTTTAGTTGGTACTTACGTAGTGTTAAAAGTTTTTTTTTTGCTTTTTATAGGGTTTAGCATTTTTAACCTTTTGTCATAATAATTGCGTACTTTTTTTGGGTCGGGGGTGTTTTTAAATTTTTAATTTAATATTTATTTTATGCTTTTTAAAGGAGCTCCTTAATTTTTCATTCTTACATTTAATTTCTTTTATGTTTCTTGCCATTTAAGGGTAATTTTGTGTTTTATTTTTAAATTTTGGTCATTCTAGATTTTCAGCAAAGATATAAATCGGTTTATCCATTTCATTCCGGCATTCCAGGGTTTCATCTGCCACATCCCATTTCCAGCATCAGGTCCTCATCAATTAGAAATATGAAGAGAACTAGTCAAGACAAATTTAACGAGCCCAAACTCGATGGGTTTACTAAAAGGCAGTCCAGGTTTACATTTCCTACCTTCGAGCCCTATCACCAGACCAGCTCAGAGGTTCCAGATTTCCAGCACCAGGTCCTCGTCAATTAGAAACATAAAGAGAACTAGTTAAGACAAATTCAACGAGCCCAAACTCGATGGGTTTACTAAAAGGCAGTCCAGGGTTACGTCTCCTATCTTCGAGCCCTAACAGCAGACCAGCTCAGTGGTTCCAGAAGACATCAATGTTTCAAATGTCAGATCCTACATATGCTCGCAAGTAAACTGAGCGTGGAACATTCCTATCACACCTAACAAACGACCTGATGACCTTGAAGACCTGAACCGATTTCCACCAAACATAGCTAAGAACATAAAACGTCATAAAACTCTCCTACAAACAATATAATCAAACATGAACTCAAGTGAAGCAGCAGTGCAAAACTAAGTGACTAACAGTGCATAATAAGTGAAAAAAACTTTATAATAATCCATAATTTAAACTTGAACAATTTGAGTTGTGAGGAAAAAATTCCACTGGCATGACTCATATCTAACGTGTTTTTATGATTTAAAAATCTTTCTCGCAATAAACGATCACCAATTTCGAACATCCTGGTAACAGTTCAGCTGACGAGTTAATTCAAGTAGCCGACTGCCGTACAAGAAGTCTTGCGTTCGAACCCCGCCGGCCGAGTCACTTTTTGTAATTAGCAGAATTGTTGTCTTGACAATTTCTAGTTTCTCACAATGAATTTCTTCGGAAATATTACTCAGCGACGTCAAAACCGGCGCAGACATTCGGATACAAACGAAGATTTGAACATAACCAACGACTTGAATTGTACTACTAGCAATAGTGTGCCGGAAATGTCAGACGAAGAACATAGCGATGAAATTACCCAACTACAAAATAAAATTAAGGAATTAACATTGGGATTAGAGGCAGCACACGCAGAAGTGGAGAGTTTAAATTTGGAGAATACTCAACTTAAAAAAACCATTGACGAATTAACTAAGAAGAAAAACATCTATAAAAAAATTACAACTGATATTGTTAGCGAGAACAGTAAATCTCCATTAACTAACATAAAGCGGAAGAGCAAAACCAATACTACGAACAACAGCCCACAGACAACACCCAAAATTGACAAAACTAAAACTAACTGTTTGCCTAAACAGATTGCTGACAAATCGACACAATATGACACCCACTTAATGACGAACTTGAAAAGCGATAAAAGTTGTTCCTTAAAACAAAACGAAACACGCAAAAATATTTGTATAATTAGTAATAATAAAAGGAATAACATAAGTAACTTAATAGAGGACACTTTCTATATGCATGATTACTGCCACTATCTATATCCAGGCGGTGATGTTCAACAAATGCTGCAGGGCATTAATAATAAACTAAAAAACTTCAATAAAAATGACTATTGTGTTATCATGATGGGAGAGATGGACTTCATACGGACTGGAAATTATCACGACATCATATTTCTTATAAGAGAAACAATAAGCAAAATCCATAACACCAATGTCATAATTTGCCTTCCAACCTACAAATATGGCTATTATACCACTTTATATAATGCAAGAATAGAAACTTTTAATCATCTCTTATATCTGGATAACTTAACTCACGAATATGCCTACTTATTAGACTCCAATGCAGAATTAACTTGTGGTTATGAGATGTTTTCTGCGCCACAGGGACACATAAATGGAACAGGAATAAAGAATATTTTCTCTAATCTCCAAAAGATTATGACCGAAATCGATGCTGAAAATAACTTAACAAAATCTAATTCTTCTACCTCAGAAATTAAGGATTCAGAGACGTTTTTTCTATAATTATCTGATCATTATGCATCAAAACATCGCGGGACTAATTAACAAGGCGGATCAGCTAACATTACACCTACATGAACTAGCCCAACAAAGAAATTGTGTAGACATAATTTGCGTCACAGAACACTTTATGGAGCGAGGACACGAGGAGCTTCTTTCAATACCCAATTATAAATTAGCCGCTTCATATACAAGAACTACGAAAAGAGGAGGAGCCTGTATTTTGGTAAAATTTGGTCTCCAATATAAAGAACTTACGAATGTCAGTAAAATGTCAATTGAAGGCGTTGTCGAAGTTTGCGCAATTGAACTTATACAACATAACATGATCGTTATTTGTATATACAGAGTACCAAAGTTAAACAATTTAGATGTGTTCTACTCAAAATTAAACATTATATTATCAAAATACTGTTACAACTTGAACAAGAATGTAGTCCTATGTGGTGATTTCAATATTAATATTTTAAAACAGGATAAGGTATCTCTTGAGTTTACTAGTTTCCTATTGAAGTACAATCTATCTTTACAAATTGGTCAACCAACTAGATTGCAAAGCAATACCTGTATCGACAATTTTGCACATAACATTTCACGAAAATGTACTCATAATGTCCTTGATCTACATTTGTCAGATCATACCGCGCAAACTTTAAAGGTCCCGGTAAAAAAGATATATTTAATTAAAAGTTGGTATATAAAAGTGCGTGACTATAGTAGTGAAAACTTGATGAAATTTAAAGACTGTTTGAAATCAACTTCTTTTTCTGATGTCTACCTCACTAAAGACCCCAACGTAGCATATAATAACTTTTTAGAACTTTTCAAATTGTTTTATAATTTATGTTTTCCAATTATGTACAAAAAAAGAAAACTAATAAAAAATCCAAATTGGCTTACACCTGGTATAAGACGGTGTAGTCAAATAAAAAGACAGTTGTTATGGCAGCATAGACTAAATCCCTCTAAAATAAACGTGACAAAACTTAGAAATTATTCAAATAGACTTAGGAAAATTATAAAATTGACCCAATTAGCAAAAAATAACTATAAAATACAGACTGCACATAATAAATCAAAGATGACATGGAAAATAATAAATGAAAATAGAAGCAACTCTCCACCAGAGTATATAAAAGAAATAATTAATGACGGAATTAAATACACTACACCCAAAGACATAGCAAATACCTTTAACAACTATTTCATAAGCCAAGCAGAAAAACTTTCCACTGCTTCGACACAATTGACCACTGACAATAAAATCGACTCCTCGGCACAGTCGATGTTTTTAGCCCCTATCACACCAGATGACGTAAATAGAATTATAAAGGACTTAAAAAATAAGAACAGTGTAGGATACGACGATGTTTCGACAAAGGTTGTAAAGTATGTTTCAGAAATAATATCACATCCCCTCAGCTACATAATTAATTTAAGTATTGAGTCTGGAACCTACCCTGATAAGCTTAAACCTACTGTCATAAAGCCATTATTTAAAAAGGACGATGAGAAAGACATTAAAAATTACAGGCCAATAGCTCTTATTCCAGTAATATCCAAGATATTTGAAAAATGGATCTATAGATCGATAGAAGCATACCTAAACAAATATAACATACTTGTAAAAGAACAAAAAGGTTTTCGGAAAGATCATTCAATAAATATGGCAATTTATGACTTTCTTAATGATATAATACCTAGCATGAATGAAAGAATTCCAATATCAGCGGTATATATGGATATGACTAAGGCATTTGACTTGGTCAACCATGATATACTGCTGAGCAAGTTAAATGCGTATGGGATAAGGGGAAATGTCTTATCACTCATAAATTCTTATTTAACAAATAGAACACAACACACTGAAATAAGTCGTATTTGTAAATTAAATAAAACTGTTATAAAATACATATCCAAAGAACAAAAAATAATTTATGGCGTGCCCCAAGGCAGTGTGCTGGGGCCTTTGTTATTTCTTATATATATAAATGACTTTCCTCAGAATATACCCTATCCTATGACATTGTTTGCCGACGACAGTACTATCATAGTTAAACTTGACAAAAGTAATAATGACTCTGAAGCTAAGATAACCAATGCATTGCAACAAGCCGTTAACTGGTTAGAACAAAACAATTTAATTATAAATTTGAAAAAAACTAAAATTATGAACTTTCGTCAAAGAGTAGCCAATACGCAATTAAATGTAAGCTTTAACAATGAAAACATAGAGGAAGTTGCAAATACAAAATTTTTAGGCTTAACAATCGACAATCAACTTAATTGGAAACAACATACTTCAATATTAATTAAAAAAATTAGTAAGTTTGCTTTTGCTTTGTATAAACTGAAGAAAGTAGTCAGTCAAGCTGCGGCAGTCACTGCATACTATGGATATGTCGATTCCATACTACGCTATGGAGTCATGTTTTGGGGTAACTCCTGCAATAGGGATATGGTGTTCAAATCGCAAAAAAGATGCATTAGAGCTATTACCGGCATAAAAATAACTGATAGCTGTAAATCTTATTTTATATCGTTAAAAATTATGACTTTACCTTGTTTGTATATATTTGAGACTGCTATTTTTGTTAAAAAGAACATGCATCTATTTAGAAAAGCATCTGAACATCGATATAAAGTGATTAGACCAGAATATAGACATGAATTATGCGGTCGACCTTCAAAAACCGCCTTGATGAACAAAAGTATACTTTGTATGGCCCCAAAAATATTTAATAAATTACCAAATGGGATTAAGGACTTAAATATTGTTCAATTTAAAAATAAATTAAGACATCTATTATTGGAGAAATGTTATTATACTATTGAAGAATTCCTTAATGATACATTTTAAATTATTTGACATTGATATTTATTTAATTTTGACATTGTATTAAAGTAAATTATTTGACATTGATATTTATTTAATTTTGACATTGTATAGAAGTAAGTTATTTGACATTTATATATTAATTTTGACATTATATTGTAGTAATTTGTTTGATATTAATATTTATTTAAATTTGACATTGCATTATTTTCCTAATTTATTTTCATTAAGTTATTCATCATTTTTAATGTATTGATTATCCTTTTTTTTTTTTATAATATTTACTACTTATGTTAAAGAGTGTACACCGTTATGGTAGATTTTTGAGGAACTGATTAGATTACTTAATATTAAGATCTCATTGTAAAATGTACCAAAAATCACGCTAATAAATGAATTTGAATTTGAATTTGAATTTGAACACTCTCGACTGATATACCTTTCAAACAAAAAAAACCGCATTCAAATCGGATCATCCGTTTGGCAGCTACGATGCCACAGACAGACACATACACATTTACACACACAGACACGTCAAACTTATAACACCCCGTCGTTTTAGCGTCGGGGGTTAAAAATAGGCGATTAATTATCGTATATTCTGATACTCTTTATTACACAGGGCCATTTTGGACATTGTCCTTTAAAATTCAGTATGAAAAAAATCAATCACCCCCTATTTTCCCACCCTTTTTTTCTGTACCAAAATTTATCAAAATTGGCTTGGCTATTCAGGCGTGAAGACGTAATAAACAAACTCACTTTCGCTTTTATAATATTACTAATTTCTGCCCGCGACTTCGTCCGCGTGGCATAGTTACTTTAGGCTAACGCTAACTTTAACCGACGTGATGATCGAAAAAAAAATGTATTTTTCTCTCCCCTTTTCTTTCATCTTTCTCCCCCTTTTCTCACTTTTTTTTTAATTAGCCTATGTCCGTCTCCAGAGTCCCAACTATCTCTGTACCAAAATTAAAATCGGTTAGGCCATTTAGCAAACTCGTTTTCGCTTTTATAATATTAGTAAGGATTTACAGGCTCATATAAACTAACTTATTAAAAAACTAAAAAATGCGTCAAAAATTCGTCCTCAACGCTGTCAGTTGGCAATGTTCCCAAGAGACTGACCACGTTGTATGGCAATGCTTAGCCTCTGGTCAAAGCAAAAGCAAGTCCACGTTCACGGGAAGTGTTAACCAAAAAACATTTAGAAATATCCTTAAAAAGGCTGTGAGCACAAAGACCCCACGGTCCCAGAGATTTAACCCTAAACGGGTCGAAAATATAGTTACCAATAACGTTATTGATCATTTACTCTGAATCTGAATTCAAGAAGACAGATTTTATAATGAAAAAAGGCTTTGCTATCCTGGATCATAATGATAAAAAACTCCACAATTCATATTCCAGTACAAAAAAGCAGTTATCAAACTCACAGCTGTATTCATAAAGTTTCTTTTTTACCAAATAAACAAAAAACACAAAAACATTGTTCCATTCCCGCAAACTATTAAGCCGTAACTTTTTCAATGAACCGCCGAAGTTTTTACGTATTTCGGTATAGCTATTTAGAGTTCCTTAGCTAATCTATTAAATCTCACCAAACTACTGCTTTCAACACTCAATTCTTATCATTCAGGTCATCGGTGATACGTAGGCTGGTCTTTATAGAGGGTTTGGGTCAAGGGCGAAGACTTAATTCTACGCGCAATTTTTCACCTTTTTCCTCGGTTTTCGTGGTGAGTATAAAACTACTCTGTTTGGTTGCACGAATATAATATATCTTTATTTTCTCTCTTCACATAGGAACACATTGGCATAAATACAAATATGAGAATAACTTTGTAACAAATGCAAAAAATATGTTCCTTTATGAGTAACTGGAGTCCATACTAGGATACCCTGTGTGATAAATCCCCAGGCTCTCACCTCGAGCTAGAATTAAATGAGGTTAACATACAATAAAAATGTCATTGAATGTCATTCGAAATATCAATATGGCAAATTCCGTTTGTCTAAACTTTTTAATAACTCTGTTGTTTTCCGTTGTTTTCATTCGGTTCTAATATTTTTTTATTATTTATTTTTATTCTGAACTCGATTCCCGTATTATGGAAAGTGTTATTGAGTAGTTTTATTACGAATTTTGCAGTGTCCGCCGCGAGATGACTCTCAGCCACCGTAGATGCGGGCCCGTGGACGGTGAGCAATGGGTAGCTCACCGTCCATCCGTCTATTGACGACAGGCCGTGTTGACGGCGAATTAGTGTTCCACACGCGCCTCAATGAGATATCAGCAAAGCAGAGGGGCCTGCCAGGGCCACCGCCTGCCGGGGTTGCGGGTTGTTCAAAAGAGATACCGCGGCCCCGGAACGTAAAAAGCAATAGAAGGACATGGGTGGGTTTTAGTCAGTACAAGTCTGACAATTCCCCCCCCCCCCACTGAATAGCGGGGGAAGTTATTTGATGATTTCCCATCCGCAAAAAAAAGCCTTGGAGTAAAGATGTGTTTCGTATATTGGTCGCAATAGGTAATTAGAACTATTATTATTAGTTACAAAACTGTCAAATAAATGGTGTTATATTAGATACACCTCTGCTTATCACTTCAAGGATTAGAAGCGTGATGATAAGTTAAAAAACGCTTTAGCAAACTAAATATTGAACTCAGGAAGCTACTCTCTATCTCCACCAATCAGGTTTTGGAGCAAAACTTGGCGCCAAAACGTGTGTGCAAAGACGTCATCTTGAAATGCTTGTCACGTCCATCAGCATAGAGGAATACTAAACTAGAGGATAGTATGCTTCGCTGGGAAAATCGAATTTTATTGGTTCAGGTAGACTGTTTGCTAGATACCTACTATTTTTTTTTCCTAGGCAAAAGAGGATATTGGTACAAAAGAGAAAAGAAAAGTCTTTTTTTTTAAAGTCCTGATCTATTCGATGTATATTTGACAATATTATGTATATAACATAGTTCATAATAACACCCGTATTTAATTTAAGTATATTTTAAGACCGGGGTTGCGGGTTGTTTATTAAGGGCAATACATAAAAAAATATAAATATCGAATTGAGAACCTCCTTTCAGAAGGAACATGGGTGGGTTTTAGTCAGAAAAAGTCTGGCACTCCGCCCAGGGAGGGTGAAGTTATTTGATGATTCCCATTCGTAAAATAAAATTCTGTTTTAACAAGTTTAAGTGAGAAGCAGATCAAATACAGAGGAAGAAATAAAAATTGTGCTTGGGTTCTTCAAAAAAATTGCTAGTAAACTAATTGATGTATTTTTAACATTAAAATAGCTTATACATAGTACTTTTCTTTAGATCAAGTAAAATTTAATTACCAATATCATCTGCCTAGCCTTTTCCCAATTATCTAAGGGTGGCCTTCCAGTCCAACCGGATGCAGCTATGTACCACTATTTTATATGGAGCGACTGTCTATTTGATTTCCACAACCCAGTTAGTTTTAAGTAACTGAAAGCCAGGGCTTTTGAGACGCTGATTAACTATAAAGTCTGTCAAAGATCTACAAATGATAGCCGGAAACAATAGCTTAACGTCCTTTCTTCCTGTTTTTAACCCCCGACGCTAAAACGACGGGGTGTTATAAGTTTGACGTGTCTGTGTGTGTAAATGTGTATGTGTCTGTCTGTGGCATCGTAGCTGCCAAACGGATGATCCGATTTGAATGCGGTTTTTTTTGTTTGAAAGGTATATCAGTCGAGAGTGTTCTTAGCTATGTTTGGTGGAAATCGGTTCAGGTCTTCAAGGTCATCAGGTCGTTTGTTAGGTGTGATAGGAATGTTCCACGCTCAGTTTACTTGCGAGCATATGTAGGATCTGACATTTGAAACATTGATGTCTTCTGGAACCACTGAGCTGGTCTGCTGTTAGGGCTCGAAGATAGGAGACGTAACCCTGGACTGCCTTTTAGTAAACCCATCGAGTTTGGGCTCGTTGAATTTGTCTTAACTAGTTCTCTTTATGTTTCTAATTGACGAGGACCTGGTGCTGGAAATCTGGAACCTCTGAGCTGGTCTGGTGATAGGGCTCGAAGGTAGGAAATGTAAACCTGGACTGCCTTTTAGTAAACCCATCGAGTTTGGGCTCGTTAAATTTGTCTTGACTAGTTCTCTTCATATTTCTAATTGATGAGGACCTGATGCTGGAAATGGGGTGTGGCAGATGAAACCCTGGAATGCCGGAATGAAATGGATAAACCGATTTATATCTTTGCTGAAAATCTAGAATGACCAAAATTTAAAAATAAAACACAAAATTACCCTTAAATGGCAAGAAACATAAAAGAAATTAAATGTAAGAATGAAAAATTAAGGAGCTCCTTTAAAAAGCATAAAATAAATATTAAATTAAAAATTTAAAAACACCCCCGACCCAAAAAAAGTACGCAATTATTATGACAAAAGGTTAAAAATGCTAAACCCTATAAAAAGCAAAAAAAAAACTTTTAACACTACGTAAGTACCAACTAAAGCATGTCAGACTATCTACTCGGGACTTTGTGCCACCTTTATGTCGGAGGCATAACCGCTAATTTTGAACTGCAAATGGTTATCTTGGCCTGCTGTTGACCGTACGTATGAAATTTTTGATTAAATTTTGTCGTGTCGGGGGACCGCTTTTTACCTTCAAAAATACTTACCTAAATCAAATGATCAATCACAAAATTCGTATTTTAAAACTAAATATGTACACAACTACACCAAATGATACAACAACACTGGACAAAAAATTAAAACAGACGAATAGTATGACTCACAAGATTTACTTGTAAAGAAAGAAGAAGATAAGTAAACAAAATAATATTTAAATTACAACGAAAATGTTATGTTGGATGCTTATAAATGAGAGTCCGTTGGGTAAGATACTGGTTTATTGGTAAGAGACACAGGACAGGAGATACACACAAGGCTACATCTTGACATGAAGTGTGGCAGAGTGCCGCAGACCACAGATAATACATTTACTAGTGAAGACCATATTAGTAACATACTAAATAGTGATGTTACAACATCCCCCTTGTTGAGTTCAAATTAGACCCCTGACTGACAATTAATATAAGTGCTATGCTATTTAATTTTATACAAGACAACATGCTTAATTATACTTATAGTTACTTAAACTTTACTTATGACTCTATTTATAATTTAACTTAATCCATTTCTTCAATTAACCTTCTGGTAGGTTTTACAATACGACCTGACCTAGTTGTTACATTTGAGGATTGCTGAGATGAGGATTCTTGATGCCTAGACTCCTGTCTGTCACCTTCCTCTCCCCTTTGTGACGAGTTGGATTGCATGGGAGGGTTAGCACAATTATGAGAATATTTATGTCTTAAGTGTATTCTATTCCTCCTATACCTAACTCCATTGACATCCTCAACAACATATGATCTATTATTTGACAATCTTTGCTTAACAATAGCTTGTTCCCAGTTGCTACTTGGGTTTCTCTTAAAATAGACATGATCATTATGATGTAACATAGACATTGACTTGGCATTTTTATTGTAGTATTTTGACTTATTTTTATCATTTTTCTTGACAGACTCTTTGTAATCTTTAAATGTTACCACTTTTGGCTTCAACTTCTTATATGATGTTGGAATGTTATCTCTTAAGTTCCTAGACATGAGTAACTGTGCTGGTGATGAAAAATTATTTTTACCTGTATTTCTGTATTGTAACAATGCTATGTATGGATCTGATCCATTTTCTTTGCATTTTCTTAGCATGTTTTTTATGATTTTGACTGAACTCTCTGCTTGTCCATTAGACTGTGAATGATATGGGCTAGTTACAATATGTTCTATGTCCCATTCTTCCATAAAATTTTTAAAATCAACTGACTGAAAAGGAGGTCCACCATCTGATACCAGTGACAATGGTATTCCATGACGAGCAAATATGGACTTTAAATGAGTTATTACATTTTTTGATGTACTGTTGTTATTTAATAATGCAATCTCTATAAATTTTGAATAATAATCAGTGACAATTAAATATACTAAACTATCGAAATGCATTAAATCAATACCGACTTGTTGCCATGGATATTTGCTTATTTCATAATTCTGTAGTGGTTCCTTTTGGTTACATGGTTTGAATTTTGCACACACTAGACATTGTTCTACTAAATTCTTAATATCACTAGACATATTTGGCCAATAAAGAGATTCTTTAGCTAAGTTTAGACATTTATTTATACCTTGGTGACCTTTGTGAATTTTTACTAACATTTCTTTATGCATTGACTGTGGTACTATTAATTTTGAGCCTTTGAATACTAAATCTCTAATTTTATGGATTTCTCCTTGTATATTCCAGAATGGTTTTATTAATGGACTGACACTATTTTTGGTTTTTGGCCAACCTTCATTATAATACTTTATTAATAGCTGCAGGGTTTCATCTTTCTTAGTTTCCTGAGCCAATTTTGTGCTATATTCATCTGTAATTGCTAAGTTAGCATACATTAGATTGACATGACAAGACATTTCTGATTCATTTTCAGGCCTATAATGTTCTTTCAAAGCTGCTCTTGACAATGTGTCTGATATGAACATTTCTTTGCCTGGGACATGTATAACTTCTAAATCATATTTTTGACAAGTTAACATCATACGCTGTAATCTAGCTGGGACATCATGTAATGGTTTTTTAAACAGATAGACTAATGGTTTATGATCAGTGTGAACTGTGACTCTGTTACCATATACATATTGGTGAAATTTTTCACAACCAAATTGAATTGCTAGCAGCTCCTTCTCTATTTGAGCATACCTTTCTTGGGTTTGAGTTAAAGTTTTCGAACTGTATGCTATAGGTTTATTTTTTTGTAAAATGACTGCACCTAACGCTGACTTTGACGAATCGACTGACAAGACTAATGGAATCTTGGGATTATAATGAGCTAAAACTGGTGAATTTGTAATTTCATCCTTCAGTTTCCTCAGACATTGACTATGATTTTCATCCCAAGTCCAGACTGCATCTTTTTTTAAAAGATTTCTTAACATTTGTGTTTTTTCTGACAGGTTACTTATAAAAGGTCCTAGGTAGTTTATCATACCTAGTATTCTCTGTAACTCTTTGACATTTTGTGGTGTAGGCATGTTGACAATTGCTTTGACCTTCTCAAGATCTGCCCTTGCACCATCTTTACTGAAGACATAACCTAAAAAACATACTTCTGACAGTGAAAATTTACACTTTGACTTGTTAAATTTTAAATTGACTTGACGAGCTCTTTGCATGACTTTATGTAATCTTTCATTGTGAACTGACTCATTTGGTCCATAGACTAAGATGTCATCGATGAATATGAGTACGCCTTCTATGTCACCAAATAGATTCATCATGACTCTTTGAAATATTTCAGACGAGGCATTTATGCCATAGGGTAATCTTAAATACTTATATCTACCAAATGGTGTTTGAAAAGTACATAATTCTGAACTATATTCATCTAAACGTAGCATCCAAAATCCTGAAAATGCATCTAAGTGAGAAAAACATACAGCCCCTTCGAGCTGAGACCTAATCTCATCAATTGACTTGAGTGGATAATGTTCCCTCATGATATTTTTATTTAAATTTCTAGGATCAAGACAAATTCGTAACTGACCTGAACTTTTTACTGTTACAACGACTGAATTAACCCACTCTGTAGGTTTTGTAACCTTTTCTATGACTTGCATTTTCTCCATGCGATCCAACTCCTCACGCAGTTTCCCTTGTAATGCGAATGGGACTTTCCTGGGCGGATCCACACATGGTACTGCATCAGGCTTGAGTTTCAGATGACAGACTGGAGGCAGACAGCCAAGACCCTGGAATACATCATTATATTGTGTATGAATTTGCTCACAAAAGTCTTGTTTTGACACTGAAAAGACACGTTTTATTATACCTAACTTTTCACAAATTGGGAGACCAAGGACATTTGGACACTCTATATCTGGTATAATAAACATTATGTTTTCAACAATGTTCTTATTGTTTAAGCAAAAATTACAACTTAAGTTGACTTTGCCTAAAATCGGAATGGATTTTCCACCAAATCCTGTGACATTTACTTGACATTTGACAAGTGACAATTTTGACAACTTATTTTGACTTTTAACATTTTTAAATGTTTGTTTTGACATTATGTTGACATCTGCTCCTGAGTCTATGATACATTTAACTTTTGTATCACCTACCACTAAGCTAATTTCCCACGACTGCTTTGAGTGATTCAAAGTATTGACGACTGATGATCCATTTTGTGACTGACTGGACGACTGTGCCTTATTGTGAAATCCCTCAGACATGTGACTGATTTCATCATTGAGACTCTGACATTTTTTCTTTTGACTTTTTGACTGGACATTGGATCTCTCAGACATGACATTTTTTTCATACATGTGATATGAATTGGGACTCTGACTATTTGACTGGATAAAAAATCTATCCGACATGTAATTGTTTTCATACATGTGATATGAATTGGGACTCTGACTATTTGACTGGATAATAAATCTCTCCGACATGTCACTTTTCTCATCATAGGGATGGATGGATGGATGTGATGTCTTTCTGTGTGTCTGTGTGTTCCTGTGTCTCTGACTGAGTGACTGACTGTGAGAATGACTATTATGACTTTGACTCGACGTTTGATTGTGATTATTTAGACTCAACATTTGACTTTTATGACTTTGACCATTATGACTTTGACTATTCAGCATACCTACGAAATAATCTTGACTACCATTATCTGAATTAAACGATTGCAACTGACTGACTTTTTTATTTTTGTGACAAAATTTAGCAAAATGATTGTAAGATTTACATGACCTGCATTGAACTCCTTGAGCTGGACACTTGTAGCGATGAGACTGCCCACAGCGGCTACATGTCTTCGAGCTGCCTGAAGCTGAAGGTGACTCGCGACTGCCTGAAGCTGGCTTGCGACTGCTTGACGCTGACTTGCGACTGGAAGCTCGCTGTCGACGATCTCCTCGACTACGGCTCCTCCGACTGAGATGCATGACGTTTTCACTGGCGATGCTGCTCCCTTTGACTATTTTCTCAGCATCCTGCTGTGCGACTATGAGCGTCCTCGCTAGCTCTTGCATTCTCTGATAGGTTAAGTCATGTTCTTGCAGTAACCTTTGACGCACATGTGACAAGTCCAAATTGAGGTTTGCAATAAAAATATCTTTGATGAGCGATTCCCTGAGCGTGCCAAACTCACATTCTCTGCTCTTATTCTCCAAATCCGTGAGGAATTCGTCGATGCTTTCGGATTTTTCCTGCTTACGTGTGAAGAATAGGTATCTGCACATCGTGATATTTTTTCTTGGCTCGAAATATTTGTTAAATTTTGTTTTCACCTCTTCAAGCGTGCTGCCATTGATTGTTAGGTTAAACGTGTTGAAAATGTTCAGTCCTCGCTCACCGATTGAGTGCAGCAGAATGGCGATTTTGCGTTTCTCAGTTGCTTTGTCAAGGCCTGTCGCTAATAAATATAGCTCAAATGCTTGCGACCATTTTTTCCATGATTCAGCGTTGTTATGAGCTGGATCCGACGATATATTTAACTGCTTCATACGTGTTTGAAAATTTTGCTCACCATCATGGCTGACGTCCGCTTGGTCCGGCATTTTCTTCGACGACCTCGACTTTTTCTTGAATGATTCTTCTTATCCCACTTCTGACACCATGTTATGTTGGATGCTTATAAATGAGAGTCCGTTGGGTAAGATACTGGTTTATTGGTAAGAGACACAGGACAGGAGATACACACAAGGCTACATCTTGACATGAAGTGTGGCAGAGTGCCGCAGACCACAGATAATACATTTACTAGTGAAGACCATATTAGTAACATACTAAATAGTGATGTTACAACAAGTATGACTCACAAGATTTACTTGTAAAGAAAGAAGAAGATAAGTAAACAAAATAATATTTAAATTACAACGAAAATGTTAACGTAAGTAACGAATTCAAAAAAAACTTTATACTCTATCTAAATAAATGATAAACAATAATTTTAACCCCCAATCTTAGGAACGACTCAAAAAATTTGTATGAAAAATGAGAATGGGATTGAGGACTTCTTAATGTGAGCTTCTAACGTTAGGCTAATAAATTAGAGCGGTCCCCCGACACGACAAAATTTAATCAAAAATTTCATACGTACGGTCAACAGCAGGCCAAGATAACCATTTGCAGTTCAAAATTAGCGGTTATGCCTCCGACATAAAGGTGGCACAAAGTCCCGAGTAGATAGTCTGACATGCTTTAGTTGGTACTTACGTAGTGTTAAAAGTTTTTTTTTTGCTTTTTATAGGGTTTAGCATTTTTAACCTTTTGTCATAATAATTGCGTACTTTTTTTGGGTCGGGGGTGTTTTTAAATTTTTAATTTAATTTTTATTATAAAACCAAATGATTTCAAAAGAGTAATTGGAGTTTCTTGCCAGTTCTTTTCCATAGGACATGACCAACCCGAACCGTGCACCTTTTCTCGTCGTTTTATAAGTGCCCATGTTTTGATTGATTTGATTTGATTTGACATGTCTGATCTCTAGGTCTATGCCTGGTTAATAGCAGTGGACTTGTTTCTATAAACGTGTGACAACTGGGAATGGATGCATGAGAGGTGCAGCAGACAAAATGCGAATGTATTTTCAGTTTTTCCTATGCCTTTGAGCAAATAAGTTTTGTAGCAAGAACCTGCTTATATCTTCAACAGAAACTATTTGCTGAAATGTTTTAATATACTAGAAGCTTAAAGCTTTCATTCATTTATTTCCAAGAAAATCTCACTCCTCTTCTGCCACTTCTCCATATACTTTAAGTACGTTAACAACTATTAAATAACTAACTCTCGAAGTTCCTACTTCACAATATTTGCCTGTAATTCTCTTAGGAAAATTTCTCGTACAGCCAAGCTAAATCTTGGACTAAAATTCTACCGCAGCAATGTTTACGTACAACGTTTGTGCTATGACTGTATATTTGTAGTCACGTAAATTTCTCGACAAAACAATGAGCCATCGTCAAGACATGCACCCTCTAATATACCAACGAAAACACCACATAATGTTTACCGCGCTGGCAAAATAAACTGAGCTTATAAATACATTGAGCAACTATGAGAGATACTTCTAACAGTAAAACTTTAGAGCAGAAGGTTCATTAAATTAAGTTAAAATCTGGAGGCGACTGCATTATCTTAGTTCACAGCTTTATGCAATTACACGTTACAGTTGCCGTTAAACGGCAAAACTAGATGTGTGTTACTCTTGATTGCAAAAACTACTAAACGGCGCTACGGGTTTTGATGAAGTTTTACAAACAAATATTGTATAATCTCGATTAACACATAGGATACTTTTTTATTGCGGTAGTACGATCCCATGGGACAGTTGCAGGCAAAGCCGTGGCGGTAAGCTAGTCTTTGAATACGACAACACGTAGCAAATACGTCAGCCATATTCAATTTCATTTTGATTAATTGCATTCCAATTTATAAAAGATTTTACAATGGGCTTAAAGCTGAGGTAAATAAGGACTATAATAGAGGTTACAAAAAATATTGATTGGACTGTTTTAACTTGTGTGGATGCTATTGACTTGGCCGCAAGGTATATATTTCTACAAAAACATTCCATAATGCTTATGGGACGATTACAAGTCGGGTAGTTGAAGGCATTACTCGATTTACACACGGAAGTTTGAATGAAGTCGAAACATAAAACTGAACGAGTCACTCGTATTCGGATACGAGCGACTTCGGGTAAACGACTTAGTGTAAATTACCAACTGTAATTGATTCGTCGACAATCATGTATGCCAATAATTTTTTATTTATATAAAAAAAAACGTTGCTCTAAACTAGGAATTTTTCCTGAATCGTGAGTGCGTTTACAAATATTTAAACTCACATACACAAACAGCCAGACCCGCAACAAATATCTGTAGGCCATACAAATATGTGTTCCGTGAGAAGATCAAAATCAAATAAACTTCTTGACCTGTTAGATTTCGACATCGTCATCTGCTTAGCCTATTCCCAACTAAGTTGGGGTCGGCTTCTAGTCTAACCAAATGCAGCTGAATACCAGTATTTAACATGGAGCGACTGCCTATCTGACCTCCACAAGCCAGTTAAAACTGGGTAATACGATACCCCTACTAAGTTAGACTGGTTATCAGACTTTCGGGACACTGACTACTAACAACTGTCAAAGATCTACAAATGTCAGCTGGGACCAACAGCTTAACGTGCTTCCCACAGAACACACAGACAGATTTCAACATGTTTTGTTTAATTGTTAAGTGGTACTTCTTTAATTATTTTTAATTGCATCAGTACCATTGGGGGAATTAGAGACGTGTATGTAGTTTTGTTTTGAAATATGGTATGTTTGCTCCAACAGTTTGTATTACTGTTTTGTTTAAAATATGCAGACTGATTGCCTGCCAACCATTGATATGGAATTTATTCAATTTATTCATGTCCTAGTGCTCACAGCCTTTTTAAGGAAATTTCAAAATGTTTGGTTGACCCTTCCCGTGACCCAAGAACTGGCTATTAATTTGGCCAGAGGCTTAGCGTTGCCATACAACGTGGCAACGCGGCCAGTCTCTTGGGGACATTGCCAACTGACAGCGTTAAGGACGAATTTTTTGACGCTATTTTTTAAATTGATTTATAAGTTAGGTAGTATTTTTAATTTCTGGTTAACATGTAATTTTCCATAAATAAATTTAAACAATCTAAAAAAAAAAACATTAGTCCTTACTAATATTATAACAGCGAAAGTGAGTTTGTTTGTTTGTTACGTCTTCACGTCTAAATGGCTAAACCGATTTTGATGAATTTTGGTACAGAGATAGTTGGAACCCTGGAGACAAACAAAGGCTATTTTTTAAATTAAATAAGGGGGAGAAAAAGGGACGAAAAGGGGAGCAGAAGATAAGTTAGTGTTAATCCAAAGTATGCTATGCCACGCGGATGAAGTCGCGGGCGGAAGCTAGTTGTTTAAATTTTTATTTATTTGGATATCCTAAGTTTTACCTCATTGTGATTAAAACATAAGTTATATAACTATCGGCGTTGCGGGTTCTTCGAAAGAGATACCGCGGCCCCGGAACATAAAGGGTTAAAGAAAGAACATGGGTCGGTGTTATTCAGTAAAAATCTGACACTCACAAGTTATTTGATGATTTCCCATCCGCAAAAAGTCTTACAAGACCTCAGAAAATATAACTTCAATAAGATTGCTTCATACAAAAACTAACCACATCCCTACCAACCAATATCCCCTAATGCATGATGCAATAAAAAAACTACTTCCTCCCTTTAATGCGAAGGGGATCGCCGTAAGGATTATATATTACTGCCTACCCACACATACACATACATGGGATGCACACCATATGCTTAAATATTCCCAGCCTGAAAGAAAAGCTCCCCTCAGTGCCATTAGCGCCGCATATAAAAGCGCTTGAAAGATCGGGAAATATAAGATGAGGAACATTAGAAACACACTATGGTGTAAAATATAGTTTAATGGATATTGCAGTGGGCGATAAAAAGAGACTAAATAACGTACGATCAAAATTATTTCCGAATTGTAGTCAAAAGATTTATGAGTAACCAACTGGCTACACTGGCTATTGTACAATATTACAACAAGTAATAATACCAGCCTAAAACTTTAAGGAGGAAACTTTGAGCCACGAGCTTCGTGGCTAAATAATAGCAGCCGCTCGGGTCGATCTTAAGGTTAAGCCGCGCATGCCTAGGTTGGTCTGTGGATGGGTGACCACCCGTTACATACCAAGTTTCCTCCGTGCCTTGAAAAGCACGTTAAGCCTTTGGTCCCGGCTGTCATTTGTAGATCTTTGACAGTCGTTACAGGTAGTCAGTATTCCGAAAGTCTGTCAATCAGTCTTACCAAGGGGTATCGCATTCCCCAGTACTTACTGGGTTGTAAAGGTCAGATAGGCAGTCGCTCCATGTAAAATATTGATATTCAGCTGCATCCGGTTAGATTGGAAGCCGACCCCAACATAATTGGGAAAAGGCTAGGCAGATGATGAGTACCAGCCTAAAACTGTCACACACATATCTCATAAACTACCCAAACGATATAAATACAATAGGCTAGTTTCCAAAAAAAATAATATAAGTTCGTCTTTTAGATTATTTAAAAATAAGGGACAGTTATTTTTTTACACGACACGCCTTGCTGCATTTTTTTGTAACGACTGACGTCACAAGTAACTTTAAAGGTTAACTTTAAAAATATCTTTGTCATTTTTGGTCTAATCCTTACTAATATAATAAAAACGAACGTGAGTTTGCTTGTTACGTCTTCACGCCTTAATGGCTAAACCGATTATGATGAATTTTGGTACAGAGGTAGTTGGGACCCAGGAGACAAAAATATGCTAACTTTTTTTTAAAAAATCGAGAAATGAGGGAGAAATAGGTAAGAAAAGGGAAGATTTAGCATTGCTATTACAATAAATAAAGCGTAAGGGCAAAAACTACAGGTAGCAGGTATCTGCAAATTAGGAAAGGGGAACTGTGTTACCTCGAATTTAAAGCGAGTGAAGCCGCGGGCAAAAGCTAGTTCATTAATAAAAAACACTTGTCTTTTATTTTTAAATAATCTAAAAGACGAACGAAATAGAAAGTTATTACTTTGACCCCGGAAACTACCCTATTCATATAGGACCACCTCGAAGTATATGTATACCGATTTTAATAATGATTTTTGTTCGAAAGCTAATATCGAACAAAAAATGAATAATGAAAATCGGTCCACACTTGGCGGAGCAATCGGTAAACATACATTCACAAAAATGCGGTGGAAAGTAGAACTTCCTCCTTTTTTGAAGTTGATTAAAAATATCAACTTACTTTTGTAGGCCACGACTCTGTCTCATTCATTTGCTTTCGTACAAAATAAATGCATGGTGCATAATACTGGCAGTTATTCGAAGCCTGCTGCACAAGCATTTTTATTAGTTTCCGCTCTAAGAATTATTTTGCTGAAGATTTGTTACTGTAGTAATCTGTGGCTGTAGTTTTTGATAAAGTTTGGAAGACAATATTATTATTAAAACTTGAAACGGGATATTTACCATGTCTGTTATTTATTCTGAGTTTCCGATATTTCGGCAATATTGCGAACACCATGATTACGGATGAACTGAAGTTATTGCTTTGTTTATGAGCAGAAAAAATGATCTACCCTCTTCCTTATTCGTTTTTTGCGTTTTGTTCCACTAACACCGTCGACATCGCCGAAATATCGGAAACTCAGAATAAATAAATATCTAAATAAATATCTTGGGACTGTTAGAGTATTTATTCAATTCATCTAATCGTACTGGCTCCTGTAAAGGCATAGATTGTGAATATTGTTTTTTTTTTTATAATGACATAATGTATAACAATTGATTTTTTCCTATGAAAAATTATAACTTCTTCTTCTCATGAAAATTACGACAATGTGTTTATTTTACAACAAATGGTTATGGGCCCAGACACCCAGAGAGCGTTAAATAGAAAGTAAACAGTTGTTGTGATTGATTTTATTGTGGTGTATTAATATTTTTTTTAAATAGTACAAGAAATATTTTTACATGATGTCGGTGGGAGATAGCAATGCTATGCATGCTATGCCTTCCAGTTCTGGAGTCTCGCTGACAACCATCAGACCATTATGTGGCAAAGATGGTTATGCACAATGGAAATTCAAGATGCGTATTTACCTCTTACACGAAGACTTATGGACTTCAATTGTAGGATACGTACAGGAAGACAGTACACCTTTAGCCGCGAGGAAAAACAGGGATCTCAAGGCTTATACGAAGATGTGTCTTACTGTGGATGGTGGAGCGATCACCCACATACGGTCCTGTACTACAGCTAAGGACGTGTGGGACGCACTAGCGAACGCATATGAAGACAAAGGTATGGGAAGAAAGTTGACATTAGAGCGGAAGTTGTATAGATACCAGTTACTTGATTTTGGTTCAATTGAAGACTATATCAATGCCGTGATGAGCACTGCTCAGGATTTAGCGGATATAGGGCGTGTTATCGACGATATGTCTATAGGAGCAATTTTACTAGGAGGGCTACCATCAGAATTTGATCCCCTAGTAATGGCTCTGGAAAATTCAAATATACAGGTAACTTCCGAGTTAGTTAAACAGAAATTACTTAACGAAAGCGCAAAGCGTGAATCTAAGGAATTGGTCTGTGTTTCGAATAATAGAATGATGAAACCACATAAAGCAGTACCAAGAAAGATTATTTGCTACTATTGCAAGAAACCTGGACACAAACGACCAGACTGTCCATCTTATATGAAAGAAAAACAAGAAAATATGGGAAAAACCAAGAAGACTAGTGAGGAGACTACACTTCTTTGTTTGGGCGTAGGAGGCGGTTTAAGTCCAACTGATTGGTATGTGGACTCTGGAGCTTCGTCACACATGACGTGTTCTAAAGAGTGGCTCAGCAATTTCAGACCTTCGTCCACGTCTTCCATAACTCTTGCCAATAATAGAGAGGTAAACTCAGCTGGTGTTGGTGAATTGCTGCTTAGTAAGGACAGTAAGTTAACTTTAAGTAGTATAAAAGAAGTTCTTTATGTTCCTGAATTAAGTACGAATTTAATTTCTGTAAATAAGGCTGTTGAAAAGGGTATTACTATTGTCTTTGATAAAAATGGTTGTTCTATGTACAAACACGACGATGTAAAGGTAGTTGGCAAAATAGTAGGTCATGCTACACGCAACGTTGGTGGGTTGTACAAACTGGACCAGATACCAATTTATCCGGAGCGTGCTATGGTTTCTAAAGAGAACGCTTCTTCGAGTCTATGGCATCGAAGACTTGGTCATCTGTGCTGCGTCGCTTTGGAACACCTACGTCATGGAAAAGCTAAAGGTATGGAGTATTCGTCTTTAGATAAAAACCCTTGTATAGCCTGTATTGAAGGTAAACAGAGTAGAAAACCCTTCAAAGCTATTGAATACAAGAAAGCAACCAGAATGTTAGAAGTTATACATTCTGATGTGTGTGGACCTTTTGACGTAATGTCTTTAGAGTCAAATAGGTATTTAGTTATTTTTGTTGACGATTTTTCTAGGATGATTTTTTCTTATTTTATACGTTCTAAAGCGGATGTTAAGAAAAAGTTTTTAGAGTTTGAAGCTTTTGTAGAGAGGGAAACTTCGCAAAAGATAAAAAACTTGCGTACTGATAACGGCGGTGAGTATGTTAATGCTGAATTCGAGGCGTATTTGGCTTCGAAAGGAATAAAGCACCAGACTACTGTCCCGTATTGTCCACAATCCAACGGGGTTGCTGAAAGGACGAACCGATCTTTAGTAGAGAAGGCTCGGTGTATGTTAAAAGATAGTAGCTTACCAAAGTCCTTCTGGGAAGAAGCGGTACGTACTGCTACTTATTTGAAAAACAGATGTCCACATAGAACATTACAAAATTGTACTCCTTATGAGATATGGTACAATAGAAAACCAAATATCTCGCACCTAAGAATATTTGGTTGTCGTACATACGTTCATGTCTCGTCTTGCAATCGCCAAAAGCTAGATGCGAAAGCAAAACAGTACATATTCGTTGGGTATTGCGACGACAACAAATCATTTAGGTTTCGTGATCCCTCCAATATAAGAAAAAGTATAAAAGGGCGGGATGTAGTATTTTTAGAGGATTGTTTCACAAACAACAAGATAGGTGACGAATCAGATTGTCATAGTATTATTCTTTCTTCTGACAATAATAATTTACAGGTGCAAAGCTCAGTTGATCCTGTACCGAGTACAAGCACTGCTGCTGCGGTATTACCCTTACCTGTTGCCCATCCTCTTCCTACAACTCCAACAGTACGTGTTGAGGAAGAAGAGGTGCCTGTAGAACCCAATAAGAGGTACAGGTTAAGGGAAAGAAAACCTGTAAGTTACTGTTCTGTCTGTTGCTGTTCGGCGATGCAGAGTGGTGAGTTAAACGATGAACCTTATTCTTATTCTGATGCTCTTTTACGTCCTGACAAGGACATGTGGATTGCTGCAATGGAAGACGAATATAATTCCTTGATTATTAACAATACCTGGACCTTAGTAGAAAACACAGGACAGAAAGTCATACCATGTAAATGGGTGTTTAAGTTAAAACGTGATTTTGAAGGTAAAGTTAGCAAGTACAAAGCACGTTTAGTTGCAAAAGGTTTTCGTCAAAGTTACGGAATCGATTACGAGGAAACGTTCTCGCCGGTAGTTCGTTACTCGTCGTTAAGGGTTTTGATTGCGCTAGCCATTGAACATAATTTGAAAATGCATCATTTAGATATAGATACAGCTTTCCTTCACGGAAAACTAGAGGAGGATGTTTTTATGGCACAACCTCAAGGGTTCGTAACTGAAGGGGAGGAGACCAAGGTGTGTAAACTACATAAGTCGCTTTATGGTCTCAAACAGGCTGCCAGAGCCTGGAATAAACGCATAGATGAGGTGCTACGTGATTTAGGCTATAACAGATTAGAGTCTGAGCCCTGCGTTTATATTAAAAAGAATCCTACTAATAATAACATCGCTATTTTAGCGATTTACGTAGACGATTTGGTTATATTTTATAATAATAAAATCGAACTAAATTTATTAAAAAATGGCTTAAAGAATTTCTTCGGTGTTAAGGATCTAGGCGAACTAAGTTATTGCCTCGGTCTGCATATCGTTAAAGAGAAGGAAACCAACGATATAAAAATTAACCAAAAACGTTACATATTAGAGACGTTACACCGATTTTATATGGCTGAGTGCAAAACTGTTTCAACTCCTATGGACATTAGTGTTGACCTGCGTTCTCAGGTTAAACCAGCTGTCAATGTCCCTTATCAAAACTTGATCGGGTGCCTAATGTTTTTAGCTATCAATACAAGGCCCGATATTTTGTTTGCCGTAAGTTTCCTTAGACAATTCAATAAGAACCCCATGCAGGCGCATTGGACCGCTGCGAAACGTGTCCTGCAATATCTAAAAGGTACGTTAGACTACGGTCTTACATTTAAAAGGACTGGAGAGTCTCTACGTGGTTTTGTCGATGCTGACTGGGCCAACGCCCATGACAGGAGATCATATACTGGTTATGTATTCAAACTGGCGAATGCACCGGTGTCGTGGGAGTGTAAGAAACAACCCACAGTTGCACTGTCGTCCACAGAGGCTGAGTACATGGCGTTGTCCAGCGCATCTAAAGAGGCTGTGTATTTACAGCGCCTTATATGTGAGATTACAGGTGAGTGTTCGTCTGTTACTATTTTTAACGACAACCAAAGTGCTCAAAAGTTAGCACAAAATCCTGTACATCACAGTAGGACGAAACATATCGACGTCCGTTACCATTTTATTAGAGAACTGGTTGAGAATAATAAAATAGTGTTATCGTATTTGCCTACGGAAAAAATGTTGGCGGATGTTCTGACCAAAGGGTTAGGTCGATGCAACCACCAACGTTGTGTGTCTGATATAGGTTTAATATGATTCATTTTTTGATTACTATTTTAAATATTTTTATTCTCCTTCTTTTATTTTATACATTTTATGTCTTTGTCAAAAGTACAGTCAGGTTGAAATATATATGTGTACCTGTCTATGTACAGTTGTGGTAGTTAATGTGTAGCCGTTTTCCGATTAAGGGGAGGATGTTAGAGTATTTATTCAATTCATCTAATCGTACTGGCTCCTGTAAAGGCATAGATTGTGAATATTGTTTTTTTTTATAATGACATAATGTATAACAATTGATTTTTTCCTATGAAAAATTATAACTTCTTCTTCTCATGAAAATTACGACAATGTGTTTATTTTACAACAGGGACAACTCACACACGGCTATCTGATCCCAAGCTAAGCAGAGCTTGTGTTATGGTAACCAGACAACTGATATACATACTTATATAATTTATAAATACATACATATTATAGATAAACCATACCCAGACACAGAACAAACAATCATGCTCATCACACAAAGTTTGTCCTGGGTGGGAATTGAACCCACGACCTCCGGCTCAGCAGTCAGGGCCACTAACCACTAGACCAACAGGCCCGTCAAAATAACAAACATATCCCGTTTTAAGTGTTAATTATAATGATATCGAGATTTTTAAATTTTGCGTTCATAATTGAATGGTATGTTTTGCTTTTTTATAAATGAGAGTTAAAATATTTTTACTATATTTTTTGGTGATACGGAATCCTTTTTGCGTGGGTCCAACTCGCACGCACTTACCTGGTTTTCCTGAAGATTTTTTTTGGTTCGTAAACTAGCGATATGACAGGAAGAAAACACAACTAAAAAAGGACCAACATATTATTTTCCCAAGTTATCATCCGCCTAGCCTTTTTCTAACTATGTTGGGGTTGGCTTCCAGTCTTACCGGATTCAGCTGTGTACCAGTGTTTTCCATGAAGCGACTGCTTAACTGACCTCTACTACGATACTCCTTGAAAAGACTGGTTTTCAGACTTCTCGAGCCCAGCTACCCTACCATGACATAATATTAAAACAGAACTTATTCCAGTGAGGGAAAGAGACAGAGCTATACAGGGTATCTAGCAGCATCTCTTTTTCACACAGGAATAAGTACTGTTATAAGATGTCGTGGTAGCCCTTCTGACTATCTCTAACGACTGTCAAAGATAATAAAGGGGACGGGACCAACGGTTTAACATGCTTGTCGAAGCACGGAAGAAACTCGGTATGTAATGGGTGGTCACCCATCTACGGCCACAACCTAGGCAAGCGCGGCTTAACCTTAAGATCGACCCGAGCGTCAGTTATTATTAAGACACAAGGTCCTCAAATTTTCTCAAGTATGACTCTGTAATGTTTTTTTTTTTCATGACAGTCTTATCTTGTTTTAATCTGCAACCAACCTAAAGCAATTACGGTTCGGCTAAAAGTCCCAACAAAAGATTGCTTCGTCTCAACTTAGATGAATAATGTCATGAAACCTTGTTTGTTCTGACTTTTAAGTCTGATTAGCTGAGTTAAGGAAAACTGGTTGAACCAAAAATATTTGAACGATTTTCAGTTAAGAGTTTCGTTGGCGGTGTGGTTTAGTAATTGGCTGTTGTTTTATGGGTAACGGGATTGTTTCTCGTTCGGTACAAATGTTTTTTTTTAGTCTACTGCCTTGAGTGTTGTACATGTACAATGGTCTGACAATGGTCAATGGTTTGAGTTTGATAAGTATCGAGTGTTTTAATATACTACTAGCTTTCGCCCGCGGCTTCGCTCGCGTTAAGTTCGGTATAACACACTTAGCAGACCTGCAGTTTTTGCTCTTGCGCCTGATTGATTTGTAATAGCAACGCTAAGTTTTCCCTTTTCTTTCCTCGTTCTCCCTCATATCCCACTTTTTTTAATAAAATCCGTCTCCTGGTTCCCAACTATCTCTGTACCAAAATTCATCAAAATCGGTTAAGCCATTAAAGCGTGAAGAGGTAACAAACAAACAAACTCACTTTCGCTTTTCTAATATTAGTAAGGATTACGCTACACACTTGGGTCTAATTCACTTCCCCGCTTTTTGGCAGCTATTTTGAGATATTCTCTATGCGTGTACAAAAAATAATCATATCTCTCAAAGTTTAGGTCTTCCTGAAACGAAATTAGGTTTATTTAGAGGGCAACAATTATTGTCTATAGTTTAAATTAAGAAATGATGAGCTTACATTTTTGTAACTTTAGAAAACAAAACTAAAGTCTATAATATATAAATACAACAAAATATGCAAATCAACTAAATTTTTGAAAACTTTTTTGTGAAATAAAATGGTAGTTTTTTTTTGAAAATCAATAAATTTGAGTCCTAAAATGTTTGTTATATAAGTACATAGAATATCCCTAGTCCGTGTCCGGACACAATGTATTTTTAACCGACTTCAAAAAAGGACGAGGTTCTCAATTCGACTGTATGTTTTTTTTTTTTTTTTGTGTTTGTTACCTCATAACTCTGGTCTGGGTGAACAGATTTTGATGATTCTTTTTTTATTCGAAAGCTGGTGGTTGTCGTTTGGTCCCATAGAAAAAATATCAAGATCCGGCCAGTAGTTTTTGAGTTATCTTTAATAATGCGTATTAGATTGACTTCGTCTACGTTGATGATATAATTTTAGAGGTTGTCGAAGACAAATGAACAAAAAAAACATACAGTCGAATTGAGAACCTCCTCCTTTTTTGAAGTCGGTTAAAAACGCTATGCACTATGATTTGGAAGGTCATCGCAGTTTTTTGAGGTGATTGTATTTTAATTTGGTGATAGATCTTCAGTGATATACAACGGAACTCTTCAATAAATGACCGCAAATCTGCCGTGATTGCTGCAATCACATGTATAAGTATGGGTTTCGCCAGGGTAGGCAGGCGAGTGGGAGCAGGGTGCCCGTACCCCCTCCCCTCCCCTCACCCAGTCATTAAGAAACATAATCAATCATTAGATCAAGTATCAGCTGTATCCCCTAGGCGATGATGCATATGATTTCTGAATTGGTTTTAAACTAAAGCATAATTTAGATAGTAATAAATACTATAGCGTGATGTGGAACTAATGCACTTGTCTCACCGGCAACGATTAACGAGTAACGAGTAGAGCTAGAACTAGAAACGAGTTAGCGAGACGTGGGGAGCAAGTGCGTAGTTCCGATATTTGTGTAGCTCGGCTATAAGCGAGTGTGCGAGTGAGGCGGGCGATTACTCGCATCACTCGCTCGCGGCAGTCAAGCGTACAGTCAGTCTTGCGGCCTCATACGCGACCAAATGACATGACCACTGGTTGCTCTCTCGGCGTGATTTCTAATCGCTTGGCGAGTATCGCCGAGTGAGTGTTATCTTTCATAGCTCTTGTCGCTCAGCGACAAACTAGTGAAGCGAGTGCTCGCCGGCAGTGTGAACAGTCAGCGATCAACTGTTTGTATATGCATCTCTTTTATTCACATGGAAAGTATTCTATTGTACGTTTCTTGAGCGAGAAAATAGCCGATAGTTAGTCGTTTTCTCGTCGTTGGTGAGACAACTGCCTAAAGCTTGTATTTAAGACGGGACCTACGCACTAAAAAGCTAAAAATAACCGTGTTTGCGAATTATATCATAATACTATAACTAAAAATGCTGAAATAAAAAACTTTTTTGCAAAAAATAAAACCGACTTCCAAAAAAAAAAGTGGAAAATAACTTTATTTCCGGAAGTCGGTGGCAAAAAAGTCAACGAAACCAACAAAAGCCACCGACTTCCGGAAATAAAGTTATTTTCCACTTTTTTTTTTGGAAGTCGGTTTTATTTTTTGCAAAAAAGTTTTTTTTAAAGGAAAAATTGATAAAATAAAGCAACGTTTATGATAAAAACCGACCAAGTACGAGTCGGACTCGCCCACCGGGGGTTCCTTACAAACATGCGACATAAACGACCTTATCTTTTGACTGCGTAGATTTAGAAAGTTGATTTCACAGCTTCAAAGAACCACAGAATTGAGTATATGGTTTTAATTTCAATTCTATACCTCTACGCTTTCCCAAGATAAAGGGTTTTGACAGACAGACAGACGGCAAAAAAAGTTCTATATGGGTGTGATTCTATATGGGTTCTGTTTTCTTCTTTTGACGTGCGAAAACCTTAAAAGAAGTTGGTAAAACCTCACAGCTTCACAAACAAAAACATCAACGTAATACACTAACAAAGTAGATTTAGAAACCGATTAATTAACTATATTAACTAATTAATTGTATATTTTCATCTTTCACAAAGATAAATGATACAGATTACTTGAGGAGATAAAACGGGGTAAAAAAAGATTAAGAACACCAAAAAAGATATTCTCCGGGAAACAGTAGCAGAATGACTGTAATTACGGCAAAAAGCCTTCTTAAAAATAATTGTAAGGAGATCTTTTATCTTCCCTCAGAATTTAAGACGACTGTAAAATTCATACAAATTGAATTTTGTAGACACATTTAATTCCCTTAAGTATTATATGAAAATTTTAAAACTGGTTTAACTGCATTGCGAAATTTGAGTATTAATGAGTGGTCGTAAAAATTGGCTCAGGATCTTGAGTCATAATTTGATGGCGGTGAATGATGATCTTTTATGTCCTTGCTGATATTAATGGTTGGAAATTTCCGCGAAACTTTATGGTGATGATGTTTTAAATTGTCAGGCTGAAAGAAAGAAGAAAGAAAAAACATTTATTTGGCCCATGCCACAAGTGCACACAAAATGAGATAAAAACTTAAAACTAAACAATAATAAGAAATACGTAATTGTGTGTCTCACGGCTGCACTAAATAGGCCCAGTTCAGCAAACTGCCGAGGAGCTAGTGCCCGACGCTGGTTTTCAACTGGACCTTAGACCTGATGTGACGGACGTAAAACAGTTTTATATTTATTTGTGTTTCTGTGTATAAATAGGTATATGTATAACATAAATTTGTGTAAAAAAAGACGGAAAGAAGGAATCATTTTTTTACAAAGTATGTAGAATTTTAAAAGTGCTTTCGATGTTACGTAGTTATTTAAGTTTTTTATAGCCTATTTTGTTCTACTTCTAGGCAAAGGCCAAATTGTATTCGCGTTCTCTGACTAATTAGTCAGAAACGAAAAAGCCTTGTAAGTTTATGTTGGTAACACAGTTCCCATTTCCTGATTTGTAGGTACGTGCTACCTGTAGTTTTTTCTTTTGCGCCTTATTTATTGTTATAGCAAAGCTAAGTTTTTCCTTTTCTTCCCTCTTACTTTCTCATTTCTCATTTTTTTTAAAAAAAAGGCCTATGTCCCTCTACAGGGTCCCAACTATCGCTGTACCAAAATTCAGTCATCAAAATCAGTTTTGCCATTTAGGTGTGAAGACAACAAACAAACTCACTTTCGCTTTTATAATATTAGTAAGGATATGCTTTCAGATAAAGGCTGATTCACCCTTAACGTTTTCTCCCAGGTACGGAGGAAACTCGCTATGTAATAAATGGCCACCTATTCAAGAAAGGGCCTTGGAAATTCAGCTTAACCTTGAAAATTGACCTGTGTGGCTGTTGTTATTTGGCCTCGTTTATACGTGAGCGTTGACCTGAAGTGTCATTTCATTGGCCGTTAAGCTCAGGCTTGAAACTTAAGTTGTTATTATTTTGGACCACCCACGGTTTAATGTCTGCAACGATGTCAAGGTAAGTTCTAGTGCAATAAAGTAAATGGAAAATGTTAAGTGCCTGCACTATATAGGAGCTTTAAAGCGATGTGTATACAGTCCATTTCATGCTGCAGCGCTGTGGGATTGAAAGCAAATATTGCACATTGTTTGATTTTACCAACTGTGTTCACAAATATTTGGAAATTCAATTAACTGGCTTTCACTGCCTCTTTGGTTTAGTAGACGCAAACTAGATTATTGAAAATGAAGCCTTGGGTTCAATTTCCAGGTCTGCATTTTTCTATCAGGATTGTTTCAGCAGCAGCTACAAAGTCTAGGCCGTGTTGACGGCGCGTTCGTATTCCACGCGTGTCTCAAAGAGATGTCAGAAAAGCAGAGGAGCCTGTCAGGGCCTGCCGGGATTGCGGGTTGTTCGAAAGAGCATACAGCGATCCCGGAACATAGATGGGTTTTTTTTAGTAAAAGTCTGAAACTGCCCCCGATCCGCCCAGAGCGGGGGAAGTTATTTGATGTTTTTCCATCCGCAAAAAAAAAGAATCAGTCTGGTTTTGTGCATGGTTGCTGGCATTAGGCTTACCCCCTAGAATATTGAACTTAAACATAACTGACGAAATGTACATGTTCTATTATACTGTTTTCGGTGTAGAATGGTGCGAATGACTTTAACAAAATGTATCATTTCTCTTCAATCTGGAAAGTTACCTCGATTTTTGATTATGACTGAAAGCTTTACCCTGAAAATAGAAAGATAAAAATTGTTTGTTATTTACACTATACACATGACAAGAATAACAATATACAACTTAAAAATATGGTGACACAATGGGCGGTCTTATTGCTAAAGCGATCTTTTCAAGACAACCTTTTTTTTTATTTTGGGTGGTAAATCATCAACTAACTTACCCCGCTCTGGGCGGAGCGGGGGGGCGTGTCAGGCTTTTACTGACTAAAACCCACCCATGTTCCTTCTATTGCCCTTTACGTTCCGGGGCCGCGGTATCTTTTTCGAACCACCCGCAACCCCGGCAGGGCCCGCAACCTGGCGGGTTCAAGACAACCTTTGGATGGATTTAAAAGAGGAGAGACAGTACCGTAGGTAGTCTGTTTAAATCATAGCCGTATAGACGCACAGACATGTTTAATGATGGGATGTATTCCTATAAAGCACTAAACATATCTATTCATCTAATGTCACCCGCACCATGACACAGCGAAAATAGTATAGGTACACTTCTGCTAACCTTACGAATTTTAGGCGTGATGATATTTTCATAAAAAAAACCTTACGGCAAAGCCTCCCGTCGTTTAAATAAACCTTACACACATCGGCATCAACTCAGACAAAGCTAAACTTGAAACGTTTCTAACACTAATTGTAAATACTATTACAAAGTTGAAGATCACCACTGAACAACAGGTAGAGTGGAAGCAACTTTACTGTAACTTGTTACTTAAACGGGTAAACACTTGTGTAAGTGAAGCTGAATGACTAAAATACGTAATATAGCGGTTAAGTAGTTCAAAATAGACTATGTAACTTTGCTGGACTATGGAGCATTCCAATTAATAGGGAGAAACGCCTTCTGAATATAATGATCCAGCTTATAGATGTACCTACCCAGTGCTGGGCAAAGACCTCTCCTCGTCGAGTGAAGGCACGAGCAGTGACCACCAAGCCTGGTTAAGACGGGGTTTTTTTTGGCGGGGGAAGTTACTTTTAATGACTAAAACCCACCCATGTTCCTTCTATTGCCCTTTACGTTCCGGGGTCGCGGTATCTCTTTGGCGGAGGCCCTGGCAAGCCCCTCTGCTTTACTGACATCTCTTTGAGGCGCGCGTGAAACACGAACGCGCCGACGACACGGCCTGTCGTCAATAGACCGACGGACGGTGAGCTACCCATTGCTCACCGTCCACAGTAGTTAAGACGGGTTACGTTACGTCTTCTGAATAATGACCGATATTGTAACATAGTATTTATCAGAAATCGGTGACGAGACTACGCAGATGCGTGTTGTAGGGTTTTGTTTTCAGAAAGAAAGTCATCAATTAAGTCCTTTCGCTGAGGTAGAGCGAAAGTGAGTGTCAGACTTGTACTGAATAAAAGCCGTGCCCTTGGAAAATAGTTCATGAAAGGAATTTGGAAAGGCCAGCAGTGAAATATAAAAATCTTTAAAAAAACACTGCTATTGTGAGTTTTTCATGCAAGAAATGCTTTGGTTTTTAGACGGATCGTCAGTTCATAAATCAAAAATCAAAATATTTGTATTTTACATAGGCTGACATGGGTACTTAAAAACGCCGACTACTACTTAGTACTTAAGTATGAGAGGACAGCTTAGGCCCGACAAAAAACACTTCAAAACTTTTTGTACACACGACGGCACATCAACCTACAGAAAACCATTTTAACCTGATCTCTCTACTACGGTGTGCGATCCGTAGTAGAGAGATCAAATTATAATAGTTAAGAATAGGTTGACCTGCCTTTGTACGTACATTAATATCAAAATCTATAAGTAACCGATTCCGTGTAGCAGTGAAACATAAAAATCTTTAAAAAAACACTGCTATTGTGAGTTTTTCATGCAAGAAATGCTTTGGTTTTTAGACGGATCGTCAGTTCATAAATCAAAAATCAAAATATTTGTATTTTACATAGGCTGACATGGGTACTTAAAAACGCCGACTACTACTTAGTACTTAAGTATGAGAGGACAGCTTAGGCCCGACAAAAAACACTTCAAAACTTTTTGTACACACGACGGCACATCAACCTACAAAAAACCATTTTAACCTGATCTCTCTACTACGGTGTGCGATCCGTAGTAGAGAGATCAAATTATAATAGTTAAGAATAGGTTGACCTGCCTTTGTACGTACATTAATATCAAAATCTATAAGTAACCGATTCCGTGTATTTATATGGGGATATTTCAATCTGGACGAAAGTTAATCGCCTCATATTTATCAGTTGACGATGTGAGGCGATAAGAATATGAAAATGCAAATCAATACAGTTAAGAATATAATTGAAAATAGAAAACTATTCTTTTGTCTATAAACAAGTCATAGTTAAGTAGTTTTAAAGACGAAAAGTGAAAAATTATTATTTACAACTATTAAAATAAAATCACGTTAATTGACTGCATATTTTACAAGCCAGGTTGTCTGGACAGTCACAGCTGACAGCCGAGTCAAAGGAAAAAGATAGAGCACGAAAAAGTTTTAAGTTTACTCTATGGCAAAACGGCGGGTAGAAAGAACTAACAAAGAAAGCAACTTGAAAAAAAAGAAAAAAAACTGTATTCAACTGTAAAAGAAAAAAGGAGTGTTTAGTTACGTTCCTTTCTTATCCTGATTGTAAGTCTATCCTTTGTCCTGTGCCATTAAACAATGTGGTATATTTAGTGTATTTTTTTAAAAGCATCGTCCGAGATAATACCGATAGCGGCGTTAAAGTCCATGTGTCGAAGACACACTTTTGTTTGAAAAGTACTTAAATTTTCGCTAAAATGTTATTATATAATGTGTCCAGTCACGGACTAGCGATATTCTATGTACATAAATAACAAACATTCTAGTACTCAAGTTTATTGATTTTCAAAAAATAAGTACCATTTTTTTTTCACAAAAAAGTTTACAAAACTTTCGTTGATTTGCATTTTTTTTTGGACTTTAATTTTGATTTCTAAGTTACGAAAATGTAAGCTGATCATTTCTTAATTTAAACAAAAGACAATATTGTTGCCCGCCGAATAAATCTATTTTCGTCTTAATATGACTAAAACTTTGAAAGATATGATTATTTTTTGAACACGCATAGAGAATAAATCTCAAAATGGCTGCCAAAAAGCGGGGAAGTGAATTAGACCCAATTATCTAGAATATCGCTAGTCCATAACCGGACACATTGTATAATAATATTGTAATTGCAGTTTTTGCTTAAATTGTGTAAGCTTACAATTTGTATTATTATTTTATTAAAAGTTAAAACTTTTCAAAAAGGGCAATTGTGGTAAATGACGTCACATCATAGCCGTTTGTTACAGGCGTTTGAAATTTGAGTTTATGTTTTGTTTTGCGAGATGTTTTAGTTAAAATTCACCTTTAATAATTTCTTGGATTGTTAGTACTGTAGGCCTACCATGACGTCAAAGCAGAACTTATTCCACTGAGGGAAAGAGACAGAGCTATACAGGGTGTTTAGCACCATCTCTTTCTCACACAGGAATAAGAACTGCTATAAGATGTCATGGTAACCCTACTGTTTTTCATTGATTAAAATTTTTCTATTGGTAATTTTCAAGGTGATATAGTCCTCCTGATCGTTTTCGGCCACGGCAGTCAATCTCAGTGGAGATTAGCCATCTGCGCGGGGATATTATACAAGGGTGTGCACAGTGCACTCTAAATTCCCTTACTCTCACAGTCCGATGTGACGGCAATCTGATATATGATATAATAGAACCTCTTAAATCACTCTATCAATTGCTGAAAGTTTTATTTAAATCCGTTGAGTAGTTTATAAAATCTAAGAAAACAGATAGCGGAAGTGACTTCATTTTACGAGATGTTAGACTTACATCGCCAACCCATCTTCTGCGGAGTAAACAAAGCTCGTTCCTACTCTACTATTTGAGCACAGGCTTTGGCCCAGCAGTAAAACAGTTATAGGTCGGTTTAGTATGTTTTTAATATTTATTCTTGTTAACCGACTTCAAAAAAAAAGGTGGAGGTTCTCAATTTGCTGAAATCTTTTTTTTATGTAAGTTCACTGATTACCCAAAGACGCCTGGACCGATTTGCAAAATATTTTTTTTTGTTTGAGAGGGTATACTTTCTAGGTGGTCCCATATCAATTTTATTTATATTGCTTATAGGTAGTTTATGAGTTATCGTCTATAATACATATTTCTTTCTCTATGTCTATTTAGATGATCTGCTAATCTTTTAGTAATAAAACACACTTCCAAAAAAATAAATAGGTACTAAATAAAAAACTGGCCAAGAGCGTGTCGGGCCACGCTCAGTGTAGGGTTCCGTAGTTTCCCGTCCGTCACAATAAGTGTTCCCACTTATGAGTTTAAAGGTGGAGGAGGAAATTATTTTGTACAACTTTTTGTCTTTTTTGTACAAAAACTGTTGTGTCAATCAAGTTCAAAATAATTTTCCTAGAAAGTCCTTATAAAGTTCTACTTTTCAGATTTTTTTCATATTTTCTAAACTTACGGTTCAAAAGTTAGAGGGGGGGGGGACACATTGTTTTTTACTTTTGGAGCGATTATTTCCGAAATTATAGACATTATCAAAAAATGATTTTAGTAAACCCCTATTCATTTTTAAATACCTTTCCAACAATATATCACACGTTAGGGTTGAAATTAAAAAAAAAATCACTTCCCACTTTACATATAGGGTTGCTACCCTAATAAAACATTTTTTTCCAATTTTTATTTTACCACTTTGTCGGCGTGATTGATATACATATTGGTACCAAATTTCAGCTTTCTAGTGCTAACGGTCACAGAGATTAAGCGAGGACGGACGGACGGACGGACGGACAGACAGACATGGCGAAACTATAAGGGTTCCTAGTTGACTACGAAACCCTAAAAATGGAAAAAACTTTACTTCCGGAAGTCGGTGACAAAAAAGTTAACGAAACCAACGAAAGTCACCGACTTCCGGAAGTAAAATTATTTAAGTTTTTTTGTAAACTATGGTGATAATCATTCTTCTAACCGTTTTGATCAATTTCTGGAGGCATTGGTAATACAGCAGACGACTTTGCCAGTCCTGTATTTTGTACTCACCGGCCCAAAATTAAATAGCAGCCTTAAGAAATAGTCTATTGTTAAGAGGGCATAAATAATTTCGTCGTGCAAACGAAGCGTTTCAGGAGTTATTCATTCAAAAATTGTTACTTGGAGAAAGCAGGCCGCCTTTGTAAAACATTTGTCATTATAATCACCAAAGCTTGCCGTCTGCGGTAATAAAATTATTTTACAGTAAACATTTTGAAAATTAAATTTTAAAGACTTCTCACTTGAAGTAATGGCCCGTTTTAAGTACGGACGTGACGTAATAAGTTAGCGCCCTGAAAACTTTGTATAGGTGTTTTTTTTTTTCGTTTTTGTCGCCAGGTCGTGAGATTTGTGAAACTGGAACGATTATGTAAACGATTTTTTTTTAAAGTACGCTGAATTACTGCTACCCAATTACAAGACTTAAAAATACTGTCTGAACTTTACAAGTGACCGTAAACTTAAATACTTACTTACGATGTAAACTGCTACTTGACTGTAAGCAATTTCTAAATTAGTGTTACATCTCATACTTATTCAAGCATTTTTTTATTCTTATTTTCAAGCATTTATATTATTCATTCTTTTTTTTAGCCAGTACTAAATAAACCGGTCAAGTGCGAGTCGGACTCACGCATTGTGGGTTCCTTTATATTTTAACTGCGCAGTCTTTGAGGGTTGATACACAGTTCCAAGTGGCTACAAACTTAACACTGGAGGGCTCGCGTGGGTGACATGTCACCCAGGTTCGTATATTGTTTAATAACTTTTGAACGAAACGCGCTTCAGGGTTGCCCTTTCAGGTATTCCTCAAGTAGTAACGAGTCCACGCACCTGTAGTGCGTCGTTACTCTAAGTGCGACGATGTGTGAACAGTGAAATTTATAAAGTGCATGGGTGACGCATGTCCCCCGTGCGAGTATTCGAGGAACTTTTATGAAACGTAAAATTGTGGTGGAAAATCAAATATCCCTCACGTAAGTTCATTAACGTTTTTATTTTACATGTATTTATGATCAACAAACTATATTTTACATATTGGTTGTATATTTACATTGATATTATTATTTTATACTTACCAAGTGACAGATATTGTTTTAGGATATAATGGCTACAGATTTACTATAAGATGGTTGGAAGAAGCCGTCACAGAGAGTAGTGCGTCAGAAGACCAGGAAGTTTACTAATAATAATTAATTTTATTAATATTGTATAATAAAAATAAGATCCCAAATGTTTGCATGTCACATTATTATGACTAAGTGTTATGGATCTGTAATTAATAATTTAAGACCTAAACTGTAACAACACGTTCTGCGAATAAATTGAATTTGAATTTGAGTTTGAATTTGAAGACGATACTTCAGAAGAGCAAACTACTCCAGTTGGTTCACCTCACGTTTGACACACCTGACTCGGAACAAGAGAGTGATGATGTATCTGACGACGATGACGAAAATGTGTGTTTCACGTCGTATTTCCCAGGAAGCTATACCAAGAGCTATAAAACTGAAAGCAAGGCTTCTTCTGGGGTTGCCCGAAAACCCGGAAGTACAAAACTTGCCAATACGTAGTGGAAAAGGACGGTGTGGCTTCTGTAGAAGAAGAAGAGATCGAACCACACGTAAAACCTGTGCCAAATGTAATAGGCGTGTTTGTCCCGATCACCAAATCAGTGTTCCCTAATTATATCAAGTAGCTTCTGATTTCTAATAACCCATTTGTAAACTTTACCAAAAAATGATTAGCTTACCAAATTAAGCTTTTAATAAAAAATAAGACACAAATTAATCACAATAAGTAAAAATGTTTAATTTTTTTCAGATGTTTATTTTTTGTTTATATTTAATTCAACTTAAGGCAATTATTAGGTTTTGTTTAAGTATTTAGTAAGAAATAAAGTTGATTAGTCTTATTACAACTTGTTTTCATTCATCAAAATTAGAATAGTAAGAAAAAAATCCCGTTACTGATGGGTGGCATATGTCCCCCGCGCGAGCTTCCTAGGAAAATTTTGAGCGCGAGCCCCCTAGTGTTAAGTATATGGTTTTAATTTCTACTCCACACTTCTACGCGTTCCCGAGATAAAAGGTCTTGACAGACAGACGGAAAACAAAGTGATCCTAAAAGGGTTCAGTTCTTTCTTTTTGGGGTACGGAACCCTTAAAACAGCTTAAATTTTGCTGCTGTGCTACGTGTTGTGGGTTCGATTCACGCACGGAACAAATATTTGTATGACCTAGTTGTTCCGAGTCTGGCTGTTTGTGTATGTGAGTTCATAATTATGTTTGTAAATGCAACCACGATACAGGAGAAATCCAAGTGTAGAGCAACATTCCTTATAAAAGAAAAATAACAAAATACATCCTGATTGGTTTATTATAAATTTACATTACTTTTTCATAAACCATAGTCTGATTTCATAATAGCCCTCAAACTGAGATGTGGACTTTACAGTTGAAAATAATAAGGTTTAGTTTATAAATTATAGCGTTCGTTACATTCATAGTTTTCTACGAAGTAAACTATTCAATTATGTTATTTTAGAGCAGAAATACACGAGCCAATTAATTTATTTACAGCAGCTACAATTGTAGTATTTAAGGCAAAACTTACCTAGAGCTTAAATCATTAAAATATGTTTACATTTCCACGAATTTTGGACGAAAAAGTTTACAGAAAATAATATAGTTGTTAGAGTAACAAGACTTGTGTACTCGGGAATAACTTAGGTATTCTGAGAAGCCTGCTCATTCCTCCAAGCAATAACTACTTCGCTTGTACTTGGCTTATAACGTTCCTCATCTGCTTTTCCCTTTCCAAGCTATATTAGAGTCAGTTTTCAGTCTAACCGCTTGTAGCTGAAACCTAGTATTTTTAAAAAAAAAAACGTTGCACCACATTAGGATTTTCTCCTGTATCGTAGGTGCGTTGCATTAAAACTCAGATACACAAACAGCTAGACCCGTAACAACTATCCGTAGGCCATACAAATATTTGTTCCGTGCGTACGCGCTGCGCAGCAGTCGATCGCTTGGCCACTGCGCCAACCGTGTCTTCAGTCGTGTCGTCGTACAAGGAGCGACTGCCTCTCAGGGTAGCATGGAGAGAGCAACTGACGCAACCCCGTGCAGGGCACGCCACAATAGTGGCGGTAAGTCCCCTCTTTGAGGAGTGGCTGGAGAGGCGTCATGGCGTCCTCACCTACCGCCTGACGCAGGTCCTCACCGGACACGGAAGTTTCGGGAGGTTCCTGCACATAATCGGGCGGGAGGAAACGCCCTGGTGTCACCATTGTGACGATCGCCCGGAGGATACGGTGGAGCGACAGTGGCGGTCTGCCCAACTTGGGCGGAGCACCGCCGTGCCCTCGTGGAGGCGATCGGCGGCGGCGATCTCTCGCGTCCGGCCATGGTCCGGAGCGAAAGGGAATGGGAAGCGGTCACCTCCTTCTGCGAAGCAGTAATGCTAGTGAAGGAGGAGGCCGGGCGTTTGAGGGAGAGAACCTCAAACCAACCCAGCCGCCGCGGGAGACGCCCCGGGTGCCGGGCGCCGCGAGACGACTCCCGAGCACCGTAGATGCAGGCCTGTGGACGGTGAGCAATGGGTAGCTCACCGTCCGTCCGTCTATTGACGACAGGCCGTGTCGACGGCGCGTTCGTGTTTCACGCGCGCTCAAAGAGATGCCAGCAATTCGATTCCCTAAATATCACAAACTTATTTGATAAAATCCCAAACGAAAAATAAAATATATACATATATAAACGCATAACTATTCCTTGAGACTCGCGCTACTAAAAAACAAAATTAAAATGAAGTACCGTAGCAATTCGTTCCCATCTCTAAACTCGAGTAATAAAATGTTAGAAACACAAAACCTCACTTCATTTTGCTACCCAATCCGTTTTACCTGCTAACGTGAAAATATATTTGTGTGTAGGGTTGATACGTCTACGTATTTTCAACTAAGATAAGAAAACAGTAGATTTATGCGTGAGGATTTTCACGCATGCTTACGTATGTGGATTTTTACTATTTTATATTATCAAGTATCCATCAAATGTGGCAAATTAATCATCAATATGGCTTTACAAAAGGTTGTTTAACTACAGATGCGGGTGTTACTTTGCTGAAACACATATTTAACGCATGGGAGAACGCGCAAAATGCTATCGGTGTTTACTGCAATCTCCTTTTATAATAAAAGACCGGACAAAATGAAATATTTGCCATTCAAAAAAAATCGCTTTACCCAATTGTTATAAATCTATGTAGGTGTCAACATTTGCCTCGGCACTAACAAACTTAAAACTGTTGACTCAGTTATGTTTCGGAGTATAAAACTGTTGACTCAGTTATGTTTCGGAGTTTGACAGTAGATCCAAAATTACAATGGGATCCACACATTTCAAGCGTAGCGGGAAGGCTTAGTTCGGCCGCATACACCGTCAGAAAAGTTAGACAATACACTGACATTGATATGGCACGATTAGTTTATTTTAGCTATTTCCATAGCGTCATGTCCTTTGCTATTCTGCTGTAAAGCAAATATGCTGATATCCAAAATATATTTGTTTTGCAAAAACAAGCAATTCGTGCAGTTTAACAGCTTGGTTGTGGTCGTGTTACTCTAAGAGATTTCTTTAAACAGATTCGTATTCTCACGGTGGCTTCTCAATTCATCTTAGTCAAAATTTTATAAATTAGGCATAATATCCATCTATACAGTAAAAAAAATGATATTTATAACCTTACCTGACAGACAGATATGTTACTGGGGAGTTTGTTCCGCCCCTTATTCCCAGCTAAAGCACTAGGAAGTGGCGAGCGTTCTGGAAGACTGTCACTCTGGTTGTTGACGTTCACAAATTGCTTATCCTCAGCCTAATTTAAAATTCGTGCAATTTAACAGCTTGGTTGTGGTCGTGTTACTCTAAGAGATTTCTTTAAACAGATTCTATTAAATTCGTATTCTCACGGTGGCTTCTCAATTCATCTTAGTCAAAATTTTATACACTTCTGGACTCATCTATTGGCCCACCTTGTATTTTCAGTTTCGTTTGGTCCTAGCTAAAATTTTATATTAGGTCGAGCAAAAAGTTTTTATGCAGTTTTTAACCTGGCACATTCACAATTTCATTCAATAGTCTTTTTTTGAATTTCGAACACAGAATTTAAAGAAACAAAAGACAATTTGGAGCCTGTTTGTTGATATCAAACAATCGAATACTAAGAAAATCAGGTTTTATTGGTTTACTTGGATTTAATTCTTGAAAAAGTGATTGATATCTTTGGTTTTGCAACAAACATTACTTATTCTTAACATTAAGGTGAGGTTCTATCAATAATCTATGGATACTTCACCTGAAATTGCCGCCCAAGCTGTGGCACTTATTCAGGCCGGACACAGCCAAAGAAACGTGAGTGCTCAACTTAATTTAAGTCGATCTGCGGTCCGAAATGTTTATCGGAGGTACCTAGAGACTGGCGGCTTTGTTCGTCGCCAAGGAAGGCCACGATCTCGGGTCACAACTGAAAGGCAGGATCGATTCATCGTGACGACCAGCTTGAGAAATCGTCACCTTACCTCCATTGAGATACAAAACCAACTTCGCGACTTCCACGGAGTATCTGTAAGCGCTCGAACTGTTCGGAGAAGGTTAAAAGAACGCGATATGGTACCACACAAGCCAGCTAATGGGCCCAAACTAACGCGAGCCCACCGAACAGCGCGCCTTCATTTCGCACGCAGTCATTTAAATTGGACACAGCAAGATTGGAGCCGTGTACTCTTTTCTGATGAGTCTAAAATTGTGTTACATGGCAATGATGGAAGGAAGAAGGTCTACCGACGTAAGGGAGAGCGTTTCGCACAATGCTGCTTTGAAGAGAGGGTTGCTTATGGCGGTGGCTCATGGACTGTCTGGGGCGGTATATCCGCGAGCGGCAAAACTCAACTTGAGGTTGTTACAGGACCACGGCTGCCAACATTAAATGCTGAAAGGTACATTCGTAAGTGCTTAGAACCTCACGTGATGCCATACGCGGACTATGTGGGCCCAAATTTCCTTTTTATGCATGATAATGCAAGAGCCCATGCGGCCGGCATCGTCAGGGAATATCTTCGGGATGTGAACATCACAGTTATGGACTGGCCAGCCAGAAGCCCAGACATGAACCCTATTGAGCACATGTGGGACGAGCTAAAAAGACGTGTTAGGGCTCGTCAGCCAGTTGCCCAGACGATGCAGGAGTTGAAAACTGCCATAGAAGAGGAATGGGAGATGATCCCTCAAAATTTCATAGAGCGGTTGATAAACTCTATGCCTAATCGTATTGAGAGCTGTGGTAGATGCCCATGGAGGCAACACGCGTTATTAAATTAAACCTTTATTTGATAAAACATGTTTTTTATTCAAAAATCAATTGCCTTTAACAAGGCGCATATCCGACTTGTTAGGCGTAGCTCCATGTCGTATGGTATTCTGAATTCAAATTTAAAACAATACGATCGAAAAAGATGGTAAAATGTATCAGGTTTAAAACTGCATCAACAGTTTTTGTTCAATCTAGCAATCATATTTCGGTAGGGGCCATCGAAACCTAAACTCTAAGGTGGGCCAATAGATGTGTCCAGAAGTGTATATTAGGCATAATATTATCCATCTATAGAGTAAAAAAAATAATATTTATAACCTTACCTGACAGACAGATGTGTTACTGGGGAGTTTGTTCCGCCCTTTCTTCCCAGCTAAAGCACTAGGAAGTGGCGGGCGTTCTGGAAGACTGTCACTCTGATTGTTGACGTTCACAAATTGCTTATCCTCAGCCTAATTTAAATACATGACTTTTGATTTGGTATTAGATGTTTGTCTCCTTTAGTAAAACGTCCACGTGATAGCTGTGTGTGTTAATAAACTATACGTGTTTTTCAGAACGAACAAGCAAGTACATAACTTTGTTTATAGTTGACAATAATAGATCAGATTGTTATGTTTTGCTCACCTTTCTTTCCTACAAAATAACTTTAAAACAAAATAATTTCCCTTTGCGTGGCAACCCTAGCAAAGTAAAGTCAAAGTTCGCCTAATACGTTCTTATTTATTACCTGTTTCTATCTATACAAGCAAGCCATGTCGAAAATGTAATGATTCAAAGGGCCTTACAAATTGCAACGAAGCACCATTACTATACTAGCTTGCCCCGGGGCGATGTCCGTGGAAAACAAATTCTACCCCTTTTTTACCCCATTAGGTATCGTAAAGAATCCTTTCTTTGACAGGTGCTTACGTATTGGAAACTAGGTGTGTGAATGTCTTTTACTTTTTGAGATTTTGCTGTTTTTAGTTTTTTCTTGTTGTATGTGTTTTGGCCTGTAATTTCTTAACTGTGAAAGGTAGCTAGTTAAATTTATTTCACACAGATTTTTGTTACTCTGTCTTTTATCGACAACAAATGATAGTTTTTTTTTTCTTATTTAAATTATAGTTTTTCATAATACATAAATTAACAACTATTTACTACAGAATGCCAACTGCTACGATCTTTTTTGTTGCGAATAGGAAATAATCAAATAAATAACTAACCCCGCTCTAGGCTTTTACTGACTAGAAACCATCTATGTTCCTACTTATCCCTAACGTTCCGGGGCCACGGTATCTCTTTTGAACAACCCGCAACTCCGGCAGGCAGTGGCTCTGGCAGTCCCCTCTTCTTTGCTGACGTCTCTTTGGGGCGCGCGTGGAACACGAACGCGCCGCCAACACGGCGTGTAGTCACTAGACGGATGGACGGTGAGCTACTATTATATTGCTCACCGTCCACAGACCTGCATCTAAGGTGGCCGGGAGTCGTCTCGCGACGCCTACTCCAGCCACTCTTCAGAGACCTGCTACAATCCCTATATACCCTTTTTTATTTTATTTATTTAACAGACTATAATGTGGTCCAGTGTGTTAGTAACAATATGACTTAGCTTATGTTAGTACTTTATAACTAGAAGGGATCGAGTGCGATTAGTCAGCGCCCACATTAGCGGGCTGTCTGCCTGGTCAGCTATCGACTGCAAGATAGTGTTGATTGGTGTTGTTTTGCCCCGTCTATTTTATTCATTCATCAGAATATCCCACTGAAACGACAAAATAATATGTTATTATACTAGATTTCTACCAGATGAAAACTTGTTTTGATAGACTTAAATACTTCAGTCCATCTCTAAAACATTTTAGTTGATATTTTGTCAAATTAATTTGACTTCCAACACTGCTCCGGGAATATTTATTAAGAAATCCTTTACAGACACTTCAAAACAATAAAGCATTCAGGTTGAAGGATTACTAATTAATTATATTATTGAGATTGGATTTTGACTTTTCGTTCGTCGTTGTCAATAATATTTTAATCATTTTAATTTTACTTGAACTTTGCTGAATCCCAGTTGGATTTTAGATAGATGTTTTGCTCTTTCAAAACAAGGTAAGACTCACTTTAGAACATGGAAATGCTGTCAGCAGAGCGTATAGATTTTTTGTTTGTACTTTTCACCAATCCCATTTTAACCTAGAAGACTTCTTGTTACCGACCACTATACACGTTTTGGAGGGCAATGTGGTGTTTCGAAATATCACGATGTCTTTGATCACCTACAATGCAGTGTTGCACTGCCCTTTGCAATATAAGGAACCCTTATTGAATCACTTTGTTGTCCGTCTGTCTGTCAAGACCCTTTATGTCGGGAAAGCGTCGAGGTATCGAGTTGAATAATTGAAAAACTATGTTCTCAACTCTGTGATACCTTTGTGCTGTGAAAAAATCAACTCACTGAGTCTACGCAGTCAAAAGATATGGTTGTATAAGTACGGAACCTTAGGTGCACAAGTTTGAGTCGCTCTTGTCTGGTTTTTCAATCTTTCTTGGTTTAGATTGGCTGAGAAGGGGGCCTTAGTAATTGTCGCCAAAGGGTCTTCGTGCTTTGCCAATTTTTTTTTTAAACTATTGTAATTGAAACCTCTGCGTGTGTGCGCCTGTAATCCTTGAAAGGTAAGGCAGAGGTGGACGTAATTTTAACACACATTTTAACTGACTTCAAAAAGAAGGAGGTTCTGTACGCTCTTACTGTTCACATCTTTCTACATCGATCTCACATATTTTCATAATCTCAACTTGAATGATGTAAATACGATTTTGTAATAATATTATAATTTAAAAGAGTGTCCATGGAGTTTCTTGCCCATTCTTCTCCATAGTTTTTTGGCATGGGCAACTACGGTACTTTCACATGTTATTTTATGCCTTGTGACCGGGACTGTAGCTTCGTTTTGTTTCTTGACATTCAAATGCCTGTAATGGTCTAATTGAAATAAATGCTTTGATTTGATTTGTTCTCAATTCAGGCGGTATGTTTTTTTTTGCAAGATTTTTTTAGGTCCCATGTAACGATTAGAAGGGCGAATTTGTTGGCACCATTTGAAACAACACCACATTTAGTTGCTAAGAAACCACAGTTTAGCAGCAGTAATAGCCTAGTGGTGTGACCGCAAAGTCTTGAGTTCGAAACCAAGACACGTATATATAGCACTTGCTTTGGCGAAGAAAAACATCGTAAGGAAAGCAAACCCGCGTGACTGATAGATATTTCTATGACGGTATTATAAGCCGTGTCAGAGGCCTCTGATTGGCATAAAAACTCGGACACCAAGTTAGGCACTACCTCCGGGGTTGCGGGTTGTTCGAAAGAGATACCGCGGCCCCGGAACATAAAGGGCAAAATAAAGCACATAGGTGCGATTTAGCCAGTACAAGTTCCACACACGAAGCTGGTTCCCGTGCCATGTCGATGGCCCTTGCGTGTTCCACGCGCGCCTCAAAGAGATGTCAGCAAAGCAGAGGGGCCTGCCAGGGCCTCCGCCTGCTGCGGTTGCGAATTATTCGAAAGAGTGACCACAGCCTCGGAACACAAAAGGCAAAACAAGGAATATGGATGGGTTTTAGTCAGTAAAGTTCTGACACTCTCCCCTCGCTCCGCCCTGAACGGGGGAAGTTATTTGATGATATCCTTTAAGCAAAAAAAAGGTTGGGCACTAACCATTCAAAACAGAAGACTGACAAACCCAGAAACTTGTGCTCTGGTTAAACTCTGAAGTACGTACCTGCCAAAACAAATCAATTTAAAAAAAACCGGCCAAGAGCGTGTCGGGCCACGCTCAGTGTAGGGTTCCGTAGTTTCCCGTCCGTCACAATAAGTGTTCCCACTTATGAGTTTAAAGGTGGAGGAGCGTGCAATGTTGCACGTTCCGCGGTAGGCGCTCCAACAGTTTTTGTACAAAAAAGACAAAAAGTTGTACAAAATACAACTTTTTGTCTTTTTTGTACAAAAACTGTTGTGTCAATCAAGTTCAAAATAATTTTCCTAGAAAGTCCTTATAAAGTTCTACTTTTCAGATTTTTTTCATATTTTCTAAACTTATGGTTCAAAAGTTAGAGGGGGGGGGGGACACATTGTTTTTTACTTTTGGAGCGATTATTTCCGAAATTATTGACATTATCAAAAAATGATTTTAGTAAACCCCTATTCATTTTTAAATACCTATCCAACAACATATCACACGTTAGGGTTGAAATTAAAAAAAAACACTTCCCACTTTACATATAGGGTGGCTACCCTAATAAAACATTTTTTTCCAATTTTTATTTTACCACTTTGTCGGCGTGATTGATATACATATTGGTACCAAATTTCAGCTTTCTAGTGCTAACGGTCACAGAGATTAAGCGAGGACGGACGGACGGACGGACAGACAGACATGGCGAAACTATAAGGGTTCCTAGTTGACTACGGAACCCTAAAAAACATCATTCTCAATTCTGTCATACTCTTCACAAAAATTAAATGAAAGACCATCGAACGAAGAAATTTCCGACATAATTATTTGTTAACACATGATTTTCCTGAGTGATGTGTGCAATCAATTATACGCCGTATCACTTACATTATAAACATGAAATTGGCATGTTTAATAATGGAGCTGTTAATTGTTGTTGCGAACGTGAATTGGGTAACGTATTCATAGCTTCGGTGATGGATTATGGGTACTAAATACAATATTGAAGTATGGGGATGTTTTGTGTACGATGTTTTCATGGTCGTTAATGTAAACAGCGTTTTAAATTAAACAACAAAATAATAACAGCCGCCCGGGTCGTTTATCAGGTTGATGGAAAAATATTTAAAAAAAGAACAGCACATTTCTGCCAAAGCAATGTGAAAATTGGTGTAAAATGAAGTTGTTAGGGCTCATGGTTTGATTAAAAAGTTTCATTACAAAAGTAAATATGTTCACCAAATAACATATTTTCATGAAAATACAGATTTTTTTTGTAGCAATTTACCAAAAAAATAACTAAAAACATACGTGTGGACGCATCCAACCATTTTAACTCTGTCAACAATTCATCAATTACATTCAACCATAGACAAACAAGGCACTCATCACACGAATAAAAAAAACGGGTTCAAAAAACGAAGCGATATTAATTCCCTTGTACTAAACGTTTTACATTTGTTCACGAAGATATATGAGCAAAGGAACAATATACGTTCGGCCATATTAATTTAAGGTCATATATCATAACAATATGTTTTAGCCAACGTTGACTTTTAAGTATGGATAGCCATTATTGTACGTGGCATTTAAATTTCGAACATGCGTCAGCGCTATAATAAAAAAAAAAAGCATTCTATTTTGTTTTTATTGTGTAGCAACATTATTCGATACTACTTTCAGTTTTTGTTACGAATAACATTGTTTTAAGCTAATATTTTAATATTTGCGAAATATAGACGGAACAAGACGACAAAAGTCATAAACTTGCTACTTTTTAGGGTTTCGTACCTGCACGCAAGCCGCTTGCATCGTTGTTAGGCAAAGTCGAGTTTTGTACTAACAGCATCCTACCAAGTCCTTGCAGACAAACAGGACTCAAATATCCTGAAAACATTAATTTATTCGTGCTCAAATAATATAAATTTTAATGATAATTATTATTTCGTTTATTCATTTCCATACATATTTTTTATATTTTTAAATTCTTATAAAATAACAAAGAAAAAAAATTTTTTTAACAATTATTATTATACTCTTTATTCGTTCATTATACTTACAAATACATTTTTAAATATTTCTTTTCAAAAAATAATAGAAAAACATTTAAAAATATAAAAATAGGTCTCCGCCGGTATCGGGAGCAGGGTCCAAGCTACCGGTGGTTAGGGCTCCAGAGACAGGAACCTCCTCACAATGCGGGCCGTATCGAGGAGTACTGCCTTCTGAATCAGGCATGATTCAGAAAGACATAAAATAAAAATTAAAAAAAAAATACAAAAACAGCTTTACCTAAAACGTAACAGTTTTGTGTTTTAATTTCATTTTAGTTAGTTCAACACCATTATTACAATACACAAGACACTCCCTTGGTATTAAGGATTAAGCACTACGGTTAACACTAATGAACTAGAACACTGAAACATCATTTTAATGTTCGAAACGAACAAAACCACTCAACTTGATAGCCCCCTTTACGAGGATTCTGAAACAATATGGCTAGACTGCAATTAAAAATATTTTCCAGTAACAACTTTCATTAAATTTGTATTAGGTTAAAGCCTCGGTCACACACGCGTCCTAAAAGTCGGTAGGTTAAAACTAAAGGTGTCAAAGTTGCCAGGTCAAAATAAAGGCAAACTTGGGAGATGATTTGAATATTTTAATATGGTCTGACTATTAATTTATTTAGTTACTATCTACATAATGGAGTTAGGACGAAAATGGATTCTAATCAATTGCTTAGCCTTTTCCAAACTATGTTGGGGTCTATTCACACCGGATGCAACTGAATATTAAGAGCGACTGTTGAACGAAAATGGATTCTATTGGGATAAAATATAAAATGGCGGGGTTGCCTCTGAATAATCAAATCTGGCAAATAATAAATTGTTAGATTTCGGGAAAATCTTTCCATGGTGATAAGAGTGAGCTCTAACAGCATGTAAAGTCGGTCGAAATTAAGTATATGTGAACGAGATAATATCTAATATGAAGATGTCATTCTTGCACTTTCTCTGAATTACAGGGTGACCATCGGAGCGGGGGCAAGCTGTTCAAGGACCGTAACTGCTGGCGTAAGCGGCATACAATATTATTGTCAAAATATTGTTGAGTTATATCTGGGCCAATTCATCCAGTTCAGGTAGGATTTGTGGATTTTACGCATTTTTAGGCTCCACGCAGAGTGCAGACTTTCTTAAAGACGATAATTTTGTCGGCCTCTTAATCAGTATGTTAGTGTGCGTAATAAAACTTTTTGGTATCGGCCTGTAAATCAGTTTGATCGGCCACACAATGCCTTTAAATATACTATCAGCAAGCTGTTAGTAAAATGTCGGCCAATTGCTAAACATTAAGGTGACGCGCGTGCGCGCCGGTAAAGAACGCTAGAGATTATCTAATCCAAGCTGAGAAAACTCAAAAAAATTACGAGACGAAAAGAAACTTAGTAGGTACTATTTGTATTTATTTATTTAAAAAAAAGTCAAAATATGTAAATTGTATTGTTGTTATGTTAGAAAGTTGCCTATCACCGAGACCATTGTTCCATTTTTTGAATTGTCTCCGTATAGGTGTGCGAAATTTGCACGATAACAGCGACTCATTTGAGCAATTCAAACGTATTTTTATCCTCCACACCTAATCCCTCAAGCAAGTATACTAGTGTACCATTGACGGGACGATCAGTTCATTACACTGAAAGAATCGTTATTAATCTCAATATGAGATCAATGAGAATAGTTCGTATATTGTTTTAAAACTTTAATTCATTAAATATCTGCTCGTTTGTTAAACTGTGGCTTATAAAGGTAGATGAGCCTTTAAAATTCTGTGCAATACAAGTGAATATTTTAACGGTTTTAATTTATAGCTTTTTAGTTCAAGAGTATGGTTATGACTTTACGCTTCAAATGTCTGGTAGAATTATTAGAAATAGGTAAATAACTTCCAATGTTTTGATATAGATTTTTTTTTGCGTAGTTGCGTTTGCGTTTGTTGAACTATATGTTAAATATAGTGCTGAGAAAGTCTATAATAATGCCAGATGGCAACTTGTTGCAGTAATTTGACTGTTTAGTTAAAGGTTGAATTGACTTCTGCGGTTTGGGGTTGAGGGTTTAAGAACAAATTTGATTCGATCGAAAAGTCGTTTGACAATAATCAATGATTTAAAATCTGCCGTCTTTAGTCATCGTAATGGTTTGACGACACGGCTGGTGCAGTAGCTAAGTTTGATTGTTGCGATACGTGTTGAGGGTTCGATCCCCACACTAAACAAATACCTATTCGTATGACCACACGTAGTTGTTTCCGGGTCTAGCTGTTTATGTATGTGAGTTTAAAAAAATGTTTGTGAACGCACCCACAATACAGGAGTAACTCCTAGTGTGGGGCAACGTTTTAAAAACAAATGGTTTATTAGAAATCTCTCCCAGTTTTACGTTTATTGTCGTGGTAAAGTGCACAGGTGCACATCTCGTCACAAGATGAGAGTTTTCTAGTACCAACTTAAAAGAAAACTTGCAATAATCTTCGTTGAGGTGATGTGTCACTACTTGGTTGCATCAATACAAAATCGTTGCGAGCACAATATAAAACCTTTTAATTTCTTGTCGGCTGAGGAATCATCAAAATTAAAAAACTTCTCCTGCTCTAGAGCGGAGTGGAAGGGAGTGCCAACTTTTACTGACTTTAAAACTCATCCAAATTCCTTCTTTTGCCTTTTGTTTACCCGGTTTGCAGTATCTCTTTCAAACAACCTGCAACACCGGCAGGCACTGACCCTCGCGGGCCTCTCTATTTTGCTGACATCTCTTTGAGGTGCACGTGAAACACTAATGCGACAAGAGATACCGTGCCCCCGGAACAAAAAAGGAACATGGATAGGTTTACCCCCCCCCACTCCACTCAGAGCGTGGGAAGTTATTTGATGGCTCCCGTAGTACAACTATGATTTTACCTAACAAACACCCCAAAAACATAGGTCATTTAAATCCTCTTCTACCCAGTCCTTTGCTAAGTAACTTGGTGATTTATTTCGTCCTCCCAAAAGACCACGAAGAACATAAGTAACTACTCTAAACTTGGAACAAAAATGGCTAATCTCATTGCACTCACCTATTTCTCTTGTTTATATATACCAGTAAAGAGTTTACAGCCTTGTCCGTTCCATTACCATTAATTCTAATTTATTGAGTCCCTCATGACTACGCACCAGCTATTAGCTGTTATATAAAAGTGAGTGTTTGTTTAGAGAGAATTATGTAGACTTGTCTTAGAATTATTAAAATGTTTTAAGGTAAAGAAGTACTTACTTTTGAACCAAATAAAATGAAATTTTAAGAAGAAAATTCATATTTTAGTAGCTAAACAATGATAACATGTTAAAGATTTATTAGTTTACTAGAATATTATTTTATTTATTTTATTGGCATAAACAAGTTTACATATTTGTGAATCACTGGTGCCTGTGGTAGGTAGTGAAACACCTGTATATCTTTATGAATTGTAGCCTATTTGTTATTGTGATATGTAAGCTTAAGTATATGTAGCTATGTGAAGTTTCATTAAATTCCATTCAGTAGTTTTTGCATGAAAGAGTATTTTTTTATTATTATACAAACAGTCGCGTTTATAATATTAAATAATATATTTTAATAATAATAATTTTAATGGATTATAATGAAACTTCACAATAATATAGCTTACATATCAAAATAACAGAAAGGCTACAATTCATAAAGATATTTTGTGTACTAGCTTTTGCCCGCGGCTTTGCTCACGTTAAATTCGGGGTAAATCAGTTCCCCTTTCCTGATTTACAGGTACCAGCTACCTGTAGTTTTTGCCCTAGCGCCTTATTTATTGTAATAGCAAGGCTATTTTTTCCCTTTTCTTCCATCTTTCTCCCTCATATCTCAATCTTTTTTGTTTATGAAAATAGCCTATGTCTGTCTCCAGGGTCCCAGCTATCTCTGTACCAAAATTCATCAAAACCGGTTTAGCTATTTAGGCGTGAAGACGTAACAAACAAACTCACTTTCGCTTTTATAATATTCGTAAGGAAGTAAGGATTCTATTACTACGCGAGTGAAACCGCGAAGCACAGCTAGTATTCAATACATGTGTTAAAAACATCCAAGTTAAAATTACTTTCAAATGACCTTAGCAACAACAAAAATACAAACCACAAAAGGTCTCCGCAATATTGCAATAGATACGAAAGAAAATCCAACGCTTTGCTTCATCAGATATCTCTGGGTGAAGTTTGAATCGAGTTTTCCCCACGCAAGAGGTCAAAGGAATACTTTCCTTGTAAAATGCAACTGTTACCGATCGTAAGGTCGCGAAGTGTTCGGTTTGTATCTATGTATATGGCATTTTATTTTATGTGGAAACTTGTTTGTTTGTTTTCATGGAAACGTGGTGATGCGAGTTTGTTTTTTGTTGTGGATTTTAAAATGACTTTATCAACATATAATATTTGCTGGGGAGTTTGTTCCGCCACTTCTTCTTCCCAGCTAAAACACTAGGAAGTGGCGGAAGGCAGGGCGTTTTTGTGGGACTGTCTCTTGTAATGTGATGTTCAAAAAGTGCTGATTATCAGCCTAATTTGAATAAATGGCTTTTGATTTTGATAATCACGCTTGCAATTCCCAAACGGGTGGGCAGAGGCGCTAGTTATACTACTTAAGTGCCATGTAATAGGGGGTGAGCCTTTTGCCACCAACCGAGCACAAATCTGAACGTTAAAGTTACTTATAAAACTTAGCTCGACATGGGCATCGAATCCAAGACCAAGAGACCTGTTTTTTTTCTGATTGGCATCTAGCAGTTCAACCTAGGAGGTTGTCGTTTGCTTAACCGGGTGATTCTTGTGGATGCCTTAGGAATTAAGACCTCCAACTAAGGCGACTAAGAGACCTGACTTAGGTAGATGACTTAAGTTGACCTGGGACATAAACATAACTAGCGATGATTGTAATATTAGTACATCTTTGTTCTCTTCTGGAATTTTAAGCATGATGTTATGATATGATGTAGTTACTTTCTATTATTTAATTTAGTCCGTCAATCCTATTGATATAATAAAATCGAAAGTTTGTGAGGATGTATGTATGGTTGTTTGTTGATTCACGCAAAAACTACTGAATGAATTTTGATGAAACTTCTACACTAGGCATTTCTCCTGTATCGTAGGTGCGTTTACAATTAAACTCACATACACAAACAGCCAGACCCAAAATAACTATTTGTAGGCCATACAAGTGTTTGTTCCGTGCAAGAATCGAACCCGCGACACGCAACGCAGCAGTCAATCGCTCAGCCACTCATAAAGATATATTGTACATTCTATTACCACGCGAGAGAAACCACGAGAAGCAGCTAGTATGTTAATAAAAAGAAAATAATACATAATATATTCAGAGATATGCAACTGCCACCATAACATAAAACAAAAAGAGTACAGTCAACAGAATGTCTCCGTTTCTGTATAAAAAGCCGCTTCGAACATAACTGCATTGCTCATGATTTCTGTAAAAGGCCTCCGAGCGCGCCTTTTGCTTTCAGCGATACTACTTCTTTTTAAATAACTCCACCTCCTTGCTTATATAAGGAGCCATGTTCGTCCCACTGCCGGGCATATCCTCCTCATAATCTTCCAAGTAATTTTTTCTTCTCCTTTCATAACTCAATGAAATGAAGTGTTCATCAGTAGTACTTACTAACATCCTTACTTATACTATAAAAGCGAAAGACTTATTCATCAACTCGCGCCTCATAAACTCGTGACTGCGCGCGACTTTGCACCTTCCGATTTTACCTATTTTTGTTGTAGTCAACTCGCGACCGAGTAGTAGCCGATTCTCAGACTTACTGAGTATGCATAAAAAGTTTCACAAGAATCGGTCGAGCCGTTTCGGAGGAGTATGGGAACAAACATTGTGACTCGAGTATTTAATATATTAGAAGAGAGTATAAAAACAAGTCAAAGACCACCAAAAATTATAAAAAAGCTACGCAATCCGAATGTGTAGCCCGTAAACAGTCGGGTACGATCGTCACGTGACCGCGCTTGTCCCCAGAGGGACGTAACTGGAACAGCCAGTTTGTGACCAATGCATGACAGGAATTAAAACAGAAGAACCATTATAATAACAACACGCCTATATTTTAGAAGAGTTATGCAGAAGTATGACTACTAGTAGGTACACCCTTCCTAACATAACTTTACGGACTTTAACATAACTTTCAAAATGTTTGAAAGTCCTGTGTAATTAGGGTCAAGCCTATTACCATCAACAGGAAATAAATTTAGACTCTTTTTTTCTATGTACAGACGCCTGCACATCAAGCTACTACAATCTGTCAGATTTCTTTGATAGATTTTCGACTTTATTTCTAAAGTATTAGGTTCAAGGTTCATTGGGAAAAATTGACAGTTTCGGGTAGCTTGATGTGCAGGCGTCTGTACATAGACAATCGTAAAGGAAAAACCCAATAACTCTGATTTGTATTGTCCGACCTGTCTGGAATCGAACCCAGTACCTCAAACAGTTGCGTGAAATATGGGTGGTACTATTAGGTACACTTTGACCTAATCCTTCAAGGCTTACACGCTTGATGTTATGTTACTACGAATAGAATGAAAAAGAACGAACGAACGAAAAAAAATTAAATTGTATTTGTCTAGCTGGCGCCCGCGGCTTCGCCCACGTGATATCGAAAAAAGTAACCTGTGTGTTATACCAGACTATAATCTATCTCTGTGCCAAATATTATTAAGATCCGTTCAGCCATTTTGATGTGAAAGAGTAACAAACATCCATACATCCATAAGTCCAAACATCCATCCATCTATCCGCACAAACATTCACATTTATAATATTAGTAGGATTTAGTTTCTACAAAATTTTGCAGGATCTAAGTTAAGTCTCCTCATGTGAAGACCTCCATCAATGATTTTCATAGTTCCCTATCTGGGGCTTTATCTATCCAAGCATGACCGATTGAAGATTGAATTGAAGATGACGACGTTTTAATACGAAAATCATAATTGACCTTCTGAATTAGTTTTTTGTATGCCCAACGCAGGTGGACTTATGTCATGACCCAAAAACAATTACGTGACGTAACTAGAAAGATAATTTTGATGGTGACAAAACACAAGGGTGATGTCCTTTGTGTATTGGTGTTAAAATTACACGTTCTGTTGTCTATTAAAAATAATACTGTTTTTTTTCTTTTTGGTAACTCTTAGTTTGTTTAGTTCAGAACGTTGAATATTTTTTTTTATATTTCATGTTTTTTGTGTATTATCTTTTTTTGTTTTTTTTTCTTCTAATCTTTACTAATATTTTAAAAGCGAAAGTGAGTTTGTTTGTTTGTTTGTTACGTCTTCACGCCTAAATGGCCTCACCGATTTTGATTAATTTTGATACAGAGATAGTTGGGACCCTGGAGACGGACATAGGCTCATGTTTTTTTTTTAAATTGAGAAATGAGGGAGAAAGAGGGAAGAACAGGGAAAACTTAGCTTTGCTATTACAATAAATAAGGCGCAGGGGCAAAAACTACAGGTAGCAGGTACCTGCAAATCAGGAAAGGGGAACTGTGTTACCCCGAATTCAACACGAGCGAAGCCGCGGGCAAAAAGTAGTAGGTAATAATTAAATATTTTTTCCCGGTCTGGGCGAAGCGGGAGAAAGCGTCACTTTTAATGACTTAAACCAATCCATGTTATTTTTGCCCTTTTTTTGCAGGGCCATGCTATATCTTTCGAACAATCCGCAACCCCAGCAGACTGTGGCCCTAGCGGGGCACTCTGCTTTACTGACATCTCTTTAAGGCGCACGTGCGACACGAACGTGCCGTCGACACGGCCTGTCGCCACTAGACGGACGGACGACAGTGAGCTACCCATCGCCCGTCGCTAACCTAACCGATGTAAGAAGAAGATCCTACTAATATTATAATTTATTTTGATTTAATTTTTAATAATGATACTGACAGCATTTCACTTAATTGACATAGCTATTTTTAAATTTTGACATTTAACTTCTTAATTTTATTTTTATTTATAATTATTATGTTATTTTTGCTTGTTTTATTTTAAACTTTAACTTTGTGCGCCATCTATTGGCAAAACATAGTGAATCTATCTCTATTATACTACCTGTTAACACCTATGTTTTACAAAATAAATGATTTGATTGATTGATTGATATAAATGCGAATGTTTGTGAAGATAGGTGTATGGATGTTTGTTACTCTTTCACGTCAAAACGGCTGAACGGATCTCAATGAAATTTGGCACGGAGGTAAATTATGGTTTGGAATAACACATAGGATATATGTTTTTTTATCATCACGCGGGCAAATCTTCGGGCACCAGTTAGTAAAATCATATACCTAACTTACGATTGGATGAAAGCGTGTTGAAACAATATTTTATTTTAAAGCCTGGTCTGTCCCACTCCAGGGCAACCCAATTTTCAGTTATTGCGAATCAATTCCCTGGTCATGCAAGGTGTTATTAGGTTTTTCCATCAGACATATTCAGTAGCAGCCATGTAATCTGAATTTGTGTCCGTTTGATGTCAAAAGGCTCCCCCAATTGCATAAGACTTAAACTTCAATGACAAAATGTACTATTTTACTTATTTCCCTAAACTTTTTTTTAAACGTTGCCCCACACTAGGAACTTCTATCGTGGGTGAGTTTATAAACATTTAAACTCACATACACAAACAGCCAACTTATAAATGTATCATTAGGTTACACCTACAACTCTTCTGGGCTCACAGTAGTTATGTTATGATGATTTTGAAAACGGTTATTGACGGTTGATTTCAGTTGGTTCATAAGATTTTATACATGTTTACGGGGGCGAAAATTTTTGCTAGGTCTTAGGGATATCTGTATATTTTTTTCTAGACTGAGGACAGTAAAGTTAAGTAAATAAAAGACGTATAATCTGTATATAAGAAACATACGCTTACGTCTTTAACGTGAAGAAACTTCCTTTTCACACTCAAACGCAACTTACTCAGCAAATCCTACACTGAATCACATCTCTGCCAGCCCTCTTTCTAACAAACGTGTGACATTACACAACGCTACACTAAATAACCATTCCGTTAAATTATTCCATGAGAGTACATTCCCGTCGTGGCCTCTTCGCCAAATATGCACACGAGTGCAGCTTAAGGGGAAGCGACATAAAGAAAACATAAATTCCGAGCTTAAAGATTGCAACACTGCAGGCAAGGAGGAAATGCACCTTTATGGAAATTTACAATAGTAACCCGTTTACTTTAAGTTGCTGGAAACAACTTGTGGAAGGTTGTTAAGGTGATATGTTTTAAGTTGAGATTCTGAAATGGAAACTTGGAGCTGGTATGTTTTATGTTGTTGCTGGTGCCGCGCTTTGCCCGCGTGATCATCGAAACATAAGTAACATATTACAGACTATAATCTACCTCTGTGTTAAATTTCATCAAGATCCGTTCAGCCGTTTTGATGTGAAAGAGTAACAAACATCCATACATCCTCCAAACAGTCGCATTTATAATTTTATATACTAGCTTTCGCCCGCGACTTCGTCCGCGTGGCGTAGTTACTTTGGGCTAACGCTAACTTTAACCCGCGTGATGATCGAAAAAAAAACCTCTTCTCCCCTTTTCTTTCCTCTTGCTCCCTCTTTTCTCACTTTTTTCTTAGCCTATGTCCGTCTCCAGGTTCCCAACTATCTCTGTACCAAAATTCATCAAATTCGGTTTCGCCATTTAGGCGTGAAGACGTAAGAAACAAACTCACTTTCGCTTCTATAATATTAAGTAAGGATAGTAGGAAAAACCTAAACGGAGCACATCGATCAACATTAATTCACAGTCTACCCGTATTTTCCAAAAGGATGCAGTAGCAGTAAGTAATTGATATCAAGCATTTCCCAATACTTTTCAATAAACAGAATTTAAAACACTGCCGTGGCGAGCGGTTTCGGTATCGCCAGAATTCACCTATTGCAATAAGATATCGCGTTTAATGGCACCGCGTGAATTATTGCAGGCCATTGCAAACGAATACCACATACGTTTCTCACTTTATGTTTTGTGCTTTTAACTTGCACGATACGGTAAGGAATTTTTCGGATGCCAGACTAGTACTTATAATAATACAGATTTATATTTGGACTAAATCTTTTATTAGCCCCTCGATTGCTTGCGAAAACAAAAAAAGCGCCGAACTTTGCTCGTGGAAACAATTGTTTCCAAGTCTTCATTTTTGATAAACGACTTAAAACTCTATTAATATGACGTTAGAGTCCTTTCAAAACCTCTTAAAATCATAGACTAGGAACAGATCTACCGAATGAACGCAAGTTTATAACACCCATAGACAAAATTATATTTAATCTTTTGAAGTGAAATTGAAGTTACCATTTTATATAGTTTTCGTTCGGTTTTACATTTCTTTTTTATCAAATTATTAAGCCTTTTATGGATTTTTTTTTATTAAAACGATGAAATAACTAAAATACTTTATGAAAATTTAAAAAACAAGTACACTTATCGATCTTATTTTGCTATAAAACCTTATTTTAATAGAAGTAGGCAATATACTTGTTCTCAAACTTTCTAGTTATTTATAAATATAATTATATTAAGAACTCGAGAAATAATAGACTAATATTAATTGTATAACTCATTGGCTACACAAAACAGTATTTTTTTTACAATAAAACCTATCCAGTCGGTAGTAAAATAAGTTTTTGTTACCACATGTCACAGCGCGTTCCGCGAAAGAGTGCGCCGAGCAAAGTTCGGTTTTTTTGTTTGGAAACGATCGTTTCCAGAAGCAATCGAGTGGTTAGGACACACTAACATACAACTAGATTTTTTTTATTAAAAACTAACACTTAGTTTAAGATCTGCCATTGTAAGGTATTCAAGATTGCAAGAAATATAAGATTTTTTATTTATCTTATTTTATTTGGACTAGAGGTATGGAAAAGAAATAAATAAGTCTGAATTTCTCTTACAAGGATATCGCTAATATAATAATTCCCCTATTTAAGGCTGCATTTTAATTTCAGTCTAATATTATATTATATTTTAAGCCAGATATGTCCCACTGCAGGGAAAAATCCTTTCTTCCTTCCTCACATGTATTCTTGTCATTTGCTATTACGGTCTAATCCTTTTTGTAAAAGTCCAGTTCGTTACGCCATCTTCTTCAGGGCCTACCACATCACCGGGTCTTATTGTTCGGAACCCAATCAGTTACTACATCTGACAAATATTTCTCTAATACTTAAAACCTTCGTTTGGATAAGTTAAAGCGTAAATACCGAAAATAATCTTAAATTATACGGCGCGTTAGTGTTCCACGCGCGAATTAAAGAGATGTCAGCAAAGCAGAGGGGCCTGCCAGGGCCACCGCCTGCCAGGGTTGCGGGTCGTTCGAGAGTGATACCGCGGCCCCGGAATATGAAGGGCAAAACAAAGAACATGGGTTGTTTTTAGTCAGTACAAGTGTGACATTCCCCCCGCTCAGCCTAGAGAGGGGGAAGTTACATGACAATTTACAATCTGCAAAAAAAATGTACGTAAAAAGGAGTAACAAAAACGCGATTTCAAAATCACTTTGATGTAGTCAATTAGCAATCAAATTCTAAATATAATCATCACACCTTTCACTTCAGCATACCCAGTACTCGTAAGCTCTCAAACATAAGTACCAAAGTTCGTAACAAAAGCCTACACACAATATATCATTCTCTTATTCCCCCCACACGAGATGCGTTATCAGTCAAATTCCCTAACTAGTATGTTCGGTCGAGTAGACGCATTAGAGGCAGCCGCGTTCTTGGCACGTTCTCGTATCGTACGACACCCTTACGTGACGTAGAGTTCCCTTGCGGATAGCTGTCTCAAATAAAACCCCTTTTTTCGACGAAATCTCGCTTTGCCTGCATATGAAGACATTAATTCTAATAATGTTTGAAAAGGGACTGAAATGATTCCAGCATTTTTTCGCTTTTCCGTAATTAACTGTTTCCTTTTGGTTTTGCGTTGACGGGTCTTTTTTTCTGGTCTTTGATATTGTTTCTTTTTGCGTTGATTTGTGATTTAGACACTTTTACTTAAAATTTTTTTTTGAAAAACAGGGAACACGTTTTGTTTTTTTTTTATTTTATGACGAATCAATAATTTTTTTTTGTAATTTAAACTGAGTAGTTTTGAGAATGAAACAAAAATTTCGACATTTGCTTTATGTTGTTTTCAGTTACTGAAACTTCTACACTGGTATTTTCTAATATATTATTCTAAAGAATTGTAAAGAAGAAATATTATAACGAATCGTGTGATACCCACACTGATATTTTCTGAACTTTTATGGAATTCACTGAACATTGCTTGGATTTAATAGTCTTTACACAAACTGTCAATAGGAATCCATTCAAAAAGTTACGAGTATTCAGTCTTCCTATCTTGCCACATAGGTTTTCTTCCATCAGGTAATTAAATCAGTAATTATACTCTCGTTAAGCAACTGGATCAAAGGCTTAATACAGAAAGCGGTACTAGTGGACACATTTCGTATTGATGTGAGTGGTGTCATGAGGTTCCTTTCTCCGGAGCCTCAAGGCCCTTTAGGTATCTCAGGAACGTGTGAAGGCATCGAGTTGAAATTAAAACTGTAATGCTCAAATCTGGGGCCCTTTTGAGGAGCGTGTGTGAAAATCAATTTTTTAAGTCTATGTAGTCAAAAGATATGGCCGATTATGTCGCAAGTTTGTACGAAACTCGCGATGTGCGAGATCGACTTGCACTTGTTTTTTTTATAAATCTATCAATATAACTTCAACAAATAAATCAAAATTGTGATGAAGGTCGAACATAAAGATACATAACAATCATGTTTCATTTCACTTCCCTCATAATATAATAAATTCACGCCTCATTCCATAGCTAGAACATTTGTAAAAGTTTTAAAAATAAGACAATTTTAAATTGTTTTCGCGTCCACACCCGCGCGTTGGAACGAAACAAAAGGGATTTCTGTTGTGCCGTGTTACTGAAATAGAGGTATTTTTCTTTGTTATGTAAAAGAAAACAGTATTTGGTACTCGAGGTGGGAAATGTGGTACACGATACGTGTTTTAGAGCTGAAGAGAAGTGGGCTGACGTTAATTTATTTGACACTTTGAAAGAAAGAAAGAAACCATGTTTATTTGACACATGTCACAAGTACACACAACATTAAAAACAAGTTAAATCTTTACTCTACAAAGAAAAAAAAACAAAGCTAACATTGTGTGTCTCACTGCTGCGCCAAATGAGCCCAGCTACCCTACCATGACGTCTTAAAGCAGAACTTATTCCACTAAGGGAAAGAGACAGAGCTATACAGGGTGTCTAGCACCATCTCTTTCTCACACAGGAATAAGAACTGCAAACTGCCACTTGCTGTTGGAACCAATATTTTCGAAAAAGTAAAGAAATTCAAATGTGTCGCCAAGTTTTATGGTTCACTGGTTTCATAGGTAATGGTGGCGTAATGGTATTGGTAGTTCACTGGTTTGGTGGTTCATACCAAAAGTTTATGGTTACGTCTGCAATGACAAGTTGCTTGCTTAGCGCCTGATGGTGTTTTTTTTAGATGAGATATCATCAAATATATATCCTTGGGTTATGAGTCGAGCTACACGATAACTGACAAATGCTTGCACTGACTGGACAGGTCCACTCAATCTGTGTGGTGCTTTCTTAAAAAGACCATTTCAGACACTAAGATTTTTTGTCTGGACCTTAAAAGAGACTATGACCTCTGAGTTTGTTTCGGCTGTTTCTTCTCAGAGTAGTCAGGTACGAAACACCGGCCTCATCTAGTTTTTAAAAAAGACGTGCAAAAGTGTTTGTGAAAACCTACATGCAAAATAAACATCATTTATCAATAACTTCCCGCACTCTGAGTGGAGCGGGGCGGGGGGGGGGGTGTCAAACTTTTACTATCCAAAGCCCATCCATGTTCCTTCTTTAGCCCTCTGTGTTCCGGGGCCACGGTGTCTCTTACAAACAACCTGCAACACCTTATGTCATATACTCCTTATACTTTTACGACGTGGATAACGTAATTAGTTACATATTGATTGTGTTAATGTAATGTTTTCGTACATTTTATTCATAACTAGCTTTTGCCGGCGGCTCAGCTCGCGTTGAATTCGGGATAACACAGTTCTCCTTTCCTGATTTTCAGTTATCTGCTCCCTGTAGTTTTTGCCCTTGTGCCTTATTTATTGTAATAGCAAAGCTAAGTTATACCTTTTGCTTCTCTCGTTCATTTCTCACTTTAATTTTAAAAAATATATCCTCCAGGGTCCCAACTATCTCTGTACCAAAATTCATTAAAATCGGTTTAGCCATGTAGGCGTGAAGACGTAACAAACAAACAAACTCACTTTCGCTTTTTTAATATTAGTTAGGATTTATTGTGTGTAATTGTTTGACTTTCTTAATAAATAAAATAAGTACTTCAATACATGCTAGGTGACTATTTAAGGCACCAAATACGCAGTAAGCCGGTTTCGTATATTCTAGAACGTTTTCTTTTACTTGCTAGGACCTCGCTAGCCTCCAGGCGCTAAGAAATCTTTCTGTCACAGCATTCGTAGCCTTAGAGTGCTATAAATCCAGTATTTAATTTAGTTTTAAAATAAAATTACGTAACATAACACACTACTTGTAATTCCCGAAAGATTAGGCAAAGTCGTGCGTATAGTACCAATGTTATGGAATTAAACAAAATCACTTGTATACGATTATTATAACAGTACTAGCTTCCGCCCGTGACTTCGTCCGCGTGGCATAGTTACTTTGGGCTAACGCTGACTTTAACCCGCGAGATGATCGAAAAAAAATCTTTCTCTCCGCTTTTCTTCCGTCGTTCTCCCCCTTTTCTGCCCTCTTTCTCCTCCTTTTCTCACGGTTTTTTTGCATATTTCCATCTCCAGGGTCCCAACTACCTCTGTACCAAAATTCATCAAAATCGGTTTGGCCTTAACCGACCTAAAAAAAGGAGTAAGTAAGTTCTCAATTCGACTGTATTAGTTTACGTTGTGTGTTGTTCACTATGCAATTTCTCCGTCAACTGTGAGCTGATTTTCAATTCCTTTTTATAATCGTTTACTCCTGAAGAGTTGTTGCCAAAAAACAGTTGTTGCCAAAAAACAGTTGTTGGCAAAAAATCTGTGAATCAAACAAAAGTCACCGACTTTCAAAAGCAGATTTATTATAAGAGTTTTTTTGGCAAATTTTTCGAATGGGTATTGTGAGCCCCAAAAACTAGATCGAGTATAAAACATCCTTACTATTATATATGAGATATTTGAGAGTTATGTGCAACCTTTGTCATGTTTAATTATAAGTAACTAGCTTTTGCCCGCGGCTTCGCTCGCGTTAAAATCGGTAGCGCCTTATTGATTTGTAATAGCAACGCTAAGTTTTCCCGTTTCTTCCTTCTCTCTCCCTCATATCCCACTCTTTTTAAAAAAATAATAGCCTATGTCCGTTTCCTGGTTCCCAACTGTCTCTGTACTAAAATTCATCAAAATCGGTTTAGCCATTAAAGCGTGAAGAGGTAACAAACAAACAAACAAACAACCTCACTTTCGCTTTTATAATATTAGTAAGGATGTTCCGTTCATTTATTTTTATACATCATATAAAAAACAAAACATTAAATAATAATACTGGGTGTAATTTTATATAACTTGTTTTTGGAAATATATCATTTTATTGCATGTGCCTCTAATGTTTCTACAATAAATAAATTAAAATTACTAAAAAAAATCTGCATCTGATCAAACTAGAAACCAACTCCAAACACTTGGAAAAAATCCTCGCAGATTATCATGCAAACAAAGCTGAAAAGGTAATTTAATATAGTTAGCATTTCATTCAGAAACCTTTTACCCCAGATACTTACTACTCGTTTCAAGCATTATTCATAATACTCGCCCTACTTCAGTGTACTTACTTAGTTTGCATCAGTACCCTACAATTCTAAAAATTCTCTTCAGGAGCTCTCATGGAGCGTAACTAACTCGCATGTCACTTGCAACTCATTTTGCATTTCTCTGCCGCAGTCGCCATATGTACTGACAGGGGTTTCAATTTACTGGAAGCGGTTTGACTTATACAACGTGTAAAAAAGGAGCACTAATACTTATAGGTAGGCACATTTATCATGTAAGGAATATACTGTAAAGGAATCATAATTAAAATCAATGATTCAACTTTCCATTTTTTTTTCATTTTACTTCACTGTTACGACCCTAGGCGTTATTGGCAGGTCATTGGCCGACGAACGAAGATATTAATTACGAATGCGCATTCGTACTTAATAATTTATCTTTAGTATCTACTGGTTGCATGAAATACTTTTTCCTTAAATTCTTACCTACAAAAATAACTTACCTTACTTACTAGATGTAGAGAAACCTACCTAATTAAACAAACTACGAAATAAAAAACTCTCAGCTGATTTTAGGGTGGTCGCAAGGAGTTCGTGCAATATAAAGTCAAATGTCTTTTTCTCTAAAAGTTTAGTATTTGAGAACCTGAGAACATGCACAAAGACTGCTTATTACCTTAGCTGTATGCCCCTTAAATATTATTTCTCCTTTTAAAACAGGTTGTATATTCATTTAACTACCAGTACCAATGCTTTTGATCTACTCCTTAAGTAAAAGAAGTTACGTCGTTCTCCACTCCGTATCAAGATTAGTTACAACAATATTTTAGCTACACTGGCGGACAAAATTGATGGGCATCAGGCACTCGACAGGTAGGCATTGGAGCACAGACGTCCATGTAGCCAATCAAACGAATTGTTTCGTTTTTTTAAATATATTATTATTGTCACATACTAACTAATAAGTTAAGATTATACTAACAATTTTATGGACATATGGTTTGCTTTAAATTAATAAATAAAATTAATTTATATTGTAAAGATTTCGGGATGTTTTAATAAATTCATGTTTCGTAGTATGTATTAAAATGTCACGTTTAAGATGGCTTAATATTTGTAAGCCATTATGTGGCTAAACATAAGTAAGTTCACAACTCTACGTAATGTTTTTCTATTCTATTCCACAAAAGGCGTATTTTTCTTAGGACAATGACCTGTAGGCGTGTATGTTTGATATTACCTTTGTAGTACTTAACCATTCCCTAAAAATGTACACTTGCGTGCAAAAAAATGGCCTAACCCTAATGTTTTGTAATGTTTATAAATAAGTTTCATTGCACGTGTTTCAAGTGTTTCTGTTATTTTTATTGATTTTACAGACTTAAGAAAGAGAAAATCTGAACCTAAACAAAAAATAAAAGCTTACTTTACTTTAGTGTTAACTGGTAAAAAAGTAAGGTAAAAAATTGTCGCCTTGGTCTTATTGCAGCTCCCATCCTGTTTTACCAGTAAAAAAAGTCAGAAAGATTGTATTTTAAAACGTGTGGATTCAGAGTGTCGGACGGTTGAGTCGATGATGTCAACAATGGCACATTTATCAAACCTGTATGTGTAAATAAGTTTACAGACATAGCTTTACGCAGTATTAAAAGTAATTATTTAATCTTAATGGTAGAATCGATATATGCCTATGCAGTGGGCCGATATTTCTACTCGCAAGTGTATTGGTAAGTTATCTTAATAAAAGCTGTATACACACCTGTGAACGCCCACACAGGCTACGTGCGTGCCATTTTGGTGTGAATGCTTCTATTTTGGAATGGTAACAATAATAATTATCTCGTTTCCACCTGTGATTTAGTAATGTCACTTAGTGTATATATTAATATTCTATGGTAGCCACTTGAATAATAATAACAGCAGCATGAGTTGATTTTTAGATTAAACTGCGCTTAAATTGTTGTTTTACATAAAGAGCTTTTTTTAACCTCAAAAAGTACGACACGCCGTTTATCCTGGTTATCATGTATAGATCTTTGATAGTTGTTTCAGGTAGTTAGTAGCCCGATAATTTGATAACCAGTCTTATAGAGGGGTATCGTATTATCCATTACAAAATGAGTTGTGGAGGTTTGATAGGCCGTTGATTCATGTAAAATAATGGTATTCCGATGTATTCGACTAGATTAGAAGCTGACCCCAACGGCGCTATGAAAAGGTAAGACTAGATTATGATTGTATCTTTTGTTAGAAGATAATATTTAATTGACAAGCAACACATATTTATATTAATTTGTATGGGAACACTCCGCTTAAAGTTGGCTCATTCCAATCCGTACCCCAGTCGTAATAAATATGTCTTCTTAGCTTGTCAATACCAATATGGATTAGACTAGAAGGCCCATTTATTTAATTGAGCCCTTAGAGAAGCGTCTATCAGATCTTGAAACGCGTAGACAAGTAGGGCATCAATTAAGTAAACTTTATTTGTAAAACAGCTCCACATTTTCTGACTCTCTGTATACTAACACAAGTCAAGTACAAACATACTTTTTTTTTTTTTTTTTTTTTCGGGTGGGAAATCATCCAATGACTTCCCCCGCTCTGGGTGGAGCGGGGGGGCATGTCAGACTTGTACTGACTAAAACCCACCCATGTTCCTTCTATTGCCCTTTACGTTCCGGGGCCGCGGTATCTCTTTCGAACAACCCGCAACCCCGGCAGGCGGAGGCGCTGGCAAGCCCCTCTGCTTTGCTGACTCTCTTTGAGGCGCGCGTGAAACACGAACGCGCCGTCGACACGGCCTGTCGTCAATAGACGGACGGACGGTGAGCTACCCATTGCTCACCATCCACAGGCCCGCATCTACGGTGGCCGGAAGTCGTCTCGCGGCGCCCGGCGCCCTGGGCGTATCCCGCGGCGGCTGGGTTGGGCAGATGTTCTCTCCCTCAAACGCCCGGCCACCTCCTTCGCTAGCATTACTGCTTCGCAGAAGGTGGTGACCGCTTCCCATACTCTCTCGCTCCGGACCATGGCCTGAACCAGGGCCGGACGCGAGAGATCGCCGCCGCCGATCGCCTCCACGAGGGCACGGCGGTGCTCCGCCCACGCTGGGCAGATCGCCACTGTGTGCTCCACCGTGTCCTCCGGGCAATCGTCACAATGGTGACACCCGGGAGTACAAACATACTTACAGTAAACCTCGGTAACCTAAACACAGTACAGTAAACTCTAGTAACTCGGACAAGGATCCAAAATATTGTCTACAACCATTGTTCCAAAATTTTGTAAACAATGAACAGCGACAATACATAGAAAACATTTTACCAAAACCTCTACACAGTCAGAAACTAAAGAAATAGCTGATGATACGAAAACTGAAATCATATAAAACAATACGAATACCTATCAAGTAACAGTGATTATGCCAATTGGAACCCAAAATCGTTTTTATGACGGTCTGAGTGGGGTTCATGTTCAGCAGATATTTTTCAATAATTTTGCTAACTTTGAGACTAGTTTTATTTTAGTATAATGGCTAAGAAACGGTTTTTTTTATAAAACTACAAACTGAATGAGTTGAAAATGTGCTTTATGAAATGTTAAGTAGTCATCAATTTTTATTTCAAACAAAAAAATACATAAAACTTTTTATTTGGATATTTGCTGATCAAATAAAACGCTATCCGAACTGTAACTTTGCTTTTTTATCGCAAAAGTCAAACTCGATAGAAACTAATATTATTTTAAAAGCTATTTCAAAACATTTTGTTTCACAAATATTGGCCTACCTATAAAAGTAAAAACGAAAAAAAAAAAATTGAAGTAAGTAAAACTTAACATTAGCACGTTTTTAAATGATTGCAATTTAATAATCTTTTAAGCTGTATCATTAAGTTTGCGAGACAGTGTAAGCCTGCCAATCGACTATGCTACTAAAGCCCATCCTCATAGTACCTACAGAGACAGAACTAATCCTCACACTACTGCACTATTTGGTCCGATGATGGATCGCATTGACACAAACTCTAGGCGTAATCGATCACCGTCGCACATATCTATAAAGAAAAAACTTCCTGTAATATTATTCCTTATTCCGTTTATTGAAAGAAAACCGAATTCCAGAATTTTCCTCATAAATGTATTGGTAATAAAAGAGTTTGGTAAGCACAGGCAAAAATATTTTCAAACAACCTCTTTCCTGTCAAACCTCACAGCACAGAGCACTAATACAGTTGAATACTATTATATATTATAATATTTAACACGAAGGGACTGCCTATCAGTCGTTCACAATTTGGTAAAAAAGTATTAGGTAACGCCGTTTTTATTTTTGATTTTGTAATTAATAACTTCCTAAACTTAAGTCGTGTGACTTTCTAAACTTAAATCGTATGGCTTCCTAAACTTAAGTCATGTGATTTCCTAAACTTACGTCACACTAAAGTTTGTAAAAGACTTGCCTATTCAGCAAATGACTTCAAAAATTGCATTTTTTTACAATGTTGCAAGGTTGGTGCCTGTACAAGTGTACACTTATCGTTTTGTTTGCCTGTACTTCATACTGGTTCGAGTTCGATTTGTCAAAACAATGTCGGGAGTGAGTGCTGTAAGATATACGAGGTAAAATTGGAAAGGAAAATGTGAGGGTGAAAGGAGGGGATTATAAAATGCATACATTCAAGACCTGTCGATATTATTCTACGTCGTGTTTTATGAAAACTAAAATATAAAGTACATTTTAACTGTAAAAAGTTTGTTTGCAATTTTTGTTCAGTAAAACATAGAAAATGTTAATAGTAAAAAGATGATGTATTTACAACTGATTTAGAACTATTATTCAAAAACAAAATCTGTTAATTCAGTCAGAATAAATCTTTTCACCTAAGATCAAAATGATATTTTGCCTTTTGCTTTAATCAAAACACACCTCCTTTTCATTAAAGCTACTACTATTAAACCAGAATTTCCAAACAGAAAACTCACCATTATTCCTTCAGTTCTATCCATTAGTTCGACATCTATGTACACAGCACATCCCGTTTCTAACTCTTTTCGAATGCAGCTCGCTACAGAATCGCTCTGAATGTGACGTTTGAGCAGAACGCTCGAGCGACGATTAAAAGCGCGCTTAGCTATACCGTATGACGTTTACAGACGGACTTTATGTCGACGGAAATTGAATCGGATTGAAAAACACACACCGACCCGTTAATTGCCGTGCTTCATGACGTTTACTTCATTTTTTCTGGTCTTTTGAGCTGTAAACTGTTTGGTCCTTTGAGATTTTGGGTTCATCATGTGCCGTTGCCTTTAGGATTTGCTTGATTGACCCGTTTTTTGCGGATGGGAAATCATCAAATAACTTCTACCCCTGTTCCTTCTATTGCCCTTTATGTTCCGGGGCCGCGTATCTCTTTCGAACAACGGTGGCCCTGGCAGGCCCCTCTGCTTTGACCCTTACTTTATCTATTTGACAATAGTGTGTTTCTAAAAAACAAATAAGTATTCTGATTTCAAAATAGCAAAATGCAGACAGGACGAAATTTATTTATTTCTACACAATGTAACGTCCTGTATGAAAATATTTTATGAAAGCATTGTTACTTTCTACTTTTGACGGGTGTCGCCTTGCTGCTGTGTGTAAGTACTATATAATATACAGATAAACAAAAAACAACTTATTTTTTTACACAATAAACAAATGACACTGATTTGACTATTATTGTTTTTATATCCTTTAATTTCTAGAAAAACACAATTAATATTATGCTTATAAACAAAATTCCCATTCATAAAGGTAAGTACCGTCCGTTTGTTAATGGAAAATAAAATGGGGAGAAGTTAATTGACGTGAAATTAAAACAGTCAGAGTTTAATCTAAAAGCCGTGTTTAACGCGGGGAAAATCTCGTCTCTTCAACAAATTAGTTGAATTTACTTCTTAACTAACGAAAGTTGAACCTCTTAAAAATGTTTTGCATAAAGACATAATAATGATTTTTAAACAACAGTTTTTCTTGTAATTAATTTGTTTTTGAACAGATTGGATCTAATAAGGTTTCTAGTGTTTTGTATTACGTATATCTAAGAGTTTTCCATTATCCTTACTAATATTATAAAAGCGAAAGTGAGTTTGTTTGTTTGTTACCTCTTCACGCTTTAACGGCTGAACCGATTTTGATGAATTTGGTATAGGGATAATTGGGAACCAGGAGACGGACTATTTTTTTTTAAAGTGGGATATATGGAAATATAAATGGAAAACTTAGCGTTGCTATTACAAATCAATAAGGCACAAATACAAAAACTGCAGGTAGCAGGTACCTTGAAATCAGGAAAGGGGAACTGTGTTATACCGAATTAAACGCGAGCAAAGCCGTGGGCAAAAGCTAGTTGTAAATAAAATAAAACTACATAGAGCGAGTCTGACTCGCACACCGAAGGTTCCGTACAAACTTATGACATAAACAGCCATATCTTTTGACTGCGTAGAGTTACAGAGTAGATTTTTTCACAGCATAAAGAGACTATGAAGTTGAGTATATGGTTTTTAATGAAATTTCAGCTAGATACCTGTAAGCGTTCCTGAGATACAGGGACTGACAGACAGACGGATAGACAAACAGATAGACGGACTCTTCTTACGTTTTTTTTTCTTTCAGAGGTGCGGAACCCAAACAAATTAGCTACTTACTAGCTCTTGCCCGCGGCTTTGCTCGCGTTAAATTCGGTATAACACAGTACCTGCTACCTGCAGTTTTTGCCCTTGCGCCTTATTGATTTGTAATAGCAACGCTAAGTTTTCCCTTTTCTTGCCTCGTTCTCCCTCATATCCCACTTTTTTGTAATAAAAAATTAGCCTATGTCCGTCTCCTGGTTCCCAACTATCTCTGTATCAAAATTCATCAAAATCGGTTTAGCCATTTAAGCGTGAAGAGGTAACAAACAAACAAACTCACTTTCGCTTTTATAATATTTGTAAGGATGATGGGTTTACAAGTGATTTAATATAGATGGAAGTTCACAAGTCGTACGGACGGAACCCTTAGTCTTTAGAGGTTATTTTTCTCGCTTTTATTCTTTGGCTTAGCGAATCAGCACTCACGATGCTTTTCCAATCTTGAATGCTTCGCAACCACTATAGATTTTCTACTTTATTTTTATAAAACTAGTATAAAACTATACGCTTCGTTACACGTTTATTGTATAGTTCTATTTTCTGAAACATATATTATGTTAAGTACCTATTGTGTATATTATATTTATTCACAATTTATATATTTTGTTCTTGCTGCTAAGGTCTAGTTTATTTTTATTATGATGTGATTGTAAGTGTCTTTGAAAGGTGAAACCATGCTTGTATTTATAGTCAGTATAAGGTTTCTGTGATCTACAAGTTTAGAACTGAAGAACTTCATTGAACAGATTTTGCGGAAAATTTAATACAGTTTTTTGATTGTATTTAAGTAATAAACCGGCTAAGAGCGAGTCAAACTCGCGCACTAAAGACTCCGTAGAAACTTACGACATAAACAGCCATATCTTATGATTGCGCAGACATAGAGGATTGACTTTTTCACAGCACAAAGGTACTACAGAGATAAGTATACGATTTTAATTTCAACTCGATACCTTTATGCGTTCCCGAGATAAAAGGTCTTGACAGACAGACAAACAGACAGATGGATAACAAAGTGATCCAATAAGGGTTCCGTTTACCCTAAAAACAGTGAAAATATTGCCTACCCACATACATTTTTTTTATTTCAAATAATTGATAAATGATAAATGATGTTTATTTTGCAAGTAGGTTTTCACAAACACTTTTACACGTCATTTTTTTTTTAAACTAGATGAGGCCGGTGTTCCATACCCGACTACTCTGAGAAGAAACAGCCGAAACAAACTCAGAGGTCTCTTTTAAGGTCCAGACAAATAATCTTGGTCAACTTACATGAGGACCATGCAGATAGTGTCTGAAATGGTCTTTTTAAGAAAGCACCACACAGATTTAGTGGACCTGTCCAGTCAGTGCAAGCATTTGTCAGTTATCGTGTAGCTCAACTCATAACCCAAGGAAATAGATTTTCTAATAAAAAAACTGCACTTACAAAACAGCACCAGAAGAATCCACTCAAAACAATCTAAGATCTGACGTCCAAATATTACGCCTAAGGGAAATGCGAATAAAGCAACAACAGAATTTAAATACAAACATTTACATGCCCTCGACATATTTGGCCTGAAAAGATGGCATAAAATGATACGTAAGAAGTAGCAAGTCCGTATCGGTTGATTTCCATAAGCGGTGTTTACAACAACGTAACTTAGGATCAAGGAGTTGAAATCTCTGCCGGGATACCATATCTTAAAGGTTCCAACGTGATCGGATTTCCATAATAGGGGACCGGTCGGCTTTCTTCTATGTAAATGTTGAGTTTTTCTTACGTTTCCAGAGCGGTATTAAGTGTAAAGGCTACGGATGATTGATACGAAACGGATGTGTTCTCACATGATTTATGTGTTTTTAGTACATGTGCATAAGGCTGACAATTCCATGTTGGATGGTAAATGATAGTATGCCCCTATGTTCATGATAGTATCTTTACTAAACGACCTCTTTTGTCTTTCGTTGTATTAAAACTCTTTTGTGTTGTTACACTAAACCGTTCTTATAACAATTCTTAATTGACGTTTATTGGAAATTATTATTCTACTAGCTTTTGCCCGCGGCTTCGCTAGCGTTAAATTCGGGGTAACACAGTTCCCCTTGCGCCTTATTGATTTGTAATAGCAATGCTAAGTTTTCCCTTTACTTCCCTCTTTATCCCTCACATCCCACTTTAAAAAAAAAATTGTCTATGTCCGTCTCCTGGTTCCCAACTATCTCTGTACCAAAAGTCATCAAAATCGGTTTAGCCATTAAAGCGTGAAGAGGTAACAAACAAACTCACTTTTGCTTTTATAATATTAGTAAGGATAGTCTGTCTGGTTTACTGTCGTAACCTTTAACGCAATTAAATGCAAAAAATAAAAAATACAATGAAAAATTGAAAAGGAGTCGTTTGTCTTGGTATGGACATGTAATAAAGAGGGTCGAAGCACATGTGACTAAAAAGTGATGGATCTGAATGTTGATGGAAGAAAAGGGAGAGAAGGCCAAAATGGATGAATTGTGTAAGGAATGATATGAAGGAGAAAGGAGTAAATGATTTCGTGACGTCTGATAGGAGATAATGTAAGAAAAAAACGCGCGGCCCCGAAATAGAATATGACAAAATAATGAATAATGAGAGTATTTCAATGCCAAAGAATCTTACAATTGTCAACATTAACGTAGATAGTCAGTAATAAACTTACTACATCATTTCTGAATAAGATTCAATTTATCATTTTGACTTTCAACTAATTGGTACATGTGACTGCTGCACCAATCTTTACTTTATTTTTTTAAAACGTCGCCCTACACAGGATTTCTCCTGTAACGTGAGTACGTTTATAAACATGTAAACTCACATACACAAACAGCCAGACCCGAAACAACTATCTGCAGATCATACAACTATATGTTCCTTGCGGAAATCGAACCCACGACACGCAACGCAGCAGTCGATTGCTCAGCCACTGGGCAAACCGTGGGTTAATTTTTAAATTTATCTGCCAACAAAAAAAGTCTTATAGGTCTTAATAAGACTCGACTTTAACTTGTTTACGCTAAGGAGCATAGATTTGAATTTTTTGAAAGAAGAGTTTTCCATGTTTCCAACAAAGACATGGAAAACTCTTCTTTCAAAAAATTCAAAACGATTTACAATAGTAAATTATAATAAGCATTTCGTTAATAGTACGTAATTTTGACACTTTGTATTTACTGATAGAATGTTACTCTGTTAAGGAGTCAAGAGCTCTGCGCCAAAAACAAAAAGTCGGTGGTCTGAGCTCCAAATCAAATCAAATCATTTATTTCAATTAGACCATTACAGGCACTTTTGAATGTCAAGAAACAAAATGAATCTACAGTCCCGGTCACAAGGCATAATAACTTGTGAAAGTACTGTAGTTGCCCATTCAAAAGCGTTGATCTCTATGGAGAAGAACGGGCAAGAAACTCCATGGACACTCTTTTAATCTCTTTTTTTTTCTCCAAACCTCATACCAATTCGAGCCATATCCAGGAGTACCGCTTGCTAAATCAGACTCTTGATCCAGATGCCAAAAAAGTGGTATTGTCTTGATTTCCATAAAATAATTTATACAATTTTTGTTTTTTATAATATGTACATGCACTATTATCCTTACTAATATTACAACAGAGAAAGTGAATTAGTTTGTTTGTTACGTCTTCACGCCTAAATGACCAAACCGATTTTGATTAATTTTAGTACGAAGATAGTTGGGACTCTGGAGACGGACATAGGCTATTTTTTTTAAAGTGAGTAAAGGGGGAGAAAGAGGAAAGAAAAGGGGGCGTAAAAGTTAGCGTTACCCCAAAGTAACTATGCCACGCGGACGAAGTCCTGGGCGGAAGCTAGCCACATGATAATAGTGCAAGACCTAATACTTATACCGCTTTTCATATGAGTTATAACTTTTATTTGCTATACAACAAGTTCTTGTACTGTACTGGCATCATTGTGCTAGTACCGGCATGACCTGGAAATAAATTTATGGATTAAAATCATTATGACACTTGATCAATAATATGACCGATAAAATTGGTGAGAATGATTTTGTGTTATTTCACGATTATGGCAACTAAAGCGTTATTGCCAATTACATTATGGCAAATACAAAAATGACATATTATATGTATATATAATGATTGCATTATTATTAAGCACTAACGAATCCTCCTCAGATAAAGATCAGGTAGTAATCAATATTGAAACTTCGATTACACCCCGTTAAAACTTAAACAAGTTTTGAGTAGAAGGTTGTCCAAGAAACCTTGGACAACCTTTTACTCAAGTTCTATGTCACTAGATAACCCACATTTTTCCGCTCAACAAATTTGCACAAACATAGAAATGGCGAGCAGCGAAGCAGCCTTATGTACACAGATGACAGCAGACTATATGATGAATACATAAAAGATGGATACAGCGTCTGTATACTTATATAGGGGTAAGTAAACTCGTTTTACACGTTCTAGAATGCAGTGATAAACTTGGAGCAAGTTTATCATGATATTGAATCGTTAAATGTTTGAGTTTTAAAGGAATTAGGAACTTAAAAGTTTAGTTTCTGCAAATTATCAACATTTTGACATCTCTAGTGCCTTGAAGAGCACTGATCAGTTCTGATTTGTGATTGGCAACAACAGTTTCGAGTGGTTGGTAACCCTGCCGAGGTTGCGAGTTATTCCGTAAAGATACCACAGCCCCCGACCACAAAGGGCAAAAAAAAAGAACAAGGGCGAGTTTTAGTCAGTAATAGCCTGATACAACCCCCCTGTTCGCCCAGAGTAGTGGAAGATATTCAATGGTTTTCCAAAAAAGTGGTTTATAACGTATTATATAGTACCGTGTTAAGGTCAGATAGAAAATCACTCAATTTGCATACTGGTATTCACAAGCATTTGATTAGACTAGAAGTCGACTTCAATACTTTTTTTTTACATTTAATAGACCCACTCTTCACCTCAATCTTGTCAAGCGACGATGGAGCGAGTCAACCCAAATAATCGTATTAACTTGACGACTTGAATAGATGGAGTCTTAACAGAATTATCCAGTCAGCTACTGTTTCTTATCTCTTGCACTGAATTCCAACTAAATACACTCTACTATCGATTAAAATGCGCGTGATGATCGAAAAACAGTACCTTGTGTATTATTCCAGACTATAATCTAACTCTGTGCCAAATTTCATCAAGACCCGTTCAGCCGTTTTGACGTGAAAGAGTAACATACATCCATCCTCACAAACATTCGAATTTATAATATTATATATAGTGGGAAGTAGGATATTTTAAAACAAGAGGAGAAGAGGACTCGTGGCTAAATAATAGCAGCTGCTCGGTCGATGTTTAGGTTAAGCCGCGCTTGCCTAGATTGGTTTGTGGATGGGAGACAACCCGCTACATACCGAGTTTCCTCCATGCCTCGGAAAGCCCGTTAAGCTGTTGGTGCCAGCTGTCATTTATAGATCTTTGACCGTCGTTACAGACAGTCAGTGTCCTGAAAGTCTGACAACCATTCTTACCAAGGTGTATCGAATTAGGAAGTATTAATTACGTTGTGTCAGATTGGCAGCCGCTCTATGTAAAGTATTTGCTGGTAGCTGCATCCGGTAAGACTGGAAGCCGACCCCAACATAGTTAGGAAAAGGCTAGGCAGATGATGATAATTTGAAATAACTGTTATGGCCTATCGTTTTTTAAATACGAATAAACCTACGAACAAGTTATCTAAGTTAAAGTAAAATACGATGTCTGCCACGTCAAATAAAATGAAAATAGACATCAACTAACTCTACTTAATTTCGAAGAAGACTGTTTATAATTTGTTTAATAGTTCGCCATAAAATAACAGTGAAACACGATCGCATCTCGTTATTATGATGAATTAGACCCCAAGAGACTCACCCCAACCCCCCCCCACCGATAACGTCAAGTAATTAATCAACTTCATTAAACTTCCATTTTGCGTCGAGGTTAAGTTACGTTTTATTTGTGGTATAAATAAAATTGTTTATTAATGTGTCCATTTCGCGAATGTGTACCTGAAACCGCCAGCTTAATCTGAATTGACCAACTTTCAACCACACAAACATACCTCATTACGAATATTTCATGATTTGCTATAGGCCCCGGAAAATCGCTCAGATCCAGCCTGTCCTCCCCCAGCGAAGCCCTAACCCGAGGCTCGTACCCCACAGGGGTAGCCCTCACCGTGTAGTCGCTTAGTGTTTTGCCCTGGCTGCAGGCCTTACTGTCGAGGCATCCAAAGGATTCATCCGGTTAAGCATACGACAACCACATAGGTTGAACAGCGAGATGCCATTCACAAAAAAAGCCCTGGAACCCAAAGGGCAAAAAAATTACCATGGATGGATTTTAGTAAGTAAGAGTCTGACACTCCGTACCGCTTCATCCATAGCGGGAAGAGTCAAAATTCAATTAGACCATTACAGGCACTTTTGAATGTCAAGAAACAAAACTAATCTACAGTCCCGGTCACAAGGCATAATAACTTGTGAAAGTACTGTAGTTGCCCATTCCAAAGCGTTGATCTCTATGGAGAAGAATGGGCAAGAAACTCCATGGACACTCTTTTAAATTATAATATTTTTACAAAATTATATTTACATCATTCATGTTGAGATTATACAAATATGTGAGAACGATGTAGAAAGACGTGCACAGTAAGAGCGTCCAGAGTAAATAAAAAGCAAAATTTAATTTTAAATCTAAATAAGTTAAAAAATGAACCGTGGTAGCTAAAAAAATGACCAGTCCCAACTGACAGCGCCCGTTCACGAACATAGTATGGATCAGCCCCATTCAGCTCGACCATTTTGAAGGGAGCTAAATGACCCGACACACCCGCCACCATCAGCGAGACATTTAAGTGAGCATGACACTATCAACCACCAGGGCTTCGTCAAGTCAATAATAATACATAGCACTCACATATGGGCTTAATAATTATACAATACTAGAGAATTGATTCTATACATTGCAAAGATAGTCTTTCAATCTTCTGCAGCTTCCACTATAGCTTCGGATACCAATCAATGAGTTTACCCCTATTCTTGTGGAGCAGGACCAGCATTGAGCCAAGCATTTTTATCATCAATATAATCCCCCAACTTATAATATGCTTGCCTACATAGTGTGCGTTTAATACAAGATTTAAATTTCGTTTCATTCAGTTGAAGAATGTGGGGAGGTATTTAATTGTAGCATTTCAAACAGTACCCCATGAAAGATGAGTCTACTTTAGCTAACCTGAAACCTGGTTGAACTAATTGGTCCCTATTTCTAGTATTATAATTGTGTCTGTCACCTCTTTTACTAAAAATATGCAAGTTTTTCCTGACATACATGATGTTTTCATAAATATATTGAGAAGGTACTGTCATGATGTTTAATATCCTTAAACTGTTCCCTTAAAGAATCTCGCCTACGTAGGTTATATATGTCACTTGAGGATTTCCCATTCTATAAAAAAGGCACACGGCAATGCAGGATTATCAAGTCTTAGGTAAGTCATGATAATAACGAAACGTCACGCGTCGCGTCGTTCTATTGAGTTCGTCGTTCCATCTTACGTAGGCTATGAATATCTGTGAACGCAATTTTGTTCTAAATAAAACAAGATCGTCAAATTAAAATTCAGCCCTTTTAAAAGTAGCGACCATATTTATTTTGTAAGACATTTTTGAATTATGACGAAGGATATCAAACCATGGTAAATATCCCGTTTCAAGAGTTAACTGTAATGTTAATTAGTAACCATGTCAATTTAAAGACTGATATCGAACCAGTTATTTTGACTGACTCTTTTTCTCGTACTTTACGTCCAAGGTGGGTATTTTGCGCACAGTTCCGTGGTGATCAAAAGTATGGTGTTACTATTGGACAAGGTTTTTCACAAAGACTGAAACACACACATTTTCACATTGTAACACCCAGCAACTACACCACAATTTTCTTTTACCGCGGCAAACAATTTAGGAGCATAATTTTTATAATTTCAAACGTGTTGTGACATGTCTCTACAACAATATCCCGCTTAGTCCGCGGATTTTATACTCAGCAAAATTTATGCCACGTCACAGTATATACTCCTGAATATTCATATTATTCATATCATGCTGTTGTACTCGCTGCGTAAGCGAGAATTATACGTACAAGTATGCATAGGTATTTGTTTATAAAGTCGTATGGAACTTAGGCGAAGATTTAACGGATGGAAATGGAATGGAGAGATACAAGATGGAGGGGAGTTTGTAGCTGTTAAATTACTGTGATAATTTATGACTTTTGGGGAATTAAAGCTATACCAGACTGCTGCATGGGAACTTTCTAGCTACGGACAGCAAATAGTCTATGTGTGAATATTCTCCTTAAAAAACCATTAGAAGTACAAATTCGCATGACCTTCATATGTCTTGACCAAGACTATATGTATGTCATTTTGTTTTGGACGGGATATTCTCAAATAACACGGGGGGAGGGGTGTTAGACTTGTACTGACTAAAAATCACCCATGTTCTTTCTTTTGCTCTTTATGTTCCGAGGCAGCAGTATCTCTTTCAATCAACTCCGGCAAGTATATTTATGCCCTGACTTTAAAAGAGACTGTGACCTGTGTCACAATTATCATTGTTCTTTGAAAAATCTGATACGAAACACCGACCGCATTCTAGTCTTAAAACATAATTATCATACTTCATATTTTTACGTGTTCAAATATTTTTAACAACCAAATTACAAAATTAAGTCAATTTATATTTTGTCCCACTACAATCAAATATTTTATATAATTCGAGGAATTCATTGACAGGTTCAACAGGATCCTATTTGCTAAAAAAAACACTATGATAATAATTTCGCTTGAAAACCGTCAGAAATCCTGGAACCAATCAATTAGGAAATTATATCAATCTTCATAACGCTCATTGAGACAGCTACGTCCAAGTTTATTGGATAAGGATGATATGAGCCACATAATAAAAGATACTGTTAGTTTTCATCGTTTCTTTTCTTCTTTTTTTTCCCTTTTGTACCATTCCGTACTTCAGTTATAATATGGCAGTCGTTTGCGGATATTATTTTTTTAGACAAGCCCGCCATTGCTAAACTTTTACCAGGCGGAACCCACAACGAAATTAATTAGAAAAAAATGCTGAGGAGTAAGAAAAACCTAATTTCCACTTTCTTCCAAACCGGCAGGAGAAAGAACAGAATAGTCGTTTGCTGATGTCATATTTCATGAAGTAGCTCTGAAAATGGAGACTTTCTGGGTACTAGTTAAGACAAAGGAGCAGAGGGGCCTGCTAGGGCCACTGCCTGACGGGGTTGCGGGTTGTTCGAAGGAGATACCGCGGCCCCGGAACGGCAAGATAAGGAACATGAGACTTTTACTAGACTAAAAAGTCTGACGGCAAGTGTCAGACTTCTACCCGCTCCGATTAGAACGGGGGAAGTTATTTGATGCTGCAGCCTGAATAAAGGCCCCAGTGGAAGGTTACTGAGACACGGTAAATAAAGTGTTGGCAGGCTAACATCCAAATGGGTGCCTTTGAGTTAAAACTTGGGAGTATGGTACGACAACGAAGAGGCCAGTACTCAGTGGCGGAACAAGATTGCCACGAAGACAATGATATCGTTTAGGTTTGTAGCAGAAAGTATGTTATACAGTCAACCCAGTCTGCAGAGTGACAATATAACATCAGTTCAGCAAATTAAAGTGTACTAGTATACCCTTTTTTTTGGGGTGGGAATTCATCAGTGTCAGACGGAACTTTCTAGCTACGGACAGCAAACAGCCTATGTGTGAATATTCTCCTCAAAAAACCATTTAAAGTACGAATTCGCAAGACCTTCATATGCCTTGACCAAGACTATTTATGTATGGGGGGAGTTGTCAGACTTGTACTGACTAAAACCCACCCATGTTCCTTCTACTGCCCTTTATGTTCCGGGGCCGCGGTATCTCTTTCGTACAACCCGCAACCCCGGAGTTTACCCTCATTTATGTTTAAATCCAATGAGGGCGGGCCTATTGCTATCAACCGAACATAAATGTAGACTCCTACTAAAAACATCCTGTTGCAAAAACTCCGTAAAAAAAAAAAAAAAAATATGTTATAGAAAGGAGAAGAAAAACAATTGATGTTGAAGGTCAATTTTTTATAAAGTTTTGTATGTTGTTGAAGAGGAGTTCAAGATTTTGTAAGAAGGAGGAGAAAAACAATTGATGTTGAAGGTCAATTTTTTATAAAGTTTTGTATGTTGTTGAAGAGGAGTTCAAGATTTTGTAAGAAGGAGGAGAAAAACAATTGATGTTGAATGTCAACTTTTTATAAAGTTTTGTATGTTGTTGAAGAAAAGTTGGGAGAAATTTTGTAAGAAGCAAAACAACTGATGGTGAATGTCAGTTTGAGAGGGGAAGTTTTTGTATGTTTTTGATGAATTAAATAATAACTTAGATGGAAACAAGTTATTTGAAGATGCAGACAAGTTGATTGAAGAAACTAGTAGTATTATTGTTAGGAAGTGAATACTACTGTGTTTTTACTTTTGTATTATGTGATGTGTTGTTAGGCCTATGATGGGCCTATGTTGAGTGTTGTTGAAGTTATTAACAGGTTGTTCTAAATGATTGTTAAAGTTTTATGTAAGGTGATTTAAATTAGATATTATTTGAGTTATATAGAATTCAGAGGGGATGTTATAGAAAGGAATTTTACTATATAATAATTGTCTTTGGTTAAAAGAAGAAAAGATTTTCAAATGTAGAATGTTTAGTTGACAAGAGTATTTGTCATAAGAAAATTGGGGAATATTTGTTCAGAGAATTTTACATGGACCGGTCATGATTGTTTTTATAAGTCTACGTTATTAAAAGTTTATTATGCAGTAATAAATATCACTGTTTAAATAACTTCCTGCTAAGATGCAAAGATTTAACAGGTTATGGGCCCAGCACGCTTCCACTGCGCGACAATAAAATGATTGATTCTATGATTTGGAACCAGCACGCTTCCACTGCGCGACAATGATGTTTCGGAGTTTTTAAAATAATGTAACTACAGTGCAAGAGTTACAGATTTGAGTAAATTATTTGAAGTAGAAAGACAAGATTTTATAAGAAGAAGAAGATAAGAGTTGGGAGTGGAAACTCCGGATTTTGTAAGAAGAAGAAGATTTGTGATAAGAAAAGCAATTATATGTTGTTGAAGAAGAGTTGGGAGTAGAAAATCTCCAGATTTTGTAAGAAGGAGGAGAAAAACAATTGATGTTGAATGTAAATTTTTTATAAAGATTTTTATATGTTGCTGAAGAAGACTTGGGAGTAGAAAACTTCAGATTTTGTAAGAAGGAGAAGAAAAACAATTGATGTTGAATGTCAATTTTTTATAAAGATTTTTATATGTTGCTGAAGAAGACTTGGGAGTAGAAAACTTCAGATTTTGTAAGAAGGAGAAGAAAAACAATTGATGTTGAATGTCAATTTTTTATAAAGATTTTTATATGTTGCTGAAGAAGACTTGGGAGTAGAAAACTTCAGATTTTGTAAGAAGGAGAAGAAAAACAATTGATGTTGAATGTCAATTTTTTATAAAGATTTTTATATGTTGCTGAAGAAGACTTGGGAGTAGAAAACTTCAGATTTTGTAAGAAGGAGAAGAAAAACAATTGATGTTGAATGTCAATTTTTTATAAAGATTTTTATATGTTGCTGAAGAAGACTTGGGAGTAGAAAACTTCAGATTTTGTAAGAAGGAGAAGAAAAACAATTGATGTTGAATGTAAATTTTTTATAAAGTTTTGTATGTTGTTGAAGAAAAGTTGGGAGAAATTTTGTAAGAAGCAAAACAACTGATGGTGAATGTCAGTTTGAGAAGGGAAGTTTTGTATGTTTTTGATGAATTAAATAATAACTTAGATGGAAAAAAAAAATTATTTGAAGATGCAGACAAGTTGATTGAAGAAACTAGTAGTATTATTGTTAGGAAGTGAATACTACTATGTTTTTACTTTTGTATTATGTGATGTGTTGTTAGGCCTATGATGGGCCTATGTTGAGTGTTGTTGAAGTTATTAACAGGTTGTTCTAAATGATTGTTAAAGTTTTATGTAAGGTGATTTAAATTAGATATTATTTGAGTTATATAAAATTCAGAGGGGATGTTATAGAAAGGAATTTTACTATGTAATAATTGTCTTTGGTTAAAAGAAGAAAAGATTTTCAAATGTAGAATGTTTAGTTGACAAGAGTATTTGTCATAAGAAAATTGGGGATTATATGTTCAGAGTTTTTTTTACATGGACCGGTCATGATTGTTTTTATAAGTCTACGTTAAATTATTATTGTTTGACAGATATATTATCCGTTCAGGTTGTCAATAGACTTTGTTTTGTAGCAATTTCACTCATTTTCATCAATGACAAACATGTAATAATATGTAACATTTTTAGTGTAATAGAATTTGGCTTCGCTGGTTCAGTTATTGCTGGAAGCTGGAAGTATTACTGGAATTTTCCAGTATGAAGCAACCACGAAGACCTGAGCTGTGCCTAGTGTTTTTCTTTTTCTTTAAAAAAAACGTTGCCCCAGACTAGGAATTTCTCCTGTATCGTGGGTGCGTTTACAAACATTTAAACTCACATACACAAACAGCCAGATCCGAAACAGCTATCTGTAGGCTATACAAATATTTTTTCCGTGGGGGGATCAACCCGCGACACGTGCCGCAGCAGTCGATCGCTCAGCCACTGCGCCAACCGTGCCGTCAAAGTACACTAGTTGGAAGCATCCTTTCTTCTTCATATCATTCTTTACACAATCTATGCATCTTTTCTTTGTCCTTCCTCCCCCTCTCCACCCATCAACATAATCTATCACTCGTTTAGTTACGTTCGACCTCCTTAACATGGGACTTAAAACATAACGAGAGAAATTAATATTAGGTACACCACCAAGGGAAAGAATTTTCGGGAATCTGTAATTCACTCACTGACAACATGGCCCACACCACTCCGTATAGAAACATGTTAACGAAAGTAAGCACTTACGGATGATATTTGAACATTTTGTAACCTAAAGGGGAAAATAGGGATCGACAGTGCGAATGGAAGTTTTCTCCATTGAGAAGTGCCATTTTGAATGTAGAAAAAAAATCAAAGCGTTTATTGCAATTACTGACACACTACAGGAAGTTTTGAATATGTAGAAGCAAAGTTGAAAGTACTTGTAGTAAGCCCATTCTAAAGCATCTCTATGGCGAAGAATGGGCAAACAACTCCATGGACACTCTTTTAAATCATAATAATTTACACGATCATGATTAAGTACATCATTCATGTTGAAATTATACAAATATGTGAGAACGATGTAGTTAGACGTGTAAAATAAAGAAATGCATATTTGTAGCAGCGATTTTTTGAGATTTGTGATCCTTACTAATATTAAAAAAGCGAAAGTGACTTTGTTTGTTACGTCTTCACGCTTCAATGGCTAAACCGATTATCATGAATTTTGGTACAGAAACAGTTGGGACCCAAGAGACGGACACAGGCAATTTTTTTTTAAAGTGGGATATATGGGATAAAAAGGGAAGAAAAGGAAAAAAAATGCTTTGCTATTACAAACCAATAAGGCGCAAGGGCAAAAACAGTAGATAGCAGCACCTGCCAATCAGGAAAGGGGAATTGTATTACCCCGAATTTAACGCGAGCAAAGCGGCGGGCAAAAGCTAGTTACTAAATAAATAGGCTAGCGTTTGGCCACAACTCGCCCGATGTTAAGCAATGATCCGGCAGATAGGGTGGAGCAAGAAAAACCGATTTACTCAAACTTTAAGAAGTATACCTAATCTTAGGTGTATAGGTAGGTAAGGTACACACATATTAATATTGGTCAACACGACCTTATCAAATACACATTATAATGGCTTGAATACCACGATTATTAACTTGCGTCTAAAACACAAAGTTATAAATACACAGAATACGCATATTTAGAGGCGGTTTGGAACAGCCCTGCCCCTAACCACTGTCCTACTCTGTGTAGACACGAACTCCTTATGATTACGATACCAAGAATGTTTACACAGAGTTGCCAGTTTCGTTTCAGAAATAATTTGTAGTTGTTTTCTTGTAAAAAAATCTTAACTTTGTATAATTTTGTTTTATGTTTGTACACACGACGGCACATCAACCAACACAAAACCATTTTAACCTGATCTCTCTACTACGGTCTGCGATCCGTAGTAGAGAGATCAGGTTATAATAGTTTCGAATAAATTGACCTGCCATCGTGTGTACATAAGAATTTATTCTTATATCCTTACTAATATTATAAAAGCGAAAGTGAGTTTTTTTGTTTGTTACCTCTTCACGCTTTAATGGCTAAACCGATTTTGATGAATTTTGGTACAAAGATAGTTGGGAACCAGGAGACGGACATTGGCCATTTTAAAAAAAAGTGGGATATGAGGGAGAACGAGGGAAGAAAAGGTAAAACTTAGCGCTGCTTTTACAAATCAATAAGGCGCAAGGGCAAAAACTGCAGGTCTCAGGTACTGTGTTATACCGAATTTAACGCGAGCGAAGCCGCGGGCAAAAGCTGGTTTTAATGAAAAACATAGTTTCTAGTATCCCGTAATTCTGTCATTGCACTTACTGTGATTTGTCTTTGCATCACCCAATTTTTTTTTGGGGTGGGAAATCATCAAATAATTTTCCCCCTCCCTGGCCGGAGCGGGAGGGAGTATCAGACTTGTACTGACTAAAACCCACCCATGTTCCTTATATTGCCCTTTACGTTCCGGGGCCGCGGTATCTCTTTCGAACAACCCGCAACTTTGCATCACCCTAAGGCTCTTCGGGTAGACTGGTAGAAAACGCTTAAGGTATTAAGACCACAGATGGGCTTGCTAGCGCCACCGCCTGCTGGGGTTGCGGGTTATTTGAAAGAGATACCGCGGCCACGGAACAAAACGGGCAAAAGAAGAAACATGAGAGGGTTTTATTCAGTAAGATTATTGATAATTTTCGTAAAAAAGGCGATAAGTCTACATTTGTGCAGTTTTTACTTATGCGTAAAATTTTAATAAAAAAATCCAAAAGTGCACGCCTCATAGCGGTCATTCACATTTAAAAAAAAAATCTAATACAAAAACTCAAGTTTTTTAAAACAAAATAACAAATAAATGTATATATAGATATACACAGTCGTATTTTAGTTTTTAACAAATTATAATTAAACGACAGTACTTAGAACGCTAATATTAATTAGGAATCAGCCCAGGGTATAACTTTATATAATCAGAAAAAAAGTATTCTGGTACGATAAATTTTTCGACCAATTTCTCTGCCACATACATGGATCCATAAACACAGACTGACGGACGTCCAAGAATGATTGATTTTAATGTTATTATTTACTATGTTAAACAAAATAATTGTTCATAAAAAATACCATATTATGTGCTTGATAGATTATTTAACTCCATTTTAGTGCACTCATATTATCCTGTAAGTGTTATATTAGTGAGAAAAAAGTCATTCAAGTTTCGAAAGACTGGGTTTTTTGACATGTCGAGAGTAGAGCACTGCCTCCGGCGTGCAATAAATCATAGTATATTGCCTGCATATAAAAGAGAAGAATGGATGAAAAAAGCCAACGGAAAGTAAGATGAAACATGGGCCAAAATATTATGATGGTAGGTACATTTAATTGTACCTACACCATACAGGAATACACCGCAACTTAAATAATTTAGAATTAATAATTTAGGTTTTCAAATATTCATTGCTCTTGATAAACTCTATTGGTTTATCAAGAGCAATAAATATTTGAAAACCACCAACACACAGTGCATCAACCACTAAAAACCATCTCCTATGATAAAATCAACAAAATTAATTACTCGTTTATTACGTCACTAAAGTTGCTATCGGCAAAAATAATTGGGTCAGCATTATTATACTTCATCATACCGGTAATTAACAATTATTAAATATGGTGACGATACTTTTTTGAGGTTTGCATAAATTATAGGCTGTGGTAATGACAATAGGGCTTATTTTCACTTTTAGAAGGACCGAAGGAATTTATAAATTAGAATGACATTTTAGACGTCAAGAGCTAGGAGTGACTATTTTCTTGACGATTAACAAAATATCCTGGAAGATCACAGCAAAAAAGACACGATTTTTTTTTATTATTTACACTTAATAAGGGATACTTACCATGTTTGTTCTTTATTCTGAGTTTCCGATATTTCGGCGATGGTAATAACAAACATGGTACCTAAATATCCCGTTTTAAGTGATAATAATCATTTTAGTGACCATGTCAGTTTAAAGACTTATTCCGTTTTTTTTTTTCGGTGCCCCACCTCAAAAATAACGCACTTTGTTGTCAGTCTGTCTGTCTGTCCATTCAGACTCTTTATCTAGGGAACGCGTGGAGGTATCGAGTGGAAATTAATCTGTAGTTTCTTAGATTTGTAAAATCAACTCTATAAGTCTACGCAATCAAAATGTAGGCCCGTTTGTATCGCATCTCCCATACATTCGCAAAGAAAATCAAAATCCATAGGGTACTTCCCCTTGACCTAGAATCATGAAATTTGGCTATTAGGAATATTAAAAAGGACTTGTAAAAGGAACATCCGTAAATTGTAAATTTGAAGTTTTATTAAAAAAAATCGGCCAAGAGCGATTCAGACTCACGCACTGAGGGTTCAGTACAAACTTGTGACATAAACGCCGGTATGTTTTGATTACGTAAGCTGAGAGGGTTGATTTCCACAGCCCCAAGTGGGTGGCCTTTTCTCACAAGTCTATGGAGACTTGAGTAAATGGTTTCAATTTCAACTCGATACCTTCACGCGTTCCCGAGATAAAGGGTCTTGACAGACAGACAGACAGACATCAAACTGAACCAATAAGGGTTCCGTATTTACTTTAGAGGTATGAAACCCTAAAAAAAATGGAATTTCAAATTTCTACAACACTATTTTTCACTTAAAGAGTTCAAGAAAGAATATACTTAAACATTAGTCTCTAACAATCTTCGAAATCAATATCCAACGACAGCTAAGACTTCAAAGAAACAAAAATGGACAATAAGCGCAGTGGTTTTTAATCAAAACTTAAACAATACAAAAAGTGAGGCTCGGTCCGGTTCTAGCTGACACTTGCGGCAAGTAGGTCGTGCAGTGCACATGCTGCCAAATTAATATGCACAGCGTTTCTTGTTACTCGAATATTAATAAAAGATAGTGAGAAATGCCTGAAGTTTAACAATGTGTTATCAATACTAGGATTTTGCCTTTTACGTGTGTATATTTGTATACAGGTACCTCGGGTCGCTTGTCCAAGGGGATGGCGAAGTAGACCGGGACGTAACGCACCGGATTAACGCAGGATGTTTCCTTTCACTGATGTCGTGCAAACGCAAAGTTAGAGCATGATTCGAAAACTTTTATTCGTAAGAACTGATTTATTTTTAACCGACTTAACGTTTGCATCGGGCTTAAATTTATAAAGACAATAAAATTCATAGTAACAATTTTCACGTCAATTTTCCAAGTAAAACGTAATAAACCCAGTTTCATGATATATGTATTTCAGGAAAAACATGGCGACACAGTATTTTAGTAACTATGTTATATCTTAAAATTTGCATAAAAGAGTGCGCGCCTACGCAATTGTTTAAGCCCTGAATAAACATATTTTCCCTCGCTGTGGAAAATGTGTAATCACGTGTCTATTCATAAAGGCACAGTGATATATCCCGTCGCATAAAAATTGAGTTATTAATAACATATTATTATCGTGGGTGCGTTTACAAACATTTAAACTCACATACACAAACAACCAGACCCGGAACAACTATCTGTAGGCCATACAAATATTTGTTCCGTGCGGGAACCACGAACACGCGGCGCAGCAGTCGATCGCTCGGCCACTGCGCCAACCGTGTCGTCAATTTTCAAAATTTCACATAAACAAGAATTTCTCGTACCAAAACCAATGCATAAACCAATACCGATTCAACCATACTTCACACAACTACATCAATGTTTGTATTCTTAAGAGTTTATTTTTGAGTAATATAGAAATAAGAGTAGTACAACTATTCTGACAGCAAGTGTACAAAGCCCAGTCCGTTGCATCGGACGCATTATGTACAATACAGAATGGCACGTCTCCCTGCGAATGAAAAACAAAAGAAAGCCCACCCGGCTTTGCTTTCAGCGTGTATTGTGCAATACAACGCGATTAATATTGCTTTGAGACCTACTTACCCAGTGGGCAATATTAGAATGTATTTCGACGGTAGAGTATCATTTAAATATATATAAAATTTTCTCACTATACAGTTAGAGTAAATTATGTAATTATTCAAGTTAAGTATGTTTGTTCCTAATGGATACTTTTTTTAATTGTTAATTTTTTTAATCTCATATTAGAATTAAAATAAAGTTGAGTTGCCAGTTGTCAAACTTGTGGCGTGGTTGTCATTTCCTCTCATCCTCAAGGATCGTAGTTCCTGGTCTCCCAAACTCATCTTTCAACATTGCTTGCTTCAACGTAGGGCCGAATGATAAAAATAACTCGATTAGGTGCACAAAAGTTAAAAACGATCTGGGGAGACCACCGAATAATAAAAAATAACAAAATACGCCTTTTAGATAGCCTGGTTCCCCGATCTTCCTCAATGGAGCGGACGCAAGATTGACGATCATGTGCAAGATTTGGTATTTGAGGCGCATGCTCAGGATAAGCTAGACTGCTTATCTGACTAATGTCATACAAAGCGTCCATAACCGGACACATTGACCGGACACTGGTGATTTGCAAAAAAAATAGGACAAAAATAAGTTTGTTAAAAAAAATGTTAGTATTTACTTATTAGTACATATCTCGTAAATATTCAAAGATGATTATTGCTCCTCGTATAAGCTAATTTGAATTTCACTAAGACCAAAACCTTGAGATTTTTTTTTTGTACACAGAGAATAACACAAAAAATACCAAAATAACGGGGAAGTGGATTGAGCCCAAGTTAGTCATCTATTAAAATATTTGTTATTATTATTAAATTAATACTTTAAGTTAACATTTGCCGTTTAAAGTGTTATTTGAAAAGAATTTACATTACCTACATTTTAATTTATAACATTTTAATTTTAATCACCAAGAAATAGCAGATGATTTCTCCGTATGACACATATGCTTGAACGAATTCATACAGTCGGGAGATGGAGTCGAACCCATGGGTTCACGACCCAATTTAATTACCCTCTAAATTAGACGTGAAATTGAGGTGTCTGTTAATATGCGCCTTATGTTGCTTTGCAAACGTGCTATATTTTATAATTTAATCTAGCAACTAAGATAATTTACTTCCAGGCTGGTTCTCAACTATAAACTTTAGACTGAGTGAATTAAGTTGATAATTAAAATGGCAAATATTTTTGCAAAGGAAGTTAAGCAAGTCATGTAAGCATGTCGATTTGTCAATTTTGTTGCGGTTGAAATATTAGTTGTCATGTGCTTAGGTTGGTCCGTAGATGGGTGACCGATACATACTGTGTCCTGCGTGCCTCGGAGAGCTCAAAAAGCTGTCGGTTTCGGCTGTCATTTGTAGGTGTTTGACAGTCGTTACAGGCTATCAGTGGTTCGAAAGTTTGACAACCAGTCTTACTAATGAGTATCGTAATACACAGTTGTTAAATTGGTTGTAGAGGTCAAATAGGCAGTCGCTCCACGTAAAATACTGGTAGTCAACTGAATCTGGGACTGAGTTTGACAGTTGTGCAACCAGTGATAAGAAAAACGTTTATCGAAGGCTTACTAAAAGATACAAAAAAAAATATTGGCCTAAAATTCTAAATTCAAAATTTGTAATGTATTAAAAAAATTGATTGAAAATTAATTTTGAAAAATGTTACGCCACAGACTACCTACAGTACTGTTTCTCCTCTTTTAAATCCATCCAAAGGTTGTCTTGAAAAGATCGCTTTTAGCGATAAGACCGCCCATTGTGTCACCCTATTTATAAGTTGTCCAGTGTTATTCTTGTTACTTGTATGGTGCACATAATAAAGAATATTCTATCTATCTATCTTAGACTATAAATTATTTTATTACCTTTTAAACAGCCAGTTTTCAGCCTTTTACGACATCGAGGACCTTTACCAAAGTATACTAATCCCCAAACTCGGTTCATCGACTCTTGAACCACTTATTATTCCATATAAGCATAATTTACCAGGTAAAATTGTAAACGGATATTCCCATATAGGCAGCCATTTTCTCAAGGCTATTAAAAATAAAGTAACACCGCATGAACGTACGTCAAAGATACTTATGAAATTGCTCCCGTACTTGAAACCGCTCGAGATAAAATAAGAATTTATTTTTACGTTTAAAACATGAATTTTCGTAATATTATGAATAATCGTTTATGTAAATATTTTGTTTATGCAAATATGTTTAATTTCGTTATAACATACTTCGAATTAACAATGGCTTACCTTTCTCTCAATCATTTAAAATAGAAAACTGTACGTCAAATTTAATCTTAACTTCAAATAGACATAACAGAGTGGTCATAAACATTTATCACATAAGCTATAAGAAAATTCCGCAATACGAGCAAAAATAAACTGGCACCAAAAATACGAGTAATCAATGGTACGATCTGGAACATAACAAGGCAAATAACTAAGTCGTTCAGTGGACATCTGGTGATATTCGAGGTTATATTGCTTTTTGTCCGAATAAGAGGCCACGAAAGCCTGTTACGGCTTTTTTATTGCTGTACTCCATAACGCTGTATCACGTCGTGAGTTCTGTGGATTATATTTATTATGTTAGGCTTGAATTGGTATGAGTTTTATGTTGTGGTAGTTTAGAGCTGTAAATTAAGTTGCCATAGTATGTAAAGGTAGTGAATCAATGGGATAAAGGGATATCGGTGGGGGGTCGCATGATCTCCAATCTTAGGTACGCCGACGACACCACTCTTCTGGCTTCCTCACTGCCTGACATAGAACACCTTCTCCAACTTCTAGAATGTACCAGTCTCGAATTTGGACTCACTATAAACCGCGAGAAAACCAAAATGATGATTGTGGATCGCAAAACGGGTAACAGACCTGAGATCAACAGCATAGGTAACTGTGAAGTGGTCCAAAGTTACATATACTTGGGTTCCACCATTACCAACACTGGGAGTTGTGAGGAAGAGATACGAAGGCGATGTGCCGTGACACGTTCAGCTGTAGAAAAGCTCAGGAAGATTTGGAAAGATAGGCGCATAACCAAAAATACCAAGGTTCGACTTATACGGTGCTTAGTTTTTCCCATCTTTCTCTACGGAGCGGAAACATGGACGATTCGTCAAAGAGATCACGGCAGAATAGACGCGTTGGAAATGTGGTGCTGGAGACGACTACTGAGGATAAGCTGGACTGCGCATCGCTCCAATGTATCCATATTAAAAGAGCTTTGCATCAAACAAAGACTTTCTTCGATTGTGCGAGCAAGAACGCCTAAAATGTTTGGGCATATCATCCGAAACGAAGACTCAATGGAACGATTGGTGGTGCAAGGGAGAGTAGAGGGGCAGCGTCCGCGCGGTCGGTCACCAACTAGATGGACGGACCTTATAAAATCAGTGACATCCAGCTCAATAGTGGAGTGCGCGAGGAATGCCACTAACAGAAAAAGTGGAGAGGAATCGCAAGGGCAGCCACCAAGGACATAAGTACCATGATCACAACCACTCTGTCAAGAGTGTACGATTAAGAAGAAGTATGTAAAGCAATGTATACTTTTCATATTATCATCATCGTGATTAGTAGCAGTTATAGTCTAGTAGTGTGAACGTCAGATTGCTAAGTCATAGGTCTCGAGTTCGAATGCAGGACGAGCACTTGAGATTTTTGGAAATTAGCATGCCTGATATATATTTCTCGACGGCACGTACTTTCACTTGCCGTCAAATATCTCTACCATACCGAAAAAGGGCCTATGCTGGGCTGTAAAAAAGGTAGATGAAAAACGATAGCTTGTAGCGGAGATGAGTATGTTAAGATGAATGTGTGGAGTGACAAGAATGGATAAAGTAAGGAAGGAGTATGTTAGAGGAAGTTTGAAAGTTGCGCCTGTTACAGAAAAATTTAAAGGGAGTCGTTTGTCTTGCTATGGACATGTAATGAGGAGGGACAAAGCACATGGTGACTATGTAAAAGAGAGATGGATCTGAATGTTGATGGACGGAGAGCGAGAGGAAAACCAAAGAAAAGATGGATGGATTGTGTATGGAATGATATGAAGGAGAAAGAAGTAAATGTCGCCGTGACGTCTGATAGGGGAGATTGGAAGAAGAAAACGTGTTGCGCCGACCTCAAATAGAATGGGACAAGGGCAGGAAAATGGTGATACAGAAAACGGACGGCATAAATACCAGGTTCATCATCTTCCTGGGTTTCTCCAATGCTGTACAAATGTAAAAATATGTCAATAAAACTCAATAGAATGAAAATACAAAACCTATACAATTTGTCACATTTGACTTACTTTTAGCCTGTTGGTCTGAAAATTGTTAAATCAATTCCCAAGGTGCAGCAAACGTCATTATTCGATTTTTCGAACAGAGAGCCTGAGTCAAAATGTTTGCCCGGAACCGTCCCAAAATCCCCATGCAATTACGTTCACAAATATCCGCAAAACGTGCTGCATTCTAACGTTCTCCCAATTTGGACTTCTCAAACACTATCTTTCAATAACCTTATATACACAGCAGGATTCCGTATTTCACCATTGATCTCAATGTTCCAGAATTCAGAATTGCAGGATACCTCGTTCGGGTTCACAGCACAAATGTTTATACGAAAACTTTTGATTACGGAACCGGCAGTTATGGAAACGAACTGGACCGATATTTTGTCATCTAACACGCTGAGGCGAACCCTAATAATATATAGCGAACCCCTTTTTATTGGAAATCAAAACTTTCCGCTCCGACGCATTTTGATGAGAAAAATTTTCATCGGTTTTTTTTAAAATTGTAAACGATATTTATTTGATATTTTTGCTTTATCGAGTTATTTTTTTACGTCTGTTGTTATTGCAGATTAAAATTCATGGTATTTTTCTCGCTAAATTGTTTATTATGCCTACCATGAAAGGGTAAAATGTAATTAAAGGTAAGTCTTGTTAGTGAGATCAGCCTCATTACCAGTTAAAAATTCAAAGCTGACCCTTATAAGTCATCTAATTGACCTATGAAACATAGAATGATCTCACTGACCAAGCTAATTGTAACGGCATTGTGAACTGTGTTAGATGGAGTGTTCTTTTAGTTATTTTGAAGTAATCTAATCAAAGAAAAAACGTTGCCCAACACTAGAAATATCTCATGCACCATGGGTACCCACGTTTGCAAACATTTAAACTCACATACAAATTTTAGTCCCATCAAAAGTCAAAATCTAGCTAAAAATTTCCATACAATTTTCTCACACGACTTTACCTCCTAAAATTTTCCCCACCAAAGTAACATTTAGACGAACAATTATTTAGATAAATGTTTAAACATACTACATTACACAACATAGTTGTACGCAGACGAGTTTGTGTTTAATGGATGGAAAATGGATATCGCAAGTAGCTCCGGCTTCATCACGCGACCTCAAAAGTATCGTTAAGCTATGTCTTAGGAGATAAAACAGATATAGAGCGCGTCCCGTTTTTTTTTTTGATGGGATTAGCCATCCATGATGGTTAAATCAAATAACTTCCCCCACTCAGGGCAGAGCGGGGAGGGGGTGTGTCAGACCTTTACTGACTAAAACCCACTCATGTTCATTCTTTTGCCCTTTATGTTCAGTGGCAGCGGTATCTCATTCGAACAACCCGCAACCCGGAGACCGCGTACCTTGGCATCTACTTCCTTATGTGAAGTTCTACGTTATGAAAGATATATAATCAATTGTTAGGTTGATAGGTGACACACCTAATCAATTGACGTGCTTATTCTCTTAGACTTTTATTTTTGTTGCGGATAGGAAATCAATAAATAACTCTACCCGCTCTGGGCGGAGCGGGGGGGAGTTTCAAAATTGTACTGAATACAACCCACCCATGTTCCTTTTATTGCCCTTTATTTTCCGGGGCCGCGGTATCTCTTTCGAACAACCCGCAACCGTGGCAGGATTCCACAGACTTTGAGTGGCAATATCAACTTGTGACTTCACTAATTAACTAACTCAATGACTAAACTATTAATTAATTTAACTAAAACTCAACTCAAAACTAACTAAAACTCAAATTTTACAGTTCATTGGAACGAAATCGGAGTTCAGAAATTCAATTAAGTGTTTTTTTAAGAAGTTGTGTTTTGGTATTATTGGTGAACTGTATTGGAACTATCTAATTTGGCGATTTTACTTAACATTATTAACAAAAACGAATGCGTATTTTTTTAATATATCTTATTTTTCGAAACCTACGGTTATAATCTTGTGAGATAAAGTAATATAAGTTAGTACTTCTTTATTAGAGTATTCACAATCTTTTAGTAGTATTTACACACAGTAAAAAACGAGCAAGTGCGAATCGGACTCTCATACCGAGGGTTTCGTTCAAACTCGCGACATAATCAAAGTTAAATTAAGTAAGTTAGTTTTCGAAAACAAAGAGCTCCTTTTTAGAACCCTATCACAATGTTGTCGTATTTAACCTAAAGGTTGACTGGTAAAGTTACCCCATGGCATTAAGTCAAAAGTAAAAAAAAACAAACCAGTAAAAACTAAAGAGTACGTAAACTTTAGTAAACTTTGCCACTATTGTACAAATTTTAATAAATACACTGCCATTGGTTTTGACTGCGTAGATTTAGAGGGTTGATTTTCACGGCTCCAAGGAATTACAGATTTGAGTATATCGTTTTAATTTCAACTCGACTCCTCCACGCGATCCCGAGACAAAGGGTTTTAACAGACAGACAGATGGACGGTCAACAAAATCCTTACTTCCATAATAATATTATAAAAGCGAAAGTGAGTTTGTTTGTTTGTTACCTCTTCACACTTTAATGGCTAAACCGATTTTGATGAATTTTGGTACAGAGATAGTTGGGAACCAGGAGACGGACATAGGCTTATTTTTTATAAAAAAGTGGGATGTGAGGGAGAAAGAGGGAAGAGAAGGGAAACTTAGCGTTGCTATTACAAATCAATAAGGCGCAAGGGGAACTGTGTTACCCCGAATTTAACGCGAGCGAAGCCGCGGGCAAAAGCTAGTTATGATATAAGGGTTCCATTTTCCTGCCGGGGTTGCGGGTTGTTCGAAAGAGATACCGCGGCTCCGGAACGGAAAGTGCAATAGAAGGAACATGTTTGGGTTTTAGTCAGTAAAAGTCTCCCACACGCACGTACACTCCCCCCCGCTCCGCCCAGAGCGGGGGAAGTTATTTGGTGATTACCCACACCAAAAAAAATGTTTCCATTTTATCCTTTTGAACTACGGAACCCTAAAATTGTTGCTAAATAGACTTGAGACACTTTTTTTTTAATTTTCTTGTCACTAGAAATTCCTCTTGTGTCGTGGCTGTACAAAAATTTTAACTCACATACACAAACAGCGAGACCCGGAACAACTACATCATACAAATATTTGTTTCGAGCGGGGATCAAACACCCCAACACGCAGCGCAGCAGTCGATCGCTCAACTACTGCGTTAAATAATTATGCCGTAATTTACAGAAGACACCAACATATGAAAAGCGCTCTACATCCATCAATACTTCTCCGTCTCTTAACTCCGCTTTGCAAAATGTTCGTTTACACCACATTCGTGATTCCAACACTCAAGGTAGGCAGCGCAAGTAGGCTGTAACCCATTTAAATTAAAATTACTAACTTCGCACACCCGACGAAGAGTCGTGTTTATTCAGGGAAACTTTTGCCGCAGATTTCGTTTAGCGAGCTATTAGAAGGAAAGGCGAGACTTCAACATTTAATTCCCTGATGTTTGCGGTAGTGTGATTGTGTTACCGTGAAATGTTGCGCAATGCTGGTAATATGACATACTAGCCGGTGCTCGCGGCTTCGCCCGCATGATATCGAAAAAAAGTATCCTATGTGTTTTTTCAGACTATAACCTAACTCTGTACCGAATTTCATCAAGATCCGTTCAGCCGTTTTGACGTGAAAGACTAACAAACATCCATATATCCATCTATCCATCCTCACAAACATTCGCATTTATAATATTATAGTAGGTAGTAGGATAAAGGGTGTTAAAGTACCGTTTTCAAAACTGAAAAGCACGTGTTTTTCCCATTACTGTTTTTTTTTTTTTAAATTGGCCTATTTTTACTTTGTGTCATTGTACGAATGGTTACGTAATTCATATTATAAACTTACTAGCTTTCGCCCACGGCTTCGCTCGCGTTAAATTCGGTATAACACACCAAGCAGACCTGCAGTTTTTGCTCTTGCGCCTGATTGATTTGTAATAGCAACGCTAAGTTTTCCCTTTTATTCCATCGTTCTCCCTCATATCCCACTTTTTTTAAATAAAAATTAGCCTATGTCCGTCTCCTGGTTCCCAACTATCTCTGTACCAAAATTCATCAAAATCGGTTTAGCCATTAAAGCGTGAAGAGGTAACAAACAAACAAATAAACAAACTCACTTTCGCTTTTATAATATTAGTAAGGATTAATATTAATAGTAAGGATAAACCTATTATAGTGTTAAACACGAAAATTAATTTTAGGTTAAGTGTCTATATGTTCAAAAGTCCTATTCTGCCCTGATAATTGTAAATGCAGTACTCGCAAATTGGCGGTTCCGAGATAAACGCGGTAAACGTGTTTTGTGATATCTGCACAACAAGTCTGAATTAAATAATGTTTTAAATATACCAGAAAAATAAGAAAAAAATCAAACTTTGTATTGATCAATTTTTTTCTTTACTTTATTATTTATTTTGGATAAAATGCGCATTACTGCATTTTGTTCTACCATCTAGACTTGTGAACATGACAGTATCACTAAGCCTAAAGGCAGTATTTGTGTTCATTACTGCAAAATCACCTAGCACGTGTTCAATACTGCGTTTCTATTTATTAATTGTGTCTTATTATCATGCCTGATACTAGTTGAAAGATTTATTAACCTTTTACTTCAGCTATCAGATACTGTATGAGAGGATATGTGACGAAATAAAACAGACCCTAATAGGAACTAGAAAAGTGGTTTATTATATTTCTACATAAAATATCACAATCAACATGGCATTATTTTTAATTACTAATTATAATCAGTCTTTAAAATACACTTTAGGAACATGTAGTCTTTTTTATTATATAGGTAAGGTAAATCTAAACTATTATATTTATATATATATATATATTATAGTATGTATATAATAATATATTTATATATACTAGGGGTTTTGTACGTTTTTAACAAAAATAACATCACTTAATTGGAATCAACTTTTAAAAACTTTTAGTCTACAATTCTTAATTACTGACTAATATCATAACAAAAATGAGAATTCTTTTAAAACATAACATAACAATTCTTCTTACAACACAAATAAAAAAATCAAAAAATTAAAACAATGCCAAATTTTTATTCTTCAGACTCTCTCTGTTCTACGAGATCTATTGACTCATCATTTACGGGAAGATTTTCCCAAAATGGTAATCGGTTTTCAGGTATTATGTCACCTAATTTTTTTAGTATACCCGACTTCCTTTCTTGCGTTATTCCGCGAGGCTTAACATTTTGTGCAGCACAAGGTATAAAACCCTGCTTAATTATTTTTGTTTTAAGGAAGTCGATCTCTTTCGTGCTTCCATCATGGGTAGTTTTAACAAAAATTGTCATGCTGTTTCTTTGTACCTCGACACAAGCAATGTCTTTTATGTACATTCTTTCAACATTCTTTTTTAATTTGTACTGCGATGAGTGATCTTCATACTTGTAAAAATTTGAAACTTCCATCGGCTTCACGATCACTTTCTCTGCATTGGCCAGTTGCACACAGTCGATAAAATCAGCAAAATCGTATACTTTTTTTGCTTTCTGGAGCTGACTCTCTACCTGATGGTGAAAACTGTCTGCAGACATAAAAGTATGACCAGGTTCGAGGTATTTTATAATTATTTTCGTAGCAGCAATCTCAGAACTATTAACAATTTGTACCAAAAATGAGAAAAATGCCCAGTTTTTATTTTGGCCAGTGCAGTTATCCGTCCAAATAGTGACTTCAGTACAATCCCGCTTGCTTTCAAAAAATGCCCTATAAGCACTTATAATATCTTCTTGCTTTCTCCCCGATATAGCTTCATGCCAAAGTACAGCATAAGGTTTATCCTTGCTTGAGCCCAGAGGTACAAAGCTTTCATTGAATGCTATGATTCTAGGGCAGAATATGGCTATTTTAAACATGTCTAATCTAGGTAATAACACAACTTTTTGTAGATCTGCCGAAAAGTAGACACTGGAAGAATCTCCACTGTTCTGAGATTTCTCAGCGTCTTGTTGGTAATGTCTTCGTGCAGTTTGATATTTATCGTAGTGGTTGTGATAACTTAAACATTCTGTGCATTGCTCGGCATCTTTGCAGGTTATCTGATGTAATTTGAAACTTTCACAGAGTTCACATTCTTCGTTGCCTAATTGTGCGAATGATATGTTCATATCTTTTTTTAAAAATTTTCGGTAAAGGTCATATGATACTTTAATAGTTGGATTCTTTGTTATAAAATCATTATGCATGAAAGATGCATTTATATCGCTTGGCAAATACCTTCTATTAGGTGCATGCACTCGTCTATAGTGTGCAATAGCAGGTCGAAAACTCTCAATGTGATCCTTAAGCATATCTCTGTTCACTATCTTTGGACGTTGTTGTTTGTTACGTTGGTCTGCTTGTTCGTTTGGTAACTTTTTTAAACTGTCTAATACACGTCTATCGTTTTTTTTAGTATACCCGAGAGTTGTTAAAAAGAAAATTTTACAAACTTCTTTTCTTTTATGTTTGATCTCCAAAAAATATGAATATGTATTTTTCCGCTTCTGGCTACTTTCTCTTATACGTCTATTTACTTCTTTACCAATAACCAATGACCTGATATATAAACCTTGAGCTTCATATCCGAGTTCCCAAAATAATTTATTTATATCCTGGCGTTCAGATTCTGTAAAATGCAACGAACATTTTTTCACACAAGTTAAGGTGCATCCAGGCTTTACGCTCATTTTCTCTAATTTCAACTTTTTCTTGTTTTCGTTTCTTGTACTCAAAGATTCTTCGTATTTGCGTCTAAGCCTTGGTTTTCCACTTTTCGTTTTTCCCAGGTCGTTTGGTTCAAGGTCAACATCATTTACTTGTTAGCTTGATTAGTCATATTTTGTGTATTATCCGTGGTTTCTTCATTTATATTCTTATGGTTATCCATGTTTTCTTCATTAGCGTTGTTTGCTTCATCCATGTTTTCCTGAGATTCATTCTTTGTCACATCCATGTTTTCTTCATTAGTGTTCTTTGCCTCATCTATGTTTTCCTGAGATTCATTCTTTGTCTCACCCATATTTTCTGTCAGGCCAATCTTAGTAACTACTTTGTTTTCTTCATTTACTTGACACATTTCTTCAAATTCTATTGTTATATCGACTAAAGACATGTCCATCACTGAACTTGGTAATGTTTCGTCACACAGCAAACTTAAGTAATCTTCCCTTTCGTGAAAATCAAATTCATTATTTAATAAATCAAGCTGTTTTTGTAAATTAGTTTGGGTCAGGTTCAATGTCGAAGCATATTCGACTTCTGACGTAAGTATATAACTGTAGTTATCATAGGTAAAGTTATGAGCCCATAGTCTACCAAAATCGTGAATATTACATATCGGATCTACTTCAATAATTTTTTCCTTCTTTGACTCATCTTGAGGAATCGAAGACGGAGGTGTATTTAAACATTGATTAGATTTCTCAAACACCATTTCCACCATGTTTCTACCTCGTGTATTTGAAGACATTTTGAACAAAATGACCTGAAAAGATAACAAAAAAATCAGTTTTATCACCAGTACGTAGGTATCTCCCTATTTACATTACTTATTTACAGGGTAAGCACATATACTCATACATACCTAGGTAAAGATATATATTATACACACACAGAGAAACATTTTAAAATTTTATGTTTCACTTGTTGTTTGATTAATAATGATAATACCTAAAAATAATTATTTATTTCAACAAACAAGGATCAGATATTTTTTTACACCCACACAACATACTTATGTATGCTTTGTGTGTTGTTTACACAATACACATACAACATATACAAACAAAATAGACACAATATAAAACAAAAACACAAACTTTACTAGCTCACACTATAATTATAAACGTCAGTAGGTACTCAGCAACTTGCAAAATCTAGCAATCGAACCTCTGTTTTATTAATCTACTTTATATTTTAATAATCTTCTTATTAACTTTACTTGTAGATATACATACACCTATCATCGTACTGCCCTTATCCCATTTTAGGTGGTGTCACCGTTACCTACATCTTTTTTAGTCTTTCATTCATCACTATCACACATCGCTTAAGTACCTACTCACAACGCATACATGCAAATAATTCGTCATGCAAATTAAACAATAACCAGACTATACCTACATACGTCCTACGACCACTATTATTGGACATAGGCCTCATTAATTCAACTGAGAGTTGGTGTGAGCCTGCTTCAACCTGTGAGCCCATTTTAAATTGGTAGAGAGGGATGAAAAAAACACCCAACCTCAGTAGGTACAAACGTGGTTTTGATTTACTAATACTACTGAGTATACTTATGAGTATACGTATATTAAAACAAATCTATTTGAATAAAACTTACCAAAACAGAACGAAACAAACAAATTATTAGCACTACGGAGTGGCTGAGCCACACACGTGTTCCGTCCGCGAACGACGTCAACGCACTGATTTACTAGCGCGAAACGCGGCACTTTACCTTGCGGCTTCGGTGTGTGTAAAACTTTTGTTACTTTTGCTACCCTCAAACGCAGCACGGTACAATACTACATTCAGTGTTAGTGGTGCAATAGAACTTATTTATTATACTTGCTACGCTCAAACGCGGCATTGTCGAATACTGCGTGTAGTTTTAGTGGCGCAAGAAAAGCTCTATAATATACTTGCTACTCTCACACGCAGCAATGTTCAATACTGCGTTAAGCTTTAGTTAGTATTCGTTGCAAAGTACTAGAACGTTTAATAAAGTTGCAGTAAACATAGCAAGTACTGCACAACCTTCTAGCACATGCTGAGTACTGTATATCCTGTTAGCAAAAGTAATAATTTGGTGCAAGTACTGCGTATCTTGTTATATAAAAACCAGGTTTATAATAAAAAAAATCATGAAAATTATTTTTTTATGTAAAGATTAGCCCCTTGAGGTGTCATTTTTGCAAAAAAGTGAAAATCGCAAAAATGACGATTACTGCACTTACAATTATGACGGCAGTATTGTAGGAATCAACCATTCCGCGAACAGGTGAACGCTAACCAGAGTTGGACTTGCAAGTACCCACTAAAAATAATCTACCACGATAAACCACTTATTAAAAATTGTTTCCTATTGATCATAATATAAACTCGATGCAAATTAAGGTAAGACGGGGTGCGTAGCTTAAAACTTGAACGTTTGATATTTAAAAGTGAAATTGTTTCCTCCAAAAATTATACAAAATTTAGGTTTTTTTTTTATTATTATTTTGGCCTAAAGGATGCCGATTTTTTCATTGTTATTTCAACAACAATCTTTGTTTACAAAATCATTAAACGAAGAGGAAGTTTCCTTGATTATCATGCTATTTAGTCAATTATATTAAGATATGATGAGGAAGATAAACGATGAAAATCTAAAATTCTTTTTAACATAATTTTCAGAAAGAAAATTGTTAAAGATGACTTTTAGATCTTTAAATATTTCATGGGCTAACGTTAAAATTACGGGCACGTTTATCTCATCACCAAAGGCCACCATATGCCAATATTAGTCAGACAATATGTGAAAATGAAATCCCGCATATTATATTGTAAGGGATCCAATAACGGCCCACACGAACATCTGCGAAAAAGAAATTTATTATATACTGCTATACGCCCGCGGCGCCACCCACGTGCGGTTTTAAGGGGAGATCACTTTATTTGTTTGTTCGATCAACAGGAAGATACCATTAGGTATTGATGAAATATTAAATTTGAAAATTCTATTTCTGGAAATAGTCAAGTTTTGGATTATTTTTATGGAGCTATTTTGAATAAGTTTATCTATTATTAACGCGAAAGTTTGTATGGTCGTTTACTCTTTCACGCAAAAACTGTTGAATGGAATTTAATTAAACTTTACAATAATATAGCTTACATATAACTTAACGATAATATTCTACATAATGCTACAATTTATAAAGATATATTGTATATCCTATCAACACGCGAGTGAAACCGCGGGGTTAAGCTAGTGCTATAAATGATTGAGTTTCAATTCAGATAACAAAAAACTCTAGGTTTTATGATCTGAACTTAAAGAGTTAATTTCCAACGCCTTATTTACGTACATTACGAACAAACACCTATTTTTTTTATTAGTAGATACTCTAGATATCCCAGCCGTTGTTCGAAGCGAACATGTAAGAGCAGTTTTACATAAAAAGTCACTTACGCAAAGTCTTATAGTAGAATCTTCGCGTTACATTTCGAAGCTACATCAAAAATTGTGTTGATGGTAATGCCGTAACTATCTAGACATATAGTTAAAATACGTTCGTCCCCTAAGGTCTATTTTAGTCTGTTACGTCATAAGCATGATTTTTTTAATCTATCGAAGTCTAGTTTACCGTAACTCTGTTTTGTCTTAACGTTTGACTAGACCAGAAGACTAATAGGGTTGGTTTTTTCACAGCTTCAAGGAGCCACATTCTTGAGAATATGGTTTTAATTTTAACTTGATATCTCCATGTGTTTCCATGATAAATGGGCATTGATAAACGGACAACAAAGTGATATTTTCTTTTTGAGATACTTTTCAGAACCCTTGTTTTTGCGGACGGGAAATTATCAAATAACTCAACAGAGTGTCAACCTTGTACTGAGTAAACCCACCCATGTTTCTCCTCTTGCCCTTTATGTTCAGAGGCCGCGGTATCTCTTTCGAACATCCCGTAACCCCGGCAGGCTGTGGCCCTGGCAGGCCCCTCTGCTTTGCTGACATCTTTTTCCGCATCTTTAAAAATAGGGTAGTGAAAATTTAATAAAACAGTCAATCAATAAACTAATCTGTCCACCTCATTGGTAGAGACCTAACAGATCGGTTGTTCAAGAACAAGTCGTTGCAAGAAAAAAGTGCGACTGCTAAGCGTAAGGTTCTAGGCTCGATCCCCGGGTCGGATAAAGTGTTGTTTTACCTAGAACTTTTCAGTAGCAAACGGAGTCTAGACTGACGTTAATAAGGTCGCCCTCATTTATAATTGAGTAAAACATACCTGACCAAATATGGCTGTATTATTAGATATACCTTTCTATATATAAGCTTACCCCTATGGGAAATACATACGTGATGAAGCATGACTAGTGGCGCCTAGCGGTTTCACTCAGAATAGAATGTAGCCTATGTGTTCATCCAGGTTACAAATTATCTGTGTAACTTCCATTCAAATCTGTTCAGTATCTATTTATCCATACTCACAATCTCTCGCATTTGCTAGATAAATGTAGAATTTAATTTAAAATAAATAAATCAAAAACATTTTTGTTTTGAAAGGCATACCATAGTGTTGATGAATTCTTAAATGACAAACAATATTAGATTTTTGACTGAATTAAATTGACATTATATTAATTCGCTTTGTTTTTATTTGTTTCTGTTTCAATCTTTGCTTGTTAATATTATCTATTTTATCTTTGACATCCTTTATGTACGACAAGTTTTGACATATTATGTGTATTCCTATATTTTTTTTAATGTTTGACATCCTATTTTTGTAATTCAATTTCTTTCTTTGACATTTAATAATATTATATCCTTATTGTAATTTTTATTTTCTACTCAATGTATTTTGTTTTGAAATAAAATATTTTTGACTTACTCGATTATTTTTTTTAATCATGAAGGTAAGCTATAATAATTATAGGTAAAATAGGTACAATACGCGACACGTGATTGGTCCCTTATTTTATTGAAAGTGTATACTCGACCAGCTCAAGGCCGAGGTCAACGTGTTACCACAGATGTGCGGTTGAATGTACCTACGTAAGGTGTAGTATTGGATTTCAGATTGGTGTCCGTAGCTCTGCGTCTAGGGCGTGTAATACAACTTGAACTGTAGTACATGCTAACATTGCCAACTTAGTATTTACATTTGATAATAGTACGATTGATAATAAATTATTTTTATTTTGCATGTTGATTTTTGAGGAGCTCGTGGCTAAATAATCACAGCCGCTCGGGTCGACCTTTAGGTTAAGCCGCGCTTGCCTAGGTTGGTCTGTGGATGGGTGACCACCCGTTACATACCGAGTTTCCTCCGTGCCTCGGAAAGCACGTTGGTCCCGGCTGTCATTTGTAGATCTTTGATAGTCGTTACAGGTAGTCAGTGGCCCGAAAGTCTGACAACCAGTCTTACCAAAGCGTATCGTATTACCCAGTACTAACTGGGTTGTGGAGTTTAGATAGGCAGTCGCTCCATGTAAAATACTTTTATTCAGCTGCATCCGGTTAGACTGGAAGCCGACCCCAACATAGTTGGGAAAAGGCTAGGCACATGATGATGATGTTGTTTTTTGACCGACGAAAAAAAGATAGGTATATGGAAGATTTTTAATTCAACATGTATATTTTTTTATAAACACTTTTATATACATATCGCACAAAGAAAACAATGGAACCCTTATTGGATCACTTTATTGTCCGTCTGTCTGTCAAGACCATTTATCTTGGAAACGCGTAAAGGTATCTTGTTGAAATTAAAACCATATACTTTAGTCTGTAGTCCCATGAAGATGTGTAAAAATCAAATTTCTAAGTCTACGCAGGCAAAAGAAATGGCCGTTTATGTTGCAAGTTTGTACGAAATCCGCGGTGCACCAGTCTGACTCACAATTGGCCGGAATAGGCCTTTTTTGGAATAGATCAGGTCGCTGTTTTGTACTTGACTACTCTGAAAATAAACAGCCGAATAAAACTCAGAAGTCATGGTCTCATTTATGGTCCAGGCATATCTCACACGAGGACTATGCTGATAAGTGTCCGAGATGTTCGTTCTAAGAAAGAATGGAGTGGACCTGTCCAGTCAGTGCAAACATTTATCTATTATCGTGTAGCTCGTATAACTCAAGGAGCTCAATGATATTGATTTGACAGATGATAATAGTCTTTAAAGTCTTTGATATAATAGTCGTTTTCAGATTAAAATCGCATAATGTACTAATAGCATTTACCACGACAATTTAAACAGCTCTTTTTATTGGAGTTATTTATCATACGTCAAGCACTTCAAGATCATTATTGTGTCGGGTGACATCATCGTCAACGACGCCGCCGGTTATCGCTAAAAATTAGCGCTGCGCTCTATATATACCACTATATATAGAGCGCAGCTTCGCAATGTGATGCAGCATTTTACTGAGCGATTGCCATTTTTTGTGGATGTGGCGCATATTTTTTCATGCGTTATTTACCTATAGGTTTTTTTTTTTTAATTTATCTTAACAGAAGGTTTGGATAAAATTAGCGCTGCGCTCTATATATACCACTATATATAGAGCGCAGCTTCGCAATGTATTGCAGCATTTTACTGAGCGATTGCCATTTTTTGTGGATTTGGCGCATTTTTTTTCATGCGTGATTTACCTATAGGTTTTTTTTTTAATTTATCTTAACAGAAGGTTTGGATAACAAAAGTGGAGGTCTTTGCGCAGCAGTGGGGCTCAATGTGGACTACAAAAAAAAGTTTAAGTATCTACACATATATACGGTAACATTTATAACACAACTTAGAGGTACAGCTTAATTTAAAATAAAGTCTACTGTTTTAAACACAGTGTTTCAAAGGTTGTCGGCCACGGCGGCCAATCTCATTACTTATCTTCGCGGAAGATATTATAGTGCACAAGTGCACAATCTCCCCTATCAGACGTCACAGCATCATTTACTCCTTTCTCCTTCCATGTCATTTCTTACACAATCCATCCATCTTTTCTTCATCCTTCCTCTCCCTCTCCATCCATCAACATTCAGATACATCACTCTTTTAGTTACATGTGCTTCTTCCCTCCTCGTTACATATCCACACCCAGACAAACGACTGCCGATAGTATAATCGTTATGTAAAAAGCCCAATAACACTTTTTGCTCGACCTGGGAGTCAAACCCAGGACCCCGTACTCAGCAGACGTAATTGCGACCGCGAGACCAACGGACTAGTCGTAGAAATTTCTAAGCAAGTATTTTTTAACCGTTTTGCGGGCATGCTGTGCCCGCAAAACTTAACTTACATAAAAATGTAGACAATAATATGAATGTGAGAACAAGTAGAGAATAACAACAAAGTATGAATGTCTTAACATAAATAATATAATTTTTGTTTCGCTAAAATCAGATATCAGTTACCTCTGAGTTTGTTTCGGCTGTTTCCTCTTAGAGTAGTCGGGTACGAAATACCAGCCTCATTTAGTTTTTTTTTTTTAAGTCGTATAAAAGGGTTTGTAAGAACCTATATATTTGTAAAATAAAAATAATTTATCATTTATATATCAGTCTTCACTTTATCATCATCATCATCAACTCCTCACCTGATAAATAAAACGAGCATTTCTTCCAATACAAAATGATTTCCTTCAAGAAAGGATGAAATAAAACATAACGTAAGCAGGCGTAAACCCAAGAGACATATTACTAAGACTGATTACGTGAGGCTGGCACGAATAAATGGAATTCCGTAGATGCCTACTACCTATTGCCAAATACACTGACAACATTATTTTTTGCTTTTATGAAGTAAATAAGGCGTTTTTGTGTAAGTCTTGTGTTCCATGCGTCATAAAAAATAAAAAGATTTGATTTGATTTGTCATGTTCGTGAATGGCCGCTGTCAGTTGGGAATGGTCATCTCTTAGCTACTACGGTTTATTTTAATTAATATTTTATTTTTTACATCATTGTCACATATACATTCAGTCAAAAAAGTATCGAGAATGGATGATTTGTTTATGGTTCCAAATTAAAATTTTTGTTTTTTTTGTAGTTGTTAGATTGGCACAACTGTTTTCCATTTTGGCGCGGAGTTTGAGTTGCATCTGTTATTTATATTAAATACAGTGCTGGTTTTAGTAATATCATATTTAGTGTGTATTGCGAATTTCATAATGGACAAAAATATCGAACAAAGGGTTTGTCTTAAATTTTGCATCGCCAATGGAATTTCGTGTTCGGAGTCACTGAAAATGTTACAGAAGGCTTACGGTAAATCGACTTTATCAAAAACTCGTGCTTATGAGTGGTTCAAAGCGTTCAAAAGCGGTCGAGATGTGATGGAAGATTTGCCTCGCTCTGGTAGGCCGTCAACGTCTGCAACTGAAGTTAACATCGCAAAAGTGAAGAAAATAGTGACTGAAAATCCCCATTCAACTCTGAGAGAGACAGCCGCCGAACTTTCTGTATCTCACGAGTCGATCCGTACCATTGTAACTAATCATTTGGGTATGAAACATGTTGCTGCTCGGCTAGTCCCAAAAGATCTGAATTTTCTCCAAAAACTCAATCGCATGAAAGTCGCTGAGGACATGCTAGAACGAACAGTTCGGACCCAACATTCATGAAACGCATTGTTACTGGTGACGAGACGTGGGTTTACGAGTTTGACATGCAAACTAGTCAACAAGCTTCGGAGTGGCGCCTTCCAACTGAACCGAAACCGAAAAAACTACGCCAAAGTCGATCAAAAGTCAAAGTCATGTTGACTGTTTTCTTTGACTATCGCGGTGTTGCGCACTCTGAATTCTTACCGGAAGGTCTAACGGTAAATAAAGAATATTATTTGAGCGTTATGCGGCGTTTAAGAGAGCAAATTCGACGAAAAAGGCCAGATTTGTGGAAAGAAAATTCTTGGATTTTGCACCACGACAATGCGCCTTCGCACAAGGCTATCATTGTGAACGAATTTTTGACCAAACACTTAACAAATACCATCCAGCAACCACCATATTCACCAGATATGGCTCCTGCTGACTTTTTTCTTTTTCCTAAACTCAAATTACCACTTCGTGGCACCCGTTTTCAATCGATAGAAGACATAAAGGAGAATTCGCGGCGAGAACTGAACTCAATTCCGGAAGCAGCGTTTAAAAAATGTTTTGTTGAATGGATTATTCGTTGGCGCAAGTGTATCGTTTCTAAAGGAGCATACTTTGAAGGTGATAAAATTTTGGATGAATAACAGACATTTTGTGTATTATTGATCTTTTCCCGGTACTTTCTTGACAGAGTAGTATGTATAATCTTAACATGAATTATGTAACCATGATCTTGTAAAAATATTATGATTTAAAAGAGTGTCCATGGAGTTTCTTGCCCATTGTTCTCCATAGAGATCAACGCTTTGGAATGGGCAACTACAGTACTTTCAGAAGTTATTATGCACACGGGACTAATCAGCTTTATATAGCTTCATTCTTCTGTTTCTTGACATTCAAAAGCGTATCTGACATCTTATTTTTGATCATTTGATTTTTTTTATGACGGATTCGACATATTTGTATTATATTTAGGGGTTCTTTCAAGTCACAATGTATCTTTGTGATTTGAAAGAACCCCTAACCAATAAAATACTACATATACTAATCTTTTTAAGCAAAACTGACCACTGGAGAGTTCAGATGAATAATAATAATAATAACTCATTTATTTCAGACATACAGTCCATAATGACAACAAAGTACACATTAAAATAAATCAAAAAGAAGTAAAATAATCAAAAACATATACAATTTTAAAAACAGCAATTAAATTAAAATAATACAAATTCCCATAGTACAATAATGAAAATAATGATACAATATTAAATAATTTACAAAAATGTCAAGAGAGGCGCTAACATGAAGCTGCATCCACCTCTGTATAAGGGACAAGTCCCACCGCTCGGACAACACTCTTAGGAGACTGTTCGGGCTGCTACGTAGGCGACTTAATAATGAAGCACTCCGCTTCCTTAGATGAAATAATTTCATACCAGTTTTGCATAATCCAGAATTTTCTCTCAAAATTGTCGAGTAGGTATATAATATGTACTTGAATACAGAATAAGATAAGTATGTTAATTTTAACAAACAAAGCACACATCTCATTAATGTCTAAAAACGGCAATTTATTACGTCCTTTTTTAATTTCGCCTAAAACTCTGCTTTTCTAGGTAGGTTTTTTGTTTGAGCTTGTTTCCTTTTCGCAAATTAGCATGCATCGAATAATAGGTCTGTACCTTAACATTGGTATTATAATAAGCCTTGTGTGGGTGGGTATCCTAATTAAATGAATTCTTATAAGCAACTAGCTTTCGCCCGCGGCTTCGCTCGCGCTAAGTTCGGTGTAACAGTTCAACACCCATTCCTGATTTACAGGCACCTGCTACCTGTAGTTTTTGTTTTTGCGCCTTATTTGTTGTAATAGCAAAAAAATAGCTAATGTCTGTCTCCAGGGTGGCATGACAAACAAACAAACAAACTCACTTTCGCTTTTATAATATAAGTAAGGATTCTATTATCCTATCCTATATCTATACTGTCATTTGTAGATCTTTGACAGTCGTTACAGGTAGTCAGTGTCCCGAAAGTCTGACAACCAGTCTTACCAAGGGGTATCGTATTACCCAGTACTAACTGGGTTGTGGAGGTCAGATAGGCAGTCGCTCCATGTAAAATACTGATATTCAGCTGCATCCGGTTAGACTGGAAGCCGACCCCAACATAGTTGGGAAAAGGCAGATGATGATCCTATATCTATACTAGCTTGTGTGAACGATTGGGAAATGGCTGGACAGATAATGAAGCAAGTCTTTTTGAACATTTCTGACGTAATACGATTGAAGATTAGATTATATTAGCAGAAAAATACATGCTAAAACAGGTTGCCTACGCAAAACTACTTTAATTACCAGAACATAAGACACATTCCTGTTTGTTAATAAACAAAGCCAGGCACTCTCCTGACTAAAAGGAATTTCGGCAGACGCATACCAAGGCTATATAAAGCTACAAGACATTAACAAAGTCAAGTGTCGCCAAAAATGCGGCAAGATTTTAATTAGCCCCAACTAGAGGCACACATTCCCGACGCAATCTCTTAAAAGGCTGTTAAAAAGATTAATAGAAGGGTCGAAGAGGTCATTGGTTTGTATTTAGTGCCCTCAAGGGTTGCATATACCAAGCCCTTTTGTCTGCCTCCGTGAAGTTAACAGTTTCGCACGATTAGATATTGTGTAGCTAATGGGATACCGAGATGAGGGCTTATGTCTTTTATCACTAACAGAAAGCGACGCGTAAACGAATGCCCAACTTAAGTGATGCGATTGGACTATCAACATTCGGGTCAGGACTGAAAGTTGGATTTCGTAAAATGTAATGATTAGGCATTTGTTTAAGTTTTGCTTTGGGTAAGTGATAATGGTATTAGCCCTTTAAGGATTACAATAAACTTCGTAGAAAGATGCCGTTTTTATCTAGGATAAAGTTGGGTGTTGTGTGTTAACACAAAGTTGGCAGTTTTGCAAGCACTTAAGTAGTTTGTGCAGCATTTTCTGCTCTGAGGTATCTTGGTAAAGTTCTTGTGAAACTTGTTACTTAGATAAATAACATCGTAATAATCTAAATAAGTTGGCAAAATCAAAGCTTACACACGTCTTTATAGTTGTTATTTATTTATTTAAAATTCATGTAAAATAGTGGAACATAATTAGGTGGACTTAATTCCATTAAGCATTCTCTACCAATCAACGTTTGGGTTAAATACGACAACAGCAACATTGTGATAGGGTACAAAAATTATATTAAATATATATATATATATAATATATAAAACTATTTGTTTTTGAAAATTTTTAAACTTATACAGACAGATACTAATGCACACATAATATGAAATAAACGAATAAATGTATTTAAAATATAAAATAAAAACGAGAAGCTTAACAGTTTTAAGTAAGTGAATAAGCTAAATATATTTTCAGAAAGTCTAGAAAAATATTGTCAAAAAAATAATGATGCTAGATTGAAATTTTTTCAGACATAACTCGCATTTTAGACAAATTCCAGAAAACTTAATTTAAATGTGAAACAAAAATCGAGTCAAAATTTCACAAAACTACGTTGTGATAGTGTTCACTGAAAAAAAATCCACAAAATAAGCGCCATTTTAGATAACAATCATGTTTTTATGTGCACAGATGCACACATCATCACGAATGTAATCGCCAATGGATTAAGCAGATGTGTACCCAATAATAGTACACCCAGTTATATATGTTTAACCGACACTATTAAAGAGTAAACATGGAGTTTCTTGCAGGTTCTTCTCCATAGGAAACGACCAACCCGAACCGTACATCTTTGCTCGACGTTTGATAAGTGCCTATGTAGACCTATGTGAAATAAAAGTATTTTGAACTTGATATTTTAGTTTTCATTTAAACCTGCATTTTTAGCAGAGTGTAGATTCACGAAATATTTGTTCATATCTCCTATTGCTTTCTCCACCCTGCTCTATGTGAATACCCAAAAACTCCCATAGTATTATCACCAGCCTACCGCTGGCTTTCTACGTCTGGGAAATCACCAATTAACTTCACCCGCTCTGGGCGGAGCGAAGGGGTAGTCAGAGTTTTACTCTTTTGAACAACCCACAATCCCGGCAGGCAGTGGCCCTCACAGGCCTCTCTGCTTTGCTGACATCTCTTTGAAGCGCCGTCGACCCGGCCTGTCGTCGCTAGAAGATCGGACGATAGCTTGGTCGAAAGCGACCATAGCTCAAAGGTTGTCTTGAAAAGATCGCTAGTAGAGATAAGATCTTGATACGTAGGAAACACGTGAAATGTTATTTTAATATACACTGTAATTCGTATGGTGTACATAATAAAGAATATATATTATTTACGTACGTAATTACGTACGTGGTTACGTAATTCATATTATAAACTTACTAGCTTTCGCCCGCGGCTTCGCTCGCGTTAAATTTGGTATAACACACCAAGCAGACCTGCAGTTTTTGCTCTTGCGCCTGATTGATTTGTAATAGCAACGCTAAGTTTTCCCTTTTCTTCCCTCGTTCTCCCTCATATCCCACTTTTTTTAAATAAAAATTAGCCTATGTCCGTCTCCTGGTTCCCAACTATCTCTGTACCAAAATTCATCAAAATCGGTTTAGCCATTAAAGCGTGAAGAGGTAACAAACAAACAAACAAACTCACTTTCGCTTTTATAATATTAGTAAGGATCACATACTTGTATGCTGACCGTAGTAATTATGCCTATTTCCCTAGAGGCCACTAATTGGGCTTCCTATGTTCAGAACTAGACATTGTCTGACTAATATAATAAATTATAATAACCGAATCATAATAGCTGCTCCATTGAAACGGTTAGCTTGAGCACTATATTAATTGGCTAACACTAGGTCATGTCCGCTTGGGTTGCGGGTTGTTCGAAAGAGATACCGCGGCCTCGGAACGTAAAGGGCAATAGAAAGAACATGGGTCGGTTTTAGTTAGTACAAGTCTGACACTCCCCTTCGCTCCGCCCAGAGCGGGGGAAGTTATTTGATGATTTCCAATCTGCAAAAAAAAAATGCCCGCGGCTTTGTCAGCGTCGAGTTTAGTAATTGTCCCTTGATTGGGATAAGACGTAACCTATTTTTTAATCCAGGTTCACTACCTCTTTGCTGTTTGACATCCTTACAAATATAATATTAGATATAAATTATTTAGTACATTTATTATATTAGTTAGTACGAAGTACGACATTAAGAATATTGCGATCGTCAGAATTAGTAATTTTAATACGGCCATCGCTTAATATAGATAATTTTAAATAAATAAATAATAAATAAATAAATAAATATAAATAAATATCTTGGGACAACTCACACACGGCTATCTGATCCCAAGCTAAGCAGAGCTTGTGTTATGGTAACCAGACAACTGATATACATACTTATATAATTTATAAATACATACATATTATAGATAAATCACACCCAGACACAGAACAAACAATCATGCTCATCACACAAAGTTTGTCCTGGGTGGGAATCGAACCCACGACCTCCGGCTCAGCAGTCAGGGCCACTAACCACTAGACCAACAGGCCCGTCAAATATATTCTTATTTAAAAAAAAACATATATTAGGTCCTTACATATGAAATTGGCGTTTTGTATGGAAGGAACAAAAAGTCGAATATTTTTTAATATAATATATTTAATTAATCAAAGTATGAACCATTGTTTTCAATGCACTTTTGCCATCTTATAGGTAGTTCATTGATCCCTTTACTAAAAAAACCAGTCGGACGGGAATCAATAAAATCTTTGAAGGCGATTTGGACTGCCCCATCGGAGTTGAATTTTTTCCCTTGCAAAAAGTTATCCAAATTGCGAAAAAAATGGTAATCTGTTGGAGCAAGGTCCGGGGAGTACGGAGGATGTCTAAGACATTCCAATTCAAGCTCTTCTAATTTGGTAGCCGTCTGTTGCGCAGTGTGTGGTCTGGCGTTGTCGTGAAGCAGCAGTGGCGTGGAGCGATTGACCAGCCTTGGTTGTTTAGCCGCTAGCTTTTCCATCATGGTTTGTAATTGCTGACAATAGACATCAGCTGTAATAGTCTGGCCAGATTTGAGAAAACTGTAATGAACAATACCGGCACTAGTCCACCAAACGCTTACAAGTAACTTTTTTGGGGTTAATTTTCGCTTGGGGCAGGATTTGGCTGGCTGGCCAGGATCCAACCATTGCGCTGAGCGCTTCCGATTATCGTAAAGAATCCATTTTTCATCACAGGTAATGATTCGGTTTAAAATACCTTCATTGTTGTGCCGGTTCAGTAATGTAACGCAGCAGTCGACGCGCGTTTGCCGGTTTGCTTCAGTCAATTCGTGAGGTACCCACCTTTCAAGCTTTTTAATCTTCCCAATTTGCTTCAAGTGAATTAAAACAGTTTTATCACTAACATCGAAGCCTGCAGCTAACTCGGACGTGGTTTGCGATGGGTCCGCTTCCACAATAGCCTTCAATTCTCCATTATCAACTTGGGTCTCAGGCCGTCCACGGGGCTTGTTCTGCAGGTCGAAATTTCCAGAACGAAAACGTTGGAACCAAAAGCGAACTGTGTTTTCTTTTGCAACATGACCGCCATACACATCATTCACCCTTCGAGTCGTTTCCGCAGCACTAGTGCCACGGCGGAACTCGTACTCGTAAATAATGCGATATTTTAAATTTTCCATTTTGTAAAATGAGTGACGCAAACAGAAAAAACAGAAGAAAAAAAAACAAATGAATGACGGTCATCGAAGCACAAATACATGAGTAAATAGCTGTACAAATTTGAATTTGGAATTCCTTACCAAAGAGGAGAAATTCGTGATTAAAGTCGCCAGTACGAAAAACGCCAATTTCATATTAATATTTAAAAGATATACCTATACATTTATAGTTAGTCGAGTTAAATAACAACTATTTCTATTAAATGTGCCTGCCGACAAATAAAAATAAATATAAAATTGTTTTATATTTACAGAATAAAAAGCTATAAAAAACATAAAAGGCTATAAAACAAATTCAAACAACTTACAGTACTGCCAGCGCTAAATATCCTTTGGCCATCACTAATTTAACATCAATGATTACTCACAACACGACACAACAGTCAAAACTGTCACCAATTACAACCGCACAAGATCTAAATTCATTTACACAGTTTAAATTGCAAAGGCACGCACTCGTTGGTCAGTGGACGGTGGACATAATTTTAAAACTAAAATTACTAAAGATATACACTTATTGATACACAAATTTTAGCACTAGACGGTTTGTTAACAAACTAGGAACAATATCTGTTAGCTTTTCACGGAATTTTGCTTAAAAAATCCACTAAAACACAATATTTCTAAAGAGCGTGTTCGTTGGATGAATTAATTGTTTGAATTGAACATCCAAAGACGAGACGCAGTAAACAGACGGACATATACAGCTGAACTAAGTCGGGAGGAATAACAGAGGCTAGATTGATAATACTTAGTCAGACTGTTGATTGCTCCCGCAACTACATGAATATATAGAAGGCTCTCTTTTATCGCGACGTTTTTTCTTAGCGCTCATTGATATTTTTTCGTCAATAAATGTTAACTTTGAAGTTTATCTTAGATCCTTACTAATATTATAAAAGCGAAAGTGAGTTTGTTTGTTTGTTGATTTTGATGAATTTTGGTACAGATATAGTTGGGAACCAGGAGACGGACACAGGTATTTTTTTTAAAGTGGGATATGAGGGAGAACGAGGGAAGAAAAGGTAAAAGTTAGCGTTGCTATTACAAATCAAAAAATAAATAAGGCGCAAGAGCAAAAACTACAGGTAGCACCTACCTGCAAATCAGGAAAGGGGAACTGTGTTACCCCGAATTTAACGCGAGTGAAGCTGCGGGCAAAAGCTAGTAATTCAAATAAGTGTTGTTACTATCAAAAAACGTTAACGGTAGCGCAGTAAAAATACGAAATAAATTCACACTAATATTATAAAGACTACAGTTTGTATGTGTCCATGTATGTTTGTTACTCCTTCGATTCAAATGTTATTTGGTATGTAGATAACTTATAATCTGGATTACTTTTTATCGCGGTCTATGCGGGTAAAATCGTAAGGCGCAGCTAGTATTTAAAAAAACTTTTATTAGTATGTGCAAATTAAATTTCTGTTAAAGGACGTCAAAAAATATCTATGTCATTCTCGAAGAATATAATTCTATTATATCAAAAAATAAAAATACAATTTTTAAAGGAATTAAAATACACTAACGAAGTAAAAAATTTGGGTTTAATACAAGTATTCTTTTCGACTTTTTTTTCTATGAATATGTGTACATATAAAATAACACAACTAGTTACATTGCAAACAAATAATAAGTAATTATACTAGCTAATATAATTTTACTTGAGAATCAGTACAAATGTCTAATCTCAGTTCGTTGAAATGAAATACGGCAAAAACTTAGGCGAAGTTTTTGACCTTCCCTCAAGTTGATTTGAGCGACCCCTGAACACTGATAACTTGCTATCCGAAATGTATTTTGATTTAAAATTAATCTTGTTATTAAACGGGACCATAAGTTCATTTACTAACAAACTAGGTACTTGATAAACACAATATCACCTCTGTAAAACTCAAAGGGGTGGGCAGAAGTGTGTCTAATGCAGAGTGCCTGCCAGGTCCACCTCCTGCCGGGGTGGCGGGTTGTTTGAAATAGCTTCCGCGGCCCTGGAACATGAAGGGCAAAGGAAGGACACATGGGTGGGTTTTAGTTAGTAAAATTCTAACCTTCCCCCCGCTCCGCCCAGAGCAGGGAAGTTATTTGATGATAGCTTTTGCCCGCGGCTTGTGGCTAAATTCGGGGTAACACAGTTGCCATTTCCTGATTTGCAGGTACCTGCTACCTGTAGTTTTTGCTCTTGTGCCTTATTTATTGTAATAGCAAAGCTAAGTTTTCTCTTTTCTACCCTCTTTCTCCCTCATTTCACACTTTTTTTTAAATAAGTTAGCTTATGTCCGTCTTCAGATTCTCAACTATATTCGTGCCAAAATTCATCAAAATCGGTTTAGTCATTTAGGCGTGAAGACGTAACAAACAAACTCACTTTCGCTTTTATAATATTAGTAAGGAAGTAAAGATTTCCCATTCGCACAAAAAATAGATGTACCTAATAGTAAGCACGCATTTTGCCAGTTGTGGCAGTCCCACGTAATAGGGAGAAGCCTATTGCCATCAACTGGGTACAAATCCAGAAACCATTACTGCTACTGATACTATTCCTGATGAAATGATTCTAATAACACTTCTTCTTCTTCTACACGTCCTCCAAGAGTCGACCAACAAGACTTGGACTACCTATAAAACCTGGTCTAGTTGATTTATCCTACTTCCTACTTAATATTATAAATGCGAATGTTTGTGAGGATGGATGTTTGGATGTTTGTTACTCTTTCACGTCAAAATGGCTGAACGAATCTTGATGAATTTTGGCACAGCACAGAGTTATATTATAGTTTTATTTAGTTATTTTCGATCATCACGTGGGCAAAGCTGCGAGCGCCAGCTAGATTTCATTCTAATTCATCAACTAAATTTAAATAGCTCGACCTTACACGTAGGTTGGGGGAACTAAAATAAATTGTAAATTATAGAGTTTCGTGTATAATTTATTTATGTTAAAATCTGTAGGTAGTTCATAAAAAAGTGTGTTATTTTCAGAACAATTCGTCTGTTATAATAATACAATGAGGTCAGACTTTCAGGAAACTAACAATATAACTATTAAAGATCTACAAATGACCAGCCGGCATTAACAGCTTAACGTGCTTTCCGAGGCATGGACGAAACTTGGTATGTAACGCGTGGTCACCCATCCACAAACCAACCAAGGGAAACGCGGCTTAACATAAAGATCGAACCAATCGGCTTCTCTTATTGCCTTTTCTTATAGCCACAAGCTTCTCCAGACCGTAACAAATATCCATACATCCAAACAAACATCCATTTTTGTTACTCCTTCACGCGAAGCCGCGGGTGCCAGCTATCCTTACTAATATTATGTTACTCTTTCACGTCAAAACGGATGAACGGATCTTGATGAAATTTAGCACAAAGGTAGATTATGGTCTAGAATAACACATAGGATACTTACTTTTTTTCGATATCAGCGGCAATTTTATTGCGGGCAAAGCCGCCTGCTCCAGCTAGTCTACCATCCTAACTATCCTTACTTCCTTACTAATATTATAAAAGCGCTAGTGAGTTTGTTTGTTTGTTACGTCTTCACGCCTAAGTGGCTAAACTGATTTTGATGAATTTTGGTACAGATATAGTTGAGACCTTGGAGAAGGACATAGGCTAAATAAAAAAAAAAGAGAAATGAGGGAGAAAGAGGGCAGAAAAGGGAAAACTTAGTTTTGCTAATAAGGCGCAATGGCAAAAACTACAGGTAGCCCTGCAAATCAGGAAAGGGAAACTGTGTTACTTTGAATCTAATGCGAGCGAAGCCGCGGTTAAGTCCCCTCTTTGAGGAGTGGCTGGAGAGACGCCCGTGCCCTCGTAGAGGCGATCGGCGGCGGCGATCTCTCGCGTCCGGTCTTGGTTCGGTCCATGGTCCGGAGCGAGAGGGAATGGGAAGCGGTCACCTCCTTTTGCGAAGCAGTCATGCTAGCGAAGAAGGTTGCCGGGCGTTTGAGGGAGAGAACCTTAAACCAACCCAGCCGCCGGTAGAGACGACCCGGGCGCCAGGCGCCGCGAGACGACTCCCGGCCACCGTAGATGCGGGCCTGTGGACGGTGAGCAATGGGTAGCTCACTGTCCGTCCTTCTATTGACGACAGGCTGTGTCGACGGCGCGTTTGTGTTTCACGCGCGCCTCAAAGAAATATCAGCAAAGCAGAGGGGCCTGCCAGGGCTTCCGCCTGCCGGGGTGCGGGTTGTTTGAAAGAGATTCCGCGGCCCCGGAACGTAAAGGGCAATAAGGGAACATGGGTGGGTTTCAGTCAGTACAAGTCTGGCACACCCCTCCGCTCCGCCCAGAAAGGGGGAAGTTATTTGATGATTTCCCACCCAAAAAAAAAGCCACGGGCGAAAGCTAGTCAAACATAAATTTCGTAACGTTTAAGTAGTTTTTCAATTGATTTCTTTTATTTTTTTATTCAGAAAATAAATAAACGTGGCGAGTCTTACAAAAGAACCTTTTAGTCTCTAGTTATTTAAGTCCATTATTGCAAGACACCTGTCTTCGATAAAACCTATAGTTTGTTCCCACCATCACTTTCACAAACCTATTTCTCGAAAATAGAACGGATCTTTTTAGTAAAGGGAAGACCCATAATAGAGGAACCCAAAAAAAACGAAAGTAATGACTTTTACGTGGATATACCAGAGTACGGGTTTGTCCCTTTTCTATTTTTTCCCTGTTAACCGTTCCAAGGTTCAAATAGATATACTGTGTGCTATTGAAACTTTTTAAATGCTTTCATCGGGTTTTTAAATGAAAACGTTGAGTCAAAGTAAAAAGAAATCAAGTATATTGACTTGGCTCGTGAGGTTGTCGACATGTGGGATGTGGACTCTGCGATCATTGACCAAGAGCCTCGACGAATACCTAAGGAGCTGTTTGCATGTCAGCAAAGCAGAGGGGCCTGCCAAGGCTTGCCGGGGTTGCGGGTTGTTCTAAAGAGATTCCGCGGCCCCGAAATATAAATGGCAAAAGAAGGAACGTGGGCGGGTTTTAGTCAGTAAAAGTCTGACACTCCCGCCACTCCGCCCAGAGCGGGAGAATTTTTTTGATGATTTCCCACCAGTAAAAAAGGGTCTAACCACAAGATAAATAAAAAAGATTTTTCCGTCTAGATTATTATTATTTTATTGGACGAAGCAAACCCCGACAAAATGCGAAAAGACTACGCAAGATGATTTGACATAGGCCTTAAGAGCGAGCTTATTTATATAACGTTTCCATCGATGAACAAAATAAGGTAGATATAAATTATGAACATTATCGCTCAACACAATTTTACCCATATAGGTAATACCTATTCCGGAATTTCGGCATTAAAAGCTTATCCTTTTACTCCGCACACGAATTAATGGAACCAATCTCGCTCAAAGTCGGAGGAGATTATAACTTTACGTGAGCCAGAAATGAAAGTTCTTTTTCGGATTTTATCTTTTTGTGTATCGATGGGAATAAAAATGTAATTTGACTTCTCACATTTGTAAGGAATTAAGCTGTTTACTGTTTAAGGTTGTATTTTGATACAAAATTTTATCCAAATCCATTAAGCCGTCGTATCAGCGTCAAGCAGTAAGAAACATACACGCACATACAAACTTTCACGTGGTAGTAATTTAAAAAGATAATAAAAATAAATAAATAAATATTAATTTTATAATTTACATTTCTATATAATCGTTTGTGTGCTTTCATAAATACAGTTAAAAGCTTCTCCTCAACGCTGTCAGCTGGTGATAATTTGACCAGGAGACTGGTGGCATTGCCACGTTGTAAGGCAACATTTAGCTTATGTGCAGGGAAAAAGCCAACCCTTAGGGCAATGTTAAGAAGTGGTTTTGCTGTCATCGTTAGAATAGTAGCTATTTATTATTCACAAGGTTTAAAAAGTATTAATGAAGTATTGAAAAGTCTGTGACAATAATAATAAGAGCAGACAAATTCTGAATCTCTTTATTTAAACGTTACTTTATCAGCATCTATAATTGCAATATAAAACTTAAAGTCTAATAATCTTATTCACGTAACTATGAAAAATGTTAGGGCATTGAATCATTTTAATCTTTTAACCGTCATAGCACAGTTTAACATTTTCCCCATCACTTTTGAAGGTGTGATGTTTTTCCTGTTCACTCATCTCTTTACTTGTCTCTTGCGTTCTATGTTTGCCTAGTACCTCACGTCCTACGTAATACCTCCAGCACGAATATGAAATAAATAACGTCCACCCACATCTGAAGTTGTACACACTGCGAAACTACATATTGCTATAAGAGACACATAGGTACTAAGTATGTTCTTAGTTACACTGCTAGGGCTGTCATACCTACATAACTAAGACTATACATTTTTATGTGGTTAAAACCAAGGTGGCTGGCTTAGATATAGATCGTGGGTTGTTCGAAATAGCGGCCTCGGAATACAAACAGCAAAAGAAGGAATATGCTTTTAGGTCGTAAAAGTGTGACACTTCCCCCGCAGTTATTTGATGATTTCCCATTCGCAAAAAAAAATGAAAAAAGGGTTGGTTAAAAACAATCAAATGTTAGTTATTGTAAAGTCTAAAAATGTTTTTACAAATTTTTAATTAATTTTACCTATTTGTTTTTTTACGCCACTAACTAACAAACTATGGAACAAATCTTAGAAGTTATCTTTGGTTTGGGTGACAATGCATTTAAAATCCATTATGGTGGACTAATTCGATTTTATGCATTTCCTTGATAATAATAAAGGATATTACCGAATAGGTTTGCGTATACAAGAAAGCACGGGTGTGTGTAACAGTAGTTTTATTATACCTACTAATATTATAAAAGCGAAAGTGATTTTGATTGTTTGTTACGTCTTCACGCCTAAATGGCAGAACAGATTTTGATGAATTTTGGTCAGAGAAAGTTGGGACCCTGGAAACGGACATAAGCTATTTTGTTTTAAAGTGAGAAATGAGGAAGAAAGAGGGAAGAAAAGGGAAAACTTAGGTTAAGGTTTGTATCTGCAAATCAGGAAAGGGGAACTGTGTTACACCAAATTTAACGCGAGCAAAGCCGCGGGCAAAAGCTAGTTAACTATAAAAGGAAATAATAAATGAACAGGATCACGTAAATCGTTTTTCAGACTAATTTTATAAGTAACTGATATTTTTATTTATTTTAGGCATGTGTGGGCCGCGTCATCGCTTCACACATGCGGGTTGCTAAAAAAAGCAACATCAAAATCATCGCAGTAAAATTTTTATAACACAATTCAAAGGAAGGTAACTCCGTTTTCGTTAAATGTCCGTAATTTCTACCGGTAATCTTTTTTGTAGATCTGAGAGCCCTGAAAATACCTACCCAAGTAAATACTCCAAGGAGCTTTAAACTAATAGATGCCGAACTAGTAAAGTTCTATCTAGCAAGAGGTTTTGACACCAATAGCGGATAATAGCTTACTAGCTGTTCTGCACTATCAAACTGTTGAGATTAACTAAGCTAAAGATAGCTAAGGATAGGCAAGATAAACAGCAAAGTTTTCGATTCTCTCATCTTTACCACGAACGTAATACGGCTTATTATAACTTTAGGAGGTATTTTATTTATTTATTTATGCATACACAAAATACATGACAGGACATTACATTAAGACAGAAGAGCACAAAGGTAGGTACAGCTTATTTCATAAGAAATTTCTTCCAGCAGTCCTGCGAGAGGAAAGTTAGATAAGATATGTAGACACAGTGTGTGGAAAAGATAAAACAGAAAGTTTTAAATTATCAATCATATAATAAACTTACATACAAATAATACACATATAATAATAAATACTGAGGTAGTAATATATACCTAAAATATATAATTATGCAGAATATTACAGTAACGAGGATAGATAGTGCTCTTTGACATGCTTTTTAAAAATAAATATAGTTTTAGAGTCTCGTATGTTAGGCGGAAGTGAGTTCCACAAACGTACTGCGTGAACAGAGGAGTAGGAGAAAAATTCAGTTTTATGTGATGGGAAATTAAGATGATACTTAAGGTGGGATCTACACAGAGCATCAGGAGGGCGGGTAAACGAGAATCGATCACGCAGGTAGCTGGGATAGGCAGGATTTTAGTGAACTATCAGAATAGAATATTTTAATTCAAGGGTGCAAAGTTTGCCATTACACTTCTGGCGGAATTTCAATTCGAGCCAAAGCTGAGGGCATAATGGAACCTTGAGTGCAATGCCCAATACTCTCGCGTATCAAACGATGGTTTTCCACACACATCGAAGGATAATACCACATTTAAAACCATTTTCTCATAACTTAAAATCTACGCTTTAGAATTTACATATTTCTGAAATAATAATAAACAGTTTTACTTCTGCCGGGGTTGCGGGTTGTTCGAAAGAGATACCGCGGCCCCGGAACATTAAGTGCAAAAGAAGGAACATAGGTTTGTTTTAGTCAGAACAAGTCTAACACTCCCCCCCTCGCCGCTCAGAGCGGGTGAAGTTATTTGATAATTTCCCATCCGCAACAAAAAATACGGTTTTACTCATCTTAGAATGAAACAGTCAACAGAATGTCAATGATCAAAAACCGTCCTGGCACCAAAAAATGCGATTGCATAAAATTCTCCATGCGCGAGTTCTCAGTTTACTTAGAATCTGACCTCTACAAACACACGAGTTTCTTTTTTTTTCCAAAGTGTATTGATGTGGAAATGGGACAAAAGACCTTCGGTTCAATTCAAAGGATAATCAAATAGTTTACGGTTGGAAAACATTTGCGTTTCGTACTTTTGGGGTAGCAGGTTTATTTATGTTCACAATACCTTCACCAGCCGCCTTTCCTTTGACAGATCATTTTGTGGTTAATGAAATGGACCGGTTACAAAGAGAGATAAGTATCTCGACGCAATTGACTCCTTCGGAAAGTTTCTTAATGAAATTCGGTCCTTCGAACGTATGTTTTATTTGTGTTACTTTCCTCAAGACTTTGTTGAGAGTTAATGATTTTGTTCTAGTGATTCGGAGTTGATATAACGTAATGATATTATCTTAGCTTCGCGAGTCCCCAAAGTTTTCATTTGGACTGTGAGTTCTGTTGGAATTAGTTTAGTTTTCGTTTGGTCTTTGATCATTTTATTTGGTAAAATTTAAGCTTCAGTAGGTCCGAGTTTATTAGGTTAGAAGGGAGTCTAAAATAAATAGATAATCTACGACTAGCTTGTAAAAACTCCAAGTCTCGAAATACTAAAGAAAGTTCATGAGCATTTCGAAACACGCTCATGATTCTATTACGACAAACAAGAACGTAGGAAACTTCCAGCATCAATTCCCGCCACAGAACGGCTACAAATTCTTTAGATTTTAAACCAAAACATTCCTTTAAAGTCAGAATTTAATCTAAAACAGTAATTACACTCGCGTCTAACGTTGTATGTGCAATCCAGGATAGCATCTGTTAGAACAATTATCTGTCTAATTACTAAGTCCACGAGTTGTGCGGAGTAATTGTGCAGAGTCCCTCTAAGTCCAGATTTGTTCGTATGATCCTGTAGTGTCCACAGAATGTGCTAATTGGAATTGGAAGAATGGGGATTAAATCTGAACTCAGTGGTGTTAGAAAATACCCACTGCAATAAAAACTGTCAAGAGATAGTGGCAAATTCTTCTATTTATTTTATTCAAAGTTTTGTACAGCGTACGCCGTGATGCTGCGTGAGAAATTCTGTAGTGCATTGAAGAGCAAATGCAATCGGATTGTACAATTTTATGGAGCAGGGTTCTAGACCTTGCTCTCTCTGATGTTATTTTGTATTCAGAATTCTATGTAGAATTTTGTATTTTTATGAAATAGGCCTTTTAGAGTTTTATTTACATTTCGTCTAAATTTTTCTCTAACGTAAGTACTTTCTAGTATCTATCCTAGCGCTTCACTTGCTGTAGAAGTTTACTAAGACATTGTTTAATATCACAGCATTGTGAATTAGGAACCGTTTTGGCCCCACACAGGTTTTTTAAAGTTACTTTTAACTGTAACTGTAATCCTACATAATATTAAATCCTACTTCCTACTGTATAATATTATAAATGCGAAAGTTTTTGAGTATGTATGTATGTTTGATCCTCCTTCACGAAAGAACTACTAAACGGATCTTGATGAAATTTGGAACAGAGGTAGATTATAGTTTGTTTGTTTAATAGCACATAGGATACTTTTTTTCGATCATCACGCGGGCGAAGCCGCGGGCGCCAGCTAGTATTCTATAAAATGTTTTTTTTTGTAGTTTAACAGTTTTCATTTAAACTTCATATACATTAGGGGTCTAAAGGGGGGGAAAATACTGATATTCAGCTGCATCCGGTTAGACTGGAAGCCGACCCCAACATAGTTGGGAAAAGGCTAGGCAGATGATGATACATTAGGGGTCTCCTGGCACAGTCATCTAATACTTAAAAGGAGTCCTCTATTGTAAGAATATTGTTTAAGTTTGTAAATATTAGGTGAAGTTAATGCCATAAGGAATTCCTTATGGCATTAACTTTTTGGTTTACTGGTAGAGAATTCTCTACCAGTAAACCTTTTTAGACCCCCCGACGTCGCACGGGGGCCATGCATATACTAATAATATACATACATTTATGTAAATTCTTCTTTTTGGATCACTCATCAAAATCCGTTTCGTAGTTTTAAAGATTTAATACATTCTCAGTTTTATTATAGCTGTACTGTGTGTGTATTGTGTGTATCGTGAACGATAACTTTTGTTTCATCTCACTTTCTAATAATACCAGAAGATAAAAAAGTCGACTCAATTTTCGCATCTATAGAAACTGTGACAGGAAAAACGCATGTGCCCGATTATGTCCGCCAGTGCACATCTGTGGCAGCCTTCACTCATGGATGCACACGCTTATGTCACTCGCTATCTCACTGACCTTGCCTATTCAGTGTCCAGGCTTTATTTATAGACCATAGTATTATGTAGTTGTGCTATCTGTTGATTTGATTGGCGGTTTCCAGATTGTTTACAATGCATCTACTTTTTTTTCTAGCTTTTGCTCGCGGCTTTGCTCGCGTTAAATTCGGGGTAACACAGTTCCTGATTTGCAGGTACCTGCTATCTTTAGTTTTTGCCATTGCGCCTTATTTATTGTACAAAGCTAAGTTTTCCCTTTTCTTCTCACCTTCTCCCTCATTTCTCAATTTAAAAAAAAATAGCTCATATCCGTCTATTTGATGATTCGTTTATTTGAGATTAAATGTGGATAGTTGGGAATGAATCTGATTAAAGATAGACCAATGAATCGATTGATAGACTATGTGAAGTATATGGCTTAAAAGGCTTAAAAGGAGCTATGTAATAAGAAAAAAATTGCTACGAACCCAAATTGATTGAGATAAGGCAAAAGATCAATGATGAACTAAATTCAAATGAGTTGTTTGTGTGTTTGTCTTAGTAGGTTGGAATCCTTACTTAATATTATAAAAGCAAAAGTGACATAGTTGGGACCCTGAAGACGGACATAAGCTAAAAAAAAGTGAGAAAAGGGGGAGAAAGACGGAAGAAAAGGGGAGCAAATGATAATTATACCATACTGACATAAATCTGAAAAATCAATGATGTGCGTCTTTTGCTGTTACTCGGAGATAACATAATTTGTGATTTCGACGGCCACTGCACTAGCATTGCTTAAACTGATTTTATGTTTTCGCTTGAAAAAGGTCAAACTTTCTTAATATAATAGAAGACTTAAAAATAATGGTTACGGTAACCAAAAAAAAACTGAAAACAATCCAATTATGGCACACATGTATAAAAACAACGACAGCAGAAAACGAAAAAAAACCACCGTGTACACTGATCTCATTCACTACAAAATGTACACTTCACTCACATACAAATGCAGCGATGCATACAATTACGCAAGTAAACTTTCAACGGACACGTCAGAAAGGTCCTGACGAAGCTTTCCGACTAGCTGGCGACATAACAACTTGGCCACAAACCACTCGTTCAAGTGACACGCGTTAAACAATGAAATAAATTGCTTAGAGGAAGCTACGAGCAAAGGCGACTGGCGAAGGTCTTTTTTTAAACAAAGCATCGCACGTTGCGAAAGCTAGACGGAAAAAATTAAGACCAAAAGTTGTAACGATACTTTTTGCATAAGACCAAAAGTTGTATCGACACTTTTTGCTATAGTTGTAAGCCGTGCGCGTGTTTCTCTGTCTGTCTTTCTCTCTCTTTTTCTCTCTCTGTCACAGAAAGCAAGTCAGTTATTTTCGTTTCGTCTTTCTACTTTGCATTGAACAGTGTGGTGTCGCGACGATTATTTTTGTTGAGTGTATACAGGATTTTTGTAATAATAAATAATAACTTCGTTCCATCCGGGTGTCCCTTGACACCTCTCTAGTTTTTTTTTTGGAAATGGCATCTAGCAGTTGAGTCTAGGAGGTTGTCGTCTTCTTAACCGGGCGATTTCTGTGGATGCCTTAAAAATTAAGACCTCCAGGCAGGGCAAAAAACTTACAAAACTCAGCGACTGCACGCTAAGGGCATCCCCTGTGGGGTACGAGCCTCGGCTTAAGGCGTCGCTGAGGGAGGACAGCAAAGGGACAGGCTGGATCAGAGTGACATTAGTTGGGGACTGATTTGAACTTACTGGCTCAGCAGCGCGGGCTGGCTCTAGCAAGGGAAGGGTGGGGGGCGAAGGTCGCGTGTGACACGAAAGATATAGTGCTGCGCTGCGTGTCGTTTCACTCTAGTCGCATCTCCTGAGTTAGTGAACAGGCTCTACAAAGCTTTCCGACTAGCCGGCTCCGTAATACTCAGCTCTGAAATAACTATGCATGAACAGAACGCATATACAGCGTAACAACGGGCAGTAACTACAAATTGTTTGGGCCAGTATTACCATCTTTATTAGTCGAGACTCTGTGTAATTTGTCCGGAAGCTGGCTCTCATATTTCCGCACGGGTTTATTTAGGCAGGCAATATTAGCATAATGCTGCATTACGGTACCCGCAGCGTCCCTTTCACGGACATTTCTGTACATTGTTCCGTGTAATTATCCAGATTTTATACCGTAAAAATATCGGCGTTAATTTTCTGTTTTAATGGTGCAAATTGGCCAACGAGAATTTACTAAGCGAAGTATTTATTTATTTAAACTTCATGTACAATAGTGGTACATAGGCGGACTTAATGCCATAAGGCATTCTCTACCAGTCAACCTTTGGGTAAAATACGACAACATTGTGATAGGGTACAAAAATATATATATCTAAAACTATTTGTTTATGAAAACATATATATTTATACAGATACTAATACACAAATATACATATCAATAAACTAATAAATACAATTAAAAAATAAATAAAAACCAGAACTTTAACAGTAATTACTATGACTTTTAATTGGTAGACGGACATAAATAGTGGTTACGAACTTTTCTTTTAAAGGTAAGTTTACTTTCAGCTTTTTTAATGCCAAAGGGTGGCGCGTTCCAGAGCTTTATTGTTGAAATTGCGTATGATTTGGACATAAAACCGGTGCGGTGTAATGGAACTTGGAGGAGTAGATTTTCGGAAGCCCGAAGGTTACGGCTGTGAGACCTGCCCAACACTTTAAAATAACTATTTAAATAATCAGGAGCATACGGATCATTCAAGATAGAGTACAGCATACAGAGAGATCTGAGGGACCTCCTGCCCGTATGGGTAGTAAGTATGTATGATGGCAGATTCTAAAATAACACCAGTGTACCTAAACCATATTTTGCAAATGAATAAATTATCTTATCTGATGCAATGTTTTAATTTGCTACTTTATTTGGCAATTGGTTTTTGAGTATCTTTTTATTTGATACTTTTTGCGAGTATAATTAATGACATGCCTGTATAAATGTCGATTTAAATATTGCTTATGTAGTTTTCGATCTGGATGTTACGATTTGGAATTAGTTCTGCTAAAAAGTTAAATTCTTGCCTTAGAAAAAAAACTTTGATGACTGTGACGGAAATTCTAAAATGGTCTGTTATTTTCTATATTACAGATGAAAAAAAAAATTTTAACATTACTTATGATTTATTTTTCTCCAATCCACCACAGATTATATCGTAACAGTCTCAAACATAAACTAATAGAAATTGATAACAAAGTTCATTTTAGATAACTCACACTTACTCAGTTTTCACTACTAAAACAACATTTGCTAAGTTTCAACCCTATTCAATATTACGACTGGCCTTGAAAATGTAATTTCTCTTATAATAATTTTCGTAATCCTCCCAAGTTCAAGCATAAGTTTTATGAGATAAGAAAACTAGAAAGTTGGAAGAGATAAGGGCCTTTCATCAGGCTCCAATATCCCTAATCTTTCTGTACTAAGATTTATTTACGAAACTTCGGATAGCACCTGGTTTTACTCGGGTTGTTTAGACACACAGTCTGAAGGCGTTGAAGATGGTCCAATTTTTCTATGAGGAGTTTGTCAAAGACCAAAGAATGACGTAGCCGTGAGACACAATAATTATCTTCTTTTTGTGTTTTGTTTTAAGTTATTTATTTTTTAACTTAATTTCATGTTTTCACTAGCTTTAGCCCACGACTTCGTCCGTGTGGCATAGTTACTTGGGCTAACGCTAACATTAACCCGCGTGATGACCGAAAAAAAAATCTCTCCCCTTTTCTCCTCCTTTCCGTCTCCAAGGTCCCACCTATCTCTGTACCAAATTATTGATCAAAATCGGTTTAGCCATTTAGGCGTGAAGATGTAACAAACAAACAAACTCACTTTCGCTTCTATAATATTAGTAAGGATTTAGATTTGTTTTAATTTTTTTTTGTCTGAAGTTGTGTGCACTTGTAACATGTGCCAAATCAACGTATTTTCTTTCTTTCTTTGTTTCAACACCGACCATCCATCGTTTCTTTGACCTTTTCAGCCATCTTTGTCATGTTTCTTCTAGCGCCAATATATATTTTACTTAAAAAGAGGTACCTATGTAATATTCACTGTAAAAGTCGTACATGTTTTTGCAAGAAACCTTTTTTGTCATATCATGGGAAATCATCAAATAATTTGGGTGTCAGATTTGTACTGACTAAAACCCACCCATGTCCGTTCTATTGCCCTTTATGTTCCGGGGCCGCGGCATCTCTTTCGAACAACCCGCAACCCCGACAGGACCCACAACTTCGGCAGGCTAACTAGGGTCTATGTTTTCAATCAAAATTCAACACTAAAAACAGGTTGTTGATGAACATCATTAGAATTTATAATGAATTTTTCTTCATTTAAAACAAAAGGTTTTTTTTAATCAGATTCAACCTTTTTTTATCTGAAATTAATCCGAACAAAGCAATCCACCAAAGAACAAACATACTTACAGGCGAACAAGACAAACTCATACATGCGAAGCCATATGAAAAACCAATAGACAGAGAGGGGGTAAATAATCCGCCCTAACTTTCGCAATATCGGCTCTTACGGGATTAATTCATATCGTGATACCATAAGTTACATGCGCGCATGAAAGTTTTATCCGTTCTGACGTTAACGAGTGTAGTTCGACCTGATTTGACCTTCTATAACATGTGTGTTTGATGTTAATTTTATGTGGATGAGTTACTGCTTCAGTTTGAGAAAGTGTTGCGTGTTTCTTTGGATTTTGAATCTTTTTGGTCTTATATGAGTTTTGAGCTCTTTTTAGGGTACCATAACTCAAAAAAAAAACAAAACCCTTAAAGAATCACTTTCTTGTCTGTCTGTCTGTCTGTCAAAACCAAATGGCTCTGGAACTGAGTTGAAATAACTGTGAAAAAAATAAGTTTACGCAATCAAAAGATGTAGCCGTTTATATATGTAATTTATCTTATAGTGTCAGACTTTTATTGACTAAAACCCACCGACGTTTCTTTTGTTGCCCTTCATGTCCCGCAACCCCGGCAGGTGGTTTGGCTCTGCTTTGCTGACATCTCTTTGAGGCGCGCGTGGAACACGAACGCGTCTTCGACACGGCCGGTCATCACTAGACGGATAGACGGTTAGCATTGCTCACCCTCCACAGAACCGCATCTACGGTAGTCCAACCATTTCCTTCACTAGTATAACAGCTTTACAGAAAGCCGTTTGCCGTTTCCTATCGCTCCGGATCAAGCCCTGAACCAGGGCCGGAGACGAGAGATCGCTGCCATTGATTACCTCTACGAGGTCACAAGGGTGAAACGCCCAAGCTGGGCAAACCACCACAGTGTGCTCCACTGTGTTCTCCGGGCCATCGACACAGTGGGGGTACCCGGGTGTTTACTTCCCCCCGGAGGAGCAACTGCCATAATTTGTTATTGAATATCAATAAAATAATACAAACCAGTGATAGCATTAAATCAAGCAGAATAAAAGAAAGGTATTATTACATCACACACACAACCTTATCTTTAACCTCACCCCGCAATCTCACCAAAATCAAAGCATAACTTTGCCATCGCAAATTCAAACAGCCGTTAACCAAAAATCCACCAAATTTCGGGCTCGAATGAGCACATCTAACGTTTCACATCTCTATTTAGCTGGCGGGCCTAATTACCATAATGCAACATTGCGACGAGCGACGATTTTGATTACATTGCCGCCTCGCACGGTGAATGCTAATACACTGTGCATACAAGAGCGGCATGCCATTCGGAAACGTCTATGATTGTGGCGTAATGTAATATGCCATTTTCTTGTAATGACTCGGTGAAGTAATTGTCGGTGTATTCATTAGGAGCTGGAGGATGAGAATGGTTTCTTTGTTTAAAGCTGTTTTGCTGCAAATACAGTGATTAAAGAGGTTTCCAAGTACAACTTCGTTACATTATGTTCTGCGATTTTTTTAACTATAGATATTCTATAAATTCGGCGCATTCAAAGGGCAACTTTTTATTTAAGTTAAGCCGCATTCACTTAGGTTGGTCCATGAATGGACCACCCATCATAAGAAAGCATGATAAGCCCTTGGTTCTAGCAGTCATTTAATTCTGTACATATTTGACCGTCGTTACAAGAAGCCAGTAGCCAGAAAGTTTGACAACCAGGGGGTATCGTATTACCCAGTACTACTACGGTAATGGGGGTAAAATACAGGCAGTCGCTTCATGTAAAATACTGATATTTAGCTGCATGCAGTTTGACTGGAAGAAATTCAGCAGTCTTAGAATCGTTCCTGATACCAAAGCTCGAAGTATATTTAAGACTAGCTGGCGCCCGCGGCTACGCCCTCGTGATGATCGAAGAAAAAAGCTATCCTATGCGTTATTTCAGACTGTAATCTAACTCTGTGCCAAATTTCATCAAGATCGGTTCAGCCGATTTGACGTGAAAGAGTAACAAACATCCTCACAAACATTCGCATTTATAATATTAGTAGGATCTCGGGCGGCCTTACCTTGCTTCAAATTTTCGGTGATAACCCTTTTTTTTTGGGGTGGGAAATCATCATATAACTTCCCCCGCTTTGGGTGGAGCGGGGGGGAGTGTCAGACTTTTACTGACTAAAACCCACCCATGTTCCTTCTTCTTTTCATTGCCCTTTACGTTCCGGGGCCGCGGTATCTCTTTCGAACACCCCGCAAACCCGGATCTCGGGCGGCCTTACATTGCTTTACATTTTCGATGATATAAGTATAATAAAATATCATTTCAATTAGGGGATTAAGAAAAAAAAATTAAGTACCTCGATATCATTTAGAAGAAACCCCAATTTTATTTTTTATATTTACATCACATTGGTTTGTTTCGGTTCATTAAATATGCCTACCTTCCGAATTTCAGATATTTGGTGACGGAGTAAAATGGCTGTGACATATGGACAGAGCGAATCTAAAAGGGTTCCGTTTTAGTCATTTTGCTACAGAACCCTTTAATACACTACACATGCAATAAATATTCTTATTACAAAATTATTTACTAATGACCTCACGGCATTTGTTTTAACTTAAAAGCATCCTTACCAGCCCGTAAAACATCTCGCAAAGAAACGAAAAAAGAAAACAAAAAACACTCTAAATTCAAAAGCACTGGCTACAAATAAAAAAAAACCAACGAAGTCTTTGTCTACGCTTACAACTAACTTTTGAGCTCAAATGAAATTGGTAAAGCTTTATTACATTCATCCCACCTGGTCCTACATTTTGCTATGAAAATGAGGTTGAAAGTTGCCGGTGACACTACGTCCACAATGAAGTGAGACCCTTAACTGTTGCACAAACAGAATTAAAGTGGGTCTGGATGAGGTTTGTTTTAACAAATACTAAAGTTGTTTTTGATGTAGAAATGTGGAATGAAATGTGTTTTTAGTTAGCTATGACCACCGAAAAATGGCAGCACAATTTTTAGCATCGAATTTAGAAATGAACTCTCTTACCGCCTGAAACAGGATTTTCAGACAAAACTGAAAAAAATTTTGCAAAAATATTTTTTTGTTTTAGATTTTTTAGTTGTGATATGGATGAATATCTCACACAAATTCTTATAAAGTATTCATTTTCCATTGCTACTAAGATATAAGAATTTCATCCGTATACAAGTATAACAAGAAAAAATATGTATTATAGAAGATATTCATGAACTACCGAAGTAATTCAGATTAAATTAATGTAAAACCTGTTCGGTAGTCTCTTTAGGTTAACAAAATAATTTTGAAAACAATCGACAGAGAAGTCGCGTATCAAACACACAAAAAAATACAGTTGCATCTCCTCCTTTTTTGAAATCGGTTAGAAAAACCATATGACTTGTTTATAAGATATTAAATGTACGATGTATATGACAGTTAACGAGTATTAAGTATATAGTATACAGTTAAAGTACTTATACAATGTAAAGCCAGGAACGACGATAATTACGACGCAAAGAACTCTTCCGACATTAGTCAACCGGACGTACGACAATTCACGAACCTCAAGTTTTAGCGGGGCCGAAGTTTCGATAGTAATTAGCTGAAACAGAATCCTACGGTGGATCACTATATTCAGAGGCTCTTATTTATCTTTTTGTAACTACAATGACAGTATTTTAGAATTTTGACAGCAGCCTTTTACGAGACGACTCCCGGCCACCGATAGATGCGGGCCTGTGGACAGTGAGCAATGGGTAGCTCACCGTCCGTCCTTCTATTGACGCACGCCTCAAAGAGATGTCAACAAAACAGAGGGGCCTGCCAGGGCCATCGCCTGCCGGGGTTGCGGGTTGTTCGAAACAGATACCGCGGCCCCGCAGAACATAAAGGGCAATAGAAGGAACATGGACACGTGGGTTTTACTCGAGAGAAGCGCGGGAAGAGGGAGGGAGCGGGGGAAATTATTAGATGTTTTCCTATACGCAAAAAAGCCTTTTATTTTAGCTTTTAAATAGTTCGTCAAAGAAACCATCGTGAATGTGCAGTTGCCTGCACATAAAGTGAAAAAAAATATGTACGCTGGTACTTTTAGGGCTCCTAAAGTGGACTTAAAAACATTTACCACAGTTTCCTGTGATAAAAGCTTTTAAGTCAACGTCTCAACGTTTAAACTGAAGTTGGAAATGATTTCTGTAACTGAATGTTAAACTTGACTTAAATTACAATACTGGCATCATCTGCCTAGCTTTTTCCAATTATGTTTAAGCCTGTTTCCAGTCTTACCATTATTGCCTGAATACCCGTACTTTATATAGACCGACCACATATCTGACCTCCACAACCCACTATACTGGGTAATATAATTCACAGACTTTTAAGGCCTTTGCCTGACTACCTGAATTACAATAATGCGTTTTTGCTTATAAACAGGCATACACAGGCAAAAACGCTTCCATTCTTTATATGTCCATGGTAACGTCGACTGCATGTCACAGTACGTAATTAAATGACTCGTGTGGACAACTCGAAGCGCAAGTTTCTACAACATGCACTGTGAACTGTCACAGTGTACAGTCAACAAAACAGACAAGTATGCAGGCTAACAGCAACAACTTTGTGATCTAAGTTTAGCATGTGTTGGTAACACAGCCTAATCTTTGGTACCAACAGTTAGCAAAATGTATAATTAATTTTTTTGTAATGTTTTGTGTTGCTTTGCTAGGCAGACAAAATAGTAATGGAAATTTACAGACCTTTAATGTTTTTAAGTGTGTGTGTCCATTTACAGTTTTTGCAAGCTTGTGCGTGGGTAGTAATAAGGTAATATATTTTTAAATTATATTATTAATAAATTAATAAAATTTTATAATATCTTCATAATTTGCAATACTCTTCAATACTTTCAACTGCTTTGAATATGGTCAATCCTTTTTTTTTGTAGATGTTGGGCATAATTGTAAATTGATGGTAGTTACATAACATTACACTATTACCAAATTATAGATCGTGCAAATGTTAAAGGTAACAAATTAACAAGTTCTTGCATATGCTTATTAAATTCTTCTAACACGTGTACCATCCAACAATAATGTTGTTGCATGTGCTACCTAGCTCTTTGCATAACTGATTTGCTAATGGATTTCTATGAACGGAGGTATTTGTTTTGTAAGCCTGCACGTGTAATGTCTCTGGGGACAGCGAATTGAACGTGTACGGTTCAACGCGTTTGGACTGAACTGGGAGGTTGAAACAAATAGGGCATGGCGTAGTTAATAATTCACCTCTTTTTTTAACTTCGTGTGGTATTTTTTGCCTGCAACTACGTCTCAGTGAAGGGTGAATATGTTAGCAAATTGTTAACACACACTTATTTTTTTTCTATTTGGTTCGATTGGTGTCATCATTTCGAGAAACCGCCTCAGTCGACATTTGTAGGTTTTTTAACAAATCAAATCAAAGCATTTATTTCAATTAGACCATTACAGGCACTTTTGAATGTCACGAAACAAAATGAAGCTACAGTCCCGGTCACAAGGCATAAAAACTTGTGAAAGTACTGAAATTGCCCATTCCAATGCGTTTATCTCTGTGGAGAGGATTGGGCAAGAAACTCCATGGATGCTCTTTTAAATTATAATATTATTACAAAATCGTATTTACAAATACGTGAGATCGATGTAAAAATACGTGCACAGTAAGAGCGCCCAGAGTAAATAAAAAGCAAAATTCTATTTAAAATCTAAATAAATTAAAAATTAATCGTGGTAGCTAAAAGATGACCAGTCCCAACTGAAAGCGCCCGTTCACGAACCTGACGTATGGAACACACCCGCCACCATCAGCGAGACATTTAAGTGAGCATGACATTCTGACAGTTGTTACCTGAACTCGTGCGACTGACTACAAGAGTTTTCTGAAAATGAAAACACTTTAAAACTGAAACCTTATCAGCTTATCCCTTAAACCCAATTCTTCAACCATCCAATTTCCCACAGCACTTTACAAAAATATATCTATAATATTTCACAACTTATAAATTTTAGATACACAACCATTTATTAACACGCCAACGTGTTTCCCGACGAAAATTTTCAACTTTCCGTCGTCTAGGGAACGATTTATCGTTTAATATAGCTTCGCATAGCTGCGGTGAACCTCCCCTAGAGATATAATCTTACCTGACATTACGATGAAAACTATACAAAACTTAATTTCGTTCATATATGTTGGGACGAGATTTAGAAAATAAGTTCTTATAAGTTTCGCGGTGGGCGAAACTGTTTTAGTTTCGGGTTTAGGTTTAAAGTTTTGTGTCGTATGTTGTTAAGGGTAATTTAATTAAGAAGTTGATATTTCTTACAGATTAGATTCTAAGAACTGGAAAAACTTTTGCGTCTAACAGGTTTGAAAGAAGATAATGCTGGAGTGACTCGCGTGCAGCGATGCAGTCGAGAATCAGAAGAACATTGTGCAAAAGAGCCAATGGTTGACAGAGGTGAGTGAAAACCGTCTTCAAGGTAAAAACGTTGATGTATGCAGCAGAGCCATATACCTGAAAAATAACATGTTAAAACTAAATGCGTTCACCAGATTTCAAAAACAAGGTACGAGATAAATGTTGTAAAGGAACAAATTCTTAAATATAAATGAGGTCTCAGTTAACATGTTTATGATTACTGTATGCACGAAGTCTTAGCTCACATATTAAGGTCCGTCAAATTATTCTAAAACTTTTCCATTAGAAATTTCTCAGTAACAGCCAAGGGTTCAGATTTTAGCCCACTTTATTGCAATGGACTCACCTACAATTATGTCAGACTTAAACAATCTCTCCAAGAAATGGAGGCGTGATTAGTGGATAGTTTTTCTATAATAACACCTGAAGCAGTTTAGGGCAGCAGAGGGTCCTGCCAGGGCTACTGCCTGCTGGGGTTGCGGGTTGTTCGAAAGAGATACCGCGGTCCCGCAACACAAAGGGTTAAAGAAGGAACATGGATGGGTTTTAAGCCCCGTTCCAATAAACAAAAACGACTCGTTTTGCTTATGGATGGTATAGTATTTTGACATAAGTTCTATGAGACTTATGTCAAAATCCTACTATCCGTAAGCAAAACGACTCGTTTTTGTTTATTGGAACGGGGCTTTAGTCAGTAAAACTCTGATACTTTCTTCACCCCCTGCCAAAGCAAGTTACTTAATGATTGCCCATCCCAAAAAAGCAGTATATGACTCCTGCTAATATCAGGTAAAGTAATTTTCGGCCTTTGTCTATTGTACTTGGTGTAGGCAAAACACATTGTTTCCTCTCCATTCTTTCCTGCCAGACGTCACCGTATCATTTACTCTATTTCGATTTGATACTTTCTTCATACAATCCTTACTAATATTATAAAAGCGAAAGTGAGTTTGTTTGTTACCTCTTCACACTTTAATGGCTAAACCGATTTTGATGAATTTTGGTAGAGAGATAGTTTGAAACCAGGAGACGGACATAGTTTTTTTTTAAAAAAGTGGGTTGTGAGGGAGAAAGAGGGAAGAAAAGGGAAAACTTTGCGTTGCTATTACAAATCAATAAGGCGCAAGGGGAACTGTGTTACCCCGAATTTAACGCGAGCGAAGCCGCGGGCAACAGTTAGTACATATATACATCTCTGGCCTTTTTTTCTCGGATGGGAAATCATCAAATAACTTTTCCCGTTCTGAACGGAGCGTGACTAAAACCCACTGATGTTCCTTCTTTTGCACTTTATGTTCCGGGGCCGCGGTATCTCTTTCGAACAAAGATCTACAAATGACAACCGGGACCAACAGCTTAACGTGCTTTCCGAGGCACGGAGGAAACTTGATAAATAACTGGTGCTCTTCCATCCACAGACTAAGCTAAAGTTCGACCCGAGCGGCTGCTATTATTTAGCAACGAGCTCCATATTTAAAAATACCTAGGTCCACAATTAAAATATTTCGATTTAAATATCTATATATAACTATTTTTTTCAGGAATTTACATATATACTTATACAACGTTTATCTTATATCCTTATACTTATAGAACTTGTCTTACATACTCGTTCCTTACTTTACCCATTCAAGTCACTAATAACAATAAAGAACCATTGATTATCCCATTACTTCCCCTAACCGGTATCAAAGAACAGCGGGTATTCAAAACATAGAAACCTCTTTACGGCTCATTTACATTGAGTTTAAGCGATCGTTACGCGGAGCAAGTGCTTCCGAATGCTTCCAAATGTGGGCAAACGATTAATGAAAACGTTACGCTGTTTCACCAAACCTATATAGAACGTTTTTGGTTTTACTCTGTACGTTGTTAAGTTAAAGTGAATGCATTAATTTTGGGTTATCTTACTTATTGTATGTACTTGTAGAGATTAGGAGTAGGTTAGATATATATATTATAAGCTCTGAAGTTAGATTTATTTATTTTCTAGATTCTGCTTTCGAATTCGTACGCGTGGCATAGTTACTTTGGGTTAACGCTAACTTTAACCCGCGTGATGATTGAAGGAAAATATCTTTCTCTCCCCTTTTCGTCCCTTTTTCTCCACTTTTCTATTTTTTTTAATTAGTCTATGTCCGTCTCCAGGGTCAAAACTATCTCTGTACCACCATGATGGTAAGATGAAATTCATAAAAATCGGTTTGGCCATTTAGGCGTAAAGAGCATAAATACTCACTTTCGTTTTTATAATATTAGTAAAGATTCATAAAATGTAGCTTCATAGCTTATAGTACATAAATATAATATTATTAAATTAAACATTACGCCAATTACGAAGTACAAAGAGAGAATATTAGTATTAGCCGAGAGTAACTCGATTTGATTGGCATTTTTTTTTTTATAAAAATGAATAAGCGATAACAAATCATTTATTTATATTTTACGAGGTTGTCGACATGTGGGATGTAAGCCCAGCAATCATTGTGGTAATAATCTTTTTACATTATGGTTTAAATGCCAAGAGTTTCAGAAAATACCAGAGGAGGCTCTCGTTTAAAATTAATACAATACCCAAAAAAGTCTTAATATTAATAAACCAAATTATAACATTATTTTATTGAGATCAGTCACAACAAAATTATACTTATTCTAATTGTAACACATACTGGTACATACTGCTAGCCAGCTGAATCCGGTTAGACTGGAAGCTGACACCAACATAGTTAGGAAAAGGCTAGGCAGATAATGATGTCTTTTACGCAGAAGAAAAATTCTTCTTTTTACAAAGATGCAAAGCTGCACCTTGTCTACACAAGGTGCAAGGTGCATCTTCGCTAAAATTTGGGTGATCGTAAAAGACATCATTATCTGCCTAGCCTTTTCCTAACTATGTTGGTGGTTGGTATTTGGTAGAGGATTTTTGCACTGAGATCGTAGGATCAAATGAAAATTGCAATTTATATACTCAACCTAATAAAGTCAGGAAGTAATTCAACTCATAAACATATAAAATGCATTAACACTGGAATGAAAACAATTAGCAATCAAAAGAGTGATTATGTTCGTGAATACGGCTTCAATAATAGAGTCGTGAATAGCCCGTTTTCGTTTATGAACGTCGTTAGTTCAATCTAAGGCATGCGGTCTGAAGCATAATGTTAATTAAATTTTAAGACTAAGTTTTACCTTTGGTATTTCATAACTGTTTTGCTTGTATTAAATTCATACTAACTCTTGCCCGCGATGTTAGTCAAACTGAAATTATTGGAACGAAGTTCCTTATCGCGCATTGCGAAAGGGGGCTAGACAAAAAAAATTAAGACCAAAAGTTGTAATGACACTTTTTGCTATAGTTGTAAACCGTGCGGCGTGCGCGTGTTTCTCTGTCTGTCTCTTTTTCTCTCTCTCTCTCTCATAGAAGGCAAGCCAGTTATTTTCGTTTCGTCTTTCTATTTTGCATTGAACAGTGTGGTGTCGCGACGATTATTTTTGTTGAGTGTATACAGGTTTTTTGTACATAATAAATACCTAATAACTGCGTTCCATCCGGGTGTCCCTGATTGCATTTTGGTAACAATTTCATGGGTTTTAATGTTTGTACGGAATCCTAACACCTTTTAAAAGGAATTCCTTTGTTACTCCTCATAAAATCAGTTATCTGCTTATCAAAGTTTGTCAAAATCGGTCCAGTCGTTTTGAGGTTGGCTGTAACAAACAGACCAAATAGACAACAATTGTGTTTTTGTTCGAAGTACCGTATAATGCCTTCTTTTATAAGCATTTAGTAAAAATCTACAAACGGTTTTGTTTTTTTTAATTACAAGCAGATAATTTTTTTTGCGGATGGAAAATCATTCAATAATTTCCCCCGCTCTGGGCGGAGCAGGGAGTAGTATCGTATTTTTACTGACTGAAGCCCATCCCTGTTCCTTTATTTGCAGATAAGACAATCCTTTTATTATTTTGCTTAATTTAAAGGACATAAAATAAGTATATAAGCTACGATGCTATTGAAATTGCGCCTCTATGCAAAAGCAGAGGTATTCCATAGAGCATAGACTACAGCTTAGGGAAATACAAGGATATTGACTAGGTAAGAGGATAATTATTAATTAGCTTTTAGCGTAATTATAGTACGTTGGTTGGAGCCATGAAGTCAATTGTGTGCTTTGGCAAACCTACTTGCAGTAATAGTGTGAGTATAGATAGCATTGGTGGTAACAGATTGTAGTGTGTGTTTGCGCATCCTTACTTCCTTACTATATATATATATATTATATATATATATATAATATTATAAAAGCGAAAGTGAGTTTGTTTATTTGTTTGTTTGTTACCTCTTCACGCTTTAATGGCTTAACCGATCTTGATGAATTTTGGTACAGAGATAGTTGGGAACCAGGAGACGGACATAGGCAATATTTTTTTTTAAAAAGTGGGATGTGAGGGAGAAAGAGGGAAGAAAAGGGAAAACTTAGCGTTGCTATTACAAATCAGTAAGGCGCTAGGGGAACTGTGTTACCCCGAATTTAACGCGAGCGAAGCCGCGGGCAAAAGCTAGTATAATATAAAGTGCAATTATCAATCAATCACATCAAACAAAATATTTTTATTTCACATAAGCCTACATGGGTACTTACAAAACGTGGAAAAAAGGTGCATGTTTGGTCGTTTCCTAATTAGAAGAACCGGCAAGAAACATGGAGTTTCTTGCCAGTTCTTCTAATTAGGTTACTCTTTTAAAATTGTTTAATTTTACAACGTTATTGTTACTGAGTTAATACTTAAGTTGGTTAGTATTTACTTGTTGGAAAGGGAGTTTACATTTATGTTTCCAATCCTTCATAAGTGAGTGTAGTGTTTCAAATGGAGCTAGGAAAATAACCGCCGTTAAACTTTTCATAGTAACAAACATCAAACTACGCTTTTTGTACAACTGAAATCTCGCAGAAAAGAATTTATAAACAATTCCAGGATGAAACAATTCACTGACCAGTGCGCCATTTCAATCGGCAGAAAAATTCACAAAAAATAATGCCAAAAACTTGTGACCCAGACTTGCCAGTATCGTTTTTGGACATAGCACATGGCGGTAAAAATATAAAAAGACAATTTAAAACTGGAATCTAGAAAACCAGCGAAGCGTACAACCGATTCGCGATATTTGTGCAGTTGAAAGTCAGGAAAAAATGGACGGTATTGGAAAAAAAAATGGAATAGTATAACTTGAAATTCGAAGTTAACCCGAGTGGAAAAATGTTATCTTAGGACTCCGAGGTTCGGTTTAAAGGAAGCGTTAAGTTAAGGGTTATGGGAAAAGTTACAACGGTTTGTTGGGTCAGTTAGCTTTATTACTGTCATTATAATAATCATGAATTTATACGGTTGACTGACTGTCTGACTTTTTAGCTGATGTCGCTCGAGATTCAAGATAGGGGCAAAAAAACCAATAAAAAGAGGTGCTCATATAAAGAGTTTTCTAATCAAATAAAGGAAAATATTACTATTTATATCATACAGCTGTCAATCTAAATTTTGTAAAATAAAGAAGGCAAAATAATCTAAACCAAATTAAAAATATGGTGAATACCTTTTATTTAAGCCAATTCCGAATGCTTCACTTGACTAAATAGTTCCACACAGACTGTTTAATTTTATTTCACGTCATATTCACAATGTACAAAAAAATCTCGCGCGTTGAGGGTTCCGTTCAAACTTGCGACATAAACCACTATATCTTTTGACTGCGTAGACTTAGAGGATTGATTTTTTCACAGCACAAAAGGAATAAAACCTTGAGCATATGGTTTTAATTTCAACTTGATACTCCACGTGATCCGGAGATAAAGGCTGCTGACATACAGATAGACAGATAGACGGACGGACCACATAGAGATAGATGATCCAATAAAGGATCCTATTTTCTTTTGAGGTACGGAACCCTGAAAATATGTTTCACTCAATCGTCGCTGAAAGATAACATATACAGCTACACGTGGATAATTTTAGGATGGTACACACGTACCAAATTGCTAGATGTCCGAGTGTCATCAGCCCATCACTGGCGTGAAATGGTTCAATTCAATTTACTAAATTAAAAATGTGATGTTTAAGCCAGTTGCGGTTACGACTAAAAGTCACATCAATTTAAAGGTTCGTTTACACTATGGGAATACCCAACATAATAATAGTTTTTCTTTTAACTAATCTCTAACGTCCCCCGCTCTGGGCGGAGCGTCCTTAATAAGCATCATTTGAATATCTGACTTCTGACTCAAATTGTAATTCATTTGTTTTATAGGATGTTCTAATAATTGGGACAATTATTTGTCCTATTTAATTTTAATCCTTACTAATATTATAAAAGCGAAAGTGAGTTTGTTTGTTTGTTTGTTTGTTTGTTACCTCTTCACGCTTTAATGGCTAAACCGATTTTGATGAATTTTGGTACAGAGATAGTTGGGAACCAGGAGACGGACATAGGCTAATATTTTTTTGAAAAAAGTGGGATGTGATGTGAAAGAGGGAAGAAACGGGAAAACTTAGCGTTGCTATTACAAATCAATAAGGCGCTACCGAATTTAACGCGAGCGAAGCCGCGGGCAAAAGCTAGTACTAAAATAATAATTTCACATTTTTTTACAAAACTTACCGAGGAACCTTCAAATTCAACCTTTTACATTTCATAAGTAAGATATTTTAAGAGTTGTTAAAACAGAGGGGCCTGCCAGGGCCACCGCCTGCTGGGGTTGTTCGAAAGAGATACCGCGGCCCCGGAACATAAAGGGCAATAGAAGGAACATGAGTGGGTTTTAGTCAGTACAAGTCTGACACTCCCCTCGCTCCGCCCAGAGCGGGGTAACTTATTTGATGTGGATTTTCCATCCACAAAAAAATAAAAGAAGTCGAGGAAGTAAAAGCAATACGGCTGCTACTGAGAAATTATTAAAAGAAAACAAAGTTATCAATTTGCCTGGGAAACAGAATCAGGACCTAAACAGAGCAGCAGCGCATGGTTGATGAGGGTCAAGTATAGAAAACTGACCCAAAGCTGTTGTTGGCATCGGCCATCTTTTGCGGCCATCTTTTGACGATTTGTCGAATGCAGCCAAGCTTGTAACAGTCGTCGGATTGATATTGATTGATTGATTCTACGACCGTAATGGTATGGTGGTGCAGTTCACTTTTTGCTAATTCGATTCTCGTTTTGGAACAATCAGGAAAGTTTTTTGAAATTACAGTTTTTGTTATAACATCTACAGTACTTTTTGCAATATTACTAAAACAGATTTTCATGTCAATGAACACGATGACGTCAGGTATGTTTTCTGTTTAGGTTTGTTTTCTTTCTTTTATTTTTTTTACTAGAAAAAAACATAGCCCAACCATAGCAACTAGGAATTTCTCCTGTATTGTGGGTGTGTTTACAAACATTTACACTCAAATACTTAGAATACCTGCAGGTCAAATACGTATTTGATTCGTGCGGGGATCAAACCTGTGATACGCAGCACAGCAGCAAATAGCTTAGTTTCTAAACCAACCGTGCGCGTTTTAGACAAAAGTGGTAGTTACTTTTAGTACACGAACAATTTACTAAGTAGGTTTTAATCCCTTTTTACACGAACTTTTATGTGTCTAGATTGAAAAAAAATATATAAAACGATATCATGGGGATCACCCATGATATTGTTTTATGTTTTTTTTTTCAATCTCAAAAGGCATTTATTTCAATTAGACCATTACAGGCACTTTTTAATATCAAGAAACAAAAACATTAAGCAGTCCCAGACACATTGCAAAAAACATGTGAAAGTACTGTAGTTGCCCATTCCAAAGCGTTGATCTCTATGGAGAACAATGGGCAAGAAACTCCATGCAAACTCTTATAAATACAAAATAGTTTATTGGTTCCATAAATATATCATTACATGGTTACGTGTTTGGAGCCTACTTTTAGGCAAACAATACCTGTATTAGTAGGTTCCGCTCTTTCTTACAACATTTGTACACTGTACTAGCTGTGAGTACAGTCTACCGTAAGGGTAAATATGCAATGTTAAACAATTTTTATATATTAAGTTTCAAAGTACAAATCTATAAAGAGAATTCCAAAACTAAATAAGAAATAAAAGTTAAGTTAATCTATATTTAACTTGAACTGCATAAAACAGTTAAATCATAATAATTTTACAAGATCATGGTTACATCAAAAGTAAAGTGTGAGAGAGAGATAAAACTATGAAAGAGCAGTGTCATATAATGCTATTATGCAGAGAAACAGCGAATGCGTTTTCACTTAGGACCTCTCATAAACTAACCCTGCATACCTGCTTACCCTTTTAGGGATTACCGTGCTGATGACGGTAACATACTTATGCTCATAATTTAATAAGACTCGACCCTTCCCAAATTAATTAAAGGTACTCAGCGCATGCTGTGACTAAGCGTTAATTCTGTTTATGTCACACAGCTGGACTTTTCTATCTTGCACATCTATAAATGCAAGATAGAAAAGAGGGTGGCATAAACGCTTGCGACTAAAACCTTTTTCAAAATAAAGATTTTAAAAAAGATAGAAAAGGAATAATAACAATATATAAATATGCTAAATTAAAGCTACATTTTAAAACAATTTTAATAAAAAAACTTACAAATAAACTAAAAAATTGCTTCAAAAAGTTCCTCAGCGTTATCACCTGGTCATTACCAGGTGGCAGCGTTAAGGGCAAACTCTCGCAGCCAGTCTCTTGGGGAAATTTCCCCAAGAGACTGGCCGCGTCGCGACGTTGTATGGCAATGAAATTTAGAGAACAAGAGAACTATTAGCTTCTGGCCAAAGTAAAAGCTTGGGTCATGGGAAGTGTGACAAAATAAAAAAAATGGTATGAGAGTAGCAGAATGAAGATGTACAAACATGTCACTCCGAGCAAAAAAGTCAAGTCCGAGTCGAGTTCGCGCACCGAGTGCTCCATACAAACTTGCGACATAAACGGCTTTATTACATATCTTTTGACAGCGTAGACGTAGAAGTATGTTTCCACAACTTCAAAAACTTCAAAATGGGGTTTTCATTTCAACTGGTGGAAATGGTCTTGACAGGCAGACGAACAACCAAGTGATGGAATGCCATGGTCCGGAGCGAGAGGGAATGGGAAGCGGTCACCTCCTTCTGCGAAGCAGTAATGCTAGCAAAGGAGGTGGCCGAGCGTTTGAGGGAGAGATCGTCTACCCAACCCAGCCGCCGCGGGAGACGCCCCGGGCGCCGGGCGCCGCGAGACGACTCCCGGCCACGGTAGATGCGGGCCTGTGGACGGTGAGCAATGGGTAGCTCGCCGTCGTCCGTCCGTCGATTGACGACAAGCCGTGTCGACGGCGCGTTCGTGTTTCACGCGCGCCTCAAAGAGATGTCAGCCTTTGCTGACATCTCTTTGAGGCGCGCGTGCGCGCAGAGGGGCTTGCCAGAGCCTCCGCCTGCCGGGGTTGCGGGTTGTTCGAAAGAGATACCGCGGCCCCGGAACGTAAAGGGCAGCAGAAGGAACATGGGTGGGTTTTAGTCAGTACAAGTCTGACATGCCCCCCCGGGGAAGTCATTAGATGATTACCCACCCGAAAAAAAAAGGGCTCCGTTTTTTTTTCTTTTGAAGATCGAGACCCTAAAAATGTGAAAGATAAGCAAACATGAACGAAAGTAAAGCGCCTGATAACTGTCTCAAAATCACAGTAGATGCACAACTTTCACTGCGTGAAATCCTACTTCCTACTAATATTTAATATTTTAAAAGCGAAAGTTTGTTTGGATGTATAAGTGTTTGTTAATATGTCACGCAAAAACTACTGAATGGATTTTAATGAAACTTTACAATAATATAGCTTTTACATCAGAATAACACATAGGCAATTCATAAAGATATATTGTGTATTCTATCACCACACGTGTGAAACCGCGGAGCGCAGCTAGTATTTGATTAACCCACCCGCCACCGCAAACGAAATTACATTAATTGAAGGGACCCAGGTTCCGTCTCAAAAACGGGTTGTTTCATTTTTCAGCTTGACGTATGTTTCAGTACAAGAGATATTTGAGTGATCATGTCATTACTTTGGCGCTATGTTTCTGGTGCTATTACAGTATACCGTAAAACATGAGGGATATGCTTGAAGAATCGGAGTTGTCGACATAATATTTCACAAATAATTAATGTTACCCAGGTTTAAAGAAACTAGCTTTTGCCCGCGGCTTCGCTTGCGTTAAATTTGGGGTAACACAGTTCCCCTTTCCTGATTTGCAGGTACCTGCCATCTGTAGTTACTGCCCGTGCGCCCATTCTGTCATTACATCTTCAACAATCATTTTTTGGCTCATCACATTTTGATCACGACTTGCAGCCACAAGTGCTAATTTATTTCTTGTTTTTGTATGGTGTACATAATAAAGAATATTCTATCTATCTATCTTTATTTTTTTTTTAAAACTGTATTTAAATCTATAAATCCTATTTGAATGTATTATTATTATGTATTAACCTCTTGTACCGGAACGTAGATCTACGCGAGACACAATGCGTAATTAATTGTGTCTGTAATTCCGGCATACAAGCGGTTAAATGCAGTGAAGCACATTATTGTGATATGGGGATTAATTAAAGAAACGGCTATTATTTGTTCACCTGTCCCAACTGACATCTGAAACTGCTGCCTCGGTCCGAGGGCAACGAGCGAATGTCACAGTTAAACCTAATAAAACACCCATATTAAGCCAGTTGATAAGTCCCATCTAACAAGCGGCGATCCTATTGCCACCAACCGGACAAATATGCTGACTTCGTGGTTGCTACTAAGAAATCTCTGATGGAAAAACCACTTTTCCCAACCCTGGAGCCGAACCTGGGATCTTAACAGCCGCGCTTACTACAACTAGACCAACAAAATATGACTCGTTTAAACTAGTTTCAGCCAAATATTCCAAGAAGCGTTATGCAAACCAATTACGTAAAAATTTCGTAAAGACAGCTTAATAAATCAGACTGTAGTCCTGATTAATCATTTAAGCCCCTGATTAAGCTGCTCAATTAAAAGTGAGGGGGTATCAAATGAGCTAAAGAACTCAATTAGTCGACTGAGCACCGTGAATTGCGCCAAAGTGGTACGAATATGGGGTGTAACTCACGAATGCGGGGTATACCGTAAATTGAAAAAAAAATTAGGCATTTTTTGTTGTTGTAAAAGTCTGTACATGTTCCAAATTATTGTAAATACATTAAACACATTGGTGTACATTGATGAAGATCGCCATAATTGACTGATCTGTTTGATTATGATGAAGTCTAACTTGTTATTGGACCAGTTCTGCTATGAGTTAGGCCGAATACCAGATTCCAGTCTGTCAGAAAATACGGAAATATATTAAGTATTTAATAAAAAACCGTCCAAAAAATAGGGGAAATAAAACTTAAAAGAATTAAAACCTCTAAAAATAGATAAGGAAACTAACCCGGGTTGTGGGTTGTTCGTAAGAGATAATGCGGCCTCGGATCATAAAGATATAACATGAGTGGGCTTTAGTCAGTAAAAGTCTTCTGTTACTGACTAAAGCCCTAAAAACGGGGGAAGCAATAAAGAAAAAGGCAAGTAACTAAAAACATCGTAGTTTTTTTTATTATAAGGTCTCTAAAAACAAGTCTACGTAAAATAAATAATAATCCCATCGCATCTACTTTATACTGTAGCATCAAAATATGACGGCATCGAAACCGGGGCTGAGCCCCGAAATAATTAATTAATAACCTCGACTCCGGTACTTCGGATCGATTAGGCAAAAGTTTACCTAATTGCCTCCTAACTTGCCGTAGATCGCGTTCAATTTGTTACTCGTTTCATTTCATTCTTAATTCGGTCCGATCAAGAAAGTCTTAATTAATTGATTTTTAATCAACTTGATTATTTTGGTTGCTGGCTAATGCTTTGTTGATCTATCGGATTGTTCAAGGTTGTGGGTCGATAAAACGTGGAAAACTGGCTATTTAATAACAGTCTCACGAGTAAATTTTCAAGGTTAAGCCGCGCTTGCTAAAGTCGGTGATGATGGGTGACTATCGCTACATACCGTGTTTTCTAAGTGCTTCGAAAGGCACGTTAATCAGTTGGTCCCGGCTGTCATTGGTAATCAGTGGTCGGATAGTCTGACAACCAGTCTTACCAAGGGTTCCATGTAAAATACTGGTATTCTGCATTCAGTATTGAGATTAGCCGACCCCACTTAATAATGTTGATACTACCTCGAACCACAATATGGTTCGAAGAATTATGAAAAACTAGCTTCCGCCCGCGAACGCTAACTATAACACGAGTGATGATCGAAAAAAATATCCTTCTCTCCCCTTTTCTCTCTCACAGAGATATTTGGGTCTAAGAGGGATCTTAGACCCAAATATCCCAAATATCTCTGTACCAAAATTCATGAAAATTAGTTTGCCCATTTAGGCGTGAAGACTTAACAATTAACAAACAAACTCACTTTCGCTTTTATAATATTAGTAACGATGTAAAATCTCTTATTTTTGTAAGTTCAAGAAAAGAAAATGTTGTTGTTGTTAGAAAATTTTGTTGTGTCTTCAACATGCTACATTCATGATTTTTTGTGTTTCGTGAAAAAAAAACAAAAGATTACCAAGATTTGGTAACATTTATGACGGTTTGTGAAATTATACTCGCAGACAAAAATGAAGCAAGGAGTTTCCTTTGAAATGGTGACACCAAATTCTATTTCCATAGTAATTTGACTAATCAATAATATCTTAGAATATTTACGGAAGATGAGTACTCCCGCCGACAACGATTTGTTACTTGACCTAGTTTGAACTCACGGCCTCTGAATAATTCCTTAAGATCGGAAATTATTTCTGTTCATAATTAATATGGATTTGAGAAAACATAAGAGCAGTGGCTGCCGATTTGCAAGTTGTAGGTCGTGACTTGAAACTCAGGTAGTTGCTGTGCAATTTATTTTTGTTATCACTGGGCTTGCAACAAAGCTATCGAAAGCTTGTGGAATTTTAAATCAAATCAAATAAAATCATTTATTTCAATTAGACCATTACAGGCACTTTTGAATGTCAAGAAACAATAATCTACAGTCCCGGTCACAAGGCATAATAACTTGTGAAAGTACTGTAGTTAAGAGGAGGCTTTGAGGCCCACACAGTGAATTACAGTATTTACAGCCCATCCCATAAGAAGTATGCTTGTGTCCTAACAGTGGGACAGTCAAGACTAATTAGACAGACTGGACTTAATTATTTTTTTTGGTCTTTTTTTAGATTATGTAATGGATGATAATTTGTGATGTATACTATTTATATTTTATTATTGCGGACACCAACCCGTTATACGATAAAATATATTTTACTAGCTTTCGCCCGCGGCTTCGCTCGCGTTAAATTCAGTATAACACACCAAGCAGACCTGCAGTTTTTGCTCTTGCGCCTGATTGATTTGTAATAGCAACGCTAAGTTTTCCCTTTTCTTCCCTCGTTCTCCCTCATATCTCACTTTTTTTAAATAAAAATTAGCCTATGTCCGTCTCCTGGTTCCCAACTATCTCTGTACCAAAATTCATCAAAATCGGTTTAGCCATTAAAGCGTGAAGAGGTAACAAACAAACAAATAAACAAACAAACAAACTCACTTTCGCTTTTATAATATTAGGAAGGATTACATTTCATTCAAATCAAATGAAATCAAATTCATTTATTTCAAGTAGACCAGTTACAGGCACTTTTGAACTGTCGAAACATTGACAACAATAAAAATGAAGCTACAGTCCCAGTCACAAGGCATAATAAATGTGAAAGTACTGTAGTTGCCCATTCCAAAGCGTAGATCTCTATGGAGAAGAATGGGCAAGAAACTCCATGGACACTCTTTTAAATCAGAATAGTGTTACAAAACCTTGGTTACATCATTCGTGTTAATATGGTAAACTATGTGAGAACGATGTAGCAAGACGTGCACATTAAAAGTGGTTGTTTGGTTTGATTTATTGGGCGGGTTACGTCAGCCGCATGTATAACGACGGCTGGGCAAAGGTCTCAACGATTTGAGGGCCTGAGAATGGAAGCTAGCAGTGGGATATACCGGGTATTTTAAAAAAGTTTTTTTTTTTAAATATCGTTATTCTGGTGGAACTTCAAGTAAAGCCGCGATTACCTAGGTTGGTCTTTGGTCCGTAGATGGGTGACAACCCACTATATACCAAGTTTCTTCCTTGCTTTTGAAAGCACGTTAGGTCTCGGCTGTCATAAAAAGAACGTCGCTACAGGTTAGAAGGCCCAAAAGTGTCTGACAACCAGTCTTACCAAGGGGTACCGAATTACTGAGTAGTGACGGTCAGATGTGCAGTCGCTGAATGTTGCCCTATGTCGGATGATGCCGCTGAATTGGAATTGAGCTGGTATTCAGGTGTTTCCGGTTAGGTTAGGTTTCTGGTTTGACTGATGCTAACCCCTATGTTGGATGGTGTCGCTGAATTGGAATTGAGCTGGTATTCAGGTGTTTCCGGTTAGACTGGATGCTAACCCCAATATAGTTAGGAAAAAAACTAGGTAGATGATGAAGACTGCCTATCTTACCTCCACAACCCACGCCACGTTAAGACTGATAATGTACCTAACTATCTTAAGGAAACGTTATTCCTCTACCGTTTCAAATTCCTGGCTCCAATACGATAATTCCAGCGGGTAATTCCACCATGAGTGTTTCGGCGAACCTAATAAATTACAATGTGTAGCTTAGGGTAATATACGTAGAGCAATTATGTACTAGAACACCGCAATGAGGACGTAAATAATGATAAACTGCTTACCTATTGCTTAATGTAGGTATGTGGCTATAATTACATAATTATAGGTATTTGCTCTATGGCTTTGTCAGTGACGTAGAGTATTTTTTTTTCTCTATTAATTTATTTTCTCATTTTTGTTTGTTTTTTATAGTCCCATTTTTAGGGTTCCGTAGTCAACTAGGAACCCTTATAGTTTCGCCATGTCTGTCTGTCCGTCCGTCCGTCCGTCCGTCCTCGCTTAATCTCTGTGACCGTTAGCACTAGAAAGCTGAAATTTGGTACCAATATGTATATCAATCACGCCGACAAAGTGGTAATAAAAATTGGAAAAAAATGTTTTATTAGGGTAGCCACCCTATATGTAAAGTGGGTTTTTTTTTTTAATTTCAACCCTAACGTGTGATATATTGTTGGAAAGGTATTTAAAAATGAATAGGGGTTTACTAAAATCATTTTTTAATAATGTCTATAATTTCGGAAATAATCGCTCCAAAAGTAAAAAACAATGTGTCCCCCCCCCCCCTCTAACTTTTGAACCATAAGTTTAGAAAATATGAAAAAAATCTGAAAAGTAGAACTTTATAAGGACTTTCTAGGAAAATTATTTTGAACTTGATTGACACAACAGTTTTTGTACAAACAAGACAAAAAGTTGTACAAAATAATTTCTGGACTAAGTTTGTAGTATTATCGTATATGCAACCATTTTTTTTAACTTCGTTTAAGAACACTTATTGTAACGGACGGGAAACTACGGAACCCTACACTGAGCGTGGCCTGACACGCTCTTGGCCGGTTTTTTTTTTTGTGTTTTAAGTAAAAAAAAAGGCATTGTGTAACATAAAATATAACTAAAACGAATTAATTGAACACTTTTATATTTAAACATTTTTTATATATAATCATTTTTTATATGTAAACATTTTTCATAATACCAAGTCTGTAATTACCAAGAGGTTAGGTTAGGTTAAATAGTTGTTGTGTAACATAAAATATAATTAAAAATAATTTATATAACTGTTTTTTCTGATTCTTATTGATTGTTCTTGTGCATGAGAAGCGAGGCCTTAACCTCTTGGCCATCACGATGTCAAGGAGCCGTTATAACTAATAATATATTTCTAAAATGACATTTACAAAAATACGCTCTATTGGTCACAGAATATAAAATCCTCAAAATCTTGTCAACTTTATTTAAAAACGCTTCACGTCTCGTTGAATTTTAACAAAACAAATGCCTGAACAAATTCAATATGGTTGCTTCAGCGAAGGTTGATACCTTTGCATGTAGTACGGACGGTCCCATTCCATTCGGTCTATCTGTTTCCATGATTGTTATTGTATCTACGTATCGTTCAATCCACATTCTATTTTCCTTTACAACGGATCCGTTGTGACGGTTTTTCGTGTTCCAATAGTTGGATTTCGTGTTTTTAAGTCGGGCTCTGTGCAGTGGCTTTGCCGTTCTTTTTTTTAAATCGTGAATCGTTAAAAATCTTAATTGTTTTCTTTCTTTATTCAAGTTATTGAACTATTCAAATTTTCTTAAGAAAAGGAAATTAAATTTTGTAGTTTTTTTTATAATTTTTTTTTTATTTTCAAAAGTGTTTCCAAGAAAAACGCCTCGAAGGCTGGCAGTATTGTCATTTTAAGTGGCAATGATGCCAACGTTCCAAGCACTTTACATATTGACAGCAATGTGAGCAGTTTTATGGAAAAAAATGAGCAATTTAATATTTCTATATTGTTTTATTTTGGTCACAAAAAAATAATAAACCATTTCGTAAAACAGAGAGTAAGAGTTCGAGGACGGTATTGCAGTGAGAAAGCATATAAATAAAATAAAACTTGTTGTTGTGTATCACTATGCATTTTGGCAAAATAAACAATTTTTATTGCTACTGACCTAAAAAATCCCAACCGAATAATCGTTCCTATATTTTATTACGTGTGGGTACACTTTTTAACCCAATTACTTACACGCATCCACCAAAAAAGTACCTATGAATAAAATTAAACGAATGAATGAAGGTGCACCAGTCACAATTCGTCGGACATTTGGCATCAATAATTCAGGCAGCCGGCCGCGATCTCGTTCCATTTCTGATTTATACGTGAACACATTCAATGTACGCATCCCTGATGGAATACTGAATTAGTCGTCGTAAATAAAGTTTTGAATTTTGGGAACTGATCGAATTTCAGATTTGAGTGAATTAGAATTTATTTTTGGATTGATGTTGGGACGGTTGGCAGTGGACATGTTTTAACAGATGGGAACGATGGGAAATGGCTTATTTTCGGCTAAATAGAGCCTGAAAATTTCGGTTGTTAATATTTTGTATGTGTGCGTGTCTGTCTTAAATACTGATATTCAGCTGCATCCGGTTAGACTGGAAGCCGACCCCAACATAGTTGGTAAAAGGCTAGGCAGATGATGATGTGTGTCTGTCTTGTTTTATGTATGCATTTTTAAAGCAGAAATGTTTGTGCTCAAATTTGAATCTAACGAATGATGTTTCTGGTACTTTGGTCCTTTAAGCCGTGTGCAACAGAGTTCAAAACATAGAAAGGTTTGATTGGAAAATAGTAAATCTTTTCAATCCGTGAAAAAGCATTTGTAACAGTAGGTATCACAGTGTATTGAATGTTTAAAAACCGGCCAAGAGCGTGTCGGGCCACGCTCAGTGTAGGGTTCCGTAGTTTCCCGTCCGTCACAATAAGTGTTCCCACTTATGAGTTTAAAGGTGGAGGAGGAAATTATTTTGTACAACTTTTTGTCTTTTTTGTACAAACACTGTTGTGTCAATCAAGTTCAAAATGATTTTCCTAGAAAGTCCTTATAAAGTTCTACTTTTCAGATTTTTTTCATATTTTCTAAACTTATGGTTCAAAAGTTAGAGGGGGGGGACACATTGTTTTTTACTTTTGGAGCGATTATTTCCGAAATTATAGACATTATCAAAAAATGATTTTAGTAAACCCCTATTCATTTTTAAATACCTTTCCAACAATATATCACACGTTAGGGTTAAAATTAAAAAAAAAAATCACTTCCCACTTTACATATAGGGTGGCTACCCTAATAAAACATTTTTTTCCAATTTTTATTTTACCACTTTGTCGGCGTGATTGATATACATATTGGTACCAAATTTCAGCTTTCTAGTGCTAACGGTCACAGAGATTAAGCGAGGACGGACGGACGGACGGACAGACAGACATGGCGAAACTATAAGGGTTCCTAGTTGACTACGGAACCCTAAAAAAACATATTTGAAAACTAACTTTTATTCAAATTTTGAATTAAATATGACCCATCTATCATACGCGGTGTAATTGACAGGTTGGCAAAAACTGAAACAGTAGCTTCAGACCATGATTTATGACTGAAAAACGTTGGAATTTTCTTCAGGAAAATTGTCGAATTTTCCGACCGTTTTTCAACTAGATTTGTTTTCTATTCATTTGTTACAACAAAATCCAGCCCTAAAAACATAATTTTAGTCAAAAAAAGCAAAAAACTTAAACTCGGCAATGTAAATAATAATGATGTATAAAGAAAATTTGTACAACGCGCTCGGAATCAGCTGTTAGCTCTAAAAGTTTATTGCGCTCCTTAGTGCCTACAGACTGTACGACAGACAGAGACAGCATACCGCTCGCTCGCTCGCACCCTTCCTTTGAGTGCTGGCCGCCGCCGGCGGGCGCGCAGCCCGCCGGGCGGCGGCGCGTCAAAGCAAAGGCGCCGCCCTTCGCTTTTACGCGCCGACACTGCTAGGGTTGTACCGCTTATGGAATTGAATACTTGTAATTTTATTTTTATTTATGTAAAATGTTTTATTAATAATTAAATACTCAGGAATGACTTTGTTCTTTCTTAGTTCCGAAAACCTTATTTTAAATCGTTAACCTTTCGAGTATCGTAATTAGAGACACAAAAAGACGGGGTAGGTGTGAGGACGCCGGCGTCCTCTGTTTAACAGTTTGATCTACAGTATCAATTACGAAGCCACCCGAACTGTACACACGTGTTGCATTACAGTAATGTAAATTGTTTGGTTTAGACAATTAAGTGGGACATAAAACAAAAACATCGCGTCAATATTGCCAGATTCACATTCCTTAAACAGCCAATCCCCGAGCGAACGCTGGCATTCGAAAAGGTTTGCTTATTTTCGATATTTACAGACTACATAAGAAAAACTTCTTATTTGCGTTTTTAAATAAATACCCTATAAAAAAACGCTTATTTTATAATCTACTAGCTTTCGCCCGCGGCTTCGCTCGCGTTAAATTCGGGGTAACACAGTTCCTCTTGCGCCTTATTGATTTGTAATAGCAACGCTAAGTTTTCCCTTTTCTTCCCTCTTTCTCCCTCACATCCCACTTTTTTAAAATAAAAGTTAGCCTATGTCCGTCTCCTGGTTCCCAACTATCTCTGTACCAAAATTCATCAAAATCGGTGTAGCCATTAAAGCGTGAAGAGGTAACAAACAAACAAACTCACTTTCGCTTTTATAATATTAGTAAGGATGCGTTTGCTTAGTGTTTAGAAAATGGCGCGAAATCGCGTGCGTGCTGCTTGGGGATTGACAGGTCCTAGGTTTAAAGTTAGAAGCAGAACCACGAGTAGAAGTTACAAGAGATAGCGGTTAATAACAATCTTTATCATACGATTACGATACGATTCTTTTTTCAATACCTAGTTCTTCATCTTTATCTCAATCGCAGACCGACCGCGGTAGCTACTGTGCCATGGGCTCCTCGACTAACGTGCCTACTAATTACCGAAATGAAAATGTTTCATTTCATATCATGTGGGCAGCCCTATGCTACAAACTACACTAGGTAACTTAGGTTTAGGTAAGCCACGTCGAGTCACATCAGTCAGTCTGCCGCGATTGCTTGTGCGTTCTTGACGTTTCGTTCTCTTTCAACTGTCGGGAGTTTGGGACTGTGTCGTTGAGTTGAGTTGTGTGTTGTGTATTTGTGTTGTGTGATATCGTCATGAATCGGCGTAATGAAACGTTTAGTGCTCGCGAATATGGCCAGATGTTAATGTGCTTGGGTGAAGCTAGAGGAAACGCGTCTTTGGCATTAAGGCTCTATGTTCAAAGACACCCAAATGAAAGACATCCAGCTAATAGTCGTACTATCACACGGGCATATCAACGTGTTTTAGAAAATGTACCTATTGTGCCGCGGCAGGAAGGTGCTGGAAGGACAATCAATGCTCGTTCTGAGCAGGCGATTTTAGATGTTGTCCGTCGAAATCCGCGTTTGGGAACCCGTACTGCTGCAAAACTTGTACGGCGTAATAACGGACCCCGGGTTTCACATTGGTCTGTGCACAAAGTCCTTCGAAAGGACAAGCAACGTCCATATCGGATCCATAAAGTGCAGGCTCTGGTACCTGGCGACTCAACCCGTAGGCTAGCGTACTGCAGATGGCTGATACATCGGCAGCAGCTAAATCGCCAATTCGTTTCACGGGTGATTTGGACCGATGAATCGACTTTTACACGAAACGGTATGTGGAACCGGCGGAATGCTCACATTTGGGCACGCGACAACCCATACGCAATGCAGCAGACGGGTCATCAGACGCGGTGGTCACTGAATGTGGCTGGCGTGTATCATAACCGTATTTTGGGTCCCGTGTTTTTGCCAACTAGAATGGACGGCCGGCGTTATTGCGAATTTCTACAGCAGGATTTTGAAGCTATGATGGACACTCTGCGGGCTGAGCTAGATCAAGAATGGGATCGTATGGAGAACGAACCCCTAGCTCAACTACCTACCATCTGGTTTCAGCACGACGGCGCCCCGCCGCATGTGGTGCTCCCAGTCCGACAGCACCTGGACCGTACTTTTTCAAACCGATGGATTGGGAGATTCGGGCCACATGCATGGCCACCTCGCTCGCCTGACCTAACCCCATTGGACTTTTTCCTGTGGGGTTATATCAAAGAACGGGTGTATGTGACGGAGTGTGATACCGCGGCCGAAATGGAGCAGCGCATAAGAGACGCTTTCGCATCGTTGAACCATCAAATCAATGAGGATGTGACAATGATGCCTCGTCTCCATGCCGAAACCCTGCGTCGAGCACAACTGTGCGTGCAGCTCGGAGGCAACCACTTCGAGCCATTCCTTATACGACCCGAGAGACTTTAATTTAGGTAAGTGACTAAGTATTTTAATTTTTGATAGGTATTGAATCTGTGTTTAATTTTTTTAAGGCGTGTTTGTGTGTGTATTGTATTATGTATTTATTCCAAACGTCCCGAAGTACCTATTAGTATGAATGAACGACGCGCGGGGTATAGGGTCGCGCGCGTATCGCAATGTTCGTTATACATTGCGTAGCCGAAATAAAATTGAAAATTGAAAAACGTTCACCTATCATTTCCGGGAAAATATTTCACTATCAACATGTTAACAATACCAGTCTGAATTCATACTTTTTGTTTTTGCCAACCTGTCAATTACACCGTGTATATGAAAAAAAGGCGTTAGTGTGTACCTATATTTTGTTAAAACCAACCCTACGCTGCATCAATCAAACAAGGTAAGCTAAAAATGAAATAACCTGTATCGTCCACATAAAAATTCCGTAGTCATTACTATATCAGAGGCACAGAGCTGCCGGTCATCAATAATTCAGTGGGGTGCTCTCAATCCGTATCTGGTGTCGCACCGCTAACAAGATTACCTGGACATTGTAGCTACACGCTTTTACACGTTGGATTTATGAAGATTTAGTTTTTGTTTTTTAGACTAACTGTTGGTCGCTATGCTTGCGTGACTAAAATCTAGATTTAAAAAAAAAATTGGCAAGTTTAAACGACCATATTTTTTTACTGCGTAGATTAAGAGGGATGATTTTAGCTTTAAGAGACGACAGACTGACTTGCAGACTTAAGTATATGTTTTTAATTTCAATTTGATATGTCCATGCGTTCCTGAAATACATACAGACATACTGACAACAAAATGATCCAATAGGGGTTCCGTTTTTTCCTTTTGAGGTACAAAAACCTAAAAAAAAAAAATGTGTGCGTGTACTAGCGTTCACTCGTAAGAAGTGAAACTTCAAAATAATTTACAATATGCAACTTTACAGAAATTGGTTAAATAAAGTTAAATTAGATAAAGTTTAATAAAAGGCTTTTATTATCATAGACATAAATACAAATTCTACAATTATTATATAATAATGTTGGGATTTCAAAAATGTAACTACTCAAAACGGGCCGCAAAATACATTGGAGACATTTACCAATCCCTACTCCGCTGGAGAAAGTATACTTCGAATCACGCGTGGTAGGGATAAGAAAAAGATGGCGCGTAACTAAAAAATGTGACGCGAAACGTTACACTAAATTTTTTCCAACCCCGATAAAGAAGTTTCACTTCAAAAAGTTTGTAAGTATTGAAAGAGGTTTTATACCCTAACCAATACTGGCTGGTTGATCATAACGTTCAAATACTCAGGTCGTTTTAAAGAGAGAACTTAGAAGAAAATTATAGTAGATATAATTAAAGTGTGACTTGTAACTTAAAATATAATTAAACTAGCTTTTGCCCGCGGCTTCGCTCGCGTTAAATTCGGTTCAGATTTTGCCCTTGCGCCTTATTGAAACCTAACCTAACTATCTCTGTACCAAAATTCATCAAAATCGGTTTAGCCATTAAAGCGTGAAGAGGTAATGTAGTGTATGTAGATAAACTTATGATTTGTCTCGAGCGCATACGTCACAAGGCGAGGGCTGAGTGGGAGTCAGTCGTTGTCCGACCGTCAACCCGTAAGGACGTGGTGGTGCGTTGCCGAGCCAAACACCAGATTATAGTGTAGCCACTACATTTGGCGACGAGGATAAATCAATAAAACGTAAAAAAAAGACTGGTGCCTGCAGTGAAATAATACTTAGTATGGTGTAGAGAAATATTAGAAAGTGCGTTTACACAACACTTTTAGTTTAGTCTCATTTACATTTACCAAAATAACTTATTTACCTTAAATTATTATATTTTAGACTAGAAGTTATTTGAATTACTAAACAGCCGTTATGATTCGAATATTCGAAATAATTTCATAAATAACGGAGGCGACAACATAGCCTTATAAAATAACTCACTTGTTTACGCTGAGATGTGCTATGACTCATTACATTGGAACACACCAGCACTGATAACACGTTTTAAGAACGATTAACTTGGTTATTTTATTAGTAATTAGTAACTATTGCTAAAGTGATCATAATTGAGGTTAATTGAAAAAAAAAAAAAAAAAAGTGATTAGTGGATTTTCGAAGTGTGAAGTATGAAGTGGATCCTCGAAGGGTAAGGCAGAGGTGTACCTAACAAGTAACTTTTTAGATTCCGCCGGCTACGTTAAGTCGGAAGATGTGTGATTCTGTTATTTTGACAAAACATCATTCTTATATTTCTCGAAGAGAAAGGCAGAGGTGTTTGATTGGTGGTTATTTTGAATTAATTTCAAACACAATCAAGCAAGTAAGCTGGCTTAGTGCCTGGTCATTTCATTGACACAAAAGAGATAGAAGCAGCATAGCTGGTCATTCAATTGACACAAAAGAAATGACAAAGTTATTTTGCATTTTCGTAAAGCAGTATACTTATACATTTATACTGATCATTTAATTGATATCAACATAATGAGATAGAAGCAGCATAGCTGGTCATTCAATTGTAAACGTTTGACATTATTCAGAGGAAATAATATATCCTCAACAGCATTATATATTGTATATAATGGTCATTAAATTGACGTGATAAAAGAGCAGATATTTCTGATCATTAAATTGATATTGAACTAACAATAAACTGGCTGGTTCCAGATATAACATTAACATGTCGTAACTGATGCTTGAGAAGTTCGACTGCGAAGGAGAACCTTCGGTTGGAGCCAGACGTTATTTATCTCGATGTTTCTGGTATTGTAAGTGCAAGAAGAAAAGGGCAAGCTTAATGGATTTTGGCGGTTTAGAACTGCAACAAATATTTTATAATGTTCCTGATGTATCTGCCACAGATGGAGCAGACCTCTTCTAGATTGCAATCGATGAACTTGATACTCATTTTACTCCCAAACAGAGCAAAGTTTATGAAGGACATTAGGCCTTTACGGGGCTGTTCGTTAATTCAAGAATTACTCTTGAATTATAGGGAAGTAAAAGTTAACGTTTTCATGCTGCGTTGAGGATTGATAGAGAAGAAGTTATAGATCAACGGCTTATCGTTGCAAATTGTGGATGTAAATAAGGAGAAAACCATCAGTCAGTGTACACTCAAGATAATCCTCTATGTTCTCTGATGTAGCTATAAAGTCGCAGTTTATATTGTTGTTTGTTGCTCGTATTTGCCACCTGACTGTGTGCCAGTATTATTTCATAATTATGGGTCGTTTAGTTTATACTCGTACAAAAGGTCTGTGGGATGCGTTAACTTTAGCTACACAGTGCGCTGTGAAAGGTACTCTAGTCAGGTTCATTTATAGAACTTGTATGTCTGTAGTTTCCATATGAATATTAGTAGTCATCAAGTTTGTGTAAACAATAAGAGTGAAACTAGAGTGTCCATGGAGTTTTTGTCCATTCCTCTTTATAGAGAACTACTATTTGGGACTTTTTTTTTAAAAAAAAACAAAAGTGTTAGTGACTTGATCAAGTGGTGGTTTTAAATAATACCAACAAATTACATATTATAGAAAGAGTCTCTCATACATGAAAGGAGGAAGGAAATATAAATAATTAAATATAATAATCACTTAAATAATAAACAAGATATGTAAATACTGTTTGACCATTTTGCAATTTTTAAATTGGAATAAGTTGGATATAGTGAAGAGGCCTGCTTATTAACGGATAAATAAATTAGTTCACAGGGTACTGAGTTGCAAGTAGGTACTAACTTTAATGTGGGACTAATGTAAATGTAATATACTATATTAATTAGTATGACATTTATAAAAAAGTAAATAATTAGTTAAACTTATCAAATATATACATATAAGTTTTATGTAACAACAACACACCTTAATGGCTGTTGTTTGTATTAAATTTATCCAGAGTGGTGATGGCCTAGTCCGACCAAGGTCGTGGGTTCGAAACCAGGCAGGCTTTATGTGTTGTCACTCATCACCAATGCTCTTTAAACGGTAAAGGAAAACCTCGCGAGGAAACCGGCATGTCCTAGAACAAATGCTACTAAGGCATGCGACATATACCATACACTGTTTTAGTACGGTAGATTACGAGCATCATAAATTGGGCGCATTGGCTATCCATTAAATTGGGTGCAATGGCTATCCATTAAATTGGACGCATCGCTATCCATTAAATTGGACGCATTGGCTATCCATTAAATTGGACGCATGGCTATCCATTAAATTGGACGCATTGGCTATCCATTAAATTGGGTGCAATGGCTATCCATTAAATTGGGAGCATTGGCTATCCATTAAATTGGACGCATTGGCTATCCATTAAATTGGACGCATGGCTATCCATTAAATTGGACGCATTGGCTATCCATTAAATTGGGTGCAATGGCTATCCATTAAATTGGGAGCATTGGCTATCCATTAAATTGGACGCATTGGCTATCCATTAAATTGGACGCATTGGCTATCCATTAAATTCGCGCATTCTTGTGGCTCGGAAGGTCGAATTTTACCAGTAAAAAAAAAAAAAAAAAAAATAGTAATACAAGTGCGGACATAAAAATATATCAACGAACAGGGTTTAACGTAAAAATAGGAGAGCTTCAGGATACAAATGAAAAGTGTATAAAGTATTGGATAAAAATTACTCGACATCAAATTGTCTCATCATTTCAGGCTTATAAGCCTAGTATACCACCACCGTAGACATTTGATTTTCAAGCAGAAAAAAAAGTAATAGAGATATTTTCCAAATTAGTTAGAGGCCACTGAAAAATAATATCGAAAAAAAAAATAACTAAAAAGTAAGGAGGAGAAGAAGAAGGAAAAACAAAAGGAGATTTTCTATAACTCCCAGGAGTAGGTAAGAGTTATGATGTTTGAGGGAGTCGACGGATTCAATGTTGCGAAGGATTGAATTGGACTGGATATGGGAGTGGTGCACACAAGCCTCAGGCTTGGTGCGTCTAAAGGAAAAAGTGTCACAACTGTATTTATTATGAGATCGGGCGTTACTAGGGTTATTATTAGAGGTTTGTCTGTCCGAAGAAATTATGGCAGTCAGTGGCTAAATCGTAGAAGCCGCTCGAATCCATCTCTGGGTTGGGCCGCGCTTGCCGGGGGTGGTCTGTGGATGGATGACCGCCCGTCACGTTTAGTTGTGGTCCCGACAGGGGTGTCGTGTCGTATTGCCAGTACTAGCTGAGTTGTGGAGGCGCTCCGAGTGAAATGCTGGTGTTCGGTTGCATCCGGTGATTTTAAGTCGGCTCCAACATGGCTGGGAAAGGGCTAGGCAGATAATGAAATAAATTACTACCGAGGGAGGATATTGAAAATTAAAATAAACTCATAATGACGGAATCTACTAGATATGTATTGAAGTACACAAAGTAATTATAATAAAAAAGTAGTACAATGTATTGATAGAAGATAACATGTGATGTTAGAGGAGTAAACTGATGATAGTTATTGATTTACGTTGTAGTTCTCAATTTAAATTAGTTATTTGACAAAGTTTGGAACTATCTGAAAACGAATAAAGCAAGAAGTTGCAAAACAAAAGAACAAAACAAAACATTCTTGGGTTTAAGGTTTTGAAACTTCTGCCACAGAATAGGGTATTTTACTCTATATGAAAGAAATTCTAAAAATATACAATTCAGATAGCTTAGGCAATAAGCAGTCGGAAAATGTAAGATTTAGTTAATAAAATAACGGACAAAATAATTAATTAAGTTCTAACTTAAATAAGTGTGTTATAAACTAAAATTATTAAACCAAACTCATAGATAAATAAAAAAATAGCGTCAAGGAGTTCGTCCTCAACGCTGTCAGTTGGCAGTGTCCCCATGAGACTGGCCGCGTTGCCACGTTGTATGGCAACGCTAAGCCTCTGGCCAAAGTAAAAGCCAGCCCTTGGGTCACGGGAAGTGTCAACCAAGCGTTTTGAAATTTCCTTAAAAAGGCTGTGAGCACAAGGACCCCACGGTCCCAGAGTTTCAACCCCAAACGGCTCAAAAATATAGTTCCCAATAAGGTTACTATTTACGCCGCTTGAGGTCCTCTGCAGCCGCAGCAGCAGCGCCAGCGCAGCACGAAGAGCTAGGAAGATGGGATGGCGCAAAAGTATCGACGCACGTTGCGTCCCACACTAAAGGTCTACCCAACTTCCACGGAAACAAAGACATACCGTCCGGTATAGTTTAGTTATAAAATAACTAAATCAATTTTAAAATTGATTTCAAAGTTTTCACTTTTTAGTCTGTTGTTTTACTAAGTGAAACAGTGTCCGCCAAAGAGTGTGTCCGCCATGATTATTACTTCATACGGTCATGTAAACAAAAAGTGACAACTGTCAACTGAGCAACGTTTGTTATTTTTGTATTAAAAAAAAAACTTTACATTTTATTTTTATTGAAATAATAGTAATAATACCATGGAAGACGGTTTCGTAAAAAAAAGACAGTACAAATTTACCAAGAATAAAATATACAACGAAACTGAAAGACTAATAACAGCGCATTTGTTTACATGTCCAACTGACGTCATGACCACAGAGTAACATGGCGTCAAGAGTTTTTGTGATTTTACGCGCGAAAATAGAAATTGTAAAATTGAAATGCAGTTTCATGGCACTTATCGATTGATTAAAATGTTTTAGTTTTTTGGTGGTTCACTAGGACCCTAGGATCAAAATGAGATACTTTTTAAAAATGGGTGTAATACCGTATTGTAAAAAAAAGAACCTACCGTATAACAGTCAGTGACATTAACTGTCAACTGAAAGACGAAGAGGTAAGAGATATGGAAAAAAAAAAACAAAAAACCCTTTACGTAAAGAATATTCAGATACGAAATGGAAGGCAAAAGAAAGTGACTTGATACCAGGAGATAAAGTATGTATATTTGAAAAAAAATATAGAAATGTAATCCACAAGCTCCACCTCCGCCAAATAATAAAGACTGATTCAATAAACATTTTGGGGAGGAGATGGAAGGTGGTAAATTAATGATTGAATCAAAATAATTAGTTATGAATTGCAAATTATGTAGTCATTCTTTAAGTTGATAAAAAATGGTACAATCTATACCAAACCGACTGTTGGTAACTTGAGAAATACTTTATAATGCAAAGCATAAATATATTATCTATACGTCAAGATTAATATAAATCAATACAGGTAGTATTCTTATTTAAATTCAATAAAGTAAAATAAGGAAGGGATGTAGTGTATGTAGATAAACTTATGATTTGTCTCGAGCGCATACGTCACAAGGCGAGGGCTGAGTGGGAGTCAGTCGTTGTCCGACCGTCAACCCGTAAGGACGTGGTGGTGCGTTGCCGAGCCAAACACCAGATTATAGTGTAGCCACTACAGGTAACAAACAAACTCACTTTCGCTTTTCTAATATTAGTAAGGGTTATAATCTTAAAAGGACATGGGCTTTTATTAAAATACACAACCAAACCATTACAGTATTTTGCTTAGAAATTTCGATATCGAACTGAAAACGGTTTTAATTTAACTTTGTTCTAACAGAATTCTTTCCTTGCATAGCAAGAGGATAACCTCTTTTTACTGTAATAGCATTAAAGACGTTCGCTTAGTAACTAAGAAAAGCTTCCAGTAAATTGATAGATTCTTTTTCAAATAGATTGTTACCAAGGGTCACACAGAGGTCAAGCAATGCTATCAGCAGTGAAAGCAATAAATAATTATGAATGAAAGTATTTCTGGCCCATCTTTTTTTTGCGCATGGGAAATCATCAAATAACTTACTCCGCTGTGGGTGGACCGAAGGAGTGAGTCAGACTTTTACTAACTAAAACCCATCTATGTTCTTATTTTGCCCTTTATGTTCTGGGGCCGCGGTATCTCTTTCGAACAACTCGTAAACCCGGCAGTTCTGACCCATCTTTTGGCTGATAAATATGCTAATTATTAATTAATTGAAACACGCTTTCTTATATTCTTCTTCTTATTATGCTTAATTATGCATAAATAATAACTAGTCCGCCATTTTATAAATCAACTGCGAATTAAGATAAATCTAGTTCTGGGTTGAAGAACAAAAGATTTAATATATAAGAAAGAAAGAAGAAGAAAGAAAGAAATAAAACAAGTTTATTTGGCACAAACCATAAATGCACACACTAATAAAAAACAATAAAACTTAATTCTAAACACAAATAAAATAAAAATTAATGTGTGTCTCACGGCTGCGCCAAATAGGCCCAGTTCAGCAAACTGCCGAGCAGCTAGTGCCCGACGCTGGTTTTCAACTGGACCTGATATGGTGATGTGACGGACGTAAAACAGTTTTAAGTGTATACTAGTATGTACTTAAATGTGAGTGTGTAATATCGAAATCAATCAAAATCCTTTTTATTTCACATAAGCCTGCATGGGCACTTATAAGACGTCGAGAAAAGATGATCAGTTCAGATTGGTAGTTTCCTATGGAGGAGAACCGGCATGAAACTCTATGGTTACACTGAAAATCATCTGATTTTAAAATGCTGTTGTTACAGCGTTAGCACTTAAGTATGAGAAGAGAGCGTAGGCCCAACAATTAGTTATTGCTTACTTTACAAAACGTAAAATAAGATAAGAATTTAATTTAAGTTAACAAGCGTCTAGGAATCTACAAGGCCCACCCACAAAAACCCCGAAACCAGGCATTTAACTCATGATATCAAAATACATAGTTATACTATGAAACCAATTATGACTGAGTGAAAATAAACGAAGATATTCGCATATTATTGTTCGAGGTTTCATAATTGCTGTTCTTCATATGGAAGAGAAGAAATACCTCCATAAAGTTTACAGTTATTCCTTTCATAAATAATACATTTGCGATTTAATCTCAAGTTATGCTGTGTAAAATATTAATTCATCATCTGCCTAGCCTTTTCCCAACTATGTTGGGGTCGGCTTCCAGTCTTACCGGATGCAGCTGAATACCAGTATTTTACTTGGAGCGACTGCCTATCTTACCTCCATAGCCCTGTTAATACTGGGTAATACGATACCCCGTGGTAAGACTGGATGTCAGACTTTCGGGACACTGACTACTGTAACGACTGTCAAAGATCTACAAACGACAGCCGGGACCAACAGCTTAACGTGCTTTCCGAGGCACGGAGGAAACTCGGTATGTAACGGGTGGTCACCCATCCACAGACCAAGCTAGGCAAGCACGGCTTAACCTAAAGATCGAACTGATCGGCTGCTATTATTTGGCCACGAGCTTCTCCTCCTCCTGTAAAATAATAATTACTGACCACAAATTCATCATATAAAATCAACAAATATAATAACAATTCCACTCAACTAGCTTGATAGCATATAAAATGCATTAATGGGGATTGACTGGAATTAAGTACTAACAAAATGTTTTTAAATGCAAGAACATAAGCCGCGTTTAATGAAACAGGATCAGATTGTTTACATTTATTATTAACTAGCTTTTGCCCGCGGCTTCGCTCGCGTTTTATTCGGGTTTACACAGTTCCCCTTGCGCCTTATTGATTTGTAATAGCAACGCTAAGTTTTCCCTTTCCTTCCCTCTTTCTCCCTCACATCCGACTTTTTTTTTTAATTAGCCTATGTCCGTCTCCTGGTTCCCAACTATCTCTGTACTAAAATTCATCAAAATCGGTTTAGCCATTAAAGCGTGAAGAGGTAACAAACAAACTCACTTTCGCTTTTATAATATTAGTAAGGAAGTAAGGATTTTAAAATGTTTCTTTTTCGTATTATTTTATCCTAACCCCTTCTATTTTATGTGTACTAATAAATCAATAAAACTGGTTTTATTTTGCAGATGTTCAACAACACGGTGAACTCTGGAAGATTTACGATTTGAGAAAGACTGAATGGATCTATTACACAATGCTTTTTATGATGATAATTATGAAAGTCTCATCCATATGTTTATCTATATCTATAGTTAGGCCGCGTCGTCAGCAGTCGCAATCGCTACTGTTAAGCGTGTGGACCTAGGGTAGATTCAAATTCAATTAATTAAAAAATTTAAAAGTTTAAAAATTCTAAATTCATATTCATTTATTTTCATCAAACATGGTATACAATATGGTGGAAACAGTTTTAGAACATACCTACATGTTTTGCTTTTTAGGTATAAGCATGCAAATTTTACAGTACACAACTTTCATCATGGATGCCTGTCGTGCACATTGTTTTTGATTATTTTATACTAGCTTTTGCCCGAGGCTTCGCTCGGGTTAAATTCGGGGTAACACAGTTCCCCTTGCGCCTTATTGATTTGTAATAGCAACGCTAAGTTTTCCCTTTTCTTCCCTCTTTCAAAAAAAGAAGTGGGATGTGAGGGATCACATCCCACTTTTTTTTTTAAATTAGCCTATGTCCGTCTCCTGGTTCCCAACTATCTCTGTACCAAAATTCATCATAATCGGTTTAGCCATTAAAGCGTGAAGAGGTAACAAACAAACAAACTCACTATCGCTTTTATACATAATATTAAGTAAGGATTAATTTCTCACCCACAGAGTCTGCATTTGTGCCCAGGATTTTTATATTGTAAATTTTATATTGTAAATTTATCCCTAAAAATGTAATATTGGTATAATTAAAACAAATCTGGTGACTGTGCTACTGCTAGACTGTGTAATAAACAAACACTATATGTTTTTTTTTTCTTTTTTCGTATATTTGTGGAACTATGATATATAGATAAATCATTTATTTGATGCATCAAAAGACACAATACAGGAATTAACACAAAAAAAAATATCAAACTGAGAAAAAAAAGGAACAGATAAAACAAGATATGGACCAAATAATTTGTTATGATATAATATCAACCGATCTTACCAAGGGGTATCATTTTATCCAGTGCTAAATGGGTTGTGGAGGTAAGATAGGCAGTCGCTCCATGTAAAATACTGGTATTTATCTGCATCCAGTAAGACTGGAAACCCACCCTAATACAATAAATTTGACGACACGGTTGGCGCAATAGCTGAGCGATTGACTGCTGCACTGCGTGTCGCGGGTTCGGTTCTAAACAACAAATATTTGTATGGCCTACAAATAGATGTTTCGGGTCTGGCTGTTTGTCTATGTGAGTAAACGCACCCACGATACAGGAGAAATTCCTAGTGTAGCGCAACATTAAAAAAAAAAAAAATTAAGTTAAAAAACAATAAAAAATTGTATTTAAATGAAAAACATGACAAATCAGTTATTCTTTTTGTTCAGTGCAGTACGAAAAATAATCTCTCATAGAAATACGATAGAATACTTATCCAAAAAGATTTCAGATTAAATTCAAACTAAACTTCTACATACTTACCGTCTTCTTCCCCGTATTTTCAACTGAGATACTGTAAGATACCTAATGCCTTTAGAAAATGTCTTAAAAGTATTTGTTGTGACGCTACGGCGCAGTGGGATATGCGAGCGGTTTCGGGAAATCTAGATGCATCACGCTTTCTTAGTCAAGGATCCTTTTGTGCTGGAAATTTAAGATGTATGTAGAACTGAATATTCTATTAAAATACATAGAATATTCAGTTCTACTTAAAATTTAATTTTGAATGAACTGCACGATAAAAAAAAACCTTTTTTTTTCTACACAAGTTAATGATAGATTTACAGAAATGCATGGTCAAAAAGTTAACTTTGTGAGAGACTGGTACCTGAAGTAGGTTTCAGTGAAAAATCTGTATTACGGGTCAATGGTATCGGTGAAGCTCTAGGCGATACCTAAATACAATTTGATTCCACTTGCAGTTGTCATCACTACTGGTTGCGTTATTACACTCATTGCATTGTGTTGATCACCAGTAACAAGCTAAAAAGAAAAATGAAGAAGTTCAATTTTATTCAATTCACGGTGTCCCATTGACCTGCCGGGGTTGCGGGTTGTTCGAAAGAGATAGAGCAAAAAAACCCACCCATGTTCCTTACATGGGTGGGTTTTATTTATTTATTCAATAATTTATGTACACACAGTATAGTGTAGTGTCTGATAAGACAGGAAAAAATCATATAACATTTGAGTACAAAGGTACTGCTTATTTCTTAAGAAATTTCCAGCAGTCTTGCGAAAGGAGATATGAGAAAGAAATGTAGACTATAGTGTGTGAGAGAGTACGAGAAAAATATGTGTGTGTGTGTGCCTTAACCTATTATATATTACTTACATAATATATGTATAAGTAAATATTAAGAAATTACTAATATTTTGAAAGCGAAACCGAGTTTGTTTGTTTGTTTTTTACGTCTTCACGCCTAAATGGCTAAACCGATATTGATGAATTTTGGTACAGAGATAGTTGGGACCCTGGAGACGGTCATAGGCTAACTGTTGTTTAAAAAAAATGAGAAATGAGGGAGAAAGAGGGAAGAAAACGGAAAACTTGGCTTTGCTATAACAATAAATAAGGCGCTAGGGCAAAAACTACAAGTAGCAGGTACCTGCAAATCAGGAAAGTAGAACTGTGTTACCCCGAATTAAACGCGAGCGAAGCCACGGGCAAAAGCTACTACTTGTATAAATACGTAATACTTAAATAAATATCCATAAATTAATACATAAATTACGATTTAGATGACATGTAATGCTCTTTCACTCTGTTTTTGAATAGGCAACTGGATTTTTAACCGCGAATGTTAGGCAGTAAAAGTCTGAAAATCTCCCCGCTCCGCCCAGAGGGAGTTATTTGATGAAATCCCATCAGCAAAAAAAAAACTAAGCAATACCTAATAGAGATTAAAGAACTTAGAACTACGTAGTTGCTGCAGCTGTTAGTTGATTGTAAAGCAATCTGGGAGAGTGCAAGACAATTGCTAATACGGACTTTGAAGTTAACGTAATTTTACAAAACGATACCCATTACCCACATGTTACGATTCCTAGAAATTACACCTACTATAAAATGCGAAAAGAAAGAACTACCACTTCTAAATTAAAGTAAAATCTTTTATTTTAAAATAGTGCTAATTTAAAAACTAATTTGTATAAAATAAACTATCTTTATAAACTTAGGCATCGAAAAACTTCTTCACTCATGTTGTCATCCGGAAACATGCCGAGAAGACAAGCAGCATTGAGACGTTGAATAACAATGCTAATTCTTTGAAAGACTAGTCTTTTAAAAGAAGACACTTTCCATTGGCCTCATGACCCGAGCGAGCGTTTCGATCAAAACTGTAACCACCAATAAAGTTCCAGTTTGAAGACCTCTGCAGCTGCAGTAACAGCGCCAGCGTGACATGGAAATAATATTCTTTAACCGTATCAATGTATGTTTTGTGTGGGTGGCACATTGCTCGCAGAATGGATGATCGATGTGGCCGAAAACATCGGGAGTTACGACCAAGTACCAAACGGCTGAGCGTTGGAAAGCTTTTGGTCATTATGAAGGTCGAGAGAATCCTAAAGAAGGAAAAAAATAGTCGACTGTGTGGGAACCTCTTTTTTTGGGAATCATCAAATAAATTCCCCGCTCTGGGCGGAGTGGGGGGAGTATCAGGTGTGTCCTGACTAAAACCCACCTAAATATGTTCCTTCTATTGCCCTTTACGTTCCGGGGCCACGGTTTCCCGTGTGGGAACCTGAACCCCTTATTTTTGAGAAAACTGTTTTTCCTCGTGTTTACGTCCTCTGGCTTATACAGTGAAGATGATATTAAAAGTTTTATTAATGCTAGAAATTTGAATCTTACAGTGCCTCTCCATAAGACCTTTTTCAAACTATTTCTGTCATAGCAATAGAAGAAGATAAAGCGAAAGGTGGGTATTGAACCTTAAGCTAACTCAGCCGCTGTGGGAGACGACGACTCCCGGCCACTGTAGATCTGTGGACGGGGGTCTGAGGACGGTGACCTATGGGTTAGTCACCGTCCGTCCGTCTGGTGAAGGCAAGCATTGTCGACGGCGCGTTCGTATTCTAAGCGTGCCTCAAAGAGACGTTAGCAAAGCAGAGAGGCCTGCCAGGGCTACTGTCTGCCGGGGTTGCGGGTTGTTCGAAATAGATACCGGGACCCAGTTATTTGATCCCATGGCCCATCCGTTTAAAAATTGGTTGGCGTTTTGAAGGACTGTCTTGTTGACTTTTGATTTTGAATGACAATAAAATTACTAACCGATGTTAGGTTGCAGTTTAATAAAAGTAACTTCAGCTATGTATGTGTCACTGGTTTTCAAAATTACAATGAATCTAGTCTATCTTTGCAGCTGTAACCACATTTATTTAATTAAACTAAAGTAGTTCATTCGTCGACTAAATTGAAAATAGAAGCAGATTTTAAAATTGGTTTCTAAAGTTTAGACGCTGAGACATGTAATTATAAACCTGACTAACTATTTATTTTCATAGCGGACAGTTTTTTACAGTTCTAAAGGACTAAAGATTTGAGTGAATGTTTGTAATTTCAGCTCCCGCGTTCCCGAGATTAATGGAAGACAGACATACAGACGGACAACATAGTGTTTCTATAAGGATTCCATTTTTTCCTTTTAAGGTACGCAACCCTAAAAATGATACAAAAAATGGCCAGGGAAACAAATTACTTTACTAAATTCGTCCATTAAATAGCACAAACATAAATATAACCCAACAAAAAGCTACCTAAATTAATACCCTTTTGAAAGGTCAAAAATGAATCTTTCGTCTAACATTCCTTAATCCCATAAGATTATCCTTCGTAGGTAGCTACCGGGCATTCGTCTCAATGCTCTCGCTAATCTCTTTTAGTGAATATTGTACGAACAAAAATCCGACGCCATTTAGACCGCGTACTCTCTCGAGCACTCTGTTCAATAATTCAGCTCGCCGGTGTGACTCCGGCTTTACTTCGTCTTGTTATACGATGAGGTTAGTCTGTAGTAGAAATGTATTGCTGTATAGAGATATAATGGTTCTATATTTGATGAGGTGAGAGAGTTGTGTGACTTTTTCTCATTTGTTTAGTATGATGTTGAATTATACATGACACGTATGACTTATTATATGACATAACTGATTGCAGACTTATTACTGACTAGCTTTCGCCCGCGACTTCGTCAGCGTGGCATAGTTACTTTGGGCTAACGCTAACTTTAACCCGCGTGATGATCGAAAATAAAATATCTTTCTCTCCCCTTTTCTTCCCTCTTACTAGACCCTTTTCTCACTTTTTTTAGCCTTTGTCCGTCTTCCGGGTCCCTACTATCTCTGTACCAAAATTCATCAAAATCGGTTTGGGCATTTCGGTGTGAAGACGTAACAAACAAACTCACTTTCGCTTTTACAATATTAGTAAGGCTTTTAAACTCATTCAATATATATTAATTGTCAGCCGGAACCAACAGTTTAATGATAATTTCGTTGGTTTGTCACCATGTACAAACCAACGCAACCTGGGCAAATGCGGATGCAGATGAGGCCAATCGCTGTCAATAGAAAAAGTGCCCAAAAGGCTGGCAGCATTGCCACGTTGGCTGGCAATCCTGATTCTTTGGCTAAAAAATAAAGGCGAGGAAATAAATGAAAAATGTATGTATATGTTGCAGTCAAAACTCTTAGCCAGTCAAAAGTACTATTGACTAGCAAAATCAGTCAAAAGTACTTTTGACCGTATGCTTTAGTCAATAGTACTTTTGACTAAAATAACAGTTAAAAGTACTTTTGCCCAATGGAGCTGGTTAAAAGTACTTTTGACTAAGTGATTCCGTCATAAGTGGTTTTGACTGGTTGTATCAGTGAAAACTCTTAAAAAGATTGTAATGCCTCCTAATCTAAATAGTTCAGTTCCGGGTAACCAACTAAAAACAATCTCTTTTTCTATAAATGCAAGTCGTTTCTGGCACTCGCCGGCCGCTGATGATTACATGATTTTGCTAGTCAATAGTACTTTTGACTAGTTAAGAGTTTTGACTGCATCATATACAGGATGTAACGGAAAGGGTATATACATACCAATAGCGAGGCTTCTTTTTTTTTTTTTTTCTTTCTTTTCTTTCTTTCTTTCTTTTTTTTTTCTTTTTTTTTTTTTTTTTTTTTATATTTAGCTGAAACCCTTGCGATATCGTTTGATAAGCCTTGAAGAAGCCTTGCTCTTGATATGTATATACCCTTTCCGTTACACGTTGTATATTAATTATATTTTGTATTAATATAATAAAATTACTACAGAAACAACAATTTTCGATATTAACATTTCAGAGTTGATTATTGTATTATCCATTAACGGTAGCCATCGAAAATGACCGTTCAACAACCAGTTAGCCAATGGAATTGGTGCCCGGAAATCCGAACAATCCGCTTTGGGTTTCTCAAAAACACCAATAATATAATAGGATATATATCAGATGATTTACCAAACTTGTTTATTAAGTAAAATCAGTAGCTATGTAATTGTTTTGTAAGAGTTTTTTTGGAGGAGGGTTGTAAATAATGTAAAATTATAAAGAGAATTTTAGTTACCAATCTGCAAAACTTGACAAAATAAAAACCAATCTTAAAGTCATTCATTTGTTTTTCTTTCCATTATTTTTTCAGTGGTAGACAAAACGTAACTTTGCGCACCGTGGATTCCGTACAAACTTGCGACATAAACAACCATATCTTTTGACTGCGTAGACTTAGAGGGTTAATTTTTTCACAGCATAAAAGGGAGCACAGAATTGAGTACATGGTTTTAAAGGACATGGCCGGATCCTGCCCTGATAATGCACAGTAATTATTAACATATGAAAATTCCTTTTAAAATAAATAAAAAATAACCGCATTAATTACATTTCCCTAAAAAAGGCGAGAGAAAATGCAAAAAAAAATGTTTGTACATTGCTTGTGTGGTTTTATATTCTGACATTGCATTGATTGACATTTAAATTGTCATCTTGCGTTGATTTTATCACGTATTATCGTACTATGTTACTATTCTCTCGCCTATTATCTAATCATGAAACATAACCGATTGTAATGCACTACATGTAAGCTTTAAAATGACTTACTGTACATCAATGTACATGATTTTTTTTTTGCTAGGGCACAGCTCTATACCAATTCCGGCCGTGTCATTTCAACTCGATACCTCCACGTGTTCCGAACATAAAAGATCTTGACTGACAGATAGACAGACAGACAACGAAGCTATTTCCTATTGAGGTACAGAACCCTAAATAGCACACAACACACGACAAACAGAACCAAAGTTTATGTTACTGTATCTTGCTTAAAAAGTAAACGCCTTATAGTATTGTTGTTGGAAGTTAAATTTTTCAAAATCTTATTAGGAACGAAAGTTTCGATGAAAAGTCCATAGTTTTGCAAATGAATTCCATCAGAAATACGAACACACGGGAACACGGGTGCAGAAAATACGAAATCTATGTAATTGTATAAAAAATTATGGCGCCCAACATGGGTCCAAAACCTAAAAACACACAAGTATGCAACCAACGTTGAACATTCGGCCAAAAAGTTTACAGTTCGAAAACATATCGAATTTTATCGTTCCCTCTAAAACGTCACCAGACGCTTTCCCTCCAAAATGTACTGCGTTTGTTTAGAGTACAGATTCGTGCATGAGTTTTGTACTACGTGATACTGTACAACTGCTGGATTGTCGCTCCAAGCGGTTTAGCCATATTGAAATAGATCCGCGGACTTTGTTTAAACTGTAAACCTAGCTAGAGTGTAGTTTTGGGGAGATTCAATACAAGCTACATATGGAGATGTGTTGTAAGATTTAGTTGTTGAAGCTAGCTGTCGTATACTAGAAAATTGGTTAATAATTTTATGATAACTAGCGGATCCATCATACGTTGTCCAGCCTTTTTGTGCTGGTTTGTAAATCTGAACCACCCAGGGCACCTCCCAAACGCACACAAAAGGAAAATATTCAAATCGGTACAGCCGTTTAGTGGAGGCGGAGTTCAGTGACAAACAAACGACAGCAGAATTATATAATACTAGCGGACCCGACAGACGTTGTCCTGTCTACACGTCTTTAATTTGAAAATTTCAAACTTTTTCTAATAAGCTAATAAGCTGTCTAATTTGACACTGCGATGGTAGCGCCGTCTGTCGGATCCAATGTAAAACATTCCAAAATCAACAACTACTAATAAATTAAAAATTAATTAAAAAAACATTGTCCAGCGGACAAAATTGTGAATCTAAACCATTCCCAGATCCCCTTGAACACACACAAAAAATTTCATCAAAATCGGTCCAGTCGTTTGAGAGAAGTTCAGTGACATACACACTCACAGAAGAATTATATATATAAAGATATGAACGTGGACGCGGCAATAGCGTTATGTGGTTTCTGCCTACCCTCTTTGAAAAAAAGCGTTATACAGTAGTTTCGTTCTCATTTTTTTTGCCTTTACCGATTTTAATCACAATAACCGGTATAATAATCTTTACTAATATAATAAAAAGTGAATTTGTTTATTTGTTTGTTACGTCTTTACGCCTAAATGGCCGAACAGATTTTGATGAATTTTGGTACAGAGATAGTTGGGACCCTGGAAACGGACATAGGCTAAAAAAAGGGAGAAAGAGGGAAGAAAAGGGGAGAGAAAATCATTTTTTTTTATCATCACGTGGGTTAAAGTTAGCCTTAGCCAAAAGTAACTATGCCACGCGGATGAAGTCGCGGGCGGAAGCTAATTAGTGATAAAACTAATAAATTATAAAAACCAGAATCACTTTGAATTTTCCTTACATTAAAAACACGCTAAGAATATTTTCTCCGTAAAACTGGAAGATAAGACTCACCCATTAAAAATGAACTATTATACTTTATCTAGTTTCCAATACTTTTATCATATTAGTGGAATACCCGGTAATTTTAACATCGATCGAGAAGTATGTTTTTAATTACTGATTGTAACCTGTTTTTAGCGCGGAGTGAAGAACTTTGTGCTGTTTAGCCGAACGTCAAAGGGTTTCGTATCAAAGAGCTTTTGAAGTTTAAAAAGATGAACGTTTTTACGTTTTTCGTTCGTTGTCTAAAGGCAATTAATGTGTCAGACGGAGCTTAGAAGGATTTTTACTGTAGTTTTAAAGGATTAACTTTTGTTTTTAGGTTTTATAAGGTTGTTCTTCTTTTGATGTTAGTAAGTGATTTTAAGGCAGTTGCAAGTCTGATTCTTGTTGGTCGACAAATCATCTTTTTATTAGAAAAATATTTTTGACGTAATTTTAAAACAAGGGACTGCTTTAATCATCTTCATAACTTCTTATTACTTAATATCTTTATTTGCATTCCATAATGATTGAAGATCTTACAATGGACTTGAACCTAAGGTACAATTATGAACTCTGCCTGGCACAGCAAAAGTATAAAGTAATTGTGAAATAAAATTAATAATTCAATAATCTCAATCTAATCTTTAATATTACTTAACCAAATAAAAAGTCATTTCGTTGAGATCAGATAAAACAAAATATTTATTTAGCTTCTAACAGGTTCCCTGCCCATCATTTTCAAAGAACTTTCAGCTGGTACTTTGGAGGTCTAAAAGATCTCGATACTAACCTACCCTTTGGTGCGTTTAAGACCTAATGTGTCGCCTAAAGAAACAGTTTTCTCATAATTAAACAACTTTTCACGTTAGATCTTACCGCGAGGAGTGAACATATTGCAGGTTGTTCGAAAGAGATACCGCGGCCCCGGAACGTAAAGGGCAATAGAAGGAACATGGGTGGGTTTTAGTTAGTAAAAGTCTGACATGCCCCCCCGGGCCCCGCTCCGCCCAGAGCGGGGGAAGTTATTTGATGATTTCCCACCCAAAAAAAAAGGAGTGAACAAACACGATTATATTCAACGCACAATACAAAAGTCCTGCAAGAGATCTGACAGATCTCGTAATGCAACGAACGTGTTAAATAGTACACTCAAATTTAGCCAGTAATGTTTTAAGTCCCATACGAGTTGAAACAGACTCCGTGACTGCAACTGAGAAATTCGTTTTTTTTAACGGCATCTCGTAGTTCAACCTAGGAGGGTGTCGTTTGCTTAACCAGCTAATTTCTGTGAATGCCTTGAAATTAAGGCCTCTAGCCAGGGCAAAAAACTTACAAAACAAGCGACTACACGCTAAGGGCATCCCCTGTGGTGTACGAGGTCGCTGGGAGAGGACAGCAAAGGGACAGGCTGGATCTGAGTAATATTTTTGTGGACTAGTTTTAACTGACAGGCTCAGCATCGCGGGCTAGCTCTAGTAAGGGGCGGGTGGATGATAAATTCTTGTAAAACCGACCTATTTGTGTTTTCTCTGTTAAACTATCGTTAACTGCTGAGATCGTATTACTCAAATAATGACCCAGGTAAATAGATATTTACAGTAGACTGAAACCAAATCATCGAATTTCAAAAACTCGTAGCAACATTTCTAGAGTCTATTTACGTACCTCGAGTATGTTCCAAGCCTACTATTTTTAAAAGACTTCGATAAAAATCCGATCCAATATACACGACAAATTGCTATGTCCGAACTGGTCCAAAATTGATATGCGCACATGTGTCAGTGTACCCCATATTGACGAATGATAGATACTGACATGAATGAATGATTGGCGAATCAGGTTTTTTGAGCGATTGCATCGGCTGTGGTTACCGAGTAATCAAAAGAAATTTAAATCTTAGACTATAAAAATCTTCGATAATTTTGTAAAAGCACTTAGCTTTTACGGTGTAATTTTTAGAGTGTTGGTTATATTTTTTATCTATAAAACGATTACCACGTTGTCTGATAAATATTGGTTTTAGCGTCAAAATTTTTTTTGTACTTTTAAACTCAACGACAGGGTTAGTGAAGTGGCTGAGCAATAGACTGCCGCTGCGTGTCGCGGGTTCGTTTGCAACGCACCCACGATGCAGGAGAAATTTTAAGTGTGGGGCAAAGTAAATCAAAAATACCTAAGTATTTTGTTTAAGGCGCTGTACAAAGCAAACACTTCGTAAAACGTCTAGTTTTTCGTCGCACAGTTAGCCGTATCTGTACATGCCACTAGCCAAAAAAAAAATACCGTGTATAGTTCAATACATAAAGTAAAGAGTTAAACAAAATAAGTTTACAAAAGTGGTCTAGTACTACGAAAAAAAAAAATGTTTAAAAAGACCAAGAAAATAAATTTTTCGTCTCGAAATTCTCAATTTTTTCAGCGACAACCATCATTATTTTTTAAATCTATAACAAAGAAAATTGTATATACTAAAGAGATATCTACAATTTTTCAAACATTGAGCTGTATTTTTTTTTATATTCAATAAAAACTGCAAAATGACCTACATTTTGGCGGACATGATATTCAAATAAAATCAAACACCGAAATATTTTCGACCTTATTAATTTCTATTCTTTCGATGCAATACTGTCGTGTACTTGTGTCAGACCATGCCTAGTATGCAGCTAGCGTCACTTTCGTGAATACCTAAAGATTGGCTTATTGCCGCGCCTTAAGTTATCTTGTGGAGGATTAGTTATAAAGAGGCATTTGACGGTAAATAGTTGCCGCATATTTGAGCGTAATTCTAGTGGTCGCTGATATTGCACATGAGAGCAAAATGTAATGAGGTTTTCAGAAATTCCTAATTCCTTAATCTCAAAGTCTGGATGTATGCAATTTTGTCGGCAATAAGTTCATTTCAAATAATATGGGATTTGATGAGGTTTACGTCATTATCATCATTCTCCTGTTGTTTTACCAAATTGTTTTTTTAAAGTTAAATTTTGAGTGCGTATGCATATTATTATAACCATGCCCACCAATTCTGAGTTAAGCTCGCCGTTGTACATGAAGTTTAGTATTTGCAATTTGTTTGTATTTTTTTTTATATTATTGTGCATTAAAGAATAAGAATTATTTTGGGTAGGTAGTTGCAACATGGCAGACCTGACTTCTATTTCACTGGTCATAGCAGCAGCCATTTTTTCTTCACAGAGTCCATCCATAGGACTTAAACTCAATTGACAGAAAGTTAATGTACAGTCAGCAAAGGAGATAAGTAACCACTTAACCAGGGGCCTAAGTCTGCTATTACAATAGTGTCAGAATGGTCGATCACTGATCTCATAATGGTTGATTTTGATAATTTTGGTAATCTACTACATACTAAACTTGTCAAAATCAACCATTATACGATCAGTGATCGACCATTCTGACACTATTGTAATAGCAGACTTAGGCCCCTGGCTCGTCACATGCAGTTTAAGTCATAAAATCCGATGGACATTTTCAACCCATTTTTTTTTTATTCAATCAAATAAATTTAACTTTTTTCGAGAACATTGATGGATTTAAAAAAAAAAAAACAACTGTGTAAGTCACGCTGATTCGTGATATTCTGTTTTGATGTCAGACAAGTTGTTGTTTAACCTTGTGAATCACAGAGCATAAACGCTCTCCACGGCAACAAATTAATTTTAACTACATTTTGTCACATATTTATATCGTTGGCGTCCAGGGTACGTGCTTGCGTGTCACACATATGTGACGATGGCGTTCAAAAGCTGCAATCAGAAAGTTTTAGCTTATTAATTCATCCACATCATCATCTGCCCAGGTTTTTTATAACTGGATGCAACTGGTTACCAGCATTTTACATGGAGCGACTGCCTACCGGATCTCCACTACCCAATGAGTACTAGATAATACCCCTTGTTAATACAGTACTGTCTCTCCTGCTTTAAATCAATCCAAAGGTTGTCTTGAAACAATCGCTTTTAGCGATAAGACCGCCTATTGTGTCAGCCTAATTATAAGTTGTATACTATTATTCTTGTAATTTGTATGGTGTACGTAATAAAAAATATTCTATCTATCTTGGTAAGACTGCTTGTCAGACTTTCGGGTCTATAACTACCTAAGTTGTAACGACTGTCAAAGGTACAAATATCAGCCAGACCAACAGCTCAAGATGCTTTCCGAAGCACGGAAGAAATAAAAACCTGAACATGTACGGTTCAACCTAAAAATAGAGCCGTGCGGCTGTTATTATTAAACCACCATTGACCTATCTACAAACAGACGGGCAATTCAACTTGTGACTATTCTACATAACAGCCAGGATCCACATTGGTTACAAAGTTGAAGTGGTACCCGAAGTATTGACTGCAGGGTAGTCTCCGGGGACCTTAACTGTTCCAAGTCGTAAACCTCGCCAACGTAGCCAATCGGAATAGATTGAGTTGATAGAAGAATCACTGTGATATACCGGCAGTGAATAAAGTAGTGGCTGGAAAAAAAACTCTTCTATTTCCTAAGTGGCTGAGCTATGAAAAAAAAACAAACTGACGTAATTCAGTCAAGAATTTTTCGTGGCTTTGTATCATTCCGAAACATTTTTAACATTTCCATTCCCTGTATATTCATTTAAACATATTATTTTTCATTTTCAAATTTTTTTTTTAAAATACCTACAGTAAATTAATAAAAAAAATATAATTACTATTATAACTGAGAGAATATCATATACCGCAATAATGATGCTACAATCAGCATAAAAAAATATTGATTGCATGGGACAACGTTTCAAACTGTTTTAATGGCGTGAATGAAACGGTTCATTATCATCCACGCGATGACATTAAAATTTCACAAAATATAAAAAAATAATATTGAATTCCCTTTACTCTCGCGTTCGATGCTTGATATCCAGGCGTTCGCTCTCGAGATGAACCGCAATTCAAATAAAAACGTCATTATAAAACATTCAGGCCGACACTTCGGACGCGCCGTACTCTAAAAACAAATGAGGTTAATTAATCGAGGGATTATCCCGAGTTCCATTAAAATATATTTCGCGAAATTTCTATAACACATCGCCATTACACTGGGGTGGGCAACGTGTGGTGAAATAATGAAAATTGTTTAATTACCGAGGCCCCAAGCGGCCCGCGTTTCGTGTGTCACGTTGAGTAGTTTCGGTATATTCTAGAGTTTTCGGGTCGAGTGCTTTTGCATGTTGCACGTGAGTAGGTTTTAACAAAATGGATGCCGCTGTGTCGGTCGTAAATCTTAAAATGGCGGCTCCCTGGACGCGGGCCCGTGATTTGGGGTTGCCAAAAAGATCGCATTGAAGCGGCTGAATGTTAACAAGTTGTCATTGGTGGCAAACATTTTTTCGGTGATTGATTGTGACACAAGGGTTTTATATGCAAGTAACCGTGTTGTTTTTTGGTGTAACATTTTGCAGGCCTTTTTTACAATAAAATTGTTCATTCGTTCTTTTTTCTCGTGTTTTTTTCTTATTTTGTCCAATCTGTACCTGGACATCTTTATGGTCTGCCTCATTAAAGTCCTGAAGGTTAAAAGTTGTTGAATGTATGAATAATTTATTTCCATATTTGACTGGAAATGAAAGTGCTTGTATATTTAAAATTAATGTTTTTCAGATCAAAGATTAATCAGTCTGTATTTTGGATTAAATTGAACATGAAGCATATAGATTTTAAAGTTCAATCATTCATATTTTCAGGGAATGTATAAAATAGTTCAACGCAAAACATAACTGACAATAATTCTTATTTGGTGTGTATGGAAATAACAAAACCCCAATCTATAAAACCCAATTTATATTTGGCACGGTTGGCGCAGTGGCTGAGTGATCGACTGCTGTGCTGTGTGTCGCGGATTCGATTCCCGCACTGGCTGTTTGTACATGTGAGTTTAAATGTTTGTAAACGTACCCACGATACAGGAGATATTCCTAGTGTGTGGCAAAAAAAAAATACCATTTTTAGTTATGGTTTGATAATATCTCACATAATTATTTTTATCGAGTATTAATTTTCAATTTTTACTTAAAGATATTATTACATCATCCAAATACACACATCAAAAGTATCTAGGGATCAACATATATTTTTGCAATAACTTTTCTCCTGATTGATATTAATTAAAATTTTCTTTAAGGATTCATCAAATAAAGTGTTTTCGTTTGTCACAGTAACGATAAACCAAGTCACCTTTGCATTAATAAAGAAATTTGCCATTTTCCTAATAAAGGGATTTTTGACATTTGAACCACTAACATTAAAGTTCGAAAAAAAGACTGAAATAACAGTTTTCTTTAAAATTTTATTGGGTAACTTAAACAATTAATAATCCGTGTTTCTACCGCGAACACTAACAACACAAGAACATCGGTTTGGCATACTGAAAATGAGTTCATCCAAATCACGCTGTGGAATGGCCGCCCATGTTCGTTGCAACAACAAAAAAAGGTCTTCTTGCGACTGGATACCCTCCATATTCGGCAGAGCTCTTCTCTGTAGCATATCCCATGCATGCTCAATCGGGTTCAAGTCTGGCGACTGAGCAGGCCAGGGCAGGACATTGATGTTAGCTGCGGCGAGAGTCTGTCTTACAACTCTTGCGGTGTGCGGTCGTGCATTATCATGCATTAACTGAAATAAGGGACCGATTTGCACTTGTAGAGGAACGATGACGTCTGATACAATCGTCTCAGCATAAATTTGAGCGTTGAGGTTGCCTCTGATCCAAATCAACTCAGTTCTTCCGCCGATCCAAATACCCGCCCATACCATGATGGTTCCACCACTATAAGGATGGACTTCCTGGCAGGATTTTAATCGCTGTTGGCATCCAGGGGTTCTCCAGTGTCGTATACGTCTTGTATCCGGTCTCATACCAAAACGAGACTCATCAGAAAAGCACACGAAACGCCATTGTTCTTCTGCCCAATTTCTGTGTTCAAGAGCCCATTGATATCGAATCCTACGATTGTGCATTGCTATAGGTGGTACCCGTAGCGGTCTTCGGGAATGAAGGTTCACTTCATGCAAGCGGTTTCTGACTGTTTGGTCGCTAATTAAGTTCCCTGAAGAGTGATGAAGCCTCACGGCTAACATCATGGCGGTTATTGTTGGAGCTCTTCGAGTTAAGATTTGAATGTATCGGTCTTGTCTCCGTGTGGTGCAGCGATACCGTCCTCCATGGCGCTCAGCCACGGTACCAGTGCTTCGGTAACGTGTCCAAAGTCGACTGATAACACTCTGACTTGTATTCAGAGCTAAAGCTACAGTACGTTGCCGGGAACCAGCTTCTATCATTCCCACGGCTCTGAGCATTTCTTCCCTGCTTAAATGACGTCGCCGCTCCATAATAACGTTGGTTTTAATCAGTAGTAGGGAAACAGTAGCACTAATAATGTCTTCAATGCGTTGTATGTTTTTATAGGGAAAATATTGACAGCTTATTTTCATCTTTTACTCGAATTTGATTGAGAGTTCCTGATTCAAATTATGAAATGCACCAAAAAGGATCCATATAAATTTATAAAATCATAAATTTATTACAAAGCCACATCTCAATCTCAAGAAATCCGCATAAAAATGCTTGATCCCTAGACACTTTTGATGTGTGTAGACATAGAAGCAAAAATTTCATAGACAATTATTAATAACTCATCAACTACCCAAGCAAGATAAATAAAATTGATATGGGATCACCTGGGAAGTATACCTTTCAAACAAAAAAATAATTTTGAAACGACAGATGGAGTAATCGGTAAACATACATAAAAATGGTCAAACATAGAACCTCCTCCATTTTTGAAGACGGTTAAAAATGAATATCTCAGTCTCTTGGTCATGGTATCATTCTTTTTTTATATTTGTCATGGTTCTTATGAAAAAATAGGTATTATATAGGTAGAGTAGGTGGGTAGTAGGTTGGTAGGGCAGGAAGGTGGGAAGAAAAATACAACATGGTAGTTAAAAGAAAAAGGGGCATTGCAACGCATGCCCCAAAAACTGGTCACATATAAATATATTGGAAAATAAACTGTACATTTAAAAAAAAGTTAGATTTAAATCCGCGCCGCGTCGTATTAAGATCAATTTCAAAAATTAAAGTTATACCCCTTCTTTTTGCTTCACTATATTCTAGTCCAAATAGTAGAAAACTTCACCAATAACTAGGTCCAAAAGTACTCATAAGACCACTGTACGAGACGAGACCCAAACAAAATCAGTCACTGTAAAATTGAGTTTTAAAATTCCACCAAACGAATACCACGGCTGAGTTTCTACGAATCTGTTGGTGCACTAACCAATATATCATACTGTTTTGACAAACTGCATTGTGTTTTTGTCCCCTGGACACGGTTCGTTAACCCCTGCAGGATTGCGTCCGTGTGAAATTGGTAAACTTGGACAGCATATTCTACTGTTTTGGTCATAAGCTTGCCTTGCTTGTTTTGTGGTTATCGTTTTTGCGTACTGTTCATCGGTTGCAAACCTTTTTTGTGTTTGAAAACTGAAGTGTTTTAGTTACTCTAGCGATTCTGGAAATGAAAACATACTATTATTTGTATAAATATATTTTTTGCGGATGGGAAATCATCAAATAACTTCCCCCACTCTGGGCGGAGAGAGGAGGTAAGTCAGACTTGTACTGACTAAAATCCACCCGGTATCTCTTTCGAACAACCCGCAACCCCGGCGGCAGTTTGTTTCGGCTGTTTCTTCTTAGAGTAGTCGTACGAAATACCGACCTCGACGAGTTTATTTTTTTAAAAGACCTGTAAAAGTGTTTGTAAATACTTACTTGCAGAATAAACATAATTTATCAAACGCAAACGTTTTACATACGATGATTTAGTGGATCCTATTGTCAAAAGAAAGAAAGAAGAGTTTTGGATGTAATACAGGAAGATGAAAAAACAGTGATGTGATATTAGAACTACCTTCTTTATGACACGAATTAACTGAAAGTGGTGTCGGTTTTACTGTCACAAACTAAACTAAAACTACTATAAAATTTTGTTTATTCCTGATAAACGACGTTTGTTATTCTGAAATTGATTAAAGTGTCACTAATTAACTATATTATAGAACTCAATTTAGAGAAAACCTCAATCTCACTATTCTGAAATTGTTGTTTTCCTCAAAAATAGTAGTTGTCAAGCTAAATCGGAGTTTTTCAATCGTGACTAAAATGGTGTGGTATAAAATTAGATGTTATTAAGTATCATTTATAGATATTATATAGTGGCATTTTAGTCTTTTTTTTTGGGTTGGGAAATCATCAAATAACTTTCCCCGCTCTGGGCGGAGTGGAGGGAGTGTCAGACTTGTACTGACTAAAACCCACCCATGTTCCTTCTATTGCCCTTTACGTTCCGTGGCCGCGGTATCTCTTTCGAACAACCCTCGACCCCGGAGACCGCGTACCTTGGCATTTTAGACTTAGTCCAGTTTATTGGCACCAATACCTTGTAAAATCATGAACTAAAATATACAATTGCAATGCTTTGCAACAAGTTTAAGCTTAATGGATACATTGTCTGACGGACAATACAGTTCAGTCTTAAAGATTTTTATTAAAACCATATTGGATCCGATTGAAATAAAATCCAGTAAAATTTTACAACTTGCTTGCTGCCTGGGGCGTAGAATTTCACTTTGCCTCAACAATATAATTACGCCATGTCTCCAGGCGAGCAAATAATTAATGGTGCGAATAAATCTTATAACTTTTGTCGAGTTTTGTTACTTGCCGTATTTATTATTTTAATACGGGCAGAAGTTTTTTTTTTATCTCTCGGAAACGTCCGCGGATTTTCGGCTAAGTCCGGGCGAAGTTAGTAAAAGTTTGGGTATTACGGAACTAAATATGTTTATAAATATGTATGATGGTGCAATTCGGGGGTTTGAGATTAAGAAGGTTTTGGAATACGGATTTTTGGTAGAATCGTCTTCGCGTAATGTTAAATGGACGGTTTTTGACTTATAACGCAGTTAACATATCTTGATTATAAGGTTGACTTGAGAAGTTAGTTTTTTTCTTGGGAAAACTTTGCCCACACTTGGAATTTCTACTGTATTTAGTGTGCGTTTACAAACATTTAAAAATCCAGACCCGAAACGATAACCTATCGGCCACATAAATATTTGTTCCGTGCGGGGATCAAACGCGCAACACGCGGTGCCGTGCTGTCAAAGGTCATGTGCTTTCAAATCTATACAGAAACAGTAAATAAAACTAGGTGTTGGAAATACCTACCTCGTGAGGTTCTTCTAAAAATGTGCCTAGCACTCGCAACTGGCGTACGTGTGTGACCAGTATTATGACCGTGAACGACGCAAGTGTGCAAGGGTCATAAGTGGCGCTGTGTGGTTTCTCCTTACTCCCTTGGAAAAGGCGTGAGTTTATGTATGTATGTATATCAAGCTGAAAGAAGAGTATCAAGCAGTTGGTCGACTCCTCTCGTGCCCATAGAGGGCTGGCTTGTTTTTTGGCCAAAAAATTTGGATTACCATCCAACGCGGTAATGCTGCCAGCCTTCTCGAAATCTTTTCTGTTGACAGAAATGCGGATGTTTTTTTTTACTAAGTACATATTTTCATTAATTAATTTTTGTACATATTATTATTTGTTATCAAAAAAATTATATTTTCCTGTATTCAGTTTCACACTTATTAATTAATAATATTAAGTACCTAGATCATTCAAAAGAAAAAAAAAACAATATAGAATTCCGCCGGACTCGGGAGCTGGGTCTAAGCTACCGATGGGTAGGACTCCAGAGACAGGAACCTGCTCACAATGCGGGCCGCATCGAAGAGTACTGCCTTCTGAATCAGGCCTTTCATCTAACCACCTAAGGAGAGCTTTGACAGTTGGTGAATCAGTTAATAATTAGTTCTACCTCTGTAGACCTATAATATCCGCACATGACAATTTCGTTGATTGACGAAGTCTATCACATACGTGACACATTTCCACCAGCAGCGGGGAAACCTATTTGGGTCCCGGTGGCCCCTAGATCCCAAGCCCGCTATTGGCCGTCCTCGTCCTCGTTATTGTCGTGATGGTGGTGGTGGTGGTGTTGTCGATGGTGGCGATGGGGAGAAAAACTCGTCACAAAAGCTAGGTGAGGCGGAGCAGTACGTCGACCCTGGGGATGGTGGGAGTGGCTGCCGTTCCTTGGCCCCGGCGTCTGGTCAGCATATCGACATATTAGCAGTTATTGTAAAAATATTATAATTTAATTGTTTTGCTGTGGAATTATTATTTAATTATTTTATCAGTGTTGAAAATGCGTCGCGTCAATTTGACAGTTGGGCCACAGAAGAAATATATCAAAAAATTTACTATCAGTATATATGGTTTTAAAGTTTGTAAATAATGGTCAGATTAGAGATATCTAAAAATAAAATAAAAAAACTACTTAGATTTCAGAATAAATACCCAGAATACCCCATTACAACAAACCAGCCGATTCAAAGCAAGTATCAAAACACAGGTTGCTTAATGTCTCAAAATGTATGAAACGTTAATAATATAAAAAGGGTAGTAGAAAACACGGGATGCTGAAACTTAAACTCGGGATCAAGTAGTAAAGTCTTTCTCGGAGGTACTTAAGTCGAGACCTCAACAGAATCAGTAATAGGTTCGTGACGAAACTGACGATATTCTCAATAACATGCCGCCGAAAGCATCGCTTTTAGAAACAACTTATTTTTTTTTATAGTTTGCTACAGGGGGCTTAGACAAAGTAAAAATTTAAAAACGATAACGAAGTTAGAAATCGTTATCGCTCAGCAGTCACTAATACATTTTCAACTTTATACCCTAGTGCATAAAGTTGAAAATCTATTAAAGACTGCTGAGCGAAACAAACAAAAACGATATGTAAACGTCAATAGATTTTCAACTTTATTAAACGCGCGTATAAAGTTGAAAATGTATTAGTGACTGCTGAGCGATAACGATTTCTAACTTCGTTATCGTTTTTAAATTGTTACTTTGTCTAAGCCCCCTGGTCTCGTAATGGCGTCGGGGGAATAAACGTTAAGTACGTATTTATTTGATATCTTTCAGTCAATAAAATGATGGCTCTTTTGTGAGTAAATATTGCGAGAATTTACCTCATTATTTGCCTAGCCTTTTCCCAACTATGTTGGGACCGGTTTACAGTTTAATCTGATGCAGGTAAACACCAGTATCCTTACTAATATTATAAAAGCGAAAATGAGTGGTTTGTTTGTTTATTACGTCTTCACGCCTAAATGGCCAAACCGATTTTAATGGTACAGAGATAGTTGGGACTCTGGAGACGGACGGCCCTGCAGGCAAATTTAAATTAAAAAAAAAACTGTGATAAGTGGGAGAAAGAGGGAAGAAAATGGTAGAGACAGATATTTTTTTTTCGATCATCACGCGGGTTAAAGTTAGCGTTAGCCCAAAGTAACTATGCCACGCGGACGAAGTCGCGGGCGGAAGCTTGTTTTACACAAAACGACTGCCTATCTGACCTCCAGAACCCAGTTAGTACTGCGTAAAACTCAAACTCAAACTCAAAAGCATTTATTTCAATTAGACCATTACAGGCACTTTTGAATGTCATAAAAACAAGAACAAAAAAATGATGCTGCTACAATCCCGGTCACAAGGCATAATAACTTGTGAAAGTACTGTAGTTGCCCATTCCAAAGCGTTGATCTCTATGGAGAAGAATGGGCGTAATACGGATAACTGCAGTTGGTAAGACTAGTTCACAGATATTAGGGCCACTGTTGACGCATCTCATCTCGCCTCGTCGTACAGCCGGGACTATCGTCTTAACGTGATTTTTGAGGCCCGAATGAAATCCATTACACTGAGGGTAGTCTCCCATTTACGAACCAACCCTGGGAAGCAAGGCTTATCCCTGCTAACCTGCCTATCTGACCTGCAAAACATACTGGGTGATACGATACCCCTTGGTAAGAATGGTTGGCAGCCTTTCAGGTCACTGCACGGCACGGCACAGTTGGCGCAGTGGCTGAGCGATCGACTTCTGCGCTGCGTGTTGCGGGTTCGATCCCGGCACGGAGCAAACATTTGAATGGCCTACAGTTGTTTCAGGTCTGGCTCTTTGTGTATGTGAGTTTAAATGTTTGTAAACGCAACCACGATACAGGAGAAAATCCTAGCGTGGGGCAACGTTTTAATATTAAAAAAACCGACTTCTAAAAATCTAAAAAGTGGAAAATAACTTTATTTCCGGAAGTCGGTGGCTTTTGTTGGTTTCGTTGCCTTTTTTGCCACCGACTTCCGGAAATAAAGTTATTTTCCACTTTTTAGATTTTTAGAAGTCGGTTTTATTTTTTGCAAAAAAGTTTTTTATTTCAGCATTTTTAGTTATAGTATTTTTTTTTTCGGGTGGGTAATCATCTAATGACTTCCCCCGCTCTGGGCGGAGCGGGGTGGCATGTCAGACTTTTACTGACTAAAACCCACCCATGTTCCTTCTATTGCCCTTTACGTTCCGGGGCCGCGGTATCTCTTTCGAACAACCCTCAACCCCGGCAGGCGGAAGCTCTGGCAAGCCCCTCTGGTTTGCTAACATCTCTTTGAGGCGCGCGTGAAACACGAACGCGCCGTCGACACGGCCTGTCGTCAATCGACGGACGGACGGTGAGCTACCCATTGCTTACCGTCCACAGGCCCGCATCTACGGTGGCCGGGAGTCGTCTCGCGGCGCCCGTCGCCCGGGGCGTCTCCCGCGGCGGCTGGGTTGGCTAGATGTTCTCTCCCTCAAACGCCCGGCCACCTCCTTTGCTAGCATTACTGCTTCGCAGAAGGAGATGACCGCTTCCCATTTCCTCTCGCTCCGGACCATGGCCTGAACCAGGGCCGGATGCGAGAGATCGCCGCCGCCGATCGCCTCCACGAGGGCACGGCGGTGCTCCACCCAAGCTGGGCAGACCGCCACTGTGTGCTCCGGGCGATCGTCACAATGGTGACACCCGGGCGTTTCCTCCCGCCCGATTATGTGCAGGAACCTCCCGAAACGTACGTGTCCGGTGAGGACCTGCGTCAGGCGGAAGGTGAGGACGCCATGACACCTCTCCAGCCACTACTCAAAGAGGGGACTTACCGCCACTATTGTGGCGTGCCCTGCACGGGGTTGCGACAGTCGCTCTCTCCATGCCACCATGAGATCGCACCGGTCTGTCCGCTGTCCGGTTTCCCCCCGGTGTAGTGCCTCCGCGCGCCACTCAAACAGGCGCGCGAGCACAATCGCCTTCAGATCCCACGGTGGAAATCCGGCAAGGAGGCTCGCTGCCTCGCCGGAGATCGTGCGGTAGCCCCGGATCAGCCTAATAGCTACTACCTTTTGGGTTTAGTTATAGTATTATGATATAATTCGCAAACACGGTTATTTTTAGCTTTTTAGTGCGTAGGTCCCGTCTTAAATACAAGCTTTAGTTCCACATAACGCTATAGTGTTAAATACTATCTAAATTATGCTTTAGTTTAAAACCAATTCAGAAATCATATGCATCATCGCCTAGGGGATACAGAGGATACTTGATCTGATGATTATGACTAGGTGAGGGGAGGGGAGGGGGTACGGGCACCCTGCTCTCACTCGCCTGCCTACCCTGGCGAAACCCATACTTATACATGTGATTGCAGCAATCACGGCAGATTTGCTGTCATTTATTGAAGAGTTCCGTTGTATATCACTGAAGATCTATCACCAAATTAAAATACAATCACCTCAAAAAACTGCGATGACCTTCCAAATCATAGTGCATAGCGTTTTTTGTTCATTTGTCTTCGACAACCTCTAAAATTATATCATCAACGTAGACGAAGTCAATCTAATACGCATTATTAAAGATAACTCAAAAACTACTGGCCGGATCTTGATATTTTTTTTATGGGACCAAACGACAACCACCAGCTTTCGAATAAAAAAAGAATCATCAAAATCGGTTTACCCAGACCAGAGTTATGAGGTAACAAACACAAAAAAAAAAATAAAAAAAATAAATACAGTCGAATTGAGAACCTCCTCCTTTTTTGAAGTCGGTTAAAAAACAGCCTGTAATGATTTTCAAAGATTTAAAATTGACTGACGAGGCCAACGGCTTAACTTAAATTGACCTTTATTGAGTTATTACCAAAATTATGAGAGCTTCAATTCAATTCACAATGTTTCCTCCAGTAAATATATTTTTGAACATAATCCTAATTGGCAGGAAAATAACTGATCACAGCCATTTTGCTACAATTTGAGCACATTTTTGCCTACCTACATTTATTTACTACAGCCACTGATATAATGGCTGGTGATTAATTTGATTTTTCTAAAAAAAGAATATATGTTATTTTTATGTTTCGTAATATTATAAGTTTCAGAATATTAAGTTAGTAATAGCATAAAACAATAAAATACATCATGTCAAAAAAGAATATATTTAATATTTGGAATAAAATGTAATTAAATGAACAATTACGTAATTACAATTTGAAATGAATTTGAAAACAAAAAATTGGAAAGAAATATTCAGGCAAGGATAAAATTCCATTACATTACGCTGTAATCCCCAGAGTGCTGTCATGTGTGTGAGGGGGCAGAAGTGTTAAATAGTATAACAACCTTTCGCCAGTTATATCGAAGCCAAATCCGGAGGCACAAATCCAACCTCTGTAGCTGCCAACAAAGCAGTCTCATAGAGGAATATTCAGATATTAGTTCCATACATTAATTTAAAATCACTCGGGTCGATCTTTAGGTTAAGCCACGCCTGCCTAGGTTGGTTTGTGGATTGGTGACCGTTACATACCGAGTTTCCTCCGTGCCTCGGAAAGCACGTTAAGCCGTTGGTTCCGGCTGTCATTTGTAGATATTTGAGAGTTGTTACAGGTAGTCAGTGCCCCGAAATCTGCCAATCAGTCTTATCAAGGGGTATCTTATTACCCTATACTATCTGGATTATGGAGATCAGAAAGGCAGTCGCTCCATATAAAATACTGGTATCCAGCTGCATCCAGTAAGACTGGAAGCCGACCCCAACATAGATGGGTAAAGGCTAGGCAGATGATGGTGATGACATTAGTTTTAAAACAAATTAAACATAATTTAAATTTATAGACCTCTTGTGAAAATGTTTTAAATTGGTAATGGGAAATGGGACTGGTATTCTCTAACACAGGTTACTTTGTAATCTAGCTAAGATGCCAGTTGCGATCCGTACTGTAACTATTAAACCACAATCACTGTAAATTGCAATTGTGTAATTTTAGGGTTTTATACTAATCCTTACTAATACTTTTTTTTTTTATTTTTTTTTTTTTTGTGTTTGTTACCTCATAACTCTGGTCTGGATGAACAGATTTTGATGATTCTTTTTTTATTCGAAAGCTGGTGGTTGTCGTTTGGTCCCATAAAAAAAATATCAAGATCCGGCCAGTAGTTTTTGAGTTATCTTTAATAATGCGTATTAGATTGACTTCGTCTACGTTGATGATATAATTTTAGAGGTTGTCGAAGACAAATGAACAAAAAACGCTATGCACTATGATTTGGAAGGTCATCGCAGGTGATTGTATTTTAATTTGGTGATAGATCTTCAGTGATATACAACGGAACTCTTCAATAAATGACCGCAAATCTGCCGTGATTGCTGCAATCACATGTATAAGTATGGGTTTCGCCAGGGTAGGCAGGCGAGTGGGAGCAGGGTGCCCGTACCCCCTCCCCTCCCCTCACCCAGTCATTAAGAAACATAATCAATCATTAGATCAAGTATCAGCTGTACCCCCAAGCCAAAAATGATGCATATGATTTCTGAATTGGTTTTAAACTAAAGCATAATTTAGATAGTATTAAATACTATAGCGTGATGTGGAACTAAGGCACTTGTCTCACCGGCAACGATTAACGAGTAACGAGTTGAGCTAGAACTAGAAACGAGTTAGCGAGACGTGGGGAGCAAGTGCGTAGTTCCGATATTTGTGTAGCTCGGCTATAAGCGAGTGTGCGAGTGAGGCGGGCGATTACTCGCATCACTCGCTCGCGGCAGTCAAGCGTACAGTCAGTCTTGCGGCCTCATCCGCGACCAAATGACATGACCACTGGTTGCTCTCTCGGCGTGATTTCTAATCGCTTGGCGAGTATCGCCGAGTGAGTGTTATCTTTCATAGCTCTTGTCGCTCAGCGACAAACTAGTGAAGCGAGTGCTCGCCGGCAGTGTGAACAGTCAGCGATCAACTGTTTGTATATGCATCTCTTTTATTCACACGGAAAGTATTCTATTGTACGTTTCTTGAGCGAGAAAATAGCCGATAGTTAGTCGTTTTCTCGTCGTTGGTGAGACAACTGCCTAAAGCTTGTATTTAAGACGGGACCTACGCACTAAAAAGCTAAAAATAACCGTGTTTGCGAATTATATCATAATACTATAACTAAAAATGCTGAAATAAAAAACTTTTTTGCAAAAAATAAAACCGACTTCCAAAAAAAAAAGTGGAAAATAACTTTATTTCCGGAAGTCGGTGGCAAAAAAGTCAACGAAACCAACAAAACATACAGTCGAATTGAGAACCTCCTCCTTTTTTGAAGTCGGTTAATTATAAAAGCGAAAATGAGTTTGTTTGTTTGTTACGTCTTCACGCCTAAATGGCCAAAACGATTTTGATGAATTTTGGTACAGAGATAGTTGGGGCCTTAAAGTTAGCGTAAGCCCAAAGTAACTATGCCACGCGTCGACGTCGCGGGCGGAAGCAAGTATATAAATAAAAAATAGAATAAGCACCAAATCATACTTTCCTACCAACACAATTCTATCAAAGCCCGCACACCCATTCACACGCACGCTTCATTTCACACACACATATATATAAAAGTATCCCGGGGACTCAGTACAAAAGTCTGGCAGCATTGCCTCTATTAGCAAATACCCGGTATAGTAGTTCAGAGTCGGATTAAGACCCAGCGACCTTATTTAATAACCCGACGCAGTCAATAAGCCAACGAAATGAAATCGTAAATCCCACCCGAAGGGCATGATATATCGGAGGGTATTTAATTTGAATCCCAAAATATGACTATTGTCCAACTATCCTTGGGAATATTTATTGTATTATTGTTTGAGGAAAAGAAGATGTATATAAGGTACTGAGAATGATTATTCCCTCCCTAGCCATATCCGAAACTTGTTAACTTTGTCGTTTTAATAGCGCTATACAGTGGTTTTAAACTCAAGGTAGTCTGCACTAATACTATACCAATGCAATTTCCACACAAATGAAAAAAAATATTAGCTACATTCATCATCTGCCTAGCGTTTTCCCAACTATGAGATGTCAGTGAAGCAGAGCGGCCACCGCCTTCCGGGGTTGTGGGTTGTTTGAAAAAGATACCGTGGCTCCGGTACAATAAAATAATAGTAAAAAATAATAGGCAATAGAAGGAACATAGGTGGGTTTTAGTCAATATAAATCTGACACTCCCCCCGCTCCGCGCAGAGCGGGGAAGTTATTTGATGATATCCCACCAGCAAAAAATAAAGGCTAACAAGCAGTATGCCAGTTCGTTCCACGAAGGCAGTCTTATATGTGGCTTCAGGTTTCTCAATACAATTTATATCAGCATCTCCTTGCAATGGCATTTACCTTAAATTCTTTCTTTTTCACTCAAATAATACAGTGTACATGAACGTGTTTGAACAAATTCTCGAAATATACGAAGAAATATTACAATGGCTGCGATCAAAGACGACTTTAACGGAAATAGAATTTCCTTTTAAGAATTGTATCTGATGCTGTTTATTGAGTGACGACATGGAGTTTTTCATTGGATATAACATCAGGATTTACTATAGCATCTTCTTTACTAAAAGATGGACTGCAGTTCCCGAACGGTTAACATAGGTGTATCTTCAGGTCTGTGGACGGTGAGCAATGAGTAGCTCACCGTAAGATAAGATAAGATTTTTATTTCGCAAATATGGGTACAAGTACAGGTGTTACAATAAATAAAGAACAGCCATATTTTGCTAATAACAAGGCATGCAAAAGTACAGAGTTTTAACCATTATTACAATACAAGAAAAAAAATGTGATAAGCATTTACATAAATTAATAAAACATGTCTTTAATGTCAATTCATTCAAAAGTAAAATAATTCTAATTCATCAGTCACTCACATAATTAATATCTCTTTTTTAATAATTAAAATACATTCTACATCACATTCAAATAATGTCCTTATCCAACAGAAAATCTACCGTCTAATCTAACCGTCTGTCCGTTAAGTTGCGACAGGCCGTGTCGATCGCGTGTTCGTGTTCCACGTGCGCCTCAATGTGGCGCCTCAAAGCAGAGGCGCCTGCCAGGGCCACTGCCTGCCGATAAATAAACTCTCCAGTAAATAACTTACCCTAGAGCGGGGAAAGTTAATTGATGATTTCCAATTCGCAAAAATACACCTACGTTTCGCCAGTTTATAGGGAACTAAACTATCAACCGGGTACAGCCGACTCTGTAGAGTTACTGAGAAATCTCTTATGGAAAATTCAAACCAAACAATTTTTTCTACCCGGGAATCGCACCTAGGACCTCACGCTCAGCAGTCACAATTACGGTCATTACACCAGCATAAAAGGTTGCTCTCTGAAATCAAACTCAAACTCAAAGCATTTATTTCAATTAGACCATTAAACTCACTTTTGAATGTCAAGAAACAAAAAAATAGGCTACAGTCGCAGTCGCATTTCAAAATAATTTGTTAAAGTACTGTAGTTGCCCATTTCAAAGTGTTAATCTCTATGGACAAGAATGAGCAAGAAACTCTATGGATACTCTTTTAAATCATAATAATTTTACACTAATATTTAATACACATAATCCTACTAGTATTATAATCCTACTTATAATAATATTATAAATGTGTGTGAGGATGGATGTATAGATGTTTGTTACTCTTTCACGTCAAAACAGCTTAAAGGATCTTGATAAAATTTGGAGCAGGGTTAGATTATAGTCTGGAATAACACGTAGGCCCCTTTTTCGATCATCACGCGGGCAAAGCCGCGGGCGCCTGCTAGTAAAAACTAAGTAAAACCAGTTTTTGCTTTTTCAAATTTAATTTAAACAATTACTACCAAATCGTTTCGTGATATCAACTCAAATACATCGGTTTATTTAATTGATGAGAAAACCGATGAATAGATATTGGAAAAGAAATCGAACATTAATTTATTTTTTAATCCCTAATTGACAAATACATTACGTCGACCTCATTGATGGGGAAACATTTCACTTCAATGAGCATTAAAAATATAAAGCCGATTCGTCCTATATGACGTAAGTCAGCGAGGTTCCGTACTTTCCTTTCTCAGTAAAACTGGCTTGAATATCCACGGAGAAATTCACATTCAAAATTATATATAGAAAGAGCCAGTCATTGGGAGGCAATATGAACCCGCTGGAGCACTCAGTCAGATTGGAGGCATTCTCAGGGCTTTCGTGTAGCGATCGGAAGCTTTCAAGATTTCCGACATTTTTCGCTCGAATAATATCGTCTACGGCGAGATCTAGGCTACCGTCTACTTTTATTCTAATGTTTCTACTGTTTTGTGAATACAATGAAATTTGAGATATATTATCTGCTATTGCTTTTTTTATGTTCGTAATTGAGTGAACCGAGTAATAGATCCGTTTCGTACATTTAACGTAGTCCGTAAAATTAAAAAAAAATATTTTCCTGCAACGACTTACACAGCGCAGCCGGGTAAATAACACCAAAATACCGGCCAAGTGCGAGTCGAACGCGCACACCGAGGGTTCCGTACAAACTTGTGACACAAACGGCCGTATCGTTTGACTACGTAAACTTAGACATAAATATGATTTTTTTAAAACATCTAATTGACAACAGACTTGAGTATATGATTTTAATTTCCCAAAATAAACGGTCTTGACAAACAGACAGACTGACAACAAAATAAACGACACGGTAGGCGCAGTGGTTGAGAGATCGAATGCTGTGTGTACAGGTAGTTGTTCCGGGTCTGGCTGTTAGTCTATGTCAGTTTAAATGTTTGTATATGCACCCACTATACAGGAAAAATTCCAAGTGTGGGGCAACGTTTAAAAAAACATACACAAGAACATCATGTTTTTATTTTGGTGCAACAAAATAACTTCCAAATATAAAAGGTGTTGTTTTTCTGCATCACAAACACAACTATCCTTTCTAGCCGAACACAATGCGAGGCTACAAAGTAAGACCATTACACAAACTATGACAGCACACGATTCGCCTAATCGGTCAATGAACCCGCGGCACGCGATTCCACTAAAACTTCCGGGTCATACATTACACCCTTTTAGTAGGAATCGTCACATTCTTTTTCATTAAAAACTGTATAACGAAAATGTGTTTTAATCCATTTCGTCGTGAAAAATGGTAGAGGGGTTTGTGAATAATAACAATTGCTCGAGACGATCTTTAGGTTAAGCTGCGCTTGTCTAGGTTGGTCTGTGGATAAGTGGTCAACTTTTACATAATCAGTCGCGCGTGCGCAGTCGTTACCTGCGGTCGTGTTATAGTGGATGCGCTCCCCGTGCGCTATTGTTGACATAATGACAAGTACGATAAAGTGTGTATCTTGTAATATAGTTATTGACGAGCTTCTAGCTTATGTTCAAAATAAAATATCGATTGCCGATGAGGCAAGTTTGGTGAAGATATGTGCATCGGCATTCTCGAGTGAACAAATCCAAAAATCAAATACATTACTGATTGAATCACTATCATCTGAGGTGCGAAGAACCGTCCGTAAAGGGAAAGGCAAAGATAATCGTGTCTTGAACGATATTATAGCTATTTTCAAAACAACGGAACCTGATTTGCTGCCGGTATTTGTGGCCCGGGATCTTGAGAAATTACCACCTATCACTTTTGACCATTTGGATGTCTCCAAGCTCCTTAAGGACTTGGTCCTAGTACAGACTGAAATTAACAACATCAAGTCTACATATGTGACGCAAAGTGAGCTACAAAACCTTAAAGCAGTTTGCGAAATGAACTGTTCGGCCCTACCGAAACCTAATGGAAACACTAAAAGAGGTGCACAGTATGATAAATCTAGTACAAGCGATGGACAAATGTTCAATTCAAAAAGCAATACGGTTGAAAACGAAAACATATTTTTGAATACCGACACAAGTCTAGCTGAGGGTAGTTCAGAAATACTTCTTCAAACGTCGGCTAGCCGTTGCGAAGAAACAATTCACGCGCTTAGCGACGAATGCATGAACGATGCGTCATCGTTACCGTTATCTATTACCACTGCTCATGGGCCGAGCGAACAGCTGAGTGAAGAGATGACTCATGTACAGTCGTCCTTACAGCGAGATCAATATGCGTGCGTTGCAGCTATGAAATCGAATGATGGTTTTATATTGGTGCAGAATAAAAAGCGTAAAGTCAAGGATAGACTTAAAGGAAACATGGGTAGCGTTATAGTCGAGTCTGCAGACAAATTCCGACAGGCTGATAGGAAAACACCCGTGTTTATCACAAACGTTCACAAGGACACGTTAGAATCGGACATTACGACCTATTTGCAAAAGAAAACAGGTGAAAAGGTGAATCTTGAAAAAATAAATATCAAACGGCAATGTGAGCATAATGCATATAAGTTCTTTGTGCCACATAGTAAGCTGCAGATGTTTTTAGATCATACTTTATGGCCCCAAGGAATAATTTTTCGGCGTTTTGTCAACTATAAACCAAAACGTATTTTTACTGAGAACGTATCTAACGGAACAATAAGTGGCGTAAAAGAAAGACACAATGTTGAGTGATATCTACAAATTAGTCACTTTTAACTGTAAAAATGTGAAGCGCTCGGTACAGAGTATTCGTGATTTATGTAATCATTGCGATTTGATTGCACTGCAGGAAACGTGGTTGTTGCCGGATGAAATCTCATTTCTTAACACTATCAGTGATGAGTTCAGCTACACAGGTGTATCTGCGGTGGACACGTCAGGGGGAATATTACGCGGACGACCGTACGGTGGTGTTGCTCTCTTGTGGCGGCGTAGTATTTTTTATAATGTTACAACTATTGAGTGCGATAACCCTCGGTTGTGTGCAATAAAAATAGTGCTACAGGAAAGGTGTTTTCTAGTTTTTAGTGTTTATATGCCCACAGACTCAGCGGCAAATTTAACGGAGTTCACGGATATAATGAGCTCGGTGAGTGCAATTGTTGATAACTGTAGTGTAGAAAACGTTTACATCCTGGGAGACTTTAATGCTCATCCGTCTGAACAATTTTTTGATGAAATGTCTCAGTATTGTAATGAACAAAATTGGAAATGTATTGACGTAGAAATATTAGGAATGGGTTCGAGCACGTACACGTTTCTAAGTGAAGTCTACGGGTCTAAAAGGTGGCTTGACCATTGTTTAGTAACGGCAGCGGCCCTGAAGTCAGTTAGGAACGTGTATGTCCTACATGACGTTTTATGGTCTGATCATTTTCCCCTAGTCATCGAATGTTGTTTTAATACAATTTTACCAAAGAAACCTGTGAATTGTGTAATCTCGAATGGAATTCTGTGGGGTGATAGAAATCCATGTCAAATAAATAGCTATCAAAAAGAATGTCATGAGAAATTACGTTTAATTGACTTCCCTCAGGAATTAAGCAAGTGTTGTGATTATGTTTGTAACAACCCTAGTCACAGGAATGTAATTGATATATTTTATTCACAAATTGTACACGCCTTAAGCGAAGCAGCACTAGTGGGAAGGGTTGATAGCAACAGAACGTCTAGAAGAATTGTAGGATGGAATACCCATGTTGTTGATGCTCACAGGCATGCTCGGGAGAAATTTTTGCGGTGGGATCTGAATGGAAAGCCTACGTCTGGGAATTTGTATATTGAAATGCGCGAAAGTAGAAAAATCTTTAAGTCACGTGTCAAATGGTGTCAAGATCATAAAGATCAGCTGAAAATGGATGTCTTGGCGTCGTGTCATGCTAAACACGATTTTAAAAGCTTTTGGAAGCAGACTAATAGGTTGCAGAGCAAAGCGGGTGTGCCTGTGAGCGTCGACGGCGTGAGTGATTCAAAAGAAATTGCCAACCTTTTTAAAAAACGGTTTTTTGTAAAATCGCCACTAGGGCCGTCACATATGGGGTTGGATGTTCAACCCGGAGTGGCACTACAGGTCAAATTTCACGCTACCGAGATAGCTAAAATTATAAAATCTATGACGCGAGGTAAGTCCCCTGGCCACGATGGGTTAAGCATTGAACACCTTCAATATGCGGGTCCACATCTGTCGAGGGTCCTTGCTATGTTGTACAGCTTTTGTGTGAATCATAGTTACATGCCAGATGAGATGACGCGTACAGTTGTTGTGCCCATTGTTAAAAACAAAACTGGGGACCTCGCAGACAGTAGCAATTATAGACCGATTTCACTCGCCACGGTAATGTCAAAGGTGTTTGACAGTGTGCTTAATGCTCAGTTGAACTCTGTCATCAGCCTTAACGACAACCAGTTCGGATTTCGTTCTGGGCTGTCAACGGAGGCTGCAGTGCTGGGTCTTAAGCATACTGTCACGTATTACACTCAGAGAGGAACGCCCGTTTACGCCTGCTTTTTGGACCTTTCTAGGGCATTTGATCTGGTTTCCTACAATAAGTTGTGGCAAAAATTGGAAAACACTAACTTGCCAAAAGAACTCCTTAACATCTTTAAATATTGGTATGGAAGCCAGATCAACAATGTGCGATGGAATGGAGAGCTGTCTGAACCATATAGGTTGGAGTGCGGGGTGAGGCAGGGGGGGTTAAGTTCACCTACGCTCTTTAACCTTTATGTGAATGAGCTGATTGAGGAACTTGGCAGCACCAGAGTCGGTTGCTATGTAGATGGTGTCTGCCTCAATAATATTAGTTACGCAGACGATATGGTGCTGTTAAGTGCGTCGGTCTGTGGGTTGAGAAAACTTGTGGCCCATTGTGAAAGATACGCAGAACAACATGGCCTGATGTACAATTCTAAAAAGTCTGAAATCATGGTTTTCGAGGTTGGGGGAAAAAACACTAGTGCTGTACCACCTGTTGCACTCAATGAAATGCCATTAAAGAGAGTGTATAAGGTTAAATATCTGGGCCACTTATTGACCCCCAACCTCCACGACGATGACGACATTGAACGGGAGCGGAGAGCGTTATCGATTCGAGCGAACATGCTGGCCCGTAGGTTTGCACGTTGTTCCCTTCAGGTGAAGATCACACTCTTCCGAGCTTACTGTACTTCTTTCTACACGTGTAGCCTTTGGGCCAGATATACTCAAAAGTCGTACAGCGCTCTCCGCGTTCAATACAATAATGCGTTTAGGGTACTGGTGGGGCTGCCTCGCTTCTGTAGCGCATCGGGGATGTTTGCTGACGCACACGTAGATTGCTTTTATGCGACCATGCGAAAGAGGTGTGCTTCTCTGGTGCGCAGGGTGCGGGCCAGCTCCAACAGTGTCCTGAGTATGATTGCTGGGCGTCTGGATTGCTCATACGTAAATCGTTGTTGTGCCGTCTCGCATGGGGTGAAGCAGCGGTAACTCGTGTGAGTTGATTAATTATTTTTAAGTAAATTAAATTGTGAAACGTTACTAACATAGTCTTAAGTATTACTAACATTATTGAGTCATGGTTACTCGAATAAAGAATTTATTATTATTATTATATAATAATTTTTTTAACTTTGCCCCACACCAAGAATTTCTCCTGTATCTTGGGCGCGTTTACAAACATTTAAACTCACATATACAAACAGCCAGACCCGGAATAACTATCTGTAGGACATACAAATATATGTTCCGTGCGGGAATCGAACCCGCAACATGCAGAGCAGCAGTCGATCGCTCATCCACCAAACGTGTTGTCATACATTCCGAGTTTCCTACATGCTCTTAACAGCACGTTGAGTTGTTGGTCCCGGCTGTCATTTGTGGATCTTTGACAGTCGTTACAGATAGTCAGTGTCCCAAAACTAGTCGTATTATCTTTTACCCAATACTACCTGGACAGATAGGCGGTCGCTTCATGTAAAATACTGGTACTCGGCTGATGGGCGATGATATGATGGTCATGAAAAACGGTCATGCATGTTAAGAGCCATTTCACATTTTCGCCCAAATTTTTAAGACTTTGAGCTTCTCTATTACCATCTAAGTAATATCTAGAATTTATTGAATGAATACAAAATATAGATTAATCGTTTATAGTGTCGTTTAATGTAACACATTTACTAAAATCGGTTTGTTTAATTTATAATGACACATCTCCCACAACCATTTTACTGAAAAATTGCCGCAGAGTCTACTTCTGAGTCCTAAATCTATCAATAATACTTATAAATGAAACTAAACAAAATACATACAGGTTCAGACATATATTTAAATCGTCGTTTAATGAAATAGATTCCTGAATTATATTACCATTAATTAGTAAAAAAAATAATTCTTAGACCAATTTTTAACTTTTATTTTGTTTTTTTTACGTGTTTTTTGGTTTAAATACATAGTAATTATATAAATAAAATTATTCAGAAATAATCTATGTTCTTTGGGAAATCGAACCCTATAGTTATTTTGTAAATATTTGCATATAATTTGTCAAAATATCAATTTGAACATCAGTCTAAATTACAATAACATATAAATACTAATACAATACTAAAATAAAATTTACCAAATCATATTACGATTACGGCTCAAGATTGCTCTCGTGTTACACTGTTTATATTGCACGTGTGTGGCTCGCTACGCACACATAAACAATGACGCACTCTTTTGCCTAAACTCGAGCGCAATCATTTTGTGAAATGGCTCTTAAACTCAAACTTAATTTATTTCAATTAGAGCATTACAGGCACTTTACAAAATAACTTGTGAAACTGTACATTCCAAAGCGTTGATCTCTATAATGAAAAATGGGCAAGAAACTCCATGGGCACTCTTTTAGATCATTATTTAGTCATCCGTTCTTTTGACCGTCTTTCTGTCTATGGGTTTCGTTTTAATTGATGTGATTGTTAACTTTGATTTTGGGTTGTTTGCATCAAACTTTTAGCCACGACCTATATAATTATCTTTCTGCTAATACGTTTTCTTTTTACATAATTATGCATTTCATCCCTCCTTATCACATATCATAGTTATTATTTTGTTTATGAATTTTATTTTTATTTATTTTTTTATTCTTGTATAGATTCTCTTCTACCAATTCGTTGTGAATGAGTGGACATGGTTGGCCTTGTAGATTCTTAGACCCTTGTTAACTTTGGTTATTTATTATTTTATTTTACTTTCTGTAAAGTAAGCATTGACTTATTGTCGGGCCTACGCTGTCCTCTCATACTTAAGTACTAACGCTGTAACAACAACATTGTAAAACCAAATGATTTTAAAAGAGTAACCATGGAGTTTCTTGCCGGTTCTTCTCCATAGGAAACGACCAACCCGAACCGTGCATCTTTCTCGACGTTTTATAAGTGCCCATGTAGGCCTATGTGAAATAAAAATATTTTGATTTTGATTTTTTGACATACCAAGCTAAACAATAGCCTCTCAGTAGTACAAGTAGTACACTACTAAACAGTTCATTTCCAGTACCTACAGCATGGACAAACACAGTTGTATCGCTACGTGTTTTTCGATAACCAGCTCTCGTAAACTCGATACTATAAAGGAGGTTCGTGCTTTCTACTCACGTCATTTGTTTCTCAAGTTACTTTAATCCGAGGTTCATACTTTGTCAATTTAAAAAAAAAGCTGGTTAAACCATCATTTTTGAAATTAAGTATGTACTAGCTTTTGCCCGCGGCTTCGCTCGCGTTAAATTCGGTATAACACAGTACCTGCTACCTGCAGTTTTTGCTCTTGCGCCTTTTTGATTTGTAATAGCAACGCTAAGTTTCCGGTTTCTTCCCTCGTTCTCACACATATGCCACTTTAAAAAAAATATGCCTTTGTCTGTCTCCTGGTTTCCAACTATCCCTGTACCAAAATTCATCAAAATCGGTTTAGCCATTAAAGCGTGAAGATGTAACAAACAAACAAACTCACTTTCGCTTTTATAATATTAGTAAGGATTTGGACCGAAATTATTATCTAGTAATTTCGGTTCGTTCGGTACATTCACGACCAGTCGACCCCTTGATCGACTGGTCGTGAGCTGATGCTATGCTTGAGGTTCTGGATTCCATTCCCGGGTTGGGCAAAGAACAGTTTTAACAGTAGGAGACAAGCTGTCTGACTTTGTTCCTGGTTGTTGGCAATAAGCTCGTCCCTTATTATATGAACTAAAATATAACTGGTGAAATGTTTTTTATACAGCATACCTCTGCCTATCCTTTTGGGGATTATAGGTGTGATATTAATATTTATATATAAATAATAATAACATTATAATAATAATATATTAAATACTAGCTTTTGCCCGCGGCTTCGCTCGCGTTAAATTCGGGGTAACACAGTTCCCCTTGCGCCTTATCAATTTGTAATAGCAACGCTTAGTTTTCCCTTTTCTTTCCTCTTTCTCCCTCACATCCCACTTTTTTAACAAAAAAGTTAGCCTATGTCCGTCTCCTGGTTCCCAACTATCTCTGTACCAAAATTCATCAAAATCGGTTTAGCCATTAAAGCGTGAAGAGGTAACAAACAAACAAACAAACAAACTCACTTTCGCTTTTATAATATTAGTAAGGATTTACATATATTCATGTAATATCACACTTGACCTTTACAGATTAATTTAAGTCAATGTTTTTAGAACAGGCCATTATTAAAAAAAAAAACTATTAACTTTACGGTCCTTGCATTTTTTGAAGCAGTGTCGTTTGTAAAATCTGCAACTGTTTCCACGGTTATCTGACGCCTTCCCACGTAACGTGACAATAGCCAACTTTGCTCCCACTCGGCAAAAACTGTTGTCATGTGAAAAAGCTTTTTCTGTGTTACCCCTTAATTATACAATAAAAGTACCATAGACATATAAAACTGTGACCATACATGTATTAAAAGGAGACTTTTCTGACGTTTACTTTTTTTAAATGTTTTATTTAAATCCTTACTAATTTTATAAAAGCAAAAGTGAGTTTGTATATTTGTGTTTTACGTCTTTACGCCTAAATGGTAAAACCGATTTTAATGAATTTTAGTACAGGAATAGTTGGGACCCTTTGAATCATTCTATGTATTAAAAACAAACCGCATCTAAATCCGTTGCGTAGTTTTAAAAATCGAAGCATACATAGCGACAGACAGACAGCGGAAAGCGGTGTTATGTAGTCTCTGATCTGATCTTGCATGCTCAGATTGGTGTGTCAACACAAATTATCATTACTAATATTATAAAAGCGAATGTGAGTTGGTTTGTTACATCTTCACGCCTAAATGGCTAAATCGATATTAATGAATTTTGATACAGAAATAGTTGGGACCCTGGAAATAGTCATTTTCACATTGTCGGCTATTTTTTTCAAATATGAGAAATGAGGGAGGAAGAAAGAAGAAAAGGGAAAACTTAGCATGCATTGCTATTACAATAAATAAGGTGAAAGGGCAAAAATTACTGTTAGCAGGTACCTGCAAATCAGGAAAAAGAACTGTGTTACCCCGAATTTAACGCGAGCGAAGCCGCAGGTAAAAACTAGGAACAAATAAATTATCTTTATCTTTAGTAAAATAAGCTTCAAGTCAAATCCACACACCACAACTTACTTTATTAAGTAAAACATACAGAATTTCATTCCCATCCACCGCGATTTTCAATGAATTAAATAAATTCTCTATTAGCACATATAAATTTACACTGCCTCTAATTAAAACTCGATAATTATGCAAATTGATTCCCACAGCGGAAAGCCACTGGGACATGCCGACCTAAAATAATTCGAATGGAAAAAAAAACCTCCATGTCTGGTCTTCAATCACGAGAGAAAATTTGACGCGTCACCAATAAAGGTCTATTTTATTATTCACTTAGAAACTTTTAACGAGAAAAGTTGATGTTTAAGATTTTCGACTTTTTAGTAGGCATTGCTTTGTTGAGTAAAAAAACATGGAGTTGTGGGGTTTATAGAACTCGTCATTTTGAGTGTTTCAAGAAGGTTAAGAAGATAATGATTTTTTGTTATCTTTTATGAATGCCATTTATGTTTAAAAAAAAAAAGTACGAGGTACCTTCTACGATTTTTTAAAACATATTTGAGACACGATAAACTGAATCAAAACATTGAAAATAAACCATGTATGTAAACGTAATAACGTAATAAGGCTTTTTCCACATGGCGTGTCTACAAAAATTATAATCATTATTAATTCTAACGTTAATAATTAATTAATCTCCAGGGTCTCTAAGCCTGTAAACGCACGCTGCTTATTTAATAGGCTTATAAAACTAAAATTGTTAATTTATTTAAATTAATCTGAAACAGCTATTGCAACGAATCCTACAAATATTATAAAAGCAAAAGTTTGTGAGGATGTATGTAAGTATGTTTGTTGCTCTTTCACGCAAAAACTACTCAATGGATTTTGATGCAACTTCAGAATAATATCGCTAACCTAACGGAATAACACATAGACTACAATTCATAAAGAAATATTGTATACTAGCTTGCTAGAACTTTCTGATGGATATAATTACACTTTTCCCAACCTGATAAAAAAAGAAGTTGTGTTATAATAATCTTAGAATTAAAAGAGCTATGGACATTATGTCCATAGTTCTTTGACGATTGAAAAATAATGAGGTGGTTTAAGAAATTATGTTTCTTATTGCTGGGTGGTAAAGTTTAAATTTGCTTTAAGCTCTAGGTTAGTAGAATATCAATTTGTGGTGGTACTTTTATTGGGTCACGTTAGTTTCTGTAGGTCGTTATAGGTTGGTGGACACGAAATGGGCGTGCACTCCTGAAGTTATATTGCAAGTAATGTTACTGATATAAGTGGATTTAAATTACGCTTAAGGGAGATTTATTGAGTTCCAGGTGGATTGCCAGAATGTCTTGGGTTTTTAGTTGTAAGAGGTAATGGCTTCTCAAATAGGTTCGGCTTTGGGTTTATAGAAAGCTGTATAGGTCATGGAATCTAGATTGTAGGTTTAAACGATTACTTGATCTAGGCTACAACTATACGTTTATGTGTCTATCATTTTTTTGCGGATGGGAAATCATCAAATAACTTCCCCCGCTCTGGGCGGAGTGGGGGGGAGGGTCAGACTTGTACTGACTAAAACCCACCCATGTTCCTTCTATTGCTTTTTATGATCCGGGGCCGCGGTGTCTCTTTCGAACAACCCGGAACCCCGGCAGAAACTACCCGCAACCAGGCTGGTCTATCTTAACGCTGTCTGTTCGCTTAAATCTTATACACTACAAGTTGTTTTCAGTAATAGATACAGTGAATCAAGAGGGATTTATATAGATAGGTAGTATAAGTATCTTCATTGCACCCGTGTCAAGTCGGGGTACGTACATATCTAGCTCGTAGCTTATTTTTTTTTTAATAATTAAGTATTTGAGGTTAAGCTGCACTTGCCTAGGTTAGTCTGTAGATGGGTGAACACTCGTTACAGGGCTTTTTTTTTTTTTTTTTTTTTCGGGTGGGAAATCATCCAATGACTTCCCCCGCTCTGGGCGGAGCGGGGGGGCATGTCAGACTTGTACTGACTAAAACCCACCCATGTTCCTTCTATTGCCCTTTACGTTCCGAGGCCGCGGTATCTCTTTCGAACAACCCGCAACCCCGGCAGGCGGAGGCTCTGGCAAGCCCCTCTGCTTAACTGACGCTCTTTGAGGCGCGCGTGAAACACGAACGCGCCGTCGACACGGCCTGTCGTCAATCGACGGACGGACGGTGAACTACCCATTGCTCACCGCCCACAGGCCCGCATCTACGGTGGCCGGAAGTCGTCTCGCGGCGCCCGGCGCCATGGGCGTCTCCCGCGGCGGCTGGGTTGGGCAGATGTTCTCTCCCTCAAACGCCCGGCCACCTCCTTTGCTAGCATTACTGCTTCGCAGAAGGTGGTGACCGCTTCCCATTCCCTCTCGCTCCGGACCATGGCCTGAACCAGGGCCGGACGCGAGAGATCGCCGCCGCCGATCGCCTCCACGAGGGCACGGCGGTGCTCCGCCCAAGCTGGGCAGACCGCCACTGTGTGCTCCACCGTGTCCTCCGGGCGATCGTCACAATGGTGACACCCGGGCGCTTCCTCCCGCCCGATGATGTGCAGGAACCTCCCGAAACTTCCGTGTCCGGTGAGGACCTGCGTCAGGCGGTAGGTGAGGACGCCATGACGCCTCTCCAGCCACTCCTCAAAGAGGGGACTTACCGCCGCTATTGTGGCGTGCCCTGCACGGGGTTGCGACAGTCGCTCTCTCCATGCCACCATGAGATCGCACCGGAGGTCTGCCCGCCGAGCGGCAACTTGCCGTGGCAGCGGGTTTTCCCCCCGGTGTAGTGCCTCCGCGCGCCACTCAAACAGGCGCGCGAGGACTATCGCCTCCAGATCCCACGGTGGCAGTCCGGCAAGGAGGCTCGCTGCCTCGCCGGAGATCGTGCGGTAGCCCCGGACAAGCCGTATGGCCACCACCTTTTGGGGCGCGTTCAGGTAGTGGGCGGCGCGCCGCCCTAAAGAACGCGCCCATACCGGGGCCCCGTAAAGGGCCATGGACCGCACGACTCCGGCATAGAGCCTACGGCAGGAGGCGTTTGGCCCCTTCAGATTGGGCAGGAGCCGCTTGAAAGCAGCCCCCGTCCGCTCGAGCTTGGGAGCCAAACGTCGGAAGTGTTCGACGAAGTTCCACCGGCTGTCGAGGACGATTCCCAGGTACTTCATCGTCGACCCGACGCCGATGCGAACCCCTCCTACTGTCAACTGGGATCCCGACGGTGGCGTGTTTCCGCGGCCATGAAAAACCATGGCCTCGGATTTGTGCAAGGCCACCTCGAGACCCAGTAGCCGGATCCTCTCCGCGACTATCAAATTCAAATTCAAATTCAAATATTTTTATTTGTAGAACATAGGTAAAAAGAAAGTACAGATGTCAATATTAATAATGAACGCTATGTCCTGCCGTCAACGGCGTACAAATATTCTAATAAAATTACAATTGCATATAAATAATTGTTAAAAATCGTCAAACATTCAAAATTAATAACTCAAATAAGTAAAAACTATATAAAAAGAAATAACAATAATAATGTCCAACTCAAAATTAAAATACCAATAAATTAACGAAACAGCAAAAACATTGAAATATTAAAATACAAATAGTTTAAGTCATAAATTCATAATTTACAATTAAATAAAATTACACAATAAATGAAAAATAAATCATTTAGAATTTAATTTCAAATTACGTCTATAATAAAATGTCATAAGTAGATTATAATAAATATCATTAAAATTAGTCAATTTTTTTCTCCGTTAGGAACTCAGTTACATTGTAGTACGTTTTATCTATTAAAAAATTACGCAGTCTACTTTTAAATTGCGCCGTATTTAAATCCTTCCAACTTCTTGGTAATTTGTTGAAAATTATTGGGGCCATGCAGTAAACACTCTTGCGCATCAATGTGGTTTGGCATGATACTTGACAGAGCTTACTATTGTCGCGCCTATTCCTTGGGAATACATCAGCAAGGCGTTCAAAACGGTTTGGATTTTGCTTTACAAACATCGCTACTTCTAAAATATAAATACACGGAAGTGTCAAGACATTGTATTGCTTAAAATAGGGCCTGCAGCTGTCTGTGGTTTTAAGTTTAAATAATGACCTGAGACATCTTTTTTGAGCCTTAAATGCTATGTCTCTGTCAGTTGAGTTCCCCCAAAAAATGATGCCGTAGCGCAGGTGAGATTCCACTATGCCGTAGTACGCTGTGAGACGTGTTTTGGTATCCACTATGGAGGATAATCTATATAAAACATATGCAGATGAACTCAGTTTTTTACACATCATCTCTATGTGTGCTTTCCAATTTAAGCTGGAATCTATTTGTAATCCCAAAAATTTTGTGACACTCGCTTCCTTTATATCGTCATTTTTGTAATGAATATGAAGATTAGTTACGACGGGAGTACGCTGTCTAAAGTGCATTATCTTTGTCTTATCTAAATTTATAATTAAATTATTCATGTCAAGCCATTTAATTAGTGAGTCAAGAGAATTATTAATGTCATTTTCATATGTTATTGCGCTTTTACAAGGGATCGTCACTGTGCTATCATCTGCAAACATGGTCATACGTTGTTCAAGGGACTTGGGCATGTCATTAACATACAATATAAACAAAAACGGGCCCATAACAGTCCCTTGTGGCACACCGTATGAGATTTTACGCTCTCGTGATCGTGCTATCTCTTCATGTTTTTTGGCTATATTGATGCGGCTAACTTCGGTTATTTGTGTTCTATTTCCTAAATACGATTTTATAAGTTCAAGCACGTTACCTCTAATACCGTAGGCTTCTAATTTGTTTAATAATGTATTGTAATGGACATAATCAAACGCCTGCGTCATATCACAGAATATAGCACATATGGGGGATCGTTTATCCATGTTTTTAATAATAGTAAGTAAAAAGTCAAAAATTGCCATATTAATGGTTCTGTGCTGTCTGAATCCTTTTTGTTCTTCACAGAGTATATTATTTTTTTCCATAAAATTATACATTTCTCTGTAGATATATTTCTCAAATATCTTTGAAATAACCGGTATGAGGGAAACTGGCCTATAATATTCCATCAACTCTCTATCTTCTTTTTTAAATAAAGGTTTAATTATAGAAGTTTTTAAACTATCTGGATAGATACCAGTACAAACAATGAGGTTGAGTATGTGACTTAGGTGGCCGCATATCTCGGTAGACACTGACTTCAGTATCGCAACCCCGCGTGTCATATTGTCGGCCGCCGCCTGGTGCGACCCCCCCTGAGCCAGAACGAGCGTGTCGTCAGCGTAACAAACCACACTGACGCCGCTGGGGAGGTCGGCGCGCAGCACCCAGTCGTAACCGATGTCCCACAGGAGCGGCCCCAAGACCGATCCCTGTGGGACACCGCACGACATCTCTCGCCGGTTCCACTCTCCAGAGCGACCGGGGTATATGACGGCCCTGTCCGTCAGATATGCCCCGACCACACGACGAAGATAGGTCGGCATCCGGTGGTATTGGAGTGCCTCCCTGATGCAGCTCCAAGGCATGGAGTTGAACGCGTTGGCGATGTCGAGAGACACCGCCACGACCACCCCACCCCTGGACACTGCAGCCCCCGTCGTGAGGGCTCTCACGCGCATGATGGCGTCCACCGTCGAGCGCCCCTTGCGGAAACCATACTGGTGTTCCGCAAGATCCGGCCCCGTCCCCACAAGGTGCCCGACGAGGCGGTTTGCAATTACTCTTTCAAAGAGCTTGCCCATCTCGTCGAGCAGCACAATGGGCCGGAATGCGGACGGAGAGTCCGCAGGGCGCCCCGGCTTCTGTATCAGGACCAGTTTCCCCGTCTTCCAACGAAGTTGGAACTGGCCTCTCTCCAAGCATGCGCTTAGGAGCCCTAGTAGTCGGGGCCCGAGAGCCTCCAGGGCCAGGACCCAGGCTTTGCCATGCAAGCCATCGGGTCCCGGGGCGGTGTTTTTGGCTTTCAGCCTGCCCACCGCCGCTCTCAGATCTACCCCAGTCACCTCCGGAACGTCGTCGTCGTCGTCGTTGTCCTCGTGGTCCGCTTGTGGCACCGCAAGCGGCGGAGCCATGGGCGGAGGAGCATGCTCCCCTCGCGATACCAGCAGGCCTGCGAGAGGAAATATATCGTTACAGGGCTAAGTTAATGACGACAAGAGAATAAAAAAAATTGTCAGTTTCAGCCATATTTTATCACGTGAGCATATACAAATATTTAATACAATCAACTTATAACAAAATTTGACACGGTTGGCGCAGTGGCTGAGCGATCGACTGCCGCACTGCGTGTCGCGTGTTCGATCCCCGCACGGAAAAAATATTTGTGTATGACCTACAGATAATTGTTTCGGGTCTGGCTGTTTGTGTATGTGAGTTTAAATGTTTGTCAACGCACCCACGATACAGAAGAAATCCTAGTGTTGTAGTGGTGAACGCAAAAGAAAAAGTCACGTATTTACTGTTTACAATTACAGTTTTAAATTATTACACAAAAAAGGAAAATGTGGGATTTTTTTTTTATTAAATTTACATAACCACTCAAGAAATGTCAACTTTTTTTTTACTCAGGAATACATTCAAATAAATCATAAAAATATTTCACATCCAGGGTTTTCGACTAACAAAAGCAAAAATCATCAAGCCATCAATCGGTCGTCTCTGACTTAAAATCTTGTTATAACCCAATCAACTTAATATTTCCTCTTACAAACGGGATCTTTTTCATTTCACCCCGTACACCCCATAATGCGATAACCCGTGTAAAACCCAAAAGGCTCGACATTATGATAAAACCATTTTTAACCATTTGTATGAGAAGCCACGCCCATACAACATGATTGATTACAAGGTACATTCAACAACAATAATAGACGTACGTAATTAAATGTAGATACTGATTAAAAATGTCACGCGAACCAAACATTTTTGTGTATTTGTTTTCATGCGTATTATGTTAAAATGTAATGTAAGTTATTTATGCTTGAAATTTACCAGTGAAAGGATTAATTGGCGTCTAGTTACAAGATTAATTTTACTACGGTCAGAAAAAAGCTAATCGAGTTTATTTTTAGGATTCCGTATGTCAAAAAGATAAAAGGGAACCATTATAGGATCACTGTGTTGTTCATCCGTCTGTCTATCAAGACCGTTTATCTTAGGAACGCGTAAAAGAATCGAGTTGAAATTAAAACCATATTATGCTTTAGACTGTAGTTCCATGAAACTGTGCAAAAATCGACCCTCTAAGTTTCCGCATTCAAAATAAATAGCCGTTTATGTATCAAGTTTTTTTTTAAATTTACATAAATACATTTCTAGCAATCTTACGTAATAAAGAAAATTCCAACCCCAGATCAAATTTTCTCATTCGATTTTGAACTTAACCTTCAACATTTTATGGTTTAAAATCATTTAAAGAAATTTTTAAATGTTTCCAATCAACTTTGAACCTAATGCTTTAGGGATAAAGCTGACAAATCTATTAAATAAATTGCCACCCGCCGCGCGCCGGCGCAGCGCCGCGAAACCTAGTCCTCTGGCTATCTTCATCGTCCTTAAGATTGTGATAGAACCGTGGTCTTTGGGGGATTCGCACCGTGCTAACTACGAAGGCAATTTACGTGCTATTTACAAACGTTACGTACCTGTAGGTATGTTACTGTTGCTAAAATTCCGTATTTCCTTGCAATTTTATTGATTGACGCATAATGACAAGAGATTCTAAAATCAATAAGACAGTGTTGTCTTTGAGTTTGCAGCTTTCTTAGTATCTAGTAGCTATTAAAAGTACTTGTGAAGGCTTTTAAGATGCAAGCACAATCATGATAATAAAATAAAAAAGGAAATCGTTCAATCGCAATAAGTACCTTCCGAGTATTAAATTGCTAAACATTTTCACTAAGGCGTTTGTCGTTTGGTAAAATAAAGTTCAGTTTATTTAAAAACCTGCTTTAAAAATAATTTGATTACAAGTATTTACAAGTAAGTTAAAAAGCACGAGTGTTATTGGTATAAGAAACCGATAAATTCTCAGCTAATTCTGTAGTAAGATCGAATGTGACGTTCCTGCTTACGTGCTTACTAAGCGCCTGTGAAAAGATGTATCGCACACATTTTTATGTGCGACAGATTACTTCCACACTTTTAATTACAAATTCTTTAGGCAGGATTCAATGATAACATAACATCCTGTAATCCCCGAAGGCTCAGGCAGGGGTGCACCGAATAGTACACCCACATTTCGCAAGTTATGTTTTATGTCTTTTTATTCATTTATTTACTTCATTTAATAAATTGTCATGTTTGTGTACGATAGCGCAATAAATGAATATTGTATTCTACCACATAAATGATAGTACTTTTATACTGATAAAGCAATTGGTGCAAAATTATTCCCTAACCATTCCAAAATATCAAACATGCTCAACGTTAATAATCAAGTTTTCACTTCTGCCGGCACTCCCGGAGTGCACCCCGTCTTTTTTTTTAATCACTAGTATCTAATTAATACTGGCATATACTTAAAAACAAAAGTAATTGATAACAAAAAAACATTACGATGAAACAAACACTTTAAATCTTTGTTCCCGGCTATAATTTGTAGATCTTTGACTGTCATTAAAGAAATTCAGTGGCCCAAAAGTAAGACAACCTGTCTAACCAAGGGCAGTACTAACTGGCTTGTGGAGTACGTAGTTTGTAAATCATTTTCATAGCAGTACCTGATGCGATCTTGCAGGCATGAGACTTTAATTTATCCAATTTAAATTTAAAAAACCACTTTTTTGTACTAGCTACTTTTAAATAAATAAATACGATCTGGAAAGCTATAATTGTAATTAAAGTCAACTGCGATTCCAATTGTCACTTATGGCGCAGAGAATCCTATTTTTAGTGACAGAGTATTGTTGTTGTATTCTAATTATTTTTTAATTAATAAACGTATTTATTATTAAAAACAAAATGACAAACTAAATCTACTAATTATTTATTCTTCTTTGCTCCTCACTATAATCCGCAATGCATTTAGCGACCAGAAAAAACAAAGAGTGAAAAACAAACACTGGCTCACTTAATAATTCCTTTTCTTTCATCTGCAGAGTGATGTGAATGAACTTTTGTGAAACATTGCTTAATATCGGACACTATTTCTTTGTTTTTAAATAATTTACTCTGACGTTATTAAAAATGTAGATTAAAAATGCAATATGCCTTTTTTTGCGGATGGAAAATTATCAAATAACTTCCTCCGCTCTGGGAGAACTAAAACCTACCCATGTTCCTTCTTTTGCCCTTTGTCTTCCGAGGCCGCGGTATCTATTTCGAACAACTCGCAACCCTGGCAGGCGGTGGCCCTGGCAGGCCCCTCTGCTTTGCTGACATCTCTTTGAGGCGCGCGTGGAACACGAATGCGCCGTCGACACGCCCTGTCGCCAATAGACGGACCGAAATGGTTTGCCATCTTTGGGAGTCCACCATTTCAAACTAACCATGCCCAATGTCAGTTCAATCGGAAACCGAAAATTGGGTTACTGGTTATTTAACTTCTAAGATTTAAATAATAAGCAGTTACAGGTGAAATAAATACACACATCAAAAGTATCTAGGGATCAACATATATTTTTGCAATAACTTTTCTCCTGATTGATATTAATTAAAATTTTCTTTAAGGATTCATCAAATAAAGTGTTTTCGTTTGTCACAGTAATGATAAACCAAGTCACCTTTGCATTAATAAAGAAATTTGCCATTTTCCTAATAAAGGGATTTTTGACATTTGAACCACTAACATTAAAGTTCGAAAAAAAGACTGAAATAACAGTTTTCTTTAAAATTTTATTGGGTAACTTAAACAATTAATAATCCGTGTTTCTACCGCGAACACTAACAACACAAGAACATCGGTTTGGCATACTTAAAATGAGTTCATCCAAATCACGCTGTGGAATGGCCGCCCATGTTCGTTGCAACAACAAAAAAGGTCTTCTTGCGACTGGATACCCTCCATATTCGGCAGAGCTCTTCTCTGTAGCATATCCCATGCATGCTCAATCGGGTTCAAGTCTGGCGAGTGAGCAGGCCAGGGCAGGACATTGATGTTAGCTGCGGCGAGAGTCTGTCTTACAACTCTTGCGGTGTGCGGTCGTGCATTATCATGCATTAACTGAAATAAGGGACCGATTTGCACTTGTAGAGGAACGATGACGTCTGATACAATCGTCTCAGCATAAATTTGAGCGTTGAGGTTGCCTCTGATCCAAATCAACTCAGTTCTTCCGCCGATCCAAATACCCGCCCATACCATGATGGTTCCACCACTATAAGGATGGACTTCCTGGCAGGATTTTAATCGCTGTTGGCGTCCAGGGGTTCTCCAGTGTCGTATACGTCTTGTATCCGGTCTCATACCAAAACGAGACTCATCAGAAAAGCACACGAAACGCCATTGTTCTTCTGCCCAATTTCTGTGTTCAAGAGCCCATTGATATCGAATCCTACGATTGTGCATTGCTATAGGTGGTACCCGTAGCGGTCTTCGGGAATGAAGGTTCACTTCATGCAAGCGGTTTCTGACTGTTTGGTCGCTAATTAAGTTCCCTGAAGAGTGATGAAGCTTCACGGCTAACATCATGGCGGTTATTGTTGGAGCTCTTCGAGTTAAGATTTGAATGTATCGGTCTTGTCTCCGTGTGGTGCAGCGATACCGTCCTCCATGGCGCTCAGCCACGGTACCAGTGCTTCGGTAACGTGTCCAAAGTCGACTGATAACACTCTGACTTGTATTTAGAGCTAAAGCTACAGTACGTTGCCGGGAACCAGCTTCTATCATTCCCACGGCTCTGAGCATTTCTTCCCTGCTTAAATGACGTCGCCGCTCCATAATAACGTTGGTTTTAATCAGTAGCACTAATAATGTCTTCAATGCGTTGTATGTTTTTATAGGGAAAATATTGACAGCTTATTTTCATCTTTTACTCGAATTTGATTGAGAGTTCCTGATTCAAATTATGAAATGCACCAAAAAGGATCCATATAAATTTATAAAATCATAAATTTATTACAAAGCCACATCTCAATCTCAAGAAATCCGCATAAAAATGCTTGATCCCTAGACACTTTTGATGTGTGTAATTCAAAAGCATTTAAAAAACTGTATAAGGTCCTTTTCCAGTTTATAACGAGGCCAGTATAGAGAGTACATCGTTTTTTTTTTGCGGATGGATAACCATCAAATAACTTAGCCCACTCTGGGTGAAGCGGGAGGGAGTGTCAGACATTTACTGACTAAAAGCCCACCCATTTTTCTTCTTGTGCCTTTTATGTTTTGGAGCCGCGGCACCTCTTTAGAACAGCCTGTAATCGCGGCGGTGGCCCTGGCAAGCCCCTCTGCTTTGCTGACATCTCCTTGATGCGCGCTTCATCTTGGCGTGAGTAGATAGATCCTTACTAATATTATAAAAGCGAAAGTGAGTTTGTTTGTTACCTCTTCACGCCTAAATGGCTAAACAGATATAAAAGAGATAGTTTACCCTGGAGACGGACATAGGCTATTTTTTTTTTGAAAAAAGAGTGAAAAATGAGGGAGAAAGAGGGAAAAAATTTGAAAACTTAGCATTGCCATTACAATAAATAAGGTGCTAGGGCAAAAACTACAGGTGGCAGGTACCTGCAAATCAGGAAAGGGGAACTGTCTTATCCCGAATTTAACGCGGGCGAAAGCTAGTCTCTTGTAATTAGTCACGGTGCAGGTTGTTACACTTGAGACAAAATAAATTCTCGTCAAACATAAACAATTTTATTCCTTGTATTACACAAACAAACTGTCACCAAATCCCCATGCGTTTAATCGCAGCGATTATCCGCAAATACGAAAACCACCTACAACAATACGGAGCCAACTTTTGTAATTGTTCTCGTTTTTGCATCAAAATGCGGAGGAAATGTTGATTTTGGCTTATCGTCTCTTTACACGCGAATTCTAAATGACGTTATAATACGTTATTTGAATAAGATTAGACGTTAGAAATTAAAGTAATGCTTCGTTTAGAGCCGTTCTCGAGATTCGGCTTATCTTTGTGAAGTTTAATTATTGGGTTTTAGTACCGCTGTTAATGACGTCACGAATGTTTTGGATCGCTGTTTTTTATGGGGAAGGAAGAAGAATATTGATGGTGTGAAATGGATTGCTGTTAAAATTCACCATTTTATTTTTATTTGTTTTACAATTTTTTTTTTTTTTATTATTTTAGAGTGTAATACTTTGAAAGGTAAAAGGGAACCCTTATAACAACAACTCGTTCTTTCTTCTTTCTTTCTATAAAAGGCTGTCTGTCAAGTCTCTTTTATTTCAAGAACGCGTTAAGGAATTAAGTTCGAATGAAAACCATATACTCAAGTCAGTGGTTTTGGCCTTGGCTTGCCTAATTGACTTTGATAGGTAAATTAATATAGATACGCTCACTTTACTGCGACATAATCAATAATCAAAGTAAATATTCCTCTTGCCTGTAAAAATTACAACTTTAATTGAAACTGAAATCTTATAAAGATAGCTAGCCCCTTTCAAAGAAATCTTATAAAGATGCTACCTCCCTGATCGGTGCCTCATTAATTAAACAGTGTTTATAAAGAGCTGCTCTTTTTAATAAAACTACGTGAAGCCGTCTTAGTAATTAACTTGCATAAATAAATTGACTGTGAACACAGGGTTGAAAGATTGGCTACCTTTTTTTTCTCCGGGAAAATTAAAGGTGAACAAACTACGTGAAAGTATTTTAAAGAACATCAACATCATTTAGAAATTTCTGCACTATATTATAATAAAATTATAATTGATTATAACTTTAGTTGAGATAAAGTCAATCATTAGTAATTCATTTGAAACGACTAGGTACCTATCTGACCTCCACAACCCATTTAGTACTGGGACATGTATAATATAATTAAAATATATTATTATATTAATTGGGATGGAGCTTATTATTAGTAATCCATATGAAACGATTGTCTATCTGACCTCCACATCATCATCTGCCTAGCCTTATCCCAACTATGTAAGGTTCGGCTTCCAGTCTAACCGGATGCAGCTGAATACCAGTACTTTAAATAAAGCGACTGCCTATCTGACCTCCACAACCCAGTTAGTACTAGGTAATACGGATACCTGTTGGTAAGACTGGTTAACAGATTTTCGGGCCAGTGTCACGATACAGGAGAAATTCCTCATGTGGGGCAACGTTTGAAAAAAAGGAGGAGACACAGTACTAGGGTTTCAGGTTGTTCGTAAGAGATACCGCGTTAAGGGCAAAAGAAGGAACTTGGGTGGGTTTTAGTCAGTACAAGTCTGACACTCTGTCAGACTCAGACTCAGTGGAGGCGATCAGCGGCGGCGATCTCTCGCGTCCGGCCCTGGTTCAGGCCATGGCCCGGAGCGAGAGGGAATGGGAAGCGGTCACCACCTTCTGCGAAGCAGTAATGCTAGCAAAGGAGGTGGCCGGGCGTTTGAGGGAGAGAACCTCGAACCAACCCAGCCGCCGCGGGAGACGCCCCGGGCGCCGGGCGCCACGAGACGACTGCCGGCCACCGTAGATGCGGGCCTGTGGACGGTGAGCAATGGGTAGCTCACCGTCCGTCCGTCGATTGACGACAGGCCGTGTCGACGGCGCGTTCGTATTTCACGCGCGCCTCAAAGAGAGTCAGCAAAGCAGAGGGGCTTGCTAGGGCCTCCGCCTTCCGGGGTTGCGGGTTGTTCGAAAGAGATACCGCGGCCCCGGAACGTAAAGGGCAACAGAAGGAACATGGGTGGGTTTTAGTCAGTAAAAGTCTGACATGCCCCCCCGCTCCGCCCAGAGCGGGGGAAGTCATTAGATGATTTCCCACCCGAAAAAAAAAAAACAAGACTCAGACTCAGTTATTTGATGATTTCCCATCCGCATATATTATATATTGACGGGCCTATTGGTCTAGTGGTTAGTGGCCCTGACTGCTAAGCCGGAGGTCGTGGGTTCGATTCCCACCCAGGACAAACTGTGTGTGATGAGCATGATTGTTTGTTCTGTGTCTGGGTGTGATTAATCTATAATATGTATGTATTTATAAATTATATAAGTATGTATATCAGTTGTCTGGTTACTATAACACAAGCTCTGCTTAGCTTGGGATCAGATGACCGTGTGTGAGTTGTCCCAAGATATTTAAAAAATATATATATATATAAAAGGCATACCTGTACAAAAACACTATCAGCTCGTAGAAAACAGAGAGTATATGTATAAATCCACTTCTTTATAATATTGAAAAGCAACACTATCGAGATGGGATTTATCCATATTCCCGCAAGAAAATAGAAAATGGGTCACTGAAATTTTGATGCAAATAGAAGTAGCTTGGCTTTCAGCAGCTGATGTTGTTTTATTTGTGAACCTGAAAGTTCTTGGCGGTTTATCCGAACACAACAATAATTTTATAAGAAACTAGCTTTTGCCCGCGGCTTCGCTCGCGTTAAATTCGTTGTAACACTGTTCACCTTGCGCCTTATTGATTTGTAATAGCAACGCTAAGTTTTCCCTTTTCTTCCCTCTTTCTCCCTCACATCCCACTTTAAAAAAAAGCCTATGTCCGTCTCCTGGTTCCCAACTATCTCTGTACCAAAATTCATCAAAATCGGTTTAGCCATTAAAGCGTAAAGAGGTAACAAACAAACAAACTCACTTTCGCTTTTATAATATTAGTAAGGATACTAGCTGTGCTCTACGGTTTCCCCTACTGTTAATACCACCCTTACCAGTTACAGGTATGAAAAATTAGGTGCTGGCCGATTTTCAGACTTACCCGATATGCACACAAAATTTTATACAATATAGTCCAGCCATTTTGGAGGAGTTTGGTAACAAACACTGCGTTACGAGAATTTTATAAATTAGATATCTCAGAAAAACGAAGATTAAGCTAAATTGAGCTTTTTTATTGAAAGTCGTGAGTATATTTTTATATTGTGTGCACTAATGAATAAGAATACTATAGAAATGCATGTTTTGGAGTTTATTCTCAGCAAGGAAAATCAGTGAAATAAGCTGACTACAACATGTGTTTTCACAAAGGGACCACAGAGTTGAGTATACGGATAATAAATTGATCTAATAAGGGTTCCGTTTTTTCCTATGTACGGAACCATACAAATAAGCTTATTTTATGAATATGATGTTGTATATTATGTTATTGTTGCGCTGTAATTTACATTTAACTGCTGTAATTTACGTTAAGGAATGATATGAAGGAGAAAGGAGTAAATGATGCCGTGACGTCTGATAGGGGAGAATGGAAGAAGAAAACGTGTTGCGCCGACCCCAAATAGAATGGGACAAGGGCAGGAAAATGATGATGAATTTACGTTCGACTGCTGCACTGCGTGTCGCGGGTTCGATTCCCGCACGGAACAAATATTTGTATGACCTACAGGTAGTTGTTTCGAATCGGGCTGTTTCTGTATGTGAGTTTAAATGTTTGTAAACGCACCCACAATACAGGAGAAATTCTTAGTGTGGGGCAACGTTTAAAAAAAATCTAGGATGTCCGTACATATGAATAATAATTTGTTAAAATTATTTTGATAAACCTAAAAAAAATACAATAAACCATTACTGCCCCGACACCATCATGGTCTAATTTCTTCACCATTGTTGGCCACAAAAAGGCCATAATCTCTTAAGTAAAGACTTCTCGCTCTTTGTCCATTAACATTGTAATCACTTTTGTATAACATTTTTTCTCTAATGGAGTAAAAAATTCATGGCATACTAATTTAATTTAGTCATGACTCAGATTCGGCTATGGGGGAATGTAATTGATTGATGTTTATAATAACGATAAGAAGCTTGTTTATGTTTCCAGCTATTTTCAAATTCAAGCCTAATTTATTCGTAACATATGTATAGAAATACAGATCATAAGTTTAGTGAATAGAGCGCTATGTTATGCTTGAAGGCGTATAAATATGAAGTGTAAATTAAGCTAAGTTAAACATTTAAAAATTACCTGCAGTACCTGCTACCTGCAGTTTTGCCCTAGCGCCTTATTGATTTGTAATAGCAACGCAAAGTTTTCCCGTTTCTCCTCTCTTTCTCTCTCATATACCACTTTTTTTTAAATAGCCTATGTCAGTCTCTTGGTTTCCAACTATCTCTGTACCAAAATTCATCAAAATCGGTTTAGCCATTAAAGCGTGAAGAGATAACAAACAAACTCACTTTCGCTTTTATAATATTAGTAAGGATGTCAGACTTTAATAAAGTATTATTAAAACCATTAAATCTTATGCCAAAATAATTAAATGTTAATATTAATAAAATGTCTAGATAATTAAAATGTCAAAATTTCGAAATCTTATATTATTTATTGTTTTGATTCTGAATTAATTCGTTATTTAAAAATTCATCAATAGTATATGGCATCAATTAAAAACAACTTATTTTTTTCAACTTATTAAATATAACTTAAAATTTAGTTCTTTAGTGACGTCTGAGATTTTTTTTATAAATGGTTGAAGCCATACCAATTTTACATATTATAAAATAAGTCAATGACTTTTTGTACTGACCATACTTCTTCTTCGTCGTGTCAATGGTTTGTATGGTGAGCTTCGACCAGAACTCTCCTAATAAAATAAGCAGTGGCTCTCGGACAGTGCAAGCGGAGGTGCAGAAGTAGGTGAGCAAGAGATGGTAGTCTGGTTCGCCATGTCCGTCTGTCTATTTGTCTTTCCGTATGTCATAACTGTTTTACTTCAAGGCTATTGGCACCACACAGCGTTTTATAAAAAAAAAAACATATATTGCAGGTAATACACCCACAAAAAAAATACAATTACATAATGCAATCCTTATCCTTACTAAAATTATAAAAGCGAAAGTGAGTTTGTTTGTTACCTCTTCACACTTTAATGGCTAAACCGATTTTGATGAATTTTGGTACAGAGATAGTTGGGAACCAGGAGACGGACATAGGCTAATTTTTATAAAAAAAGTGGGATATGAGGGAGAACGAGGGAAGAAAGGGAAAACTTAGCGTTGCTATTACAAATCAATCAGACGCAAGAGCAAAAACTGCTGGTCTGCTTGGTGTGTTATACCGAATTTAACGCGAGCGAAGCCGCGGGCGAAAGCTAGTAGAAAATTAATAGGACTTTTACATTATTATTATTAAGATTCATATTTATAAACCGCGTTACAAATAATTATGATGTTATTATGTGTATAATATAAAAGGCGTGGCCCTCCAGGAATGAAAGTGCAGGTTGAAAAAAAATACATTTACTTAAATTAATAATTTTAAGTGTTGTCCATCGAAAGCTCACAAAAATTGATGCTTAAGGAGGTCACTCAGTTATGGAAGATACTTTTGATGTTCAGATATTGGCTTTTATAATTTAAAAAATTTTTAGAACGTAAAAAAAATGTTCGAATATGATTTGATATTTTTTGGGAGATATTGGGACTTTTTCGACAAATTGCAGCAGTGTAATTTCTATTCATTAAAATTCCATGGAAATCATAATTGGTTTTGCTGTTTAGTGTATATTTAAACATGGATGAGCGTTAAAATTATTTTAAAAGTTAGAACTGGTTCAGATCTGTGTTTTACATCATGGCAATTAATATCAAAATGGAATTTAATTCTCAATCAAAGAATACAAGTTTAAGCTAGGTATTTATTTTATCATTAGTAAAGACGTCAAAACATTTTTAAACTCCAACTTCAACAAGTTTAAGCTAGGTATTTATTTTATCATTAGTAAAGACGTCAAAACCTTTTTAATTGACCTCTAGAGGTCTCAAGTAAATTACATAGTTCTAAATATTGTGCTGTAGTTTTACGAAACCGTAACAATTGAGCAGATAGTAGAATTTGATCCAGATTAACTAGAACCTAAATTAATTCACGAAACAAAACTGAGCAGAGATTTAATTACTGAAACACGAAGCTTTAAAACTTTCTACCAACTAACGGTTGAATTATTTAATATCTAAATATAACTTTAATATCTTGATAGCAGACATAATTTGGTTGTAGTATCAATTTGTAAGGTTAATTTAAATCTTTTCAAATATTATCTGCCACTGACGGAACAGAATATAGGAACAATGTGAACAAAACAAGACTTCAAAAAACCGACAAAACGAAGTAAATCTGATTCTGATTTTAAATCAGACAAAAACAAAGCAAAACGATAGCAGTATTTAAAAACACACTTTCCTTATTTGTTTTTTCAATCAGTCCCATTCACAAGTTACCAAGTTTGTCTCCGCTGAGATTTCCACAGAATCCTTTCGTATCTTCGGCGAGATTTGGCGGAAACTCGTATTTTCTTTCAATCGATTGTTTGGGGCTTTATTACTTTGTTCGAAAGCCATTTTTCAGCCGCTTAGCGCAAACGCAACCCACTCCAAAATATCTTAAACAAATTTATTCAAGCTTACGTGGGTTGTTTTGTTTGCATGACAAAATAAGTGATGTAGACAGTAGGTAGCTTTTTTAGCGAGATATTTCATTAAATTTTGTTGTATTTATTTACTAGCTTCCGCCCGCGACTTTGTCCGCGTGCCATAGTTACTTTGGGCTAACGCTAACTTTAAGCTGCGTTTTGATCGAAAAAAATTCTTTCTCTCCCCTTTTTTTCCCTCTTTGTCCCCCTTTTCGCAAGTTTTTTTTTTAAATATTAGCCTATTTCCGTCTCCAGGATCGCACCTATCTCTGTACCAAAATTCATCAAAATCGGTGTAGCCATTAAAGCGTGAAGAGGTAACAAACAAACTCACTTTCGATTTTATAATATTAGTAAGGATTATTATTATTAGTAAGGATTAATTACGAAATTATTTGTACACACAGTGAACACAGCACTTAACACATTGAGTATTACGATAATAATTCGTTGAATTTTATTATCGTCAGATATTTCGTTTTAAATGGATGAAATTATACCAAGGCTTTCAACTTAAACTGTTAAATATAAATTTAAGTAGGCTTTTATTTACTCAAAAATACTTAGCTCTTTAAAAAAGTTATTACGTTTAACATTTTAATATTCTTAAGAAACAATTCCACGATAAGCTAACCTAACGACCGTAGTTCCAACAGATGAGTCCATTTGTTAATGTGCTCTTAAAAGACTAAAATATTCTGTGAATATCCATCTTTCAAAAGTTGCGAGTTTGTGAATGAAAGTTAGGACTAAAACTTTAACTTACGTTTCAGGATATTGAACAACTTACCGACGCGACAACTGAAGAATATTTCTTGCCTACTTAATTTACGTCTAAATAACGAATGGTTTCAAATGACCAGCATTTGAATTTATTTTATAGGTAGGTATTTATTTTAAAACTTGATTGTGTGAAATAGACTAGCAGCAAACGTTTTATTGTTATAGTTTTTCTTGTATATGCATTATATTTATGCGGACGTGAGAGCCGAGGTTCTTGCTAACCTCTTTTTTGATGGTAGTCTTTTTTGACATTTCGATCTTGTGTCTCGTCCTGCTCTTATTCCAATTGAAAGGGCTATACCATATAAATTAAATTAAAAATTTCGTGATACTCAATGACAACACATTTTTGGTGATGTATTGATCAGATCAAACTTTCATGACACTGAATATCTGTACCAACTGTCAAAGATCTATAAATGTCAGCCGGTACCAGCTTAACGTGTCCTCCGGGGCACGGTGGAAACTCGGTATGTAACGGGTGGTCATCCACAGATCAACCTAAGCAAACGATACTTAACGAGCGGCTAATATTATTTTATATAAAAATATTTTTGTGTTTATAGGTACTACAAAAACGTTCCTATGGGATAATTTAAAACGTTCCTATGGGATAATTTCCGAGCCTAAAATGAGCAAAGTTTCAAGAAAACTCTAGTTTATTTTAAAGACAATGTCATGAAAACTCGAATGAAAATATCAAAGAGGAGTATTTCCAAGTTTCCCCTATTTCTCTTTGTACGATTTATAGTAGAAAATAATCAATCAGTTTTGTAGTGAGTGCATTTGACCGTTCCGATATCGGCATGGTGATGGATGGCGGAATGCGCTGTATATTTCGAATATTAAAACTTTTCGGAACATACCTGAGTTGAGCTTTTTTTATTTACGTGAAAAGCGATGGTTTCATTTGAAGCGAAGAAAGAAACAAACAAAATGCTTAAATTAATGTTGTTTTGATATACAGCCTGAGTATTAATTTTAAGGAACACGTAAAACATTTGTTTTTGTAAACAGAATTAAGTCGGTGGAAAAATACCGAAATACATATATACAGTTATACATACATAGATACAAAACTTCACACCAATTATCCCTAAGAGGTAGGGCACAGCGTGCCTAAAGATTTGTATGGATAGGGATATACGTTGGTACGAGAAGTCAGTTACGCATGTTCCTGGAACGCCATGTCTATACTTTCAGCAACGTGTACATTATTGGAGAGAGGCATGGCGGTCCAGGACACGCGTACCTCTAACTACACCCACCTTTTTGTTTTGGCAGATGTGGTATCACCAAATAACGTAACCAGCTCTAGACGAAGCAGGGGGGAGTGCCCACCCATGTTTCTTCTCTTGCCCTTTATGTTCAGGGGCTGCGGTATCTCTTTCGAACAACCCGCAACCCCGGCAGGTGGAAGCCCTAGCAGGCCCTTCTGCTTTGCTAGATGTCAGCGTCAAACGCCCGGCCACCTCCTTCGCTAGCATGACTGCTTCACAGAAGGAGGTGACTGCTTCCTCTCCGGACCATGGACTGAACTAGGGCCGGATGCGAGAGATCGCCGCCGCCGATCGCCTCTATGAGGGCACGGTGGTGGGAGCACCGCCACTCAGCTTAGGTGGAGGCATGCTGGGCAGACCGCCACTGTGTGCTCCACTGCGTCCTCTGGGTGATCGTCACAATGGTGAAATCCGGGTGTAGAACAAGTGCCTTTCGGCTTCATTAAGTGTACCTACTTTAACATCCTTTATTTTCTTTAAGTAAAAACACGGAGAGAAGCTTTAATACCAAATCCATCATAATACCCAGGAACTTAAGAACTGACTTTGATAGACGATGCTCTTAATATTCAGGCATAGCTTTAAATATAGAACACCTACGTAAGTACTTAATAATCGAGGCAGACGATAAATCTAATATTATTTTGTTGGTTTTAATACCGATAAGCCCAGGCCTACAACTCCTTATTTTTCTTAATTTCAAATTAATTTTACATACCCTAACATCTTGCTTGTAGTCTGCGATCGTCACGTTAATTTATTCGGAAACCCTAGATTGTATCACATTTGAAGTCACCGTACAAAATAAACGCAAATATCGCACGTGTGGACAGCCTCAAAGAAAAACCAATTCAGAAGGGCCTGCAAGGGTTGCGGGTTGTTCGAAATAGATAAAGCAAAAGAAGGAACGTGGGTGGGTTTTATTCAGTAAAAGTCTGACACTTCCTCCGCTCTGCCCAGAGCGGGGGGAGAAAAAAAAATAAAACCATTTTTACGAGTATAACATTATCATCCGTCCGTTTCTTAAAAGAGTCAGATGATATATTAATAAAGTGACTACTGTCATATACTTACAAGTTAAGTCCATAGCAACGGCTCACGAATGCACTTCATCCATTGTCCTCGAGTTGCCTAGCTCCAGTTTCATTTAAACTTCATTGAAATCAAATCAAATATTGAACTTAATTAAAACTGTAGTATACTATAAAATGAAATGGTGAATTGCAGTGGTGAAACTAAATATTAATATCGCACGTCGAAACATTATTTTCTGTCATAGTATTCAACATCATGAATGTGGGGATTCAATTGTTTCGTTTGCATTTTCGATTTAAATAGAAATGTTATGCGTAGGTCGTTTGCATTTATGAATTTTTTATGGTTATTTTATTTAAAAAAATTAGGGTTCCGTAACTCAAAACAGAACTTTTAAAGGATCACTTTATTGTCCGTCTGTCTGTCTGTCAAGTCAAGTCGGGAACGCATGAAGGTATCAAGGTTGAAATTAAAACCATTTACTGAAATCTATAGTCTCTTGAAGCAGTGACAAAATCAATTCTCTAAGTCTAGGCGGTCAAAAAATAGGTAGGTCACAAGTTTGTACGGAACGACTCGCACTTGGCCGGTTTCTTTGTTTTTTTTTTCTATGTAATTTTATTACTCTTTCAAAGAGCTTGCCCACCTCGTTGAGCAGCACGATGAGCCGGAATGCGGACGGAGAGTCCACAGGGTGCCCCGGCTTCCGTATGAGGACCAGTTTCCCCGTCTTCCAACAAAGTAGGAACTAGCCCCTTTCCAAGCATGCGCTTTGGAGCCCTAGTAGTCGGGGCCCGAAAGCCTCCAAGGCCAGGCTTTGCCGTGCAAGTCGTCAGGTCCCGGGGCGGTATTTTTGGCTTTCAGCCTGCCTACCGCCACACTCAGGTCTACCCCAGTCACCTCCGGAACGTCGTCGTCATCGTCGTCCTCGTGGTCCGCTTCCGGCACCGCAAGCGGCGGAGCCATAGGCTGGGGAGAACGCTCCCCTCACGAAGGGGACAGAGCGCTTACCACATCCTCGACTAGTTGGGGCTAGCGTTGCGGGGGGGGGGGCTGCTGCGGAGTTTATCATCTTGTATGGGTGCCCCCACGGATCTCCATCCAGAAAATTGTTGATTCCTATGGGTTATTCCCTATGGCTAACGATGAATAAAGTCCAGAAAATTTATATAAGAAAATTGAAAAAAATTCACATTATTGACTTTCTGAACAATAAAATACATAGTTTTTCTTTTCAAAGTCTTACATCCAAAACGGTCTTATTTTTGCTACCCAATATCAAGTCTAGCGAAATAACTTATTCAGCGTTCCTAGGACTCCAAAAGTACTGGTACCCTTATAATTTCGTTATGGCGGTTCTAACACGTGACATACCTAGTAACAATGCCTCGGTTAACCTATTTGAGGAATAACCCTATTTATGTGAAGACAACGGTAAATCTCAGTGAACAAATTCATGATTTAAAGAAATAAAAAAAAACGGTGAAAATAAAATTAGAAGAATATTTTGTCCGTGTTATAGGAGATTTTAATAGGCGTGACGAAAGATTTTAAAATCCTCTTCCATAATGTGGGTACACATTTACTATTTACAAAAAAGCCTTTATTTCGGTAATAAACTTAAGTTTAATAAAGTTTGAAGCCATTTTTCTCATAATTTTTCAATAGTGCCTGAAAACAGCTCGCATGCAATTTTTAATCGAGTATTCAATTTTCGTTGTTACTAAAAGATATTAGCAGATCATCAATTAAAATTAAAAAAATATGTATTATAGACAATTACTCATAAACTAACCTAATTATATTAATAAAATTAATATAGGATCTCGGACCTTTCAAACAAAATAAGAATTTCGAAAATCGGTCTATAGTTGCCGGAGTAATCGGTGAACATAGGTACTTATAAAAAAAAAGGACGATTAATAGAACTTCCTCGTTTTTAGAAGTCAGTTAAGAAGGAACATGGGTGGGTTTACGTCAGTAAAAGTCTGACCCTCCCCCCCTCAGCGCCCAGAGCGAGGGTATTTATTGATGCCTTTTGCCATCCGCAAAAAAAGAGGCTAAGAATTGTTTTTAAAAACTAAATTAGCATTAAAAACTCCGAAATTGTTTCTGCGATGCCAGATCCAGCTTGCACTGAATACAGTCCATTTATATACTCTGTAAGAAACACTAAAAATGCAAATGGTATCCCCAAAATTCAGCTAACAAGCCTCAAGATTGGCGCAAGTATTTTGCACTCGACCCGAAGAAAGTTTGTCTTTTACTTAAACAAGCGACCAGTATTTGTGTTACTTAACCGTTTCAAGTTAAAGAAATAAATGGATTTAACTTCAGAGTTCCTGATGCTTAAGCTAACGAAAAGTTTCTTATTGAATTTCGTCGCTAACCAAATACTGTATGAAGGCTAGGAGGAGTTACTGTGGCTTTGAACTCATATAGGTACAGGGAGCGTTGTATAGTGCTTATTTTTTATGCACATGCATGATATGGGTTTCAAATGAAAGAGCTAAGAAGAAGACCAGAAAGAGTGTGATATTAGTAATTTTACCCGATAACATGTGGTAAATATTATAAAATATTTAATAAATTTTATTAAATAAAAATAATACATTTTTATTGTAATAAATATTACTATATAAATTATAAAATTCAAATTTTAAAGTAGTCAATATTCTTAAATAAATATAATAATTTTATTATAGATCCTCGACGACCATCTGTCGAATCTTTAGGTATTTAGGTCAAGGGCCTAATTTAAAATGCAGCACTCCTGGTTACGGCCTTAATTGTGTTTCTGGAGCCCGAACCACTGGTGGTTTGGAACCTACTCCCGATATCGGCGGACAACGTTTTTTTTTTATATTTTTAAGGTTTTTATGTAATTTTATGAGTTATTTATAAATGTATATAAATGTATATTACAAAAAAAGTGTGCTAGATGGTAAACCGATTTTTTATAAGCATTTTTTATAAAATTTAACCTTAAATGAGTATATAAGTAAATAAAAAAAGAAACGCATAGCACGCATTAAAAAACAAAAAAAAACAAAGTCGTTATAAAAATAATATACTTGTTTGTACTTGGCTATTGAGTAAAAACACATTTTATTACTTTAAACATATTTCCACTGTCAGAAAAAACAAATATCGAAGTAATTTACGGAAAACTTGAAGAGAACCTGTGGGACCTGTTACAATGATTGATTGAGTACTTAGCCTTAAACTTGTGATACAACATAAATAAATAAATGCCTCATACCGAAGTTCCCTTGGCACCAAGTATTTTTTTTTGTATTTTTGGAGCTTTGTGTTTGTACTGTTGCCAGGTATTGACGATAAAATTGACAATGTATTGAATCGCAAAATGTAAAAGTAATAGATCAAATTTATAATACCAAGTTAATATGATTCAATGATTCTTTGTAGCATAATTTAAAACACGTTAAGAAAAATTGCCTATTGTCCGACGGAAGTGGTCAACGTAAATTGAACTAGTCTTAGATCACTTACCCAACGCCTGACGCCTGACCGCCTTAATTCATTGCCTTCGACTTGCCCATTGAGCGGTATCATAGAAACTCCGCTTTTTTCTTGCTGATGCTCTCGTCAAGTACCTAAGTTTTCCCGCTCTAGGCGGAGGGGGGTGAGAGTTCCTTTTATTGCCCTTTAAGTTCCGGGGCCGCGGTATCTCTTTTGAACAACCGGCAATCCTGGCAGGCCCCTTTGCTTTGCTGTCATCTCTTTGAAGCACGCGTGGAACACTAACCCGTTATCGACACGGCCTGTCGTCAAAGAAAGGCTTATTTTGTCCAGCTGTGGACTCAGTCAGACTATAATGTTAATGACCAGGATAAACGGCCTGCCTGCGGGTTAGTTCAAAAGAGATAATGTGGCCCCGGCACACAAAGGGTAATAAAAGGAACACGGATGGATTTTAGTCAGTACAAGTCTTTTGTTTGTGTATGGGAAATCATCAAATAACTTCCCCCGCTCTGGGCAGAGTGGGGGTAGTGTCAGACTTGTACTAGCTAAATCCCACCCATGTTCCTTCTATTGCCCTTTACGTTCCGGGGCCGCGGTATTCCTTTCGATCAACCTGCAACCCCGGCAGGCGGAGGCCCTAGGAGGCCCATCATTTCCGGTTCACCCAGAGACAGAGAAGTCATTTGATGATTGCCTAACCGAAAAAAATAAACCGGCCAAGAGCAAGTCAGACTCGCGCACCGAAGCCCGAGGGTTCCGTAAATACTTGCGACATAAACAGCCATATCTTTCAACTGACATAAGGGGTTATTTTTTTTAGTAGAGTTGAGTATATGGTTTTTATTTCAACTCGATAACTCCGCGCGTTCCCAAGATAAAGGGTATTGACAGACAGACAGACGGACAATAAAGAGATTCAATAAAGGTTCCGTTAACAGATAGAGATTACGATCAAGGGTTTAGTTTACGAAAGTAAAACACATACAGAACAAAACCACTTTTAACACCATACATAAACGTTCAAATCAGCCTATCCATAACACCATTGCGGTATGTTCCCACCTCGTTGGATGTCAACGCTTGTAGCGCTTTATTAAAGCGTAATGATGACGCGACATACGTTCAAACGAACTCAGCAGATTGAAAATATCCTACGTTCTGTGCGACAGAATGACTGATGCTACACGTTTCCTATTATGCGAAGCCTTAATATACCTTTATTGCTTTCCGGCTAACCAAAACGCGTAACTCTTGACGTAAAAATATTATGTACAACGAATGTATTTTACCTTTTACCCGCTCGTTTTAGGGTAGACATTTAATTTGATTGATGCGGCTTTCAAGGATATTTTTGGGTTTAAAATTTCAGGTAATATTAAAACGGTAATTTGGAGTGAAAATGTTTTTCGTAAATCTTGAGTTACGGATTAAAAGAAAGCTGACTACTTACTGATCTTCCCACGCAAGGAACAAAGTAATCGTTTTAGCAGTGTTTCCTGTCACTTTATTAAGCCGAGGTTTTTTTACTTTGAAGTGAGCCAAAGAACTTCCTAAGGAAATCTATAAATAATACAAAACATGGTTACTTTTTGTACCTGAATTAAAAGCGCGTGGCGGCGTTTTTGTAACTACGCAACTGGATTTGGGTTACTTTTTCCAATCTTACTTTATAACTAACTAGCTTTTGCCCGCGGCTTCGCTCGCATTAAATTCGGGTTAACACAGTTCCCCTAGCGCCTTATTGATTTGTAATGGCAACGCTAAGTTTTCCATTTTCTTCCCTCTTTCTCTGTCAGATTGCACCTACTTTATTTTTGTCTCTGCATCTTCTTAAGAGGGAAGAAACGGGAAAACTTAGCGTTGCTATTATTACAAATCAATAAGGCGCTACCGAATTTAACGCGAGCGAAGCCGCGGGCAAAAGCTAGTATTTTATAAATGTAGCTATTCGTTCGTAAAATGAAACACCACAGACTACCTACAGTACTGTATCTCCTCCTTTAAATGCATCCAAAGGTTGTCTTGAAAAGATCGCTTTTAGCGATAAGACCGCCCATTGTGTCATCCTATTTATAAGTTGTATATTGTTATTCTTGTCATTTGTATGGTATACCATAATAAAGAATATTCTATCTATCTATCCATCTAGCACTAGCCCCTCACTATGCCAGCTAATTTCAAACAAATCTCGACCCACAAAAACACCTTTACAGAAAAATAATCTTCTAGTTTAATTTCAACCGCAGTGATGGATTTGCAAGCAAAAAATGAGAAATCTTATATCTTTTTTTGTTAAAAAAAAGTCATTTACGTTTTTGAGGCAATAAAATTAATTCACTAAGAACCCTCTTTGATTCTCAACTTTTGTACTGACAAAATTATTTTTCAAGAGCGGTCCAAATCTTGAAAGTGGGTCCTTTACGAAGGTTTGTTTATGAAGAATATGATTGTTGCTTAATTTAAAATATATTAAAGGTTTCTTTGATACATTAAGACGCCAATCTTATTTTGGTGGTATTTTTCAAAGAGACTGCGGTAAGTATTATTTGCAAGCAAAAATAAGAAAAGAAGAAATTTTATTTTTGAAGTAGTATTGCAATGTTACTTTTAAAATTAAATTTAATTATAAGATAGCTTGAGAAATCATATTATTATATTATTAGGTTCTGAAAATTTAATCTGCTGAGAAACTTAAATTGGTTTCAGTATTTTGCCTTCTTGGAAGTCTAGATGGCAAAGAAGACTGTTGAACGTCTCGACATTGACGAAATGAAAAGGTTTCAAATTTTTTAATAGATGTTGTTTAATAATTTTAAAAAGAAGACACAAAAATGTGAAATAATAATTTATTTACTGCTGGAAAAGAAAAAGCTGCAAGTTTGCAATGAGGTAAAGTGACGTCACTACACACCATTACGAAATGTGGTAATTAATGTGTAGCTTAATAAATAAACCCCTGAGAAAGTTGATTAGTACGGACTTATTTGGTAAAAAAAACACCTTTTATTTCAACACAAACATAAAACAGATTTAAAGAAAAAACAGGCCAAAAGCGAGTCAAACTTCGAGAGTCGTAAACGGTCATATCTTTTGGCTACGTAGACGTTGAGGCTTGCACAGCTCCAAGGGACCTTCGAGTTGAGTACCTATATGGTTTAAATTTTAACTCGATACCTTCATGCGTTTTCGAGATAAAGAGTCTTGACAGACAGATATTCGACGGGCCTGTTGGTCTTGTGGTTAGTGGCCCTGACTGCTGAGGTCATGGGTTCGATTCCCACCCAGGACAAACTTTGTGTGATGAGCATGATTGTTTGTTCTGTGTCTGGGTGTGATTTATCTATAATATGTATGTATTTATAAATTATATAAGTATGTATATCAGTTGTCTGGTTACCATAACACAAGCTCTGCTTAGCTTGGGAGCAGGTAGCCGTGTGTGAGTTGTCCCAAGATATTTATTATATTTATTTATTTATAGATAGACAGACAGACTAGTAGACAGACAGATGGACAACAAAGTGATCCTATAAGGGTTCTGTTATTTCCTTTTGAGGTACGGAACCCCAAAAACGTGCAAAACTAAGTGTGAGTGTCAGTTTTTAGGCTTCCATCCATCTATCCGTCTGTCACCACTATCTACTGTCAACTGTCTGACTATCACGGTTTATGAGATGCAGCTCATAAACCGTGGTAGTCAGACACTTGAAATTTTCACAGATAGTGTATTTTTGTTGCCGCTATAGCAACAAATACTAAAAATCAGAATAAAATAAATATTTAAGGGGACTACATAAAACAAACATTTTTTTAACGTTTTTTTATAGAAAATGGTACGGAACCCTTCGTGCAAGAGTCCGACTCGCACTTGGCCGTTTTTTTTTAATTAAATTAGTTAAACTTTAAAATCTTTTTGTCAGTTTTTTTATTAAAAAAAAAGCATCGATTTAGTTAGTTAATCGAGTTGATTAAGGATTGATCCATATTTTAATAATATTTAGTTACTTATTTAAAGTATTATTAATATCATGAAACTTCTTCATTGCAAATTCAAATAGAAAACAACCATCTGCTTCACGGTTAAGGTTGCCTCTAAAAGATCACCTTAGTTTGTAACTCACTCATCTACATAAAAAAAAAAACAAATTAATATTCATAAGTTCAACCCAAGAGCAGAAAGCAAAATAAAACCAGAAACGATTTATAAAAAAAAAAAAACGTTAAACACAAAACAAGAGACCGTTTTACTTTCATAAAAAAATCAGAAACAAAGTACACCCCTTTTCACAGGACACAGGACAAACATGTTGAATATCTTCATTATTCCACGTCGGAGCTATGGTCACTGCCATGCCAGTTTTAATATTTAAGGATTTATGGTCCCACTGGCGACATTCATTTCGCCATCTCTTTACACTTGAGGCCACATAAAATAATGTTATGAAAAATTTTTCGCAGAGAACTGTTTTTAACGTGTTGAAATGTTCTGTTTGTTAAGTAAGTTTAGAATGATGGTGTGAAGTGTTCTAGAACTTATAGTTTTGCTTAAAAGAAAGGTATTTTAGTTTTTATTAATGACATGGAAAGGAAGTTTTGTTTTTACATTGATGCGACCATAATGATTGCATTTGCAATTGCAATGATGATCAATTAAATGATATTTACGGACAGTTTTGAGTCGTCAAGTTGCAGGTCAGTTGGTCAGAAAATTGAAACAAAGTAAAATTGGAGTTTTCGATGAAGAAACTCCACCAACATACAAAATTTTCGTACCAAGGTAGAAACGAAAACACCTAACTCAAATTATAGTTTTCCTATTCGAAAATTACACGTAATCATCCACTAAACCTATTTCCGCGGCACATGACAATATTTTACCGAACTTTGCAGGTTGTAATTCAAACGCTTAGCATGGAAATTCGTATCGTGAGAACAGATTATTATGTATGCGCACACCGCTAATTAGAATTCCAAGCGGAAACCAACACAAGCGTTTAATGCTATTGCATAGTTTGGAACGCCACCCATATTGTATAATACCTTCGTGACCACTAAACTCCTCAAACGATACGTATACTCTCTAAAACATCACATCTACACAATATATATCACATTTACATCTGTAAAAACTGTTATAGTTATACAATAGAGTAATTTCAAGGGTCAAAGTAATTACATTCTATTTAGTCCGTCTATTAGATTATTCAAAAATTAAATTAAAAAATTTAAAAACACCCCCGACCCAAAAAAGTACGCAATTATTATGACAAAAGGTTAAAAATGCTAAACCCTATAAAAACAAAAAAAATAACTTTTGACACTACGTAAGTACCAACTAAAGCATGTCAGACTATCTACTCGGGACTTTGTGCCACCTTTATGTCGGAGGCGTAACCGTTAATTTTAAACAGCAAATGGTTATCTTGGCCTGCTGTTGACCGTACGTATGAAATTTTTGATTAAATTTTGTCGTGTCGGGGGACCGCTCTAATTTATTAGCCTAACGTTAGAAACACACATTAAGAAGTCCTCAATCCCATAGTCATTTTTCATACAAATTTTTTGAGTCGTTCGTAAGATTGGGGGTCAAAATTATTGTTTATCATTTATTTAGATAGAGTACTTATAAAGTTTTTTTTGATTTCGTTACTTACGTTAACATTTTCGTTATAATTTAAATATTATTTTGTTTACTTATCTTCTTCTTTCTTTACAAGTAAATCTTGTGAGTCGTACTATTCGTCTGCTTTAATTTTTTGTCCAGTGTTATTGTATCATTTAGTGTAGTTGTGTACATATTTAGTTTTAAAATACGAATTTTGTGATTAGGTAGGAATCATTTGATTTAGGTAAGTATTTTTGAAGGTAAAAAGCGGTCCCCCGACACGACAAAATTTAATCAAAAATTTCATACGTACGGTCAACAGCAGGCCAAGATAACCATTTGCTGTTTAAAATTAACGGTTACGCCTCCGACATAAAGGTGGCACAAAGTCCCGAGTAGATAGTCTGACATGCTTTAGTTGGTACTTACGTAGTGTCAAAAGTTATTTTTTTTGTTTTTATAGGGTTTAGCATTTTTAACCTTTTGTCATAATAATTGCGTACTTTTTTGGGTCGGGGGTGTTTTTAAATTTTTTAATTTAATTTTTTATTTCATGCTTTTTGAAGGAGCTCTTTAGTTTTTCATTCTTTCATTTAATTTCTTTTATTTTTCTTGCCATTGAAGGGTAATTTTGTGTTGTATTTTTAAATTTTTGTCTTTCTAGATTTTCAGCAAAGATATAAATCGGTTTATCCGTTTCATTCGCCACATCCCATTTCCAGCTTCAGGTCCTCGTCAATTAGAAACATAAAGAGAACTAGTTAAGACAAATCCAACGAGCCCAAACTCGATGGGTTTACTAAAAGGCAGTCCAGGGTTACGTTTCCTACTTTCGAGCCCTATCACCAGACCAGCTCAGAGGTTCCAGATTTCCAGCACCAGGTACTCGTCAATTAGATACATAAAGAAAACTAGTTAAGATAAATTCAACGAGCCCAAACTCGATGGGTTTACTAAAAGGCAGTCCAGGGTTACGTCTCCTATCTTCGAGCCCTAACAGCAGACCAGCTCAGTGGTTCCAGAAGATATTATTGTTTCAAATGTCAGATCCTACATATGCTCGCGAGTAAACTGAGCGTGGAACATTCCTATCACACCTAACAAACGACCTGATGACCTTGAAGACCTGAACCGATTTCCACCAAACATAGCTAAGAACACTCTCGACTGATATACCTTTCAAACAAAAAAAACCGCATTAAAATCGGATCATCCGTTTGGGAGCTACGATGCCACAGACAGACACATACACATTTACACACACACACAGACACGTCAAACTTATAACACCCCGTCGTTTTAGCGTCGGGGGTTAAAAATAAGGGAAACGTAATTTTTTATTTGTAAATCAGACCAAAAATTACAAAGATATAGCCCATGAAAGTTACGTGTGACATTGTGAAAAATGCAGCAACGCGTGAAAAAATACGTGTCCCTTGTTTTAAAATAATCTAAAAGACTGTCATTTTTTTGGATACTATCCTCTTGACATCTGGGACCAGTGGCTTAACGAGCTTTCCGACGCACGAAGAAAACTCAATGCAAGGAGGTATTCAATAAGGACTCATTCACGGACCAAAGCAAGCGTCTGTTATTAATTAGCCACGAGCTCTTTCACATTATTTAATTCTTCTCCGTTCACATGCCTACATTATTTAATCAAAAGAAAAATATTTTTTGCTGTGTACATAATTTTGGCTTACACTACACAAAAGTATATAGTTTAGTTACCTGCGATGCTACCCAAGTAGCATCCCTTAGAGGGTAATACAACATTTTGGGGAGTATATTAAATGTGACCCTAACTGACCTCCGGCATTGTATGAGAAGATTCATCCCCTTAGAGCCATCCTCTTATTTACCCTTCTGTTTACTTTCGTCACTATAATATGCTTCAAGGGATCGCTTTGAAAAAAGACTTTGATTTTTTACATTTGCATTCATGAATAACTGAGATACTATTTTATACGTTTGATTTTTTATTCATATTTTTTTTTTGTATTTTGTACCGTTCATAACTATTGCTATTATTTATGTTTAAATATTGATTGATCGATTCAGGGACTGTACTTTGATCAAAAACCCCTTTAGCCACTGACGTACCCTTTTTGTTTAAGTGATATTTTATCTTCACCTGAATACTTGGATTTTCTGGTATTTATACCAAGTTTTTATCTACATGAAAAATTAAAACGTAGTGTACACACGGCGACACATCAACCTATACAAAACCAGTTTATGCGGATCTCTCATTGTACTTGAAATCTATGGTGTACGATCCGTTGTTGAGAGAGCAGCATAAACTGGTTTTGAATAGGTTGATGTGTCGTCGTGTGTACGTGTGTATGGACATTCTTTCTTTGGAATAGTGGTCGCAAGCGCGATTCGATTCTCAGTTTAGGCAAAGTGTTATTGAGTTTTTCTATTAAGAGTTTCTCAGTAGCAGCTGTGAAGTCTGAATGAGCCTGGTTTTTTTTTTAAATAAACTTTGCCACAGTCTAGAAATTTCTCCTGTATCGTGGATGCCTTTACAAACATCACAACTCACATACACAAACAGCCAGACCCGGAACAACTATATGTAGGCCACACAAATATCTGTTCCGTGCGAGAATCGAACCCGCGACACGCAGTGCAGCAGTCGATCGCACAGCCACTGCGCCAACCGTATCGTCATATGGTTGATGGCATTATGGTCGACCTCTACAATGAACTTAAACATAGGTTGTAAAAAGTGTGTATACTGTTAAGCCATATCTGTCTCACCCTTTAGGTACAACGAGCGTGATAATATTATGTTATGTTATGTAAAAAAAGTAGGTAGAACATAAAATCACTTAACAACAGAATAATACTGAAAATTCATATGCATCAATTTGAGCAGCGTTTAAAACAAATTGTGGTAGGTCCCCATCGGAACTGATTGAAAGACACCACAGGGGACCTAAACATGTTTAAGAAAGAAGAATTATATGTGACGCAAACAAAAGGATAGATTCAAAATGGGATGTGAGGACACGAAATAGACGTTGATTGACAAGGGTAGGACTGTTGAGGGATGTAACATTAATTGAACAGGTTCCGATTATGAATAAAGAATGAGAAACGACCACGAGGTGGGAAGCACACCTGAATGTGGTAAACGAGCGTGGGTTGTATTGCGACCGTTTTGGGTTCAATTTTAATTAATTCTAAGGATGAAGATGCTGATTGAGGAGCTTGTGGCAGAGTAATTCTAGCCGCTTGAGGCCTAATTCTGCGGATGACCACTCATTACATACCGAGTTTTCTCCGTGCCTCAGAAAGCACGTTCAGCTGTTAGTCTCGGCTGTTATTTGTAGATCTTTGACAGTTGTTGCAGGTACTCGGTGTCCCGCAAATCAAACTAACAAGTCTTACGAGAGAGTTTCGTATTAAATGGGATGTGGGGATCAGATAGGCCATGTAAAATACTGGTATTCAGTTGCTTCGGGTTAGACTGGAAGCCGACCCGATAGTTACGAAAAGGCGAAACAGATGATGATGAGGAAGATGCCGATGGTACTTAGATAGTAGTTTGTCTGTAAAAAGATTTCTTATACCAGAACTGAGGTAAGTCTCACTCGGGATACGCAGTGCAAATGCGCTTAGTATTTTTTTGTATTATTTAAGGAAATCATGAAGCTAATCGCGCCACTTTGAATTCCTCTTTATATTATAACGTGTAAGGTTGTTTGTTGTGTGAAACCGGTGAAAGAAAATTTTGCTCGGGCTTTACTTGCGTGCCGAAATGCTTATAGATCAAGGCTTTAGTCTTTTTGAACCGGTATGAATAACATAGTTATTAGCCTATACAACATAATTTTTAGTCTAAGAGAATACTGAATAAAGTTTGTTCAGAATAAGTAACTAAATCGACTCCAATATTTTTTTACACCATGTTATATTTGGCCCAAAAATATTAATTAATAACAGTTACAAGTGCACTTTAGAAGATACATGCAATCGCAAAAAGGTGACTGTGGTTTTGTACGGAAACCAGGCAACATAACAAGCTTATAATTTTGTGATTTTTCATATGATACAGTTCATTTTTTTTAATGTGTAGATTCTTTACATAATATGTTATAAATTTATTAGACACCAATTTTGGTAAAACAAACGTTGTATAGATGACTAGCTTTCGCCCGCGACTTCGTCCGCGTGGCACAGTTACTTTGGGCTAACGCCAACCATAACCCGCATGGTGATAAAAAAAAATCTTTTTCTCCCCTTTTCTTCCCTCTTACTCCCTCTTTTCTCACTTTTTTTGCAACTATCTCTGTACCAAAAATCGTCAAAATCGGTTTGGCCATTTAGGCGTGAAGACGTCACAACAAACTTACTTTCGCTTTTATAATATTAGTAAGGATTACAGCAACAGTATAGGTATATTGACTTAACGACACAATAATTTACAAAGTAACAATTCGACCCAATAATTTACCATGTAGACAGATAGTATCTACACCGAACTTAATAGGCAGTGTCACCAGTTAGCTAGCAGCCTGCTAAAGCAATTATATTGCAATGTATAGGCATGCTGGGGTGAACAGCATTCCAGGCGTTTCTGAGGCAAATGCAGTTTCCACCACATAGCTATAGCAATATTGGGATTCACTAAATACTGAGTGATATTTGATGAATCGGTGTACTGACGTTGTGTTTGCTATGATTGAGACGTGGGGTGTAATATCCTGTTGTAACATGGTGTCCTCAATCAACTTAGTCAATAGCAGAATAGCTTAAAGGGGAATCCTGGTAGATAAAGATGGATGAAGGATGAATGTGTTGTTCGGTAATATGTGTAGATACGTGTAGTTGTTATTTTACTTGGCTTTCTATTAAGCGTAAGAGGAGCTCGTGGCTAAATAATAGCAGCCGCTCTGGTCGATCTTTAGGTTAAGCCGCGCTTGCTTAGTTACATACCCGTTACATACAGAGTTTCCTCCGTGCCTCGAACAGCACGTGAAGCCGTTGGTCCCGGCTGTCATTTGTAGATCTTTGACAGCCGTTACAGGTGGTGTGTTCCGAAAGTCTGACAACCAGTCTTACCAAGGGGTATCGCGTTACCCAGTACTAACTGGGTTGTGGAGGTCAGATAGGCAGTCGCTCCATGTAAAATACTAATATTCAGCTGCATCCGGTTAGACTGGAAGCCGACCCCAACATATTTGGAAAAAGGCTAGGCTGATGATGATCTATTAAGCGTATCGTTTAAAAATACAGTTAACATAAAATAAGACAATGCTTCTAAAATATGAGAGGCATTCAATTTCGTGCTTGGAACGTAAAAAAGATATGAACAAAAATTTATTTTCGAACCAAGTATCTTCTTATTAAAATTGACAATAGCAGAATAAACGAATAAAATACAATCCTTTATTTGCCATTATACACTACCTTTATACACTGAAACACGGCTAAACAATACGAATACGAAAGACACAAAACGAAACATTGACGGATATCGAAACTGTTTTTACGTTTCGCTAACCCTAAAATGGGAGCTAGAAAAACGTTGTTTTATTCAAATGTGCGATACACCTGTGTGGATTTAGATTACAAGCAAACAATCCGTTTGTAGGCTATAGAACATTTGGCACGTACCACGTGATCCCTGCCGGCTCTTATTACGTTAACATTGTTTACGTGTGTGGAAAATGGCGTTTGTTTCTACTATTTGTTAGCGTGCATTGACTTCCGGTGTACGTAATGTCATTTAATAATATCAAATGTTCTAACAATCACTTATTTGACTTCCTGTTGAAATAACGTTTTAAATATCATTTGTAGTAAATATTAAACGACTGACTTCCGGTTGTCAGAATAGCACTTTATGCAGAAATTACCGGAGGAGCACACAAGCAGCTGGACCGTCAACTTGAGAGGTCGATGATTATAGTTGTGTACGTATATGAGTGTAAAGTGTTAACTAAAGTGATTATTTAATTAAGTATTACTGAAGTGATTCGTTTTTTTTATTTGTTACCTACAATTATATTAAACTTAAAGTGAAGTGATACGTGTTTATATATTGATTCTTGTTATATGAATAATATTTACTGGCGTTGCTCCACTAAGGAATATCTCTTGTATCGTGGGTGCATTTACAGACATTTAAACTTACATACAAACAGCCAGACCTAAAACTACTACCTGTAGGTCATGTTAATATTTGTTCCGTGACGGGAACCCGCGACACGTAGCGCAGCAGGCGATCGCTCAGTCACTGTGCCAACCGTGCTGTTGAAAAAAAAAATGAATACAACCAACGCACAATAGGATTGGCTTACTCTTGTCATTTTGTGTAACAACGATTCAGCAAGTTTAACAATAACAAACTGAAATGTAACAAACAGATCAGGTTTTTTCATTTCCTTCATTTCAAGCAAATGAATGATTTGACTGCGTAATAAAAAAGACACATACAGAAACCTTTCCTGGAAAAAAGCAGGATCTTGTTTAAAAATAAGCATGCATTTTGCATGTAAGTCCCATGATTCTCAGAACAGCCTTCCTAGACCTCTTAATCTGAAGATTCCTACTAACCATAAATATCTTAACATAATACAAACAATATACTAATAGCTAGCTAAGTGAGAACCGAACTAATTAACTGCATGCACGAAATACCGATTGGGAGATAGAAGTTTATTGTTTTAATCCCACGTTTGTAGAGCGCTGAACAAAAGTTAAGCACTCTCAGCTAATATTCTGAAATGATGTATGTACACACGACGGTACATCAACCTACACAAAACCATTAACTGATCTCTGTTTTATGGATCGGTAGTAGAAAGATTAGGTTATAATAAGTTGACCTGCCATCTTGTGTACATAAAACGAATACATTGTGAATCGCACAAGACAAGACAAAGAAACGAAATTAATTATTTAAAAAAAAACATTGTAAAAAAAAATTAATTAAATTGGTCCTGTACGAGATTATAAGGCCTCTATCTCAGCATGATGATGCAATATGGCAAAGTCAAAAGTCAAAATCATTTATTTGCGTAAATAAGGTACAGAAGGTTGACAAGTAGACAATATTGATCTCTCATTTTGCCTTTCATTTCGGCGTGCAAATTAAAAACAGGGTGATATATTTTTATTTAAATTAACTTATTACAATCATGCTGTCATTTTACCGATATTCCCACCAAATTTAAAAATTGTACCTATTATAATTTACCTACTTGTATGACAATATAATTATGAAAAAAATAATAATTAAAATAATTAATGTCAATATAACTATGAAAAATTAATAAAAATAATCACAAATGTCAATATAGAAATGAAAAATTAATACTATAATCACAAATGTCAATATAGAAATGAAAAATTAATAAAAATAATCACAAATGTCAATAGAATAATAAAAATAATAAACAATAATAAATGTCAAAAATAATCATGTCAATTAATAAAAGAGATTCGACATATAAAACACAATAACAATTTAAAATGACCGAGCAATTTACTACTTACATTTTATAATCCAAAAACTCATGTACACTATAAAAACATTTTTCAATTAAAAACCTCGTCAAATTACTTTTAAATCTAGAAAATGGTAGCGTTTTTATGGAATTTGGAATTTTGTTATACAATTTTATGCACATAATGTAGCTGTTGTTACCTGTAAATGTAAGATTTGTTCTCGGTTGAAATAATTTATTAGTATGCATTGATCTTGGGGCATAGTAGCTTGTCGCTTGTTGGAAAAGTCCCTTATGTTTCAAAACAAATATACAAGATTCCAATATATAAATACATGGGAGAGTTAGTATTTTATATTTTCTAAAAAATGGACGACATGACTCTATTTGCTTCAACCCAAATATAGCTCTTATACATTTTTTTTGCATAACGAATGCTTGATCGATCTCCACACAACGACCCCACAGGATAATACCATACCTTAGAGTGGCGGTTACATAGCCGTGGAAAGCCGTTATTGCGGCATTTCTGGATACCTCGCAGCTAATCCGCCTCAAAGGATATATAAATTTATTTATTTTAAAACAAATTTCATTAATATGGTTTTTCCACGAACAAAATTGATCTACCGTTATCCCAAGAAATTTAACTGATTCAGCTTCTGTTAGGGCGACCCCTTTATAAGATATATTTAGGGCCAGCGGTTTTGATCGATAGGTACGAAATTGAATAAATTTCATAGCGTTGCAGCCATGTCATAGCGTTGATATTCAAAACAATGTGACCTTTACGGCCTGGCCCACTGACGCAAAGTTACATGTTGATCGGTCTTTTTTAGACTGCACTTTGATTAGTATGAGTTCTACAAGCTTATTCCACCATCGTTCTTTAAGCTATAGGATTTAAAGTTAGGATGGGTCCCTTCGATTGGGGTATCAAAATAAAGGATTATGAACGGTGATAATAAAAAATATTAAATGTCATGCATGATACGTATTGTACTGAACTTATTTTATGATTAAAAGTAATTAGAATGAAATTATTTTTAAAAACAAGTCGTATAAAAAAATCATCGGCTGAACTAAAGAATCAGTAAACAAGAAACTAAAAAAAAACAAAACAAAAATTTAATAAAAGTGGAAATCAGGCTCATTCCATTTTTGTAATTCTATACACATACTAGCTTTTGCCTGCGGCTTCGCTCGCGTTAAATTCGGGGTAACACAGTTCTCCTTTCCTGATTCGCAGGTACCTGTAGTTTTTGCCATTGCGCCTTATTTATTGTAATAGCAATGCTAAGTTTTCCGTTTTATTCCTATATCCGTCTCCAGGGCCCCAACTATCTTTGTACCAAAATCGGTTTAGCCATGTAGGCGTGAAGACGTAATAAACAAACAAACTCACTTTCGCTTTTATAATATTAGTAAGGATTGGTGCTCAGTCGGGTCTTTTTTTTTTTTATACACAACACAAACTCTTGCTTGATACACTTTATAGAACACCAACCAGTGTTACATCAAGCTTCAATATAAACCAGCTCAACATAAACCAGTACAACAAAGTTAAGGTAGAGTAGTGACACAGAAAACCTAATTGAAGGCACGGAGAGGGGTCATGTGTCACTCTTAAGCCAGATTACATGTGGTAATCGGCTTATACGCCAAACACGAACTTTTACGATCCCCCGTTCGTTCTAATACCTAAAAATAGTGCGGGTTACGGTGTAGCCACGTTTGGATAGGGTTGGAAAAGTAGTGGTGTAATTTATAAATTGGTAAAGGTGAATAATTTTCAAAGAAGTTTTTGTTGTCATTGAGTAGAAACCAGGTGTCGGAATGAAATGGTGGCAGAAGTATTTAATGTGTGTAAAATATATTATTAATTCAAAATCTTATCCTTTATCCTACTAGTCCTGCCATCCTACTAATATTTTAAATTAAATGCAAATGTTTGTGAGGATGCGTGAATGTATGGATATTTCGATGTATGGATGTTTGTTACTCTTTCACGTCAAAACGGCTGAACGGATAATTATGAAATTTGGAACCGAGGTCTACCTCGTAAGTATAGTTTTGAATAACACAAAGGATATTTCGATATCACGCAGGCGTAGCTGTGGGCGCCAGCTAATCGTTCAAAAATTCGCCAATTTTATAATAACATTTATTAATTAATATAACAGTTAATTTCTTTTTTTAAAGTGGTAGGGTCACTTTTTTATATCGGGTATTTTGTTAAGTATGGTCGGACCCATACATACAATTCTTTTCTTTAATAGAACAGTAGTGGAACCACAGACAGTGAGCAAAATTTGTATACTGTCTTCTAATTTGTTTGTTTTAATTTTCGAACACTTTATTTAAAAGATGCATTTTGATGGGAATGCATAGCGATGAAAATATTAGTAATTTTAGAGACTGAAATGCAGGTACGCAGCTGCTGTCTGTTACTATTAAATTGTACATAGCTCTTATGCAGCGTTTTCGAGCCTTGAACACCTGTTCCCTCAATTCTCCATCAAGTTCCCAGATCTTAAAATCGACGCGACTAAACCGTGGTATGCAATTACCCTTGTGGCCATATTAACTTTTTTGACAAGTTACGAAGTATATAATTATGCAGCTGCACTGAGTTTTTTGCATCAGTTATTTGATATGTATTGCTCTAAAAACAGGATATGAAAACATTTTGAGGAATTTGACTTAGAACTTAACTAAAAATACGACACCTCTACACTCTACTCGCGCTGTGTGTTGGATTAGAATATGGCCGACTTCCTCTCAAAGACGCCTGTGCTTCAGCCAGTGAGACCAGCTATAAGACTGAAGCGCACGATTTTTGTAAAAATGTTAGAGAAATTGAAAGTGAGCTAGGGCTAATTCTAATTGTCACCAGTGAATTTGTCTATGAACACCAGTAAATCATCACCAGCCAGTAGCAGTCCAGTGATGGACATCGGCTTTTTCAATCGCCTGCCACTCAACGCTATTCTCAGCGACTTTCACCTGGTGCTATCAGCCACCCTGTGAAGGTCATCGCTCCACCAAGCCTAACTGTATCCATCCCTCCTTATGCATGCCGATGCGCGGACTCTTTTCAAAGATACTTCTTCCCCATGGTCACCAGTTAATCACCGGGAAATAACTTATCATAATTATGACGCATTTTTGGTTAGAAAGAAACTGCACGTATAAATAAAAGGACAGCCATTTATTTCCTAATCCATTCCTAATGTTTTTTTTAATTTCCTGATGCATGAAACACAGTGTAATCATCCCAACAAACTGTACAAAATATTTAAAAACTTGAAACCGCAGCGAAATATCACAGAGCATTCAATTAAATCCTTCTTGCAACAGCTGTGCCATTCATTTTCTCGCTTAAATAAAGAACAGCGAAAAAAAAAATACACTTCAGGCCAGATTTAAGTACAAACGTTTTGCGGCTCAGTAGGAAATCTTATTCCAAGTACGCGACCATGTTCTATCGCGATTAGTCCCTGATAAAAGGGTGGAGGGATCTCATTTCCGTCGGCGTGGACTCGTGTCGGACCCGTTGGAGGAAATGACGTTACGTTACCAGTTTATTCTCTTGAATTTATAAACGGTTCTGCCAGCTGGAATTATAAAAATAAAAACTTTGGCCAGATGGAATAATGAAAATGAAAAGTTCCTTTTTTTGTTTATGAGGCTGTGGGTCGGTTGTTGTGGCTTATTGTAGATAATGTTTAGAAGTGTTGCGATGATTCACTATGCTGTTTAAACTTCAATGACAATAATAAATAAAATTCATTTATTTCGGATAACTCGATCCATATTAAAGACACATTAAAACAAAAATAAAATAAACAAAAATCAAATCAAACATGCAACCCAATTAAAACTGAAATCACAAATAAATTAAATTAATATGATAAAATTAGATTAAATTAAATTGAATTAAATTATAAACATTAAATAATTAAAATGATATAAATTATATTAAATTAAATTAGATTAGATTTATTAAATTAAATAGAATTAAATTTCATTTAAATTAGATTAGACAAAATAAATTAGATTAGTTTAAAATAAATAAATTGAATTAAATTAAATTTGATTAATATAAATTAGATTAAATTAAATTATCTTGAATCAAATTAAATATCTCCAATAATAATCAAACTACAATTAAGGTTACATTCAAAAACATTAAATTACACGTTCGATAAGACATCTCCATAGTGGAGAAGACATCCTATCTGCAACAGTCCTCAGAATTCCATTGCAGCTGCCACGCATTCTGCAGATCAGGGATACAGTTTTCTTGCGGATGACTGCATGAAAACCATCAGTGCTGTACAGCGCAAACATCCCCGATGCACTACAGAAGCGAGGCAACCCCAACAACATTCTGAAGATGTTGTTGTATTGGACACGCAGGACCTCCAGCGATCTTTTGGTGTGACTGACCCACAGATTTCCCGTATAAAAGCTTTGACAATAAGCTTGAAATAATGTTATTTTAACCTGTTCAGAGCAGCGGGCAAATCTGCGGGCCAGCATGTTACCTCTCACCGCCAAGGCCCTGCGCTCCCTCTCAATATCCATATCATCTTCAAGACCCTCGGTAATTAAATGCCCCAGGTATTTAAACTTCGTTACACGATTTATGCACAAGCCATTTAGGGTAATATGATGTGAATACTCGGGGCATCCACCGACGGCTCTAAAGACCATATATTCGGTTTTTTGGGCATTGTATATAAGCCCATGTGCACTAGCATAGACCTCACACACTTTTAACAGCTCTCCGAGACCTCTCACAAAAGCCTCTTTCAATGAATTTATGTCAATACACCTTAACTGAAAGAACTAATAATCTAGATCACAAAAAAAATAAAAAAAAAATTGTCGAACAAAAAACAAAGATTAAACAAAAATTTAAAATTCCATTTTAACAAACTTTTGAAACGGCAACATTTTCCATGAACCCTCAACAACAAAAGAAAAATAACATATCTATTACCTTACTGAAAAGAATCCAACCTTTTCCAAACAATGAGATTTGGAGGCAAAAATCACAAATCTGAAATAACGATGCCTAAACATACAAAGGGTCTTTTCTCTCGGTTTGCGATAACGATCAAAAGAATAATTGCTTTGCCTTGTGAAGCAAACTAGTGTGACCCTTGGAGGTTAGCTGACATATTATTTGAGGGCCCATCTATCATAAATGTCGGTATCCACAACCAAAAGAATATGAAGGTTTTTTTTTGGAAAAAGATCATGAGGTTTGTGTTTGCTACAAAATTTCGTTCTCAAAGCTCGTCGGCGAGGTAGTACTATGTCCGCAGACAATTACCGAACGTAGGCGCGGTGTTTGTCCACGGACGGACGGTGAGTTACCCATTGCTCAAGACGTTGAGGAACCCAATTTATTTGATAAGGAAAAATCTTACAAGAGAAATTTGCCCCACATCCCGGTGTCCAATGGACCTGGATATTTTGCATACATGTTATTTTGGAAACGTGATAGATAGATACATAAATCATTTATTTGATGCAACAAAAGACACAATACAGAACTTAACACAAAAAATATTAAACTGAGAAAAAAAACGTAACCTGAAGAAGTTGATTGACCCATTGATAGGCATTTAGACACATCATATACATTTATAACGGTCGCCCACTACTGGGCGGTGTGTGTTTCAAGATTGCACCAAATAAGTAGGAGTCCAGCTCAGCATAATGCCAAGTAGACTACCTGACGCTGGTATTCTGCTGAATCCTGCTAGTGACATGGTAAGATAGATGACATCATTCTAAATCCAATATGGCAGACTTCTCAAGATGACTGACTATGCATTCCCATGAAGATGGGAAAAAATAAAAGGATTGCTGGCAAGTAATGAAGCGTAATAATGTGTTTTTTTTAAACAAACTATTTAAAAACTTGAGGTGACTAGATGGATATTCATGGAAGTAAATGCTTTAAGCATTCAATATCTAAATCAAGAGAGCCAAGAAAGTAACAAAATTATTTGACTTTTATCATTAAGGTTAGATAAAACACCCCCGACAGATAGCCGTTAGCAATTTCCTTTTATCAATAGAACTCGTCAATCGAAACATTTAACAATTCATGAAAACAGCACTTAGTGAGTATTTTGAAAGTAAATTATTGAGGGCCAATTTAAAGTGATTACTTCGGGGAATAGACGAGAAAATTTGATTGATTCTATAACCTTAGATTCCGTTAAAATGTCCCTTTCAAATCGACTTGGTCAATTTTCGCTCCCATCCCGATGATAGATTTCATTAAAAAATACAATCCAGAAGAAAAGATACTTTTTAATAATAAAATTGAAAACCAAACTCATTGTCAAGTTTTTTTTATTAAATTTAATAAACCCCACTTCTCCAACTTTTCTTCAGCAATTGGGAAGATAAAATTAAAAAATATCGGGTAGCATAAACCGAAGTAGAAAGCGTCTCACAGGTGCGTTACCCATTTATATTCTTTCTCGAGCTGAAATTGGGTATTATAATGTCTCGTTTCACAGTATGACAGAGAATTTGCACTTCATAAGCGTTAAATTGGTCATTAGGCCTCTCCGTCGTCAAATAAGCGTAGCAATAAAGTGTGAAATATTTATTATAACGTCTTCGCACGAGTGTTGAAATGAGATGTGTTCAGTAAATTTTGTATTACCCGGCGTGATATAACGTGTGAATTGTTCGTTGTCAGCTGAATATTATTATATGACGTCAGCGAGGCGGAATCTTGAGGAGTTATTAACCCGTGAGAAGGCGCGCCTCTATTTGTTACATGGATAGGCGCGCGTGAGCAAATTGCTCACACTACTTTAAATGCTCATATTTCTACTTTTATGGTAGTTATTGACTTGTAATGGATTTATATGAATAAAACAAGGTTTAATAGGTAAGAAAACAAGTATTTTTATTAAAAATATGTAACATAAATGCAACTTCTAAAACAAATAACGAATCAACTAATTTTTATTTTCTAATTTTGTCAGTCTTCATTCAAGTCACTATAAAAAATCTTACATAACAAAAACTTAAAAAAATTACTTTTCCATGTAATCTGGACAAGTGTGTCTCTCAAAACAAATCGAACACATTTATGTAGCATGTTCGATGCAGAGTAATTGCTTGCACAGAGTGCAAGCTTTTTTTGTCCGTCTATTCTTACGTCTAGGGCATATAGAACAGAAACCGCTTGGCCTAGGCTCTGAAATAGGACTAGGAGCTGGCACAAATCGCTTCATTAGAAACTTGAGATCTGACGATATGTTCTCCATGCAAATTCGGCGTGAAATATATGGTTTTACCAGCTCAATCATCCACAAACAATGAAAAGCATTGCAAGGGTTCTTTTGCATTCTTGGCTACGTTTTTGACTCCTGGTACGTACGTTACGTAAAGGCTTATGCATAAGCCATTTCGTTGATTGATCTTTTCCAGTATAATATGGGGTCCTACCTCTTGGTTGTGTTGGCGCAGGAGTTGAAATGTCAGCTTCCGTTTCATCCGAAGATTGCTCTGTATCTGTTGCATGAGGGCTGCAAATGTTAGAAGCATCGCTTTCTATGATGTCAACACGATGTTGTTCTCCATCAAGGTCCGCATCCAATGCTTCATCACCGGAATCCTCTTCCATCCACGAACAAATTGTTTCTTGACGTCGGTCGCCCATTTTACACGTGTGTTGGTAGCTAAAAACAAAAAAGATTATTATTAAAATATTACTATAGAGTATTTACGTAATAATTAACCAGTTTAATATAAATAAATAAAATAATATAGTCTAGAAAGTACAATTATACTTTTTAATTGGAAAAATAAATACTTACACGAATGGGCGCGTGATGAGCAAATTGCCGCACGATGGTACACGGCCTCCACAAACACTTAGCTGCGCAGTCGCAACAGGGCTGATCGGCACACGTGTTGCGTCACGGGGGAGGGGGTGAATAGTTAGGAAGGTACCTAGGCGCGTGAGACCTTAGGGCGTCGGTATCACCAAAAAATTTAGCTTTGAATTTTTGTGTGAGCAAATTGCTCATAGCGCGCCTTCCCACGGGTTAACGCAGATTTTGGGTGGAATTATATGAGTAGGTTATGTAGGTAATAAAAGGCTGCTTGAGTGCACTTGTGTTGTAATGAATTTTGTGTAAAATGCAATTTAATTTCACTGTTTAAGGTATTTTCGGAATACATCTTTAAACTGTCTGACAATTTAACGATATAAGTCGTAGTTTTCTAGGATTGCACTGTATGTCTGCCAATAGTACCTATAATTATATGCTATTGCTACTAAACTGCTTTCCTTGGTCTCACGGTCACAAACGCGACTGCCGAGCATGCGGTTTTTTTGGGAATCATCAAATAATGTCAGACTTTTACTTACTACTTTAACTTATGCGGTCTGAGTTCGATTTCCGAGTCACACAAAAAGTATCATTAGAATTTTCTATTAAGAAGTTTGGAAGTTGGCGGTATGTTATCTTTGTGGCTGGGATGGTACGTTTGGTTCTGCGCCTGATCTATCTCCGCTCGTGTCGGACTGCCGTCCCATCGGGCTACGAGAGTGAGGGAACCGAGAACTGTGCCTGCGTACTTGTACACAATAATATCTCCAGTGCTGATGACATGAATGAATCTCTCTGAGATTGGAGAGCCACCTTGACCGAAATCAGTCAGGGGGACTATTACTAGAAGTAGGACAATTTCCGAAAAAAAAAGTAAAAAATTCTAACTGAGAGTTTACCTTGTTTCTAAGATAAATAAAGTTCTTTAAAAACAGTTTTTTTTATGGTATTTTTGTGGTTACACAGCCCATAATGTAAGAAGATAGAGATGATATACGGGCGTCAGGTATCTAATCACTAGCTCAATCTCAACGGAAGGTAATAATACCGTGCATCAAGTAATTTACAAAGTAACCTCCTAATTAGCGCCAACCAAGATTTAGACAGTAATGAAAGTCGTAAAGAGTTCCATAAATTTAATCGGCGAAGCCATTTATGTAACATACTTAATTATGAAGACGTGAAAAGTGGCCAGCTACATAATGCTCGCTCCAACGTAATATGTATTTAAAAAGTTTTAGAAATACTTATGACTAACAAATGATGGCGTGTTAATAGCGGTAAAATCAAGTTACTGTTAATTTTCGTAATACTAAAGTGTTTGTCAGCATTTCTTATTAAGTATTTCGACATGAATGATTTTACTAAGATTTTGTAACAATACGCAGATTTAAAAAAAGCGAAGATTTCTATGGAGAAGAATGATTATATGATATCTTCGCTTTGAAGTCGGCAACTACAGTACTTTTGCAGTTATATACCTTGTAAGTGGGACTGTAGCTTAATTTTTCGTGTATCAACAGTTGCAACTGGCATACTTGAAGTAAATGCTTTTGGTTTTGATAAATTTGGGTTCATATGTAAAATTATATTTAAAAAAATACTTAATGAATTATTGTATTGAGTCAATTATAATCTACGCCTTAAACATGATGATGAATATTTTATTTGATCATGTTTCAGAGTTTCGCGTTAAGCTCAAGCGGTTGCCTATCCGTCTTCGCCGGAATGCTCACATTTTGTCATTACTTTACAGTATTCTTTTTAACCCAACAACACCCTCTTATCTCAAAGAACGTTTCAAGTTCCTTCATGACACACATAGTAGACACTTGAGATCATCGGAGAATTTGAGACTTTTGATGCCTGAACATTCCACAAAATTTTATGACCAGTTATTCACGGTTCAGGCTGTCCGTTTGTGGAACGAATTGCCGTTGTCAGTAAGACAAGCTCAGTCACTCGTTGCTTTTAAAACCTTAGTTGCAAATCATTTTCTTTCCCTTTGATTTTTTCTGAATAAATGTTAGACACCTATCCTATTTGTCAACCGTATAATATTATAAAACACATGTTAAATAAATAGATTATATGTATTTATATATTTTGAATAAGTAACTTTATTTTAATTTTTTGTGTAGTATTTAGCAGTAGGTAAACCATTGACTACCCCCCGTTGTGTTTTTATATTCGTAAAGTCCATCCAAAGGTTGTCTGGAAGATATCGCTATAGCGATAAGACCGCCATTGTAACCATAGATTTAGCACTTTTTTATAAAACGGTTTGTTTTTTCAATTTTTGGTGTGCAATAAAGTATAATTCTATTCTATTCTATTCTATTCTATTTAATGTGTTTACTTTTTAACCAATTTTTACATTAACCAATTATAAAAAATATAAAGCAAGAAACGATACGTAAAACCGTAACGGCTATTCAATATTTCAATTAACTCGCAAATTGGCGCCAATTAAATATTATCGCGTTCTTTCCGCTTGTTTTCCGTCAGCAATATGTATGTTCGAGAGCTACAGATTTTCTACTTAAATTTGTATTTTTTTTAACGATGCTCATGCAGTTTGACTCTCTATGAGGTAAGGTAATTTTGCCGATAGATCATTTACAGAAAATCATTTAATTATTGGAGTAATCTAACATTTATTTTTATTTTTCATGCCTGTTTTTCTGTCCATCTGTCAAGACGCTTTATCTCGGGAACACGTTGAAGTATCGAGTTGAAATCAAAACCGTATTCTCAAATCTGTGATTGACATTGAATCTGTCAAAAAAGCAATCCTCTAAACTTACATAGTCAGATGTGACCGTTTATGTCGTTGTTTGTACGGAACTCCCGATGCACGAGTTCGACCCGCACTTTTTTTTTTATTTCGGGTGGGAAATCATCTTATGACTTCCCCCGCTCTGGGCGGAGCGGGGGGGCATGTCAGACTTGTACTGACTAAAACCCACCCATGTTCCTTCTATTTCCCTTTACGTTCCGGGGCCGCGGTATCTCTTTCGAACAACAGGCCCTGGCAAGCCCCTCTGCTTTGCTGACATCTCTTTGAGGCGCGCGTGTCGACACACTATTCGTGTTGTAACATCACTATTTTAGTATGTTACTAATATGGTCTTCACTAGTAAATGTATTATCTGTGGTCTGCGGCGCTCCGCCACACTGTGTCCTGTGATGTCTTACTGTGTGTATCTCTCTCCTGTGTCTCCTACCAATAAAACTGTATCTTACCCAACGGACTATCATTTATAAGCATCCAACATAACATGGTGTCAGAAGTGGTTTAAGAAGAATCATTCAAGAAAAAGTCGAGGTCGTCGAACAAAATGCCGGACCAAGCGGACGTCAGCCATGATGGTGAGACAAATTTTCAAACACGTGTGAAACAATTAAATATTTCGTCAGATACCACGAACAATAACGCTGAAACGTGGAAAAGATGGTGGCAACAACTTGAGTTATATTTGTTAGCCACAGGTCTAGATAAGTCAAGCGAGAAACGGAAAATCGCAATTCTCTTACATTGCATTGGAGAACGAGGTCTCAATATATTTAACTCATTTAACCTAAAAATAGACAAGAGCACGCTTGACGAAGTCAAATCGAAATTTGACAGATTCTTCGAGCCAAGAAGAAACGTGACCATGTGCAGGTATCTATTCTTCACACGCAGGCAGGAGAAATCCGAAAGCATCGACGAGTTCCTCACGGATTTGGAGAATAGAAGCAGAGAATGTGAGTTTGGCACGCTCAGGGAATCGCTCATCAAAGATATTTTCATTGCAAACCTCAATTTAGACTTGTCACATGTGCGTCAAAGGTTACTGCAAGAACATGACTTAACATATCAGAGAATGCAAGAGCTAGCGAGGACGCTCATCGTCGCACAGCAGGATGCTGAGAAAATAGTCAAAGGAAGCAGCATCGCCAGTCAACGAACGTCAGAAAACGTCATGCATCTCAGTCGGAGGAGCCGTAGTCGGGGAGATCGTCGACAGCGAGCTTCCAGTCGCAAGTCAGCTTCGAGCAGTCGCAAGCCAGCTTCAGGCAGTCGCGAGTCACCTTCAGCTTCAGGCAGCTTGAAGACATGTAGCCGCTGTGGGCAGTCTCATCGCTACAAGTGTCCAGCCCAAGGAGTTCAATGCAGGTCATGTAAATCTTACAATCATTTTGCTAAATTTTGTCACAAAAATAAAAAAGTCAGTCAGTTGCAATCGTTTAATTCAGATAATGGTAGTCAAGATTATTTCGTTGGTATGCTGAATAGTCAAAGTCATAATGGTCACAGTCATAATAGTCATTCTCACAGTCAGTCACTTAGTCAGCAAAGTCATAATGGTCACAGTCATAATAGTAATTCTCACAGTCAGTCACTTAGTCAGAGACACAGGAACACACAGACACACAGTAAGACATCACATCCATCCATCCATCCCTATGATGAGAAAAGTGACATGTCGGAGAGATTTATTATCCATTCAAAAAGTCAGAGTCCCAATTCATATCATCTCAATGATGAAAACTGTGATAGGTCTGAGAGATGTAATAAAAATAAACATCTCAATGATGAAAACAATCACATGTCTGAGAGATCCAATGTCCATTCAAAAAGTCAGAGTCCCAATTCATATCATCTCAATGATGAAAACTGTGATAGGTCTGAGAGATATAATAAAAATAAACATCTCAATGATGAAAACAATCACATGTCTGAGAGATCCAATGTCCATTCAAAAAGTCAAAAGAAAAAATGTCAGAGTCTCAATGATGAAATCAGTCACATGTCTGAGGGATTTCACAATAAGGCACAGTCGTCCAGTCAGTCACACAAAGGATCATCAGTCGTCAATACTTTGAATCATTCAAAGCAGTCGTGGGAAATTAGCTTATTGGTAGGAGATACCAAAGTCAAATGCATTATAGACTCAGGTGCAGATGTCAATATCATGTCAAAACAAACATTTCAAAATGTTAAAAGTCAAAATAAGCTGTCAAAATTGTCACTTGTCAAATGTCAAGTAAATGTCAAAGGATTTGGTGGAAAATCCATTCCGATTTTAGGCAAAGTCAACTTAAATTGCAAATTTTGCTTAAACAATAAGAACATTGTTGAAAACATAATGTTTATTATACCAGATATAGAGTGTCCAAATGTCCTTGGTCTCCCAATTTGTGAAAAGCTAGGTATAATAAAACGTGTCTTTTCAGTGTCAAAACAAGACTTTTGTGAGCAAATTCATACACAATATAATGATGTATTCCAGGGTCTTGGCTGTCTGCCTCCAGTCTGTCATCTGAAACTCAAGCCTGATGCAGTACCATGTGTGGATCCGCCCAGGAAAGTCCCATTCGCATTACAAGGGAAACTGCGTGAGGAGTTGGATCGCATGGAGAAAATGCAAGTCATAAAAAAGGTTACAAAACCTACAGAGTGGGTTAATTCAGTCGTTGTAACAGTAAAAAGTTCAGGTCAGTTACGAATTTGTCTTGATCCTAGAAATTTAAATAAAAATATCATGAGGGAACATTATCCACTCAAGTCAATTGATGAGATTAGGTCTCAGCTCGAAGGGGCTGTATGTTTTTCTCATTTAGATGCATTTTCAGGATTTTGGATGCTACGTTTAGATGAATATAGTTCAGAATTATGTACTTTTCAAACACCATTTGGTAGATATAAGTATTTAAGATTACCCTATGGCATAAATGCCTCGTCTGAAATATTTCAAAGAGTCATGATGAATCTATTTGGTGACATAGAAGGCGTACTCATATTCATCGATGACATCTTAGTCTATGGACCAAATGAGTCAGTTCATAATGAAAGATTACATAAAGTCATGCAAAGAGCTCGTCAAGTTAATTTAAAATTTAACAAGTCAAAGTGTAAATTTTCACTGTCAGAAGTATGTTTTTTAGGTTATGTCTTCAGTAAAGACGGTGCAAGGGCAGATCTTGAGAAGGTCAAAGCAATTGTCAACATGCCTACACCGCAAAATGTCAAAGAGTTACAGAGAATACTAGGTATGATAAACTACCTAGGACCCTTTATAAGTAACCTGTCAGAAAAAACACAAGTATTAAGAAATCTTTTGAAAAAAGATTCAGTCTGGACTTGGGATGAGAATCATAGTCAATGTCTGAGGAAACTGAAAGATGAAATCACAAATTCACCAGTTTTAGCTCATTATAATCCCAAGATTCCATTAGTCTTGTCAGTCGATTCGTCAAAGTCAGCGTTAGGCGCAGTCATTTTACAAAAAAATAAACCGATAGCATACAGTTCAAAAACCTTAACTGAAACCCAGGAAAGATATGCTCAAATAGAAAAAGAGCTGCTAGCAATTCAATTTGGTTGTGAAAAATTTCACCAATATGTATATGGTAATAGAGTCACAGTTCATACTGATCACAAACCTTTAGTCTATCTATTTAAAAAACCATTACATGATGTCCCAGCTAGATTACAGCGTATGATGTTAACTTGTCAAAAATATGATTTAGAAGTTATACATGTCCCAGGCAAAGAAATGTTCATATCAGACACATTGTCAAGAGCAGCTTTGAAAGAACATTATAGGCCTGAAAATGAATCAGAAATGTCTTGTCATGTCAATCTAATGTATGCTAACTTAGCAATTACAGATGAATATAGCACAAAATTGGCTCAGGAAACTAAGAAAGATGAAACCCTGCAGCTATTAATAAAGTATTATAATGAAGGTTGGCCAAAAACCAAAAATAGTGTCAGTCCATTAATAAAACCATTCTGGAATATACAAGGAGAAATCCATAAAATTAGAGATTTAGTATTCAAAGGCTCAAAATTAATAGTACCACAGTCAATGCATAAAGAAATGTTAGTAAAAATTCACAAAGGTCACCAAGGTATAAATAAATGTCTAAACTTAGCTAAAGAATCTCTTTATTGGCCAAATATGTCAAGTGATATTAAGAATTTAGTAGAACAATGTCTAGTATGTGCAAAATTCAAACCATGTAACCAAAAGGAACCACTACAAAATTATGAAATAAGCAAATATCCATGGCAACAAGTCGGTATTGATTTAATGCATTTTGATAGTTTAGTATATTTAATTGTCACTGATTATTATTCAAAATTTATAGAAATTGCATTATTAAATAACAACAGTACATCAAAAAATGTAATAACTCATTTAAAGTCCATATTTGCTCGTCATGGAATACCATTGTCACTGGTATCAGATGGTGGACCTCCTTTTCAGTCAGTTGATTTTAAAAATTTTATGGAAGAATGGGACATAGAACATATTGTAACTAGCCCATATCATTCACAGTCTAATGGACAAGCAGAGAGTTCAGTCAAAATCATAAAAAACATGCTAAGAAAATGCAAAGAAAATGGATCAGATCCATACATAGCATTGTTACAATACAGAAATACAGGTAAAAATAATTTTTCATCACCAGCACAGTTACTCATGTCTAGGAACTTAAGAGATAACATTCCAACATCATATAAGAAGTTGAAGCCAAAAGTGGTAACATTTAAAGATTACAAAGAGTCTGTCAAGAAAAATGATAAAAATAAGTCAAAATACTACAATAAAAATGCCAAGTCAATGTCTATGTTACATCATAATGATCATGTCTATTTTAAGAGAAACCCTAGTAGCAACTGGGAACAAGCTATTGTTAAGCAAAGATTGTCAAATAATAGATCATATGTTGTTGAGGATGTCAATGGAGTTAGGTATAGGAGGAATAGAATACACTTAAGACATAAATATTCTCATGATTGTGCTAACCCTCCCATGCAATCCAACTCGTCACAAAGGGGAGAGGAAGGTGACAGACAGGAGTCTAGGCATCAAGAATCCTCATCTCAGCAATCCTCAAATGTAACAACTAGGTCAGGTCGTATTGTAAAACCTACCAGAAGGTTAATTGAAGAAATGGATTAAGTTAAATTATAAATAAGGTCATAAGTAAAGTTTAAGTATAACTATAAGTATAATTAAGCATGTTGTCTTGTATAAACTTAAATAGCATAGCACTTATATTAATTGTCAGTCAGGGGTCTAATTTGAACTCAACAAGGGGGATGTTGTAACATCACTATTTTAGTATGTTACTAATATGGTCTTCACTAGTAAATGTATTATCTGTGGTCTGCGGCGCTCCGCCACACTGTGTCCTGTGATGTCTTACTGTGTGTATCTCTCTCCTGTGTCTCCTACCAATAAAACTGTATCTTACCCAACGGACTATCATTTATAAGCATCCAACATAACAACGGCCTGTCGTCAATCGACGGACGGACGGTGAGCTACCCATTGCTCACCGTCCACAGGTTTGCATCTACGGTGGCCGGGAGTCGTCTCGCGGCGCCCGGCGCCCGGGCCGCACTTGGCCGGGTTTTTTTCTTTTAGACGTACGAAACCCTAAACACATCAACCATTTCACATTTTACAACTGTCAACTGTTGATTTGTACGTTATAATTAAGTTACTCTCTGTGATTGTCTCAAATTATACAATAAAGATATTTATTATTATTTCCTTTATTTACATCGCATCTTACAATTACATTTTTAGAAAAAAAAAAACATTTAAAAATATAAAAATAGGTTTCCGCCGGTAACGGGAGCAGGGTAACGTAACAATATAGTTAGTAAAAAATAGTCTCTTTTTTTGGGTCCAGAAAATCCAAGAAAACGAAGAAGACTCTCGTATGTCCTAATCTGATTGGAAATGAAATAACTTTTCTGTCTAATCCTATATAATACTTAGCTGGTCCGTTCTAAAAACACCCTCAAGGTTGTTTTACCTGTAAACACCTCCAAAGAATAAAAGGGTTCTTCCCTTAACCATAAACACAAGGCTTTGATATTGGTAAAGATATGCGAATGTTGTCGGTAAGACCAAAATGCAGCAGGCCACCGAACATTGACAGGATTTGATAAATAAAGCGGTACACGGCTTGTATCGTTAGAGGTTCCTCTCTCTGGAGCCCTGACTGCTGGTAGCTCGGACCCTGTTCCTGATCTACTATCCTTACTAATATTATAAAAGCGAAAGTGAGTTTGTTTGTTTGTTACCTCTTCACGCTTTAATGGCTAAATCGATTTTGATGAATTTTGGTACAGAGATAGTTGGGAACCAGGAGGCGGACATAGGCTAATTTTTATTAAAAAAAAGTGGGATATGAGGGAGAACGAGGGAAGAAGAGGGAAAACTTAGCGTTGCTATTACAAATCAATAAGGCGCTACCGAATTTAACGCGAGCGAAGCCGCGGGCAAAAGCTAGTCCTTACTAATATTAAAAAAGCGAAAGTGAGTTTGTTTGTTTGTTTGTTACCTCTTCACGCTTTAATGGCTAAACCGATTTTGATGAATTTTGGTACAGAGATAGTTGGGAACCAGGAGACGGACATAGGCTAACTTTTATTAAAAAAAAAGTGGGATATGAGGGAGAACGAGGGAAGAAAAGAGAAAACTTAGCGTTGCTATTACAAATCCATCAGGCCCAAGAGCAAAAACTGCAGGTCTGTTTGGTGTGTTATACCGAATTTAACGCGAGCGAAGCCGCGGGCGAAAGCTAGTAATATTATAAAAGCGAAAGTGAGTTTGTTTGTTTGTTACCTATTCACGCTTTAATGGCTACACCGATTTTGATGAATTTTGGTACAGAGATAGTTGGGAACCAGGAGACGGACATAGGCTAATATTTTTTTTAAAAAAAGTGGGATGTAAAGGAGAAAGAGGGAAGAAAAGGGAAAACTTAGCGATGCTATTACAAATCAATAAGGCGCAAGGGGAACTGTGTTACCCCGAATTTAACGCGAGCGAAGCCGCGGGCAAAAGCTAGTCTTCTATATATATATAAAAATGAAACCCGTTTCCCGTTGTCACGCCATAACTTGAGAACGGCTAGACCGATTTGGCTGATTATTTTTTTGTAGTTTTCTAATACTCTGTAGAAGGTTCTTACGGAAAAAAAATAAAAAAAAAAAGGTTTTAGAAAAATTGAAAAAACTACATTTAATTTTGCATATTTTAAACAACGCGCGTAACGAATGTCAACGTCATTCACAGCCATAGACTATGTTGAAAGAGCATCGTTTGTTCGGAAATGTGTTTACTTAATTAAATTCTATCGCTCTAATTTACTATTTTTTTTAAAGGGGAACTGTGTTACCCCGAATTTAACGCGAACGAAGCCGCGGGCAAAAGCTAGTTTTTAATATTTTAAACCGACTTCAAATGAGGAGGAGTTTCTATGTTTAGCCGTATTTCTTTTTATGTATGTTCAGCGATTACTCCGCAAACTGTGAACCGATTTTCATAATTATTTTTTGTTCGAATCGTTTTTAATTATATTTGTTTATCCATGTGTATATAGATGATCTGCTTATATTTTAGTGACTATGGATAATAAATTTTGTGCGATATGTCATACCATAAATAAAAATCCTGAAATAAAAACTTTCGCAAAAAAAAACTTAAAAAAAAATCTAATAAGAATTCTATTAAGAAATATTTAAAATTAATGTATAATTCTATGTGCTTAACTGAATAATAAAAATAAACGAATACGTAAAAAGTATAAAACAAAAGACATGTCCTAAATTCAGCTACATATTTCGTTAAGCCGGTTTTCATGTAGCCTTCCGAGAAAAACACTATACGGACATGACACCCGTTAACCAGAATTCTTTTTGGTTTTCGAACACATGTTCTAGTCTATGAAACGAATAGGTATTCGAAAATACCACTGAGCATTGTTCAAACTGAAGCTTTGTTAGATGGTGCGAGGGTATCAAAACCCAAATATAATGTAACTAGCTTTTACCAGCGGTTTTGCTTGCGTTATATTCGGGATAACAAACAATTCCCCTTTCCAGATTTACAGGTACCTGCTACCGGTAATTTTTGCCCTTGCGCCTTATTTATTGTAATAGCAATGCTAAGTTTTCCCTTTTCTTTCTCCCTCATTTCTCAGTTCATAAAAAAAACCTGAGAAATGAGGAAATTAGCCTACGTCCCAGCTACCTCTGTACCAAAATTCATCAAAATCAGTTTAGCCATTAAGGCGTGAAGACGTTACAAACACACAAACAAACAAACTGACTTTCGTTTTTATAATATTAGTAAGGATTAGTAAGGATAATTGCTTCGGAAAGTTAAAAGTTGTTGAATCGAATGCGTAGTCCTGAAAAAAAACCCCTACTGATCAAAAACAATACCAATTGTCCCCGATTTTTTCGTTTCGTATGGGCGTTCGGTACAAACCCAAGCAAATGTTGTGTAATTTAGTTTTTTAACACCCTTGCTCGTAAAGCTGATGTAATTCCACCGGTTTTAAATATGTAAAGAGGGTCATAAAAAACGCTTGTGTTATCAAAGCAAATAGTTAAGTTATAGTCCATACAAATTCCATAACAGTATTATTTGCCATTTCAAATTTGGAACTGATCGCCGCCGCACGACTCCAGCTAGTGAGCAGCGCGCTGTTGCTATTCCTTTTCTTTTTTTTTAATTTATCTAAAGGGTTTTGTCGCTTAGCGCTGTTGCTATTCATATTTCGAACTGATTCGAAAGTAGGCAGCGCTAGCTCGCTGTTAAAATGGTGTACAACAATGTGCATTCACAGATTGAGTTTATTTAAAATGTTTTTTTTTTCTGTTTCCTCGCAAATGTGTTCAAAAACGTCGTACGATATACGTGCGTATTGGTTACTAGCTGTGCCCGCGACTTCGTCCGCGTGGAATAGTATTTTGGGCATCATATTTATTTTTGCAAACAACCTCCTCAGCTTTATAAATTATAACTGTTACCCACGACTTTGTCCGCGTCTTAGCCCAAGTTTCGGAATTCTGTGAGGATAAACGTTGAGAACGTTCAGCGCTTGATTCCCGTAGTCGGTTCACCAAAGTTCGAGAACTCTGTGAGGCTAAACGTTGAGAACGGTCAGCGCTTGATTCCCGTAGTCGGTTCACCAAAGTTCGAGAACTCTGTGAGGCTAAACGTTGAGAACGTTCAGCGCTTGATTCCCGTAGTCGGTTCACCAAAGTTCGAGAACTCTGTGAGGCTAAACGTTGAGAACGTTCAGCGCTTGATTCCCGTAGTCGGTTCACCAAAGTTCGAGAACTCTGTGAGGCTAAACGTTGAGAACGTTCAGCGCTTGATTCCCGTTCTCGGTTTATCAAAGTTCGGAAATTTTGTAAGGATAAACGTTCAGCGCTTGATTCCCGTTGACGGTTTGCCGAAGTTCGGAAATTTTGTAAGGATAAACGTTCAGCGCTTGCTTCCCGTTGACGGTTTGCCGAAGTTCGGAAATTTTGTGAGGCTAGATACTGCGAACGTTCAACGATCGATTCATTAGCACGGTTTTGTTCACTGATTCCTCGTTGAGTAGCCAACCTATGCATATTTTCATTCTCTGTTTCACTGCTGCGCAAAGCTCGCAGCCGCTTTGCGATAACAGTCTGCCGAGAAAGCTGAGTTCTTTTTCTAGGCATTATAGTGACGAAGAAAGAAAATAGGAAATGAAAACTTAACCAAACCGTAACTCGTAATCAAGAAAAAACAAACGTAAGGTTAATAATTAGGATCCTAATTATTGTTACCTGTATTTGGTACTTACGTAAAATATAAGGTTAACTAACTGTGCACTTAAACTAAAAGATAACTTTTATCTGAGGAATAAAAATGGCGGTTTGACAGCTGCTATTTTTATTCCTCAGATAAAAATTATCTGACTATTGAATAAACAGCCCTAAGAATAATTATGTAGATGACACCTATTTACAGGTATTATCTACAATTTTTTTTTAATAATTGTGAAATTTATAAAAAAAAATAGCTCATGAGGAGCTCGTGGCTAAATAATAGCAGCCGCTCGGGTCGCTCTTTAGGTTAAGCCGCGCTTGCCTAGGTTGGTCTGTGGATGGGTGACCAGTGACCACCCGTTACATACCGAGTTTCTTCCGTGCCTCGGAAAGCACGTTAAGCCGTTGGTCCCGGCAGTCATTTGTAGATCTTTGACAGTCGTAACAGGTAGTCAGTGTTCCAAAAGTCTGACAACCAGTCTTACCAAGGGGTATCGTGTCTGGTTGTGGAGGTCAGATAGGCAGTCGCTCCATGTAAAAACTGATATTCAGCTGCATCCGGTTAGACTGGAAACCGACCCCAACATAGTTGGGAAAAGGCTATGCAGATGATAAATAATTGTGAAATTATTAGAACCAAAATATTATTATCCTTGACATTGACAATCGTAGAGCTATACACCCCTCCGCGTCGCCCGCAAGCAACGCCTCTCCTCGCCCATGCCCAGCGTCATGTTTTGCACATCATGCGACGCGTGTGAATTTTATATCGGAGTTATTTTAAAATTGTAATATCTTCTAAGATGTTCATTGAAATTAAGTGATGTCAAAGACAATTTTGTTCACAATTAAATACTGTTAATCAACAACACATTTATTTGGATAAAGATTAATATTATTATGTTGAAACAACTCTAACAAATAATTGGTAATCATGCATTAATTTTGACCAAATTTGATTACCATAAAAACGGTTCTAGTGACTTAATCTTAAAAGATAGACATATACCGTCACGGACATTTTTTTAGATCATTTCAAGAGGAATAATTCTTTTCTACATATTTTTTTGATATCTTGAACCGTTTTCGCAGCGCACGCAACGGAAGCCCTCAAAGATGAATAATTTTCCCCGTTTTTTCCACATTTTCCATTGTTTCTTCGCTCCTATTAGTCGCAGCGTGATGTTATATAGCCTAAAGCCTTTCTCGATAAATGGTCTATTCAACACAAAAAGAATTTTTAAATTCGAACCAGTAGTTCCTGAGATTAGCGCGTTCAAACAAACAAACAAACAAACAAACTCTTCAGCTTTATAATATTAGTAAGTATAAGTATAGATAACATGCTCGGCTCGATTACGCCCTCGCCTTTGGCTCGGGCTGAAATTCCGACTCGCATGTTATAACCATCTTAACGCACTAATATCGTAATGTACTATATCACGATTGCTGATGTGACGTCCACTAATCCGCACGGAGTACACGTTGTAGTCCAGTCTAGATAACAGAGAGGAGGCCCAGGGTTCAATAACTTAAATTAAGTTAATTCTCTATATATATAAAAGCGAAAATTACTCGTCACGAAATCCCAGAAAGATTAAAGATTGTCATGGGGAGTCCTTTTAGGACGCAGGTGCTCAAAAAAAATTCTCTTACGGAATTTAATCCATCTACTAAGCAGGTAAAGCAGTGTGGTAAAGGTTTTATGGGATTCCTTGACTAGATCGACTTGTATTTTGCTTGGGCATTTTTTTTACAAAATGAATTTTATATATATAATTTAATATTATATAATTTTTATTTTATTTATAATTTTATATAGCGAGTGAAACCGTTAGGAACAGCTAGTGCTAAATATAATTTATCAACTGCTGAGCATAAGACCCTTTTTTTGCGGTGGGAAATTATCAAATAACTTCCCCCGCTCTGGGCGAAGCAGGGGGGAGAGTCAGACTTTGACTGACTAAAACCCACCCATGTTCCTTCTTTTGCCCTTTACGTTTCGGGGCTGCGGTATCTCTTTAGAACAACCCACAACCCCGGCAGGCGGAGGCCCTGTCAGGCTCCTCTGCGAGCAAAAGGCCCTGGGTTTCTGGGTCGGGAAAATTGATGTTGGCATTTCCCATTAAGAAAATCTCAGAAGCAGCTACGGAATCTGGATTTATTCCCGGTTGTTTGCAATATAACTGTTGACATGTGGATGTAATAATTAATGGATAATATTTTTGTGTTCACCAAAAATACTGATCGTGCACCAAATATTCTTTTCTGAATGTTTAAAAAATGCGCGTAGGTTAGGTTAGGTTAAAACTGTGACCTGCTGGGGTGATTGTGTAGAATGCGAATGTGTCCCCGCACCCCAGCCAGAAGTGACGAGAAGGAACACCGTGTGGTTTTAGTCAGTAGGAGTCTGACAGACCCCTCCGCAAAGGCGGAGGACATCCATTGAGGATTTCCACACGCAAATAAAAAAAAAAAAAAAATTAAAAAAAAAAAAAAGGTTAAAACTGTGACCCCTTACGCCAGTAACGACTTGCATTAATAGAAAATGGATAAAGATATAACACTTTTTTATAGTAGTGCGCTGATGCTTGTTATGACATATTTTAATTAACATATTTTGGTGCACATTCAGTATTTTTGGTGCAACACAGGCAAAATTAGGTAAACGAAATGGGAATAAATTGAAGTACTTTTAAATAACATCCATAATTAAATAGGTTCACTTCTGCCTAACTATTCTGGGAAGACAAGCGTGATATTAAAATGTATCAATAAGTTATCTTTAAACTTTGACGGCACGGTTGGCGCAGTGGCTGAGCGATTGACTGCTGCGCTGCTTGTCGCGGGTTCGATTCCCACACGGAACAAATATGTGTATAACCTACAGATAGTTGTTTCGGATCTTTCTGTTTGTGTATATGAGTTTAAATGTTTGTAAACGCACCGACGAGTCAGAAAAATTCCTAGTGTGATGCAACGTTTTGTTAAAAAAAATACTCCGTATTGTAGTAATAAAACAATCAACAAGAAACACGTTGCGTTTAAAAGACAATGGATAGAATTGTAAAAATATAGACAAAAGCTCGGCACCCATTTTCGAGGGTTGATCCCAGCGCGTGCGACGCCCAATGTCAACATTGTTTATTCGATCCTCTGGAAATGAGTGGAGTGTGTACATTGCGGATATACAGGGTGTCGTGTCTCGTTAACAGATTCAATTGTATTTATATACATTGTAGTATACTCACAATGTGTTCGGATATCGGGGGATTGAAAATGGCGCGGATAAACGTAATGTTTGCGTTTTTTGATGGGTTTTAGGTAGAATTTGTTTGGTGATAATTGGTTTTGGGGCTGGCTGATTGTGGGATTGTTGTTAACATGACAAAATAGTAAAGGCAACTGTGACATTATACAGTATGTATTAAAGTACAAAGTAGTAAGGAAGTTACAGTGTATTTATTTATAAGTATTTGTTTTAAAAAATTGTTTGAAAATTAATTTTGAAAAATGTAACGCCACAGACTACCTACAGTACTGTTTCTCCTCCTTTAAATCCATCCAAAGGTTGTCTTGAAAAGATCGCTTTTAGCGATAAGACCGCCCATTGTGTCACCCTATTTATAAGTTGTTTAGTGTTATTCTTGTTACTTGTATGGTGTACATAATAAAGAATATTCTATCTAAAGTTACTTTGCACTAGGAATTTCTCCTGCATCGTGGATGTGTTTTCAGACATTAAAGTCACATGCACAAACAGCCAGTACAAAGTACCTGTAGTCCATACAAATATTTGTTCCGTGCGGTAATTGGCTGGCGACACGCAGCATAGCAGTTATCTGCTCAGTCACTGCTACTCCCGATTTTCGGAGTTATTTTTAGAATAAAAAAATAATTGCCACAAACTAGGAATTTCTCCTGTGTGTTTACAAAGATTTAAACTCACATAAACAAACAGCCAAACCCGAAACAACTACCATAGTAGGTCATACAAATATTTGTTTCGTTGCGACACGCAGCGCAGCAGTCGCTTGCTCAGCCACTGCTCCTACCGTGCCGTCAAAATTGGCATCGGCAAGTTAAGCCATGTTGCTGCCGATTCTAATGCACTGACGCTTAAAAGTGTAACATCCTCCAAAAATTATAATACTTAGGGTTCTGTATTCTTATTAGTGACAAAGAATCTAAGTAGAAGCACTAAAATAAAAAGATTTTTTGTATAATTCGCTCCGCGCACGTAACTCTAAAAAGCTACAAACTTGTTGAAATCAGTATTCTAAAACGACACTAAAAAACTTTTGAGTTCACAGCAACGTGTTCAAAATGCGTGGAAATTCTTCTTATTTCAGAATTTTGCAGTTTAGCAATTGATATGAGAAAATTGTGTGCTTTTAAATGAGGTCAAGTACGTTTTTGTTTTAAACTTGCTTATGTATGTTTTGTACTTGCTATTTTGATTGTAAAATAATAATCTTGGTAATATGTTTTGTATCCTGTTATTTTCTATTTAAAAAAAAGTATTCAAAATGGGTGGGAAAGTCGGTAATTTTTTGTAATAAAAAAAAACAAACCATTATAAAATCAACTAATAGAAATAAATTATATTTCAATCCAGAAATCAATCTAATGTTAAGTTTACATGCGGACGGTGACCAATCGGTAGCTCACCGTCCGTCCGTCTAGTGATGATAGCGTACGTGTTTCATGCGTGCCTCAAAGAGATGTCAGCAAAGCAGAGGGATCTGCCAAGGCCACTGCCTGCCGAGATTGCGGGTTGTTCGAAAAAAATACGGCAGCCCCAGAAAATAAAGTGTAAAATAAGGAACATGGGTGGGTAGAAGTCAGTAAAAGTCTGACCCCCCCCCCGCTCCACCCGGATTTTTTTGGATGATTTCCCTTCTTTAAACAAAATAATAAAAGTATGCTTATGCAATAGTTTGTTGACTTGATCAATGTGAAATATTCGTAATATTACACTATAATAATTCACCTACCTACATTTTGCTTTTCTCGTTGACCATTTCCCAAACACAAAACTTCCCCAATTTATTCAAAAGCCCTTTTAATTTAATAAAGTATCTACGGTATTCACATGCCAATTTGTAATCAATTGAACTGAAAAGGCCATGAACGAGCTCCCTTTGCTTTAGATAAACATACGTTTTACGGAAAAAAGGTATAAACAAGGCTCTATGAAGCCAATCAAAGGCACTCTTTGTTATTCAATCCCGTTGCTTTCACTAAAAAAAGAGGCTGAAGATCTTTCGAAAAGGCTTTTCATGAGCTAGCAACCGTTTCATATCAACTTGAAATAGAGTGTGCATAGTGCATTGCGTCGGTGTTCAAACAGCGCAAGACGCACTCATTTAAATTGTACACTCCACTTAGGCGTAGCTTTTCTTGCAGTTCTTTCTTGCATCGTTCGCATAATCGTTGGCAATCTTGGTGACAGGTCTTGTACTGCAAACGGGAAAACGCATGACTTTACCGATTCTTGCAAACATTTAGCGCGCTTGGAGCAATGTTTGACGACGTCTTTTGAATAGGTTTGTGAAGTAAACTACTCGGGTGTGTATTTAATAAAGTATGGAATTACTTGTCTTTCCAAATCAGGCAAACAACCGAAGCGCATTTATGACACGCATCCCGCTTGGAATGCGCTTCAATATGACCTGTTTTTAAAAAACCGGTCAAGGGCGAGTCAGACTCAAGCACCGAGGGTTCCGTATAAACTTGCGACATAAACAGCCATATCTTTTGACTGCGTGGACTTAGAGGGTTCATTTTTTTACTTATAGCACAAAGGGACCACAGAGTTTAGTTGATATGGTTTTAGTTTCAACTCGATACAGCTACACTTTCCCGAGATAAAGATTCTTGATAAACAGACAGAGCCAATAAAATGATCCAATAATTTCCTTTTGAGGTACGAGAAAATAACAAAAAAAAACTTCCAACAAAACGACATATAGTAGATTCAGTCAAAGTCAAAACAAATAACGACTCTTAATTGCAACTACAATAAATTTCTACCTGCCACTGTTTTTAGAAAACCTGTTTTTGTGCGAAATCAGGTGCTATTGCATGTATGCTTAAAATTGCAACTATGTTTCTTACGTCATACAAGGTAGTAGCGACAGACGTAGAAAATGATGTGGTTATAAAACCACAATGAAGTTTCATTGAAAACTTGCAAAAATTTGATGCTGGTTGGAGTTACTCTGATTTTAATTAAATTAAAATTATGGTTATATTTCTTGGGGGTTTTGCGGAATTGCACACGTTTTTGTATGAGATGTTTTGAACATTAAAAATTTTACACTGTGTTCATAATAATTATGTTTTCTGGTATTGGTATCTTATTAAAACTAAAAATAATTTCACAGATAATCGTGCTGATTCTGATGAATCATCGGACCTAGACTAATATTAAAATGCTAATTGACGACACAGTTGATGCTGTGGCTGAGCGATCGACTGCTGCGCTGCGTGTCGCGGGTTCGATCCCCGCACGGGACAAATATGTGTATGGCCTACAGATAGTTGTTTCGGGTCTGGCTGTTTGTGTATGTGAGTTTAAACGCACCCAAGATACAGGAGAAATTTTAGTGTAGGGAAACGTTTTAAAAAAAAATATACCTAATGGCTTCTAATTTTATTCTACACATTTTAGACACGTTTAAGAATGTCCAATTTAGCTTTAGTGTCAGCTGTCAATTTCAAAATAGCGATATTGCCATTTTCTAAAAATTGAGTAACTAAACCATCGCTAATGCTGTGAAACTATAATATGGTTAAGTTTTGTCACTTTAATTAATTTATAATCATTTATTAAAAAAAAGGGAAAAGGCTAGGCAGATGATGATGAATCATTTATTTGCTAATATGGGTAATTACATAAAGTTGTTAATGAAATAGTACAGACGAACCATATTAAACCTTGCGGCATGCAAAATTTTAAAATTCAAAATTTCAGAAGAAGAAAAGTCATTTGAGATGAATAAACAATTTTTTTTGTTTTTAGTACTTTTAGTTCGAGACACCAGAATCGACAAAAATATATAATTTTAACATACTCATGCTTAATCAGATTATAACCATCCTTCTCTTGACCACGACTTTTTTTTTACAATTTTTTTTTATTAAATATCATACTAGCTTTTGCCCGCGGCTTCGCTCGTCTTAAATTCGGGGTAACGCAGTTTCCCTTTCCTGATTTGCAGAAACCTGCTACCTGTAGTTTTTTTTTGCCCGTGCGCCTTATTTATTGTAATACCAAAGCTAAGTTTTCCATTTTCTTCCCTCATTTCTTACTTAAAAAAATGCCTATGTCCGTCTCCAGTTTCTAAACTATCTCTGTACCAAAATTCATCAAAATCGGTTTAGCCATTTAGGCGTGAAGACGCACGGTGGGCTGAAAATCGGCTTTCATAGACTTAGGGATTTCAATTTGCAAGTGCTTGTTTTTATGCCGGATATCGCTTCTATTAGTCATTATTATGTACAAAAATGACACCCGAGTTAATTCTGCTCAAAACCGAAGGAAATATAATTTTTTTACGAAAAATTTGTATGAAGCTAGTATGAAAAATCGAATTATCTCCTAAACGGCATGTTTAACCGTAATATCCTTAGAGATGGTCATAGTGCTAATTATTTATGATTTTTTGGTTGACGATTGGACAAAAATTTTAATGCCGTTTTTTTTTTAAAAATCGTCAAAATATTTTTATTTGTTTTTACGTAAAACGATTCCTTTTGGTGTTTATGTTGAAGAACACGGACTTTTAACTACACATAACATAAAATAGCATCACTCCTATATTTCCGAAGGAGTTGGCAGAGGTTTATAGTACACCCACACGTAGCCAACTATGTTTGAGCTAGATATTTATCGACACAAAATGAGTTTTAAAACTTTTCATACAACCAAATTACCAATTGTCTTCTAATGAGTCCAAAAAGAAGTGATTAAGTAACTACACTGATTAGGTCTTCTAATGAGTCTTAATAGGTGATTTAATGATTTTCAATATCTCACGACAATGGATTATATTTAACATTTCCTGATAAGTAAGCTAATTTGTTAATTAGCAGTGCTATGAGTTCTAAGAATAGTTAGTGACAATTATAGATTTTCATTAGCTAATGAGGAGATAACTAATGAGGGTAGTTACCTAATTATTGTCGTTTTGCAATAAAAGGGCTAAAGTTTTGTTTTATAATTTAATTTGTTCACAACTGTGTAACTGCTAACACTAAATCTGCGACTATAAAATCTTAAAATGGAAAGTTTAATGACCAATTTAGACTTGTTTGTTCTTCTACGAAGTGAGAGTACTTCATTTGATCATGAAGTATTGTTTAGTGCAGTTGTATCCCGCATAGGCGATTGCCTGTCTGACGAAGATTATGTTGTTCTCAAAGAATTTTGTCGGAGATTTACGCGAGCCGCTTTACAAAGGTGGAAGAAATCCAACCGATTCCTTGATAATTTCAGGAGAAAGTACGAGAATTGGTTGGGAGCAAATATTGATTGGCCGAGTTTTGTACAAACTTTAGTTAATCAAGAACCAAGTGTTGATGAGATACCAAGAGCGCCCTCAGTCTCTCCAGAACCGTCGACATCAACGTCCATTGGAACAATGACGAAAAGATCCCGTAAACCATTCGAAGACCTGGGAAGTAAACAAAAAAGAGAAGATCTGATGAACACACAGGCGAAGGTTCCAGTGAATTGGCATATGCAGCTGAAGCACGTTTAAAAGAAGAAGGGCATGGAGATATCGCCTCTGTCATCGAATACATGATGAAAAATCCTGAAGCAGCCGCTAAATTAAATTAAACGCTTAAGAAACCAGCGAAAACAATCATATTTACGCCAGAAAAGGCGCTTGGATTGCTTCTTTCGCTAAAACTCTCAAAGTGGCAATATATTACGTTGCGTGAGGCTGCCATTCGAGAAGGTGCTAAAGATATTTATCCATCTTACTATAAAGTGCAACAAACTAAGCTTGATTGCTACCCTCCGAAGCAATCAGTGACAGTTACTGATTCATCGGCTAGGATTACACTTCAAGCTTTACTTGATATCACGGTTACAAGAATCCTTCAAAGCCTTTCTAACGAAGAGCATAACAAGCAGTTGAAGCTGATATCCAAGTGGGGATTTGACGGTGCTTCTAACCAAAGCCGATACAAGCAGAAAATTGAGGGTGAGGAAGATGATTCAAGCATTTTCATGACCTCCTTGGTGCCACTAAAACTGACAGATGGAGACAACATTTTATGGACGAACCCAAAACCATGCTCAGTTTTGTATTGTCGTCCAGTTCAGTTTACTTTTGTAAAGGAGAGTGAAGCAGTTGTCCTTGGGCTGAAAAAACAAATGGATGAAGAAATTGAGGCCCTTATCCCCACAGAGTGCAATAATAATAATAGGGTGACTCATCAACTAATGATGACGATGATCGACGCTAAAGTCTGTACTTACCTTTCTGAAGCTAGATCAAATGCATCGTGCTACCTGTGCTTAGCAAAGCCTACAGAAATGAACCGCTTAGATGCTGTAACATCAAAAATTGTGTGTTCGGACCTGTATGAGTTTGGCTTGTCATCCCTACACGCCCGTATAAATTGTATGGAATGTCTGTTACACATTGCATACAGACTGGACTTCAAACGGTGGGCAGCGAGAAGTGATGAGCACAAAGAAATGCTACAGACAAGAAAGAAAATAATTCAAAATAAATTCAAAGATGAGCTCAATCTGTTGATTGATATAGTAAAACAAGGCTCGGGAACCACCAATGACGGGAATACTGCAAGAAAATTCTTTGAGTTTCCTAATAAAACCGCAGCTATAACCGGTTTGGATGAAGACCTCATCAAAAGATTTGCTGTAATTTTACAAGCAATTACATCTGGAGAGCAGATCGATATAATAAAATTTAGAGATTATGCTCGCAAAACAGCAGAAAAGTACGTATTACTATACGACTGGTACTACATGTCGTCAACCGTTCATAAGTTACTAATCCATGGGGCTGACATAATCGAGAAAAATAATATTGTGCCGATTGGGACTCTCTCGGAAGAAGCCTCAGAGTCTCGAAACAAAGATTTTAGGAGGGTTCGAGAACATCATTCGCGGAAAAGAAGCAGGCAGGATTCCAATCAAGACATTTTAAATATGCTTGTTGTTTCTTCGGCCCCTTTGCTAAGTGCACAAAGGCCTAAGTTAGATGCCAAGAAAAAGCAGAGCTTTTTTGCTGAAACTCTCGACTTAATTCAATTTCAGGAAACTGAGTTCGAATTTTTGGATATATCCAATCTGGATGCTGACTCAGAATTGGAGTCTGACAACGAGAGTGATAAGGAAAATTTGTAAAAAAGATATATTATGTACATATTTGTAAATTTGTATTTGAGTGTGTTTGGGTTTTTTTGTAATATTTAATGATATGTTTTATTTTTTTTACTTTATTTTACGAATGCTTAGTATTAATTCCTTAAAGTAACTTATTTTGTATAAAATATAACTTCATATGTTACTTCAATATAAATCTTTTTTTATTTAAATTAATATAAATGTGTCAAAAACAGCAATTTTTTTATTTTATTTTTCTTGTTTCGTGTGTTCTTAATATTTGGGTTAATAACATATCGAACTTTTTAACTTAGACACTAAAAGGGATCGTTTTACATGTAAAAATAAATAAAAATATTTTGACGATTTTTAAAAAAAAAACGGCATTAAATTTTTCGTCCAATCGCCAACCAAAAAATCATAAATAATTAGCACTATGACCATCTCCAAGGATATTACGGTTAAACATGCCGTTTAGGAGATAATTCGATTTTTCATACTAGCTTCATACAAATTTTTCGTAAAAAAATTATATTTCCTTCGTTTTTGGGTAGAATTAACTCGGGTGTCATTTTTGTACATAGTAATGACTAATAGAAGCGATATCCGGCATAAAAACAAGCACTTACAAATTGAAATCCCTAAGTCTATGAAAGCCGATTTTCAGCCCACCGTGAGACGTAGCGAACAAACAAACTCACTTTTGCTTTAATAATATTAGTAAGGATTGATTATAATTTTGCTAAGCATTGTCCTACTAATATATTAGGTATCATTTTTATATCGTAACTAAAAAAAAAATAAGGCGACCAACACAAAATAGATCGCATCTCTATACAGGAGCCGCACACGTGCGTATAATTGAAATCCGAACAGTTCCAATCATTTAACCGACATCACAAGTCAAACGGTATCAAAAGACTCCTTCAATAGCACCAACTCTACAGAGAAGCTAGAATACGAATGCTCTTTTCAAAATGAAAAGAAAACACTACGATGTTTCCCAGCATAAATTCTTGGCACTCGGCAAAATTGAAAAGTCCACTCAGTACAAGCTTCCGTTTAGGTAGAAGGCACAATCTCAAATTGTTTACGCTCTCATGCCCCTTAAGACAAGAATGGCGGCTGTTAGAGGGCTAAGGAAATGAATATTAGAGAGTGTTTACACGTTTGTGTGTTCACTTCGTGAGAAATGGATGACGAAGACGATACGAGGAAGCTAAACGGTGGATAATAGTTTGTTCTTTATATTAAAAACTAGCTTTTGCCCGCGGCTTCGCTCGCGTTAAATTCGGGGAAACACAGTTCCCCTTTCCTGATTTGCAGGTACCTGCTACCTGTAGTTTTTTTCCCTTGCGCCTTATTGATTGTAATAGCAAAGCTAAGTTTTCCCCTTACATCCCTCTTTCTCCCTTATTTGAAAAAATAGCATATGTCCGTTTCCAGGGTTCCAACTATCTCTGTACCAAAATTCATCAAAATCGTTTAGCCATTAAGGCGTGAAGACGTAACAAAAAAAAACTCACTTTCGCTTTTTTAATATTATAGTAAGGATTAACAAACACTGTTCGGAGTTTTCTCATTACTTTTTTGATCATATTGGATCTGCGTGTAAAGTTTTGACTGTTTTTTTTTTGAGTTTTTTTTTATGTTGGGAATTTCATATTAATTTAACACTATCGCGTTCTGTGAGGAAACCGTTGAACAATAAGTTAACCTGTAGAAATTTGTTTCTTCATTACTTTTTAAGGATATTTTTTTATTTTAATTAAAAAAAAACGCCCCACACTAGGAATTCCTCCCGTATCGTGGGTACGTTTAAAAACATTTAAACTCACATACACAAACAGCCAGACCCGAAACAACTATCTGAAGGTCATACAAATATTTGTTCCGTGCGGGAAACGAACCCGCGACACGCAGCGCAGCAATCAATCCCTCAGCCAATGCGCTAACCGTGCCGTCAAATTATATCAATAATGTTCTGTTAACGGACACATCTTCTTTTTTAATATGTACGAAATAAACGTAAGATTTTTAGCATCGAGTTTATCTGAATCAAATCTAACACACTAGAAAGTATGCTTTCTTGTGTGTTAGTTGTGTGGTATGCCACAAAAGGGAAAAGGTCTTTTTTGCAGATGGGAAATCATTAAATAACTTGCCCCACTCTAAGCGGAGCGGGGGATTGCCAGACTTTTATTGACAACCCACATATGTTCCTTCTTTTGCCCTTTATGATCCGAGGCCGCGGTATCTCTTTTTAACAACTCGCAACAACCCCCAACCACAACAGAGATAAGGTCTTAACAAAGCGGTACGTAGAACAAGTCTGCAAATCCTTACTAATATTATAAAAGCGAAAGTGAGTTTGTTTATTACGTCTTCACGCCTTATTGGCGAAACCGATTTTGATGAATTTTGGTACAGAGATAGTTGGGACCCCTGGAGACGGACATAGATTTTAATTTTTTTTAAAGTGAGGAATGAGGGAGAAAGAGGGAAGAAAAGGGAAACCTTAGCATTGCTATTACAATAAATAAGGCGCAAGGGCAAAAACTACAGGTAGCAGGTACCTGCAAATCAGGAAAGGGGAGCTGTGTTACCCTGAATTTAATACAATCGAAGCCGCGGCCAAAAGTTGGTGATGGTAATAAATTATGAAACAATTTGGAAACCACAGACAACAATGCATTTGCCAATTGTACATGATAATCCTACCACCAGTAGGCTAGTGAGATTTCACAAAGAACCGACAGTACCCGACCGAAATGGTTCGAGATTTCGGGATTTTTTGTAGCGTTAGATTTACTGTGGAACATTCTAGACAGAATCGAGCCGCGCGGTTGAAATACATGGCAGGAACTGGCGAATAGAAAAATCGCCTCGAATATAGAAAATACTGTTCGATTCTGCACGTCCACTGGCGCACCGTCCGATGTTCTTTTTTAATGCCCGTCACTCACACAGTTTTAGCATGAATTTATTCATGTCTTCAAATACATATATACTTTAATTTTTTTTTCTTTTCTTAATTACTCAGCATTTTTGTGCTACTATGACAAAATATATTTTTAATTTTAATACTAGCGCTGTCTATTATATTTGTTATTTACTTTTTCGTATTACCCAGTACTAACTGAGTTATGGAGGTCAGATAAGCAAACGCTCCATGTAAAATACTGGTATTCAGCTGCATCCAGTAGGACGGGAAGCCGACCCCAACATAGTTGGGAAAAAGATGATGCTGTCTATTATATTTATTTAAAGCTTGAAAAGGATTAAATTTGAATTTTGTGAAAAATTAAACTAATGTTCTGATAGACAATGATGTAGGCACAGTATGCAGCAATGTAGGCGTAGAATCAAACTGAAGTTCAAAGACAGCAAAATATCTCGAAGCACAATAAAAAAATCAAATAAGCCGCCTGGGAAAGGTAAATAATCCATATCAAATACCATCCATATCACACAGTTGGCGCAGTGGCTGAGCGATTGACTGCTGCACTGTGTGTCACGAGTTCAAAACCCGCACGGATCAAATACTTGTATGAGCTATCGGTCGTTGTTCCGGATCTGCTTGTTTGTGTGACTTTAAATTTTTGTAAACGCACCAACGATACAGAAGAATTACCAAGTGTGGGACAAAGTTAATGATAAAAAAATAACACCCAAAATCTTTTTTAACTGTTACTTTACCTAATTCAATTATTATATATATTTTTAAAAACGTTGCCCCACACTAGGAATTTCTTCTGTATCGTGGGTGCGTTTACAAACATTTAAACTCACATACACAAACGGCCAGACCCAAAACAACTATCTGCAGGTCATACAAATATTTGTTCCGTGCGGGAATCGAACCCGCGACACGCAGCGCAGCAGTCGATCGCTCAACCACTGCGCCAACCGTGCCGTCAAAATTGAGAAAGATAGCAGTTTTTTTAAAAAAAAAACAAGCACAAGAAGCAGAGGAAGGCAGCCCAAGCGATGGGAAGATGATCTGAAGCAAGTAGGAATGAATGGAAATCCTAAGAGGAGGCCTTTGTCGAAAGCCAAGCTGTTAAGAGGAGAGTAAAACCGAATGCCGAGAATATGTTTTAGTTAATATATGTTTTATTTTTTTTCCTCTTTATTATATATATACAGGATGTAACGGAAAGGGTATATACATACCAATAGCGAGGCTTCTTTTTTTTTTTTTTTTCTTTCTTTCTTTCTTTCTTTCTTTCTTTTTTTTTTTTCTTTTTTTTTTTTTTTTTTTTATATTTAGCTGAAACCCTTGCGATATCGTTTGATAAGCCTTGAAGAAGCCTTGCTCTTGATATGTATATACCCTTTCCGTTACACGTTGTATATTGTTACCTATATCTTAAGTGATGTTTAGTTATGTAAGTTAAAAATCTAACAGCAATAAAGGCTTATTTTATTTATTTATTTTAGATAGCAGAAATCCATAGTGTTAGTAATTTACCTTAAATCTAGAGTTAGTACATAAATACAATATGATGTCGAGAAGCATTTTGCAAAGAATATGAACAAGTTTTTACTAAATCATCTATAAATCTTCACAAAATGCCTCTCACTTGGCAGTTCAACAAAACGAAAAAATATTTTCAAGTAAGTCAACATGATTCCCTAACTTAATATTGAATGTAATTTCTTGCTTGTCATCTGGCAGGTTTAAGGCGCATTTTATTTGTCACATTCCCGGTGAGTTGTATCTTTTTGAGGAAAAGCGGGTAAAAAGGAAAAAGTGGCAACTTTGTTAGCAATCATGTATGGAATCTATTACTTATTTACTTGTGTTAAAACATCTATTAATAACGTATTAATAATGGCCAACTACATAGTTCACGTGGGTATTCGTGTATTTTTTGTGAAGATGGTGTAATTGTTTGTTTTTCCTCAATAGCCCAAGGTCGTAGTTCTGGTGGACCACACATACACACACTACATACATATTTGTCTCTTCCCCCTATAATCGTTCCAAAGGTTGCCTTGAAAAGATCGCTTTTAGCATAGAAAAATTGTTGTAAATGTGATGAAATGGGTGTAACTTATCTGAATTAAAGTTATTTATTATAGACAAAAGACCGACCATTCTGTCACCCTATTGATCTTTACTGTAATTCTTGTAATTTGTATAATGTACATAATAAATATTATTCCATATATCTTTATCTATCTATTTATATAATAAAATATACATATAAATGTAATTCATAAAATATGAAAATCAATATGTGTAGCGTTTCAAAGAAGACAAAACTACTCTACAATTTTCAAGTGAGTGGCGCCAACAGTCTCAGAATAAAAGCCTGTGACATACGGATAGACAGACCGCCAGACGTCTGGACGGACAGGACGAATTTGCGAGGATTTGAAATTAGAAGTTTTGTCATTCGGACGTACTGAACCGCAAAATACATAGTTCCACGAAATCATAGGTAAAAGCTAGTCTATCCATGAACCCCATTGTATAAATTACAATCAGTGACATGCGAAAGCATTTAATGCTGTACGCTATTGCAATAGATACGATCGGCGATATCTCTTTGAGATTGCTACACTGTGTTGCACGTGAATGTAGTCACCAGAGTGATTCACAGAACAATAATGTGGATGATATTACATTGAATTCAACTGCAGTATATAGTGGTAGGTCTGTTATATTATTGGGGAATGTATTCATTATGATGGTTTAGTGGATCGTAATTATGGAAGGGGGAGATTTAGATCGGAAGGCAGGGCAGTAAAGAAGACGAATGAAAAAAGATTGCATGAAGCAGAGATAAAAACGTTTAGATAGATATATGGCTAAAATAAGAAATGAGCATTAAAGAGAAATTTAGAAAATGGCGTCTGTTACAGAAACGATGAAAAGGGGTGGACATGTGATAATTAGGGATGCAACATTTGTGATTATCGATAGCGTGACGATGAGATTAAAGAAAGCATTTGTTTTACTTTGTCCTACACTAGGAATTTGTTCTGTATCGTGGGTGCGTTTACAAACATTTAAACTCACATACACAAACAGCCAGACCCGGAACAACTACCTGTCGTTTACAAAAATATTTGTTCCGTGCGAGGATCAAACCCGTGACCCGCTGTACGCTGTGTAGCAGCCAATCGCTTGACCACTACGCCAACCGTGCCGTCGAACACGTGTAAAATATGTTTTTACAAAGGAAATATACAGTACCAACATAATAAGCATTCACAGAGGCGTGTATTGACAGGAAAAAATGGAAAAACAAATGTGTTGTGTCGGCCCCAAATAACATGGGACAAGGACAGGGAGATGAGAACTAAGAAAATCAATTATCTAATACAGTGAAAGGAACGGTTTTTGAACACTGTGCTTGGTCTCTGCGTGTTGGCAGTACCTATTACTCTAATGAGCCACGCCCATAACCTGCATTACTGTGTACGCGTGTAGCCAGAATTCAGTTTTCATTTCTCAGTTTAAGTATTCTAAACTATTTTAACCTGATCTCTCTACTACGGATTGCACACCGTAGTAGAGTTCAGGTTAAAATGGTTTTGCATATGTTGATGTGCCGTCGTGTGTACATCCATTTGTATTGAGCAACATGAAATTCATACCTATCGCTAGGTTTAAAACTTGTATGTTTAAAAAAAAATTAGAACATGAATTAAAGGATTGGATATTTTTTGTTGCCATTTAAGGTACTAGTTACCATTTGAAATAGGTATACTTTCAAACTCTCCCCTTAATTGTTGTGAACATTAAATTTCATATTGTGTCTATTGTTATTTCGTAAGTTATGCTGGGTTAATGAATAAAAGGATTTGCAGACGACTTTTAGTCAAAATAATCTAAAGAAAAATGAGATATAAGTCGCAACCGTAAAGACTATTCTTACTTGCAGGACCCAGTCGCTATAAATACTTCAAAACTTTCTCATCTTACGTTCTTTTCATTTGTTTTATCCTTATTGGCTGAAAGAGGGTAGTCAAACATCTGTAATCATTAATAGAGCCAGAGAAATTTAAAAATGTTTTTTTGTGAAGATTTTGTTTAAAAAATGAGCATATTTAACTTTTGTAGTAGTACATACGACAACGCATTAACCTTTTCAAAACCAGTTTACTTAGAACTCTTATCTTACGGAAAATCTATGGTGTACGATTCGTAGTTAAGAGATCAGCATAAACTGGTTTTTTATAGATGGTGTCGTCGTTTCTACATCATTTTGACGTAAAACAATAACACCTTGTTAATGTAATTTCAAACAAAAATCTTAAATAGCATTTTAATTACGGCATGGTAAGATTCCTTGTTGAATGTTTGCTTCACGAGACTATAGAACCCTAAATGTACTCTTATTTTTTGCGGATGGGAAATCATCAAATATCTTCCCCAAAGGAGTGGGGGGAGTGTCAGACTTATACTGACTAAAACCCACCCATGCTCCTTCTATTGCCCTTTACGTTCCGGGCCGCGGTATCTCTTTCGAACAACCCGCAACTCCGGCACCCCAAATTTACTCTAAAAACACAAACATCGTTTCAAAAATCCCCCAGAAGTATTTTTGTACATTTTAATAAACTGAGCATCGACAAGATCCTACACAAGTAACGTCACATCAAACCAGTAAGTCGGCTCGATTCGACGAATTCCAATCTCTTCCCTTACACTCAATAAAATCAAAGAGTATTCTTATATCGTTTCAACATATCCTAAACGATTGCTGAACTTCCTTTGTGTCCCTTACTATGGATTTTTTAAAATATTACGGGAAAAAAACAACTAATTTTACGGGGATTGTTATAAAGAAGCTAAGCAATTGTAATGTCCATTTCTTTCTGCACTTACAAATGGTAAAAATCGTCATCATTTTCCTGCTCGTGGCCTATTTATTTGGGGTCGGCGCAACACGTTTTCTTTTTCTATTCTCCCCCATTTATATGTCACGGCATCCTTTACTCCTTTCTCCTTCATATTATTCCTAACACCATCAATTTGTTTTTGACCTTCGTCTTCCAGCAACATCCACACCTATCACTCTTTTAGTCACATGCGCTTTGTTCATCCTCATCACATGTCCACACCATGGCAAACGATTCCCTTACAATGGTAAAAACCGAACGAAACTATGATTTACAAACCTTTGTATTAGAAATTAAAGTCGCGATCCGGATTGCTCAAGAACGTGTATGGTTCTTTTTTCAAATCGAAGTCGCGGCACTTTTATTAGCTTCCTATATAAGAGGAGTAAACAACATATAAAAAAGAAAAAAAAACTTGAGAGTTGTCAAGGGACACCCGGATGGAACGAAGTTATTATATATTACTAGCTTTTGCCCGCGGCTTCGCTCGCGTTAAATTCGGTAGCGCCTTATTGATTTGCAATAGCAACCGTTTTCCCGTTTCTTCCCACTTTCCCGCTCTTTTAAAAAAAATAATAGCCTATGTCCGTCTCCTGGTTCCCAACTATCTCTGTACCAAAATTTATCAAAATCGGTTTAGCCATTAAAGCGTGAAGAGGTAACAAACAAACAAACTCACTTTCGCTTTTATAATATTCGTAAGGATTAATTAATAATGTTACGGGAAAAACCACCCTGAAATGATTAAGTAATGGGTCTCCCAGGGTTGCGGGTTGTTTGAAAGAGATAACGGTGCACCGGAACACAAAGTGCAAAAGAAATAACATGTATAAGTTTAATCAAAATGTATCTGACACTCTTTTCCGTTCTGCACAGAGCGGGAAAATCATGTTGGGCGGTAGTTGGGACCCTGGAGACGGAAATAGGCTAACCTTTTTTTTAAAAAGTGAGAAATGAGGGAGAAATAGGGAAGAAAATGGAAAACTTAGCATTCTATTACAATAAATAAGGCGCAAGGGCAAAGACTATAGGTAGTAGGTACTTGCAAATCAGGCAAGGGGAACTGTGTTACCTCAAATTTAACGCGAGCGATGCCGCGGACGAAAGCTAGTTACTTATAAGAAGGTTTATTAACCAAGCTTCTATTTCACACATTCAACCAGTTTATTAAAACTGAAACAAATGGTAGTAGCAATATTTTAATGCGATTGTGTTGTGTGTGATATTGCAAGGGCTCTTATCATTCCTATGCCTATTAGGAACTCCTCAGACTCTTATTTGAGTCTCAATGTGCTGCGTTATACTTGTATTTCTGGGTGATTTGAATGTATATGTTACTGTCGTATTCAAGTTTTGGTATTGTCGGATTTTGAGCATATTTTGACTAGAGTTGCAAGCTTTTTTTTTGTTTTTTTTTTGTACTGTACCTATAGTAGAATGTAAAAATAACTCGAGATCTGCTGGACCAATTTTCATGGTTTTTGATTTGTTGGATTTGTATCCGCCTTGAACAGCAGAATGCATCTTAAAAAAAATGAAAACTCGACGAATACATAATTATGAAAGATGAATCATTTTCCCTAAATGTTCCTTTGTTTCGTACCTGTCAAACGTTTGCTGTCCATCCTGTCAAATACTGTATAAGTAATGTTGACATTTATGCGGGCGTTCGGAAATAATGAAAAAGGATTAACATTTACGCGTGCGTTCATAAATTTATTTCGTGTAAATTAAAGTTTCTATTTCCGAAAACGATTTTATTTTTTCATTTCATAAGATTTATTCTATAGGTTAACAAAAGCGTAAATGTATTTTTATGATGTCGCTCATTTTTCTTGAGTTGCATTGTTGAACGATCAGATATCTGTTGATGATTTCTCCAAGCAATTGCTGACTTTCGGTAATGGCCGTGTTCTTGTTGACAAATCGAGTGGATTGATTTCATGTTCTCCAAATTTTTGCAATATGCAAAACTCTAAAGACGAGCTTATTTGTTAATAAGCTCGTCTTTTATTCCCTGATGTCAATGCTAACCACAAAAATACTAAATGGTTAAGGGAGCGAGCAATTTTGGCGGCTAAAACTAAAGATGTAGATGACCTAAATTTTATAATTCAGTTCTATTTATTGTAGCGTAATTTTATAGCATTAGAATGTGGCTTTAGATTGGTGAAAGAATTATTCAAATCGGTTCAGTAGTTTTGAAGTTAATTCATTCAAAAAAACAAATCTTTCCTCTATATAATACTAGTGTAGATAATTGATTTGAATTTATAAGTAGATTAATACTTAACTATCCAAAAATAAATATGAAATAAACAAAACAATTTATCACTGTTGATATTTCAAATTTAAAAGTCCCAAACCAAAAAGTTGCAAAGTGAGATACCATCGATCATTCCATAAGTTTTATAATACCAGTGATAAATGGTAGGGAAGCCGTCGACTGTAACTTATTTTAGTTTTCATAACTTTCAGAATAATCTCTTCGACAATTTTTGTTAAAGAAACTTCTGAATTTCTCCCCGAAGTGTGTATTCTGTTATTTATAATCTTTGTTTTGTCCGCTACAGCCATTTTACTCTGAAACTGGTTGCACTGGTTGGTACTGTAATACTTGTATTACTTGAAATAAAGCGCATATATTATAATATATTAAGGATTATATTTTAATCATTTTTAATCTACATGTCACACTTCTTATAGCAAAAATCAAGCATCTTTCATGGGGTCCTCAGCTGCAGGACGTATGTCGCAAAATTTTTGCATCTGCTAAATCCCTGAGACGTTTGCGGAATTTTCTTCCAACTGCTACTAAAACTGCGCTTGCTCAATCCGTATTACTTCCCATCCTTGATTATGCCGATGTCAGTTATCTTGATCTCACTGAGGCACAACTAGATAAACTTGAGCGACTCCAGAATGTCTGCATAAGATTTATATTTGGCTTGCGCAAATATGATCATGTCTCTGAATTCCGTAAAAAGCTCAAGTGGCTTCCCATAAGACTTCGCCGGAATACTCATATCTTGTTTCAGCTATACAATATTTTGTTTAATCCCAGAACCCCCCCTTATCTTAAAGAACGTTTTAAGTTCCTTCATGACACACATAATAGATATCTGAGGTCATCGGAAAACCTGAGACTGGAGATGCCGGTGCATTCTACTAGCTTCTACGATAAATCCTTTACGGTTCAAGCTGTACGGCTATGGAATGCCCTGCCCATGTCTGTAAGGAGCGCTCAAACCCTGTCCACTTTTAAAATTCTGGTCAAAAAGCACTACCTCTCTCCATAAACAACAATATTAGATATTTCTTTGCTCTTCATGATTGTTATTTTATATGTATTTATATATAAGTATTTGTTTTTGTAAATTTAAAAAATGATAAAAATGGTTTTTTTTTTTTAAATGTTACGCCACAGACTACCTACAGTACTGTTTCTCCTCTTTTTATATCCATCCAAAGGTTGTCTTGAAAAGATCGCTTTTAGCGATAAGACCGCCCATTGTGTCACCCTATTTTTAAGTTTGTCTAGTGTTATTCTTGTTACTTGTATGGTGTACATAATAAAGAATATTCTATCTATCTATCTATCTATCAAAGCCACCATTCTTTAATTATGCTATTCTCAATTTACAACAACCTGAGTATTTGAACGTTGTGCTTTAACAGCCAGCATTGCTTCACTACATAGTATAAAACAAAGTCGCTTTCTCTGTCCCTATGTCCCTTTGTATGCTTAAATCTTTGAAACTACGCAACGGATTTTTATGCGGTTTTTTTTAATAGATAGAGTGATTCAAGAGGAAGGTTTATATGTATGATGCTTTACGCTGTGACTCTTAGGAGGTGAGCAGCGGGTGAAACCGCTGGGCGGGTCACTAGTAGGTTATAAAACCTCTTACAGCACCACACAGTTTGATTTTAGGAAGTAAGTGCCTTCTGTAAACCGATACACGGCGTTCTGCCATTTTACCGAAAATTAATACATAATTTTTCGTTTGATAATAAATAAGAAAACAAAGTCGCTTCCCGCTGTCTGTCTGTCCCTATGTACGATTAAATCTTTAAAACTACGCAACGGATTTGAGGAAGAAGTATATGTATAATATTTGTATATTAGTTTCTACAATTCAGGCGTGCGAAGCCGGGCGGGTCATTACTTCATAATAAAAAGCAATTGTCAATTATATTTTCCTCTGGATATTCCTGTATCACATTGTAAATACCCTGAAATAATATCCTCTACATTCATAGTAACACCGCAGGGAAAGAACAGTTAGGAACACTTTTGCAGACAGAACTTTTTTTGTTGATACAAAGTGGATTGTTGCAGCCAGCTTCTTTCTCAGACTCTTTGTTGCCAAGCTCTTTTGTTAGCATAAAGTGTGCTATTTGTTTTAGTCCTGTGTCTAAAAACTTGGAGGTTTTTGGTATAAGTTCTCTATCACTCATGAACTGGGATTTATTTGATTACAAAAAAATAAAATACACGTATTTCTGGGTTGTGATATTTTTACAAACATAACAACTTTACAAAAATATAGAGTGTTGCTTTTATGCAACACTGAGATCGAGAGTCGTATTTTTTGGTGCTAGTTCGTTAGTTCGGAATGTAGACTACGAATTGTAGTAAGCAATTACGGTATGCAATAAATTATTTTAAATTCTGAGGCGTTTGTACGATATGTTGACTACAGTCTACACAACGAGTATCTCGGTCACACATATGATGATCGGATGCTTCGGCCCTAATAGGCTAGCATAATAGCCTTTTGAAACGAAAATACAACACACTTTATTATTTTTATTTGCAATTTGAATATTAACTTCAGAAGTTGCTAATTCAAGAGCTATAAATAATAAAAAAAGTTACTGACTTCCGGGAGTAAATTTATTTTCCGTCATTTTAGTGTTTTTTTTTTTCGGAAAATAAAAAGCTATTTTCCGAAAATGAAAAATTTGGCATGCGTTTGGCCGAAACACGATTGATGTCAAGCGATGAAGTGGCCTGAAGTAGAACATGTTTGCCTTGAAGTTAGCTTTAAGTGTTTTATTTCAGCCTTTTTAGTTATGTTATCTCACACAATTTCTAATCAAGTATTAATTTTTTATTACTAAGAGATATAAAGCACATCGTTCATATGCATTAGAAGAAAAATATATATTACTAGCTTTTGCCCGCGGCTTCGGTCGCGTTAAATTCGGTGGCGCCTTATTGATTTGTAATAACAACGCTAAGTTTTCCCGTTTCTTCCCTCTTTCTCCCTCATATCCCACACTTTAAAAAAAAAATAATAGCCTATGTCCGTCTCCTGGTTCTCAACTATCTCTGTACCAAAATTCATCAAAATCGGTTTAGCCATTAAAGCGTGAAGAGGTAACAAACAAACAAACTCACTTTCGCTTTTATAATATTAGTAAGGATAGAAGATAACTCAAAAAATACCCAAGTAATATAGATACCCTTTCGGTTATAAAAAAGTATTTTGATAATAGGCCCAAAATTGACAAAAAAATTACTTAAAAAACAAACCAAAAATAATTTTTTAAGTAGTTAATTATTTCTTTAAGAAACAAACAGAAGTTATGTGATGTTCAATTGTACCGTTTTCTGCTTCAATTTTAGCCAAAGTATAGCCACCACTGTCGTGTATATGTCACCGGAAAATAACAAGATCCGTAAGTTTATCAATTTACTAGGAAGTTTATAAACTTTCGTAAGATTCTAAACGGGAGATAAATTGTAATATTTTACGTCGTTACTGGGGGTCGTAGGGGGTCACAGTTTTAACCTAACCTAACCTACGCATTTTTTTAACATTCAGGAAGGAATATTTGGTGCACGAAAATGTGGACGTAAAATATTACAATTTATCTCCCGTTTAGAATCTTACGAAAGTTTATAAACTTCCTAGTAAATTGATAAACTTACGGATCTTGTTATTTTCCGGTGACATATACAAACCAAAGTTCTCTTAAGCAACAAAACTTTGTATCATAATGAAAACAAAACAAGTAATGTATTTTAGTAATAAAGCACACATGATATTATGTTTATCAAATACACAGGAATGTGAATGAAATACAAACAAATATTTATAAGTAAATATTGTTTTAGTATACTGATTCATTCGTTTGTTTAATGACGAGAGATGTACGAACGCGAATGTGTAGTTGAATATGAACGCATATTTATTTTACTTACAGTAGTTAGATTTATCGCTTAAGTACCAACCGTCTTTTAGCTTTAAAAGGAATAACCTTGTGAAAAAATAATTTTATACATACCTAATCTCCCTGGGACGCAGTGCACTAACAGTCGAAATTTCTGACCGTATTTGGAACTACATAGTATACTTCGATCCAAACACACACACTTAGCTTTGCTATAACAATAAATATGGCGCAAGGGCAAAAACTACCGCCGCGGGAGACGCCCCGGGCGCCGGGCGCCGCAAAACGACTCCCGGCCACCGTAGATGCGGGCCTGTGGACGGTGAGCAATGGGTAGCTCACCGTTCGTCCGTCTATTGACGACAGGTCGTGTCGACGGCGCGTTCGTGTTTCACGCGCGCCTCAAAGAGATGTCAGCAAAGCAGAGGGGCTTGCCAGGGCCTCCGCCTGCCGGGGTTGCGGGTTGTTCGAAAGAGATACCGCGGCCCCGGAACGTAAAGGGCAACAGAAGGAACATGGGTGGGTTTTAGTCAGTAAAAGTCTGACACGCCCCCCGCTCCACCCAGAGCGGGGAAGTTATTTGATGAAATCCCACCCGAAAAAAAAAAGTGCAAAAACTACAGGTAGCTGGTACCTGGAAATCATGAAAGGGGAACTGTGTTACACTGAATTTAACGCGAGCGAAGCGGTGGGCAAAAGCTAGTAATTAATAACGGGCAAAAAGATCTACCAACATTATTATAATGGATTCGAAACACTTATCCGGTATTGCAATCCAGCTGCACATTATTTGCCTTATAACGCCAAAAACTAGGTTCTAATTTAATTTGGACGTAGTTTATTTACACATTAAGTATAATACCGCTTGACCTAAACTTTGGACGGTTGAATCTAGGGTAAGAGCTAAAACTTTGTTAATTAAGCGACGGTTTAATTGCTCAACTATACCTATTTATATGAAAATATTATGTAACCTAAATTATTTTGGGTTTTAAAGACCATCTTGGTTGTAACACATTGTAGCAATTTCTCTTAATTTAATGGTAGGCTACATCTTAGGTCCCAGCAACCATAACCACCCACTGTTTAGCGCTGCCCTGAAGACCTCTCTTTGCTCCCCATCTAGGTCATCAGGTACAGTCAACAAAAAATATAAGTAACCTGGCTCCGCAGATACAGTTAAAATTATCATAAAAATCCTTTTACATTTTCGAATAATAATTAAGTTATTTGATAGAAAACTAGCAGTTCATTAGGGAAATAAAGTTTGAGTTGAAGACGATCATCGATTTCTAAAAAAAAAACAATGTATTTGACAAACTTTGTTATTACTTGTCTGCCTTGCTAACTTCCCCCACTCCGCCCAAAGCGGGGGAAATTGTTTTATGATTTCCCATCTGCAAAAATAAAGTGCCATGTTTTAGGGAGCGAGCCTATTGCCATCAGCTGGGCGCAAATCTTGTGGAAAACCGCAATAACAATATATAAACGCATAATAAAAAATAAAAATAACAATTTGCCTAACCCGTCAATCAAACCCAGAACCTCAGGCTGAGTAGCCCCAATACCGACAACTAGACCATCGAGGTTTAAATTTTTTAACTGACGTTTTTAATTAATTTCAATACCATTTTCTTTCTCGCATATAGCAACAGCATCGCTCCTGCTTATCTCATCCTCATTTCAACCTACAAAGCGTTAAGCGTTTGATTAATTATGTAGCAGATATCATTGGGCACAGCTATCTAGAGCCACTTAATCTACACGTTTTACAAGCCAACCTGCTTTTATAACGTGCTTAGGAATTCAAATATATTTTTATTAGAGTCTGGTTCCGTTGCCTGATTATTTTACAGGAGAAAATTAAATGTTTAAAATAAAGCTTATTAATTAAGCGCAAAAAAAAGCTTATTATAGTAAAATTTTACTATAATAAGCTTTTTTTTGCGGATAGGAAATCAACAAATAACTTTCTCCGCTCTGGGCGGAGCAGGAGGGAGTGTCAGACTTTTACTGCCTAAAACCCAACCATCTTACGTCTTTTGCTATTTATGTTCCGGAGCCGCGGTATCTCTTCCTTTTTTTTAATCCACTACTCCGGCAGGACCCGCAACCCCGGCAGGACCCGTAATCCCGGCAGGACTATATGCCACTCCCCATGATATTACTATTTTAGTACTTTCGATTCAAGGCCTGTCTAAGGGACCACCAGTTGTTAGTTTTGTCTAGCTTCTCCACCATCTTCTTTGAGGCCTACCCCAATGCTTTCTGGCTGTAGATTAATTGGAAATAGTTGACTATTTTACTAATATTTTTTTGTATTATTTATGGTGCGCGTTGTTTAAATGATGTCACAAAAGCCGATGTAGTCAAGTTGAACATAGAAAGACGTCAAGAGAATAATTTACACCGCAATCTATATAAATACTACCTGTGCCCAGCGGTTTCACCCGCTGAGGTTTAGGGGTATGAAAAATAGATGTTAGCCGATTCTCAGACCTACCCAATATGTACCCAAAATTTCATAAGAATCGGTCGAGCCGTTTCGGAGGAGTCCGGTAACTAACATTGTGACACGGAAATTTTATATATTAGATTATAAATACGAATTTTGACATCGATGCATAAATTTTTGTTGCTCAATTACGACTGCAAAACGAATTAAAATGAAATTTAATACCCCTGTATTAAATTTAATTAAAGAAAATCATTAAAATTTCCAAGTGAACAAAGTCGAGGGCAACAGCCTATAGTTATAATCTAAAATTTTAATGTAATATAATTTGTTTCTGATTTTATTTTATTTTTATAACTGACATAATATTCTTTAATTGAAATTGGAATGCATGTGTTTGTTAAAAGTACTTAAAATGAGTAATAAAAAAAATATCGGGTACTCGATCGATGACTAAAATTACTTGTTACATTTAACCGGACGCACCTTTAAAGGTACGATCGAAGCGGACCCTATTCTTTCCTTTGTTTTAAATATTCATCACCTGCAACTCTCCGACTTAATTTAGGGGACATCGTAATCTGGCGTTCGGAGTAAGCTTTAAATACTTTTTAACTTACCTTTGTTTTTTTTTACAATTTATTTCGGACTAATGGATTGCTTTGAGATTGCCAGTAGTATATTCGGTAGTATGTATTTATTATTTTTAATAAAATGGAAAAGCGAATTATTTTGTCTGGTTTTGTTTGTTAGTGAAGGAATTTGAGAGATAATCAATTTATTTTTTCAAAGCTTCTAGACTAATAAAATTATAATAACAATAACACCATACATACATACCAATAACAAGAGACCACAGATGGCTACAACGAAAATGTGTGCAGAACCGCATCTTTTGTTTTAAGAACCTAGCTGTTCAATTATGCTCATGGTCATGACTAAAGAGCCTGTAGGATACTAACTAAAAAATGGTGTACAAAACCATTTGCATTATTCTCCTGCTCTTGTCCCAGTGTTTTTGGGGTCGGCGCCACATGTCATCTTCTTCTAAACTTCTCTATTACTCGTTATTTCATCAGACACCTCCTTTCTTGACATATGCTCCTAAAAAAACCAAAATTAACCCTTGTATTAAGCAAAGGTGTTTCATTATGCCGTGTCGACGGCGCGTTCTTATTCCACGCGCGCATCAAAGAGATGTCGGCAAAGCCTCTACTTTGCAGAGGTCCCTCTGGGCATGCCGGGGCCACCGCCTGTTGGGGTTGCGGGTTGTTGGAAAGAGATACCGCGGCCCCGGAGCATTAAACAACAAAAGAAGAAACATGGGTGGGTTTTAGTCAGTAAAAGTCTGACACTCCCCCACGCTTTTCCCAGAGCAAGGGAAAATAATTACAATCTTAAAGATTTAATCATCAGCCCATTTAGTCGACCAAAACTTGATGCCAAACAAAAAATAATTGAATTTGACGACACGGTTAGCGCAATGGCTGAGTGATTGACTACTGCGCTGCGTGTCGCAGGTTCGATCTCCGCACGGAACAAATACTGGTATAGCCTACACCTAGTTATTTCGGGTCTGGCTGTTTGTGTTTGTGAGATTAAAATAAAAACGCACCCACGATAGGGGTGAAATAATTAATGCGGGACGGCGTTTTTAAAAAATAATAAAATATTTATTTGTATGACCTACAGATAGTTTTTTCGGGTCTGGCTATTTGTTTATGTGAGTTTAAATGTTTGTAAACGCACCCACGACACAAGAAAAAATCATAGTATAGGAAAAAATCCTAGTAAAGTTAAAAAAAAAATATCTTATCTAAAGCACCTTTTGGGGGCCGAGTCACCCGCGTCCGTAGGAAAGTACCCTTTAATGAATCCCTACACGTGGTCCCCGGGTGGTGCTAATCAGGTGACACAACTGGTGGTAGGTTTCGACCGCAGGCTTGCGACCACCCAACGGGCAAAGACGTGCCGCCAAACGGCCTAGCCGTGTTCCGTTACGATGCCCGGTGTAGCCTATTGGGGAGTTGGGTCGAAATAGTTGCTCCACTGCAGGCAGACCAATCTGACTCACACTGGTACGGATGTATCGGGAGACTAGTCGCGGAGGGTAGCGGGATCCGAGGCACGGTGCGCCGCTGGCCGACCGCAGGTAGTTGGGGGCCCAAGTAGTGTGCTAGCCACACACGAAAGGCTGCCCTACCAACTGTCGAAAAATCCCGGAATGCACCATCGTGCTGGTTGGCGACCAGATGAGAGGGCCCGATGGACATTCCCGGGGGGGCTCGGGCATCCCCGCAGTCTCCAGGCTAGTCCCCCAGTCGATACCATCCATCCAGTGTGTGCCTGAAGGTTAGCAGCGTGGAGCCTCATTTCACTTCCTTCTCCTCCCCTTCCTTCACTCTCACAATAAAAATGGCAAGAAAAAGAAATAGGAATAAGTTTAAACAGCGGCTGCACTCCCTCTCTCTTAAAGTGCACCTCAGCAATATTCGAGGTCTGCACTCAAATCTCGTCGCAGTCCACCACCACCTCGAGACTGAGAAGCCAGCACTCCTATTTCTTTCGGAGACGCAGATCGGATGTCCGTCAGATGTGTCGTACCTCTCTTACCCAGGGTTTACCCTGGAGCACAATTTTAAACCACGAGCGGGTGTATGCATGTATGCCCGGGACGACATCTGTTATCGGCGTCTCCGCAACCTTGAAGACTCTAGGTTTTCTGCACTTTGGGCTTTGGTGGACACTGGCATAGATAAAATTATTTATGCCTGTGTCTACCGCTCGCATAGCGGTGACCAGGAGACAACCAGGCTTACACAGTACCTTAGTGAGGCGGCGGATGCGGCTCAGCAGCGGTACCCCTCTGCTCAGTTTGTGTTACTGGGGGATTTTAATGCCCACCACCAGGAGTGGCTTTTCCCATACCAGTGCACAGACCATGCTGGTCGAGAGACGCACAAGCTAGCGCTAGCGTTAAATCTCACCCAGCTGGTCCAGGGAGCTACAAGGGTGCCGGATGTTGAATCGCACACTGCCAATTGCTTGGACCTTCTGCTGACTACAGATCCAGACCGCTACTCGGTTGAAATATCATCACCATTAGGTAGTTCCGACCACTGTCTGGTGAAATCTGTGTCTGTCTACTCCCCGCCCGATCCCAGTGTTAAAGGCACTCGGCGGGTTTGGCGATACAAGTCAGCAGATTGGGATGGGATGCGATCTTTCTTCGCATGTTATCCTTGGCAGCCTTCTTGCTTTTCTTCAACTGACCCTTCGACGTGCGCAGATGCTGTGACGGACGTTTTACGACAGGGGATGGAGTACTACATTCCATTCTCTGACCTAACGATGTCCAGCGAAGCTCGACCATGGTTCGGCGCCGAGTGTAATCGCGCTGAAGCGCTTAAACATGAGGCGTAACTGGCCTGGGACGATGCTCGAAACTGCAAAGCAAATGATGTAGGTCAGAAGAAGAGAGCCTTCAATAGGGCTGCCAAGTCCTGCAAGAAGGTGTTGCGGAAAGCTCGGTTCGACCACGTTAGCCGAATTGGGAACAAACTTGCTTCATACCCGGCTGGTAGTAAAGCGTTCTGGTCCCTGGCTAAGTCGGTCGAATCTAACTTCTGTCGCCCCTCACTTCCGCCACTGCTTAAACCCGACGGGTCACTGGCCCACTCCGCTGAAGAGAAAGCAAATTTATTTGCCGCTCTTTTTGCGGAATCTTCACGTCTTGACAGCGGCGACGCAAGCCCCCCGGCCTCTCCTGCTGGATGCGAGACGAGTATGTCGGACATTCGCATCCATCAGAAGGACGTCCGTAGGGTGCTGCGTAATCTTGACGTGAACAAAGCTAGTGGTCCCGACGGGATTCCGGCAATTGTACTTAGAACGTGCGCGCCTGAATTGTCTCCAATCTTGACACGCCTGTTTCGCCTCTCGTTTAAGACTGGAAAAGTACCGAAAGCTTGGAAGCAAGCTAACGTGCAACCCGTGCCCAAAAAGGGCAGTCGTGCTGACCCAGCCAACTACAGGCCCATTTCAGTCACGTCCATACTCTGTAAGACTATGGAGCGCGTACTGAATGGTAAACTCCTGGCATACCTAGAAGCCAATGACATCCTCAGTGACCGACAATACGGCTTTCGCCGAAACCGGTCCACTGGGGATCTTTTAGCGTATGCCATTCACATTTGGAGTGAGGCCATGGAGAAGCACGGGGAAGCGCTTGCCGTTTCCCTTGACATCTCTAAGGCCTTCGACAGGGTGTGGCATGAAAGCCTTATTAAAAAGCTTCCTTCTTTCGGTCTGCCCGCTGGTTTTTGTACTTGGGTTGCGGACTTCCTGAAGGATCGGTCCATTCGAGTGGTCATAGATGGCTGCTCGTCTGACCAATTGGCTATTAATGCTGGGGTCCCTCAGGGGTCGGTTCTCTCAGCAACTTTATTTTTGCTGCACATTAATAGTCTGCTAGTGCCCGGCACCTTTGGATATGCAGACGACAGCACTGTTGCTGAGAGATATACGTCCAACGCAAGGGCTAGTGGGTCTCAGATCCAGTCTCTTCGCGAGGCCATGGTTGAGCGGTTGAACTTGTCCTTGAGGGCTGTCTCCGATTGGGGAGATGCCAACTTGGTCAAGTTCAATGCTGCTAAAACTCAGGCGTGTCTGTTCTCCGCAAAGAGGAGTGAATTTCAACCTGCTCCTTCTTTTCGTGATGTAACCGTGCCAATTACCGACCATATTGAGCTTCTTGGTGTAACGCTTACATCTACCCTCAATTTTGATCCGTTCATCGAGGCTAAGGCTAAACTGGCTGCTAAGAAGTTAGGTATCCTAGCAAAGGTGAGACAGTATTTCACACCGGAACAGCTGCTGAACTTATATCAAGCGCAAGTTCGATCGTGTATGGAGTACTGTTCTCATCTCTGGGACGGATCCGCCAAATACCAGCTTGAAGCGCTAGAGTCTATAGAGAAACGAGCCAAGAGGCTCATCGGCAACGACGCGCTGGTCGAGTCAAAGCTCCAGAGCCTGGAGCATCGTCGACGCGTTGCCAGCCTTTCGGTTTTCTATCGGTTACATTTCGGAGAGTGTGCGATGGAATTGCACAGCTTAATTCCGCCAAGCCCGTTCCATCATCGGACTACAAGACGTACGGCGATGCACCACCGTTACATGGTAGACATCCCACCCACACGCACTAAACGGTTTGGGAATACTTTCATTGTGCGTACTGCTAAGGAGTGGAATTCCCTGCCGGAGTCTGTATTTCCCGATAGCTATAACGTGGGGGTCTTCAAGTCAAGAGTGAATAGGTTATTTCTAGGTAAGCGTGCTTCATCGTCGACCACATCATCACTTACCATCAGGTGAGATAGTGGTCAAACGCGAGCCTATCAATAATAAAAAAAAAAAAAAAAAAACCTCATAGAGTAAAAATATCAACGTATTACGTTTTATAAAAGGGACCGTCTTTTATTTATTTAAGACAACAGCTTTTCGCTTGCCCTCACCAGTACTCTCTACCAGTACTGTCTCGACCTGACGTCCTATTAAAGGCTCCTTCGTTTCTGCTAGTTGCTTTTTTCTTTTACAAAAATGTTTTTTAGTTTTAAAAGGTTTTGTAGAAGCTGTGTTAACAGGATTGTGAGGTTCTGTTCAAGTGCTAAGATGAAATGTTATTTTTTTTGTTTTGTAAGCAAATAGTGTCTTGATTTTTATGTTTCAAACAAGAAGTGTATCTCTTTTGAAGGCCTGCAATTGTTGTTTCTTAGATTTAATTTATTTATAAGAATCTTAATTCATTCACTGCCAGACAACGCATAACATCTGGGATAAAAAGCATATTTTCATTTTATTTTATTCATTTAGCCAACAAGAACAATTAATACAATATACAAGAAAATCAGTATTACCCAGTACGAACTGGGTTGTGGAGATCAGATAGGCAGTCGCTTCATGTAAAATACTGGTATTCAGCTGAATCCAGTAAGACTGGAAGCCGAGCCCAACTAAGTTGTCCAAACCTCTTACAGTACACACGACGACACATCAACCTATACAAAACCAGTTTATGCTGCTCTCTCAACAACGGATCGTACACCATAGATTTCAAGTACAATGAGAGATCCGCATAAACTGGTTTTGTATAGGTTGATCTGTCGTCGTGTGTACATTGTGAGAGGTTTTATACCTTAACCAACGCTGGCTGGTTGGCCATGGCCAACCAGCCAGCGACCTGAGCGTCATGACCCATGGGTCATGACGTTCCAATACTCAGGTCGCTTTAAATAAGGAACTTGAAAAACAGAGACTAAGAAATGGAATAGGAAGTGTGTGATGCATCATTAAAATATAACATAAAAATTATAAACTTAAAGTAATACATGCGCTTTTATTGTAGTAATCTAGCGTATACAATACAGTTTTTATCAAACCACATTTTCTAATGGAATTTATCGAGAAAGAGAAAAGTTCACCTGAATACTTATAATGGCAAACGTTCAATACTTCATTGCGTGCAACATCGGTAATTCATGCGGAGTCGTGCCTAATGTAATCCCGGCATTACCAGAAACGGTTGTCAACGCATTTCGAGTTTTCTGAAAAAGTAATGAAGTTGATTTACAATCGGAAACTTGGCATTTGTATAATCGTTTGATTCAAAATTGTTGTACAAGTTCGCATTTTTTTGTTCCAAATAAAATTTAACACCCTTAGGAAGAAGAATATATAGGAGAATTTTATCTGTTAGAAATCATTTTTTAGGAACTTAAATGAAATCAAAATATTTTTATTTCGCATGGGCCTACATGGGCACTTATAAAACGTCGAGAAAAGGTGCACGGTTCGGGTTGGTCGTTTCCTATGGAGAAGAACCGGCAAGAAACTCCAAGGTTGGCACTCCTTTAAAATGATCTGGTTTTACAATTTGGTTGTTACAGCGTTAATTCTTTGTGGTTATTATAGTAATAATAAATTGGTAAAAAAGTATCTACACAAGAAATAAAAAATATTTTTTAAATAGGCCTGTTTTTTTGCGTATAACGTACCGCACAACTTAAGTTGAGAACCACACAACTAAAACAAACAAACTATCAAACAATTTTCACTTTCGTCGACGCGACGTATGATTGCGTCGAAAAACTGACGTAAAAATTCTAGCAGACACGACCAAAGTTTCCAAATCCAGTTTTGCAAGTTTAAACCCACTTATGAATAGTGAATACTCGTGTAAATTTTCACAAATCCACTGCGTCGCTTTAAACTTAAACCTTGTTTGAACAGGTTTCAATTCAGCTATCGAGAAATGCAAGTTGGTAAGTTTCAATCTATCTTGAATCAAGACTGTGACGATTGTGTAGAAATGAATTAGTGGATGGAATAATGGGTTCTATGGTATTCAGATTAATTATTTTAGTGGTGAGAACGGCATCGCAAATATGGACACTACGGCACTGGTTAATTAGAGCTTCTTTTTCAACATTTGGCCACACAATGCTGAGTGTTGATCTCTTCCAAATATCTCCAATTTTGGCGGTTTTGTCGTATGGCAATTCAGGTTATTTCAGCCACTTTTATGAGGTCGTCTACCAACCTGGTTAATTGTCTGACCACATTCCTCAGTCCCGACCGTGGTTTTCACTTCAGAATAATATGATTGTGCATCTTATTAAAAATAGCAAGTTCTGTAAGCAAAATGAGGGGAGATAAATATGATATTGATAATTATGTTTAAGTACCATTACTGTGAAATTAATACATTTTATTTTACGTGAATTTTAAGGTTTAAGTTATATAGATGTTAGTTTATTTTAAGTTTATTAGTTAATAGCTGCACTTTCGGATTAAGTCATAGCATTGTATCATAGCATTATATATTAGGATTGTATTTTGTATATATTAAAAATTTTATTTGTGTTTTTGTATTGGGTTTCATGCCTTTTAGAATAAATAAATAAAAAATAGGTAAATAGCCTGAAAGGAAATCTGTAAAGAGAATAATAGAGAATAAATAAATATGACAAGAAGTAAGTCCACAGTTTATATTCTGAGTGTTCCGTTTATCGTAAGCACGACTACTGAGCATGGGGTCGGGCAAAAGTGTTATTAGGTTGTTCCTTTAGGAATTTCAGGGTAGCAGCCTGGAGATTGAAAGTTAGCGGTAAAAAACACACGTGCCTCGGAAAGCAGGTTAAGCTGTTGGTCCGACGCCTGATCTCACTCCGTCGTGTCGGAATGCCATCCTATTGGACTATGAGAGTGAAAGATGAGAGCGCACACACTTGGGAGCTATAATATCTCCCGCGCAGATGGCTCATCTTCGCTGAGGTTAACCGCGATGGCCGAAAACGATCAGGACGACTTTAAATGATATTAAAATTTATTTTAATTTTTACCTTGTTCTCTGAATTATATAGAAAAAAAAAACGTGAAAAAAACAGAATTACAACGTCACGAAATCCACTAATACACGAATTATGGCTTGCATGTGATGCCTGCCACCCAGCTGTTGGAACATGGGCTGATAATGATTCAAGTTCTTATTTGAGACCTTTGAAGCGTAAGAGGCCCTAGTTCGAGTGAACGGTAGAAACGTAACTCAAAAATGTCGGTTTTAAAATCAAAAATACTCGTTCCACAAATAATATCACCATAATTTTAACCATTTATTTATGTCAGGATGATACGGATTGTGATTATTAATGATAAACAATATGAATAAATTTTTATAGAATTATTATATTTAAGTGATACTACTCGTATTTGTTCTAATAAATATGGACGATTCCTTACTAATATTATAAAAGCAAAAGTGAGTTTGTTTGTTTGTTACGTCTTCACACCTAAATGGCCAAACCGATTTTGATGAATTTTAATGGTTCAGAGATAGTTGGGACCCTGGACATAGGCTAAAAAAAGTAAGAACAGGGGGAGAAAGAGGGAAGAAAAGGGGAGGGAAAGATATTTTTTAACGATCATCACGCGGGTTAAAGTTAGCGTTAGCCAAAAGTAACTATGCCACGCGGTCGCGGGCAGAAGCTAGTCTAAAGAAAATGATTAATTATTTATTTGAATGACACGGAATATGATTATTGAAAACAATTGAAATAAAATGCTAAAGTTATGAAATAATAAAGTATTTTGATACAAAAATCGACGTATTTACGCAACTTTTTCGAAAAATCCAGTTGATATAAACCTTCCAAAAGTTCCAGGTGGCATAAAAACTTGACTACAAAAACACACTATACACATCTAAATCATATACAAAGCTTAACTTCCACTACCAGCGCTTAAAACCAACTCATCGTCACCAATGGTTTATGATTAATTCAAGCCACGGTAAATACGTTTATTTCGCAGCGTGGCGTTGACAAAGCGCACGCCAGTGTACGTGACGAAATTGGCCGCACGCTCGATATCCGTGGGGGCTGCTGCGAAATAAATCGCTCCCGTGAACATTTACCAGCTAAGCTGATATAGTTAAACGGGGAGCGAGAAATGAGAGAGGTTGAGGCTGCGTTTCCACCCGAGATGAGCTAGGTTACGTGGCGTGGGATGTGTGAGAAAATTACCGATAGTTAAGCTTCTTTTTTCACAGCTTGAGCAAAGTTATTTGTGCGATTGATTAGCTAAACACACTTTCGCATCCTCGTTCATCTCTGGTGCAAACTCAACCCGAGTCATCGGTGATAGATTCGGTAATTTAAGGTTATTTAAAATGTGGGAGAAAGAGGGAAGAAAAGGGAAAACTTAGCTTTGCTATTACAATAAATAAGGCGCAAGGGCAAAAACTACAGGTAGCAGGTACCTGCAAATCAGGAAAGGGGAACTGTGTTACCCCAAATTTAACGCGAGAAAAGCCGCGGGCAAAAGCTAGTCCCTAATAATTAGCGCTTTTGAATTGTTATGCATTCCGTTCAGAATGGAAATGCATTATTTTGACGAGTGTGCCCGCGTTGCTGTTCTAAATTGAACAACTGATATTAATGCGGGTTACTTTCCAACATTTCCCATAAGTTTGGACATTAATAATGAAGCTTAGCTGCATTAAAAATAAGGGAATCTCGATGTTAAGTCAACTCTTAAAAAACATCGGGTTTAAAGCTGTTCTGATAAAGTCATATAGTGAGCAAGAAAGCACTTCAGCTTAACCTCTGTGCGGGAATCATTGGGATATGCCGGAAGAATAAACACTGGATGTTCAATGCAGGCAAATATAATTTTAATTCGGTGTTCACAACTTGAGGTTTAAAGGGTAAATGAAGGTGTCAACAAGACAGACACATATTATAATAAATAATTACAATTTGGGCTAATTAGCCTACTATGACATTTTGATCACTGTTGACGTAGGCTGATGATGAAGATGCTCCAACAACCTCTACAAGTTAAGTTTTAAGGTAAGTGTTATCTTCCGCAACGTTTTCAATCGGGCGCTATTTGTCTGTTTGTATTGTTAAGCTGATCTTTAGAAACATGATGGTTGTTATAGTAAATATTAAAAGTAGGAAAATCATTATTTTCCTGCCCTTGTCCCATTCTATTTTCTTCTTCAATTCTCCCCTATCAGACCTGACGGCATCATTTAGTCCTTTCTCCATCCATCTTTACTTTGGCCTTCCTCTCCCTCTTCATTCATCAACATTCAGAACCTTCCACTCTTTTAGTCAAAGGCGCCTCGTTACTTCTCATTTCATGTCCATACTAAGACCAACGACTCCCTTTCAAAATAGCAGGGAAAATAATCGCAGATATTAATATCAAGTAGGATCTCAAACATCAAACCAATATCCTAATTAATAAACCAAATCCCAGAAGACATAATTTCCTGAAACCTACACCAAATCCAGTAGCCATATGAAATCTGTAAGTAACTATACACAGCCTAAAAAATATCTGGAAAAAATACGCCTGCTCAGAGCAAATACTTCTTTATTTATTTAGAAACAGTAGTATTTCTATTAGATCTCTGGTATATATTACTGCAGACTAGACTTTTGCGTGATTTTTGCTAAGTATTCTGGTCAACACTGAATTAGCGAAAGCCTGATTGGAGGTTGTCTTATGTTTTTGAGCTTACACATGTTTACAGCTTCACATGTAAAAGCTGATGTAGTTTTTAAAGCGATTAAAATCTTGTCTTGATTATTAATTCAAATAAATTAATTAATTAATTGCCTGTTCCTGATACCAATGGGCTACATTCTTCGGAATTTTTAAATGTTTTTTTTTTTAGTCAATGGTTTAATTGTCAAGGGCCTTGACCATACCTAAAGAGGCTCTCGTAATACAGCTGAATCAAGGCCTTGATTGAGAAAGCGGTAGTCTTATACACAGCTCGTATGATAGGAGATTCCAATCACTGGAGCCGTGACCGGCTACTTTTATGAATTAAATGTTATCTTTCTTATTGGTTTTCTATAAAAAAATATTTTGATTGTGTTTTTTTTGTTTTGTAAAAGTGAATTTAATTAATAATAATAAAATGTATGGCTGACTGTTTGTGTATGTGACTTTAAATGTTTTCAATCAGTTCCACGACACAGGAGATTTTTTTAGTGTAGGGCAACTTTTCATAGTCTTTTTTTAATTAAAATAGTATTTATGTGGATTATCTAAGGTTCAAAGCAAGTGTTCTGTAGTTTTCATCTATTTTTATTTATAAAAGTTAATATGTACTCGTATGTATAAACAATCGTCTTGTCTATAAGATAAGTCAAGATCCTACACAATTTCCTTGTTGTATCTTAGTTTATAATCACTTCATACTGTCTTCAAATGCTTACAAATAGCTTCCATCAAATAAAATCCTGTACTATATTGCCAAATTAAATAGTTAATTTCCGCGCGCGGGTGAGCGCTAACGCTTTCCTGAACGTGTTCAGCCACAAACTGAATACCCCCCTTCTGGGGCACTGGGTTCAAAAGCAATTGCGTGAGCCCGAGGCCCCAGAAGCCTTTGATTAATATGTACAGTTTAAATGTTAAGTACATAGTTTTTAAGTTATACTACTAACAATAACATGGGCTAAAAATGTCTGAATTAAAAAGATTTTATTCTTTTTTTTTATTGACTACTGCCGATAAATCAACGTGACAGTTATTGAAAGGCATAACAAATGGATTGTAGCTAATCTAAGGACAGAAGGAACAAAACGATCAGCTGTTTTAATTCTCACGGCTGTTAAAGTCAATCGAATATTGATTACTTTAACTTTTTTACAATCGTGAAGCAATTTTGTTGATTTTACTGCGAAAATTTTATTTGAATATGCATTCGAGGACGGTAAAACTTTGTTGACTACATGCGATAATATTTATTTAGGTTCGTAGTTTCACAATGGTTAAAATTTGTAGGTTTTGTTTCTACTTATTTGCAAATTTAAATAATCCTTACTAATATTATAAAAGCGAAAGTGAGTTTGTTTGTTTGTTTGTTACCTCTTCACGCTTTAATGGCTAAACCGATTTTGATGAATTTTGGTACAGAGATAGTTGGGAACCAGGAGACAGACATAGGCTAATTTTTATTAAAAAAATGTGGGATATGAGGGAGAACGAGGGATGAAAAGGGAAAACTTAGCGTTGCTATTACAAATCAATCAAATTCAAATTCATTTATTCGCATAAAACATGGTATATAAGATGGTGGAAACAGTATTAGAACATACATGTTTTGCTTTTTAGGTAAAGCATGCAAATTTTACAGTAGGTACATACACAACTTTCATCATCCGGGTTTATGCTCTAGGAACTCCCTGATACTGTAAAAACTTTTAGCAGACAGCCATTTATGTAATTTTATTTTAAACAATCTCTTAATAAGTATTTTAAATTCATCTGGTATCTTATTGTAAATCCGAACACACATAAACATGCAGCTTTTGTTATATTTCGCAAGCCTTGGTAGTACAACTAACGCGAGCCTGTAGGGTTCGCGACGGCTTCGAGAATTTACATCGCTTGCTTTAACAAGACTCCTTGTGCCTCAAAACAAACATACAAATTTCATATTTATAAAGAGATGGCAACGGTAACAAATCAAGTTGCTTAAATATCGGCCGGCAAGATTCATCGAGTTGAAGCCCATAAATTGCTCTTATGCATTTTTTTTGTGCAACAAACGCTCTATTTTGATCGGTGCTATTACCCCACATAATTAAACCATAGCGTAGCACCGATTCTACATATGCATGATATGTTGTAATTGCTGTTTTAATGTTTGTTATGCTTCTGATCTGTTTCAGTGCATATACAAACCTATTCTTTTGGAAACTGTATCAACATGTGCTTTCCAGTTGATGTCTTGGTCCAAGGTTACGCCTAAAAATTTAGTTTGTGTTACTTCGTGAATTTTATGTATTATGTATTAGTATTTTAAAATTGTATTTTGTATTTGATTTATTAAATTGTATATAGGCGGACTTTTTCAAATTAATTGTTAAGTTATTTTTATTGAGCCATTCAATCAGTCTTTAAATAATGTTATTAATTTCAGTCTCATGGTCATTAATTGTATTCGTTTTTTTTTTCAGATGTCACAATAATAGAAATGTCATCTGCAAATAGTATGCATTTGTGATTAGTTATATTAATTATAGAATTTATGTACAATAAGAATAAAATAGGGCCCAGTACACTCTACTATCAGGCGCAAGAGCAAAAACTGCAGGTCTGCTTGGTGTGTTATACCGAATTTAACGCGAGCGAAGCCGCGGGCGAAAGCCAGTATTTAATATAATAGAATTAACTAACTTGTAAATCAATTAGTAATAGCGTTCAAAAAAAATTTAGGACGAATTTTTGACGTTACTTTTATTTTAAGTTAGTTAATTCTATTATTTTACAAAAAATATGGTTTAATCGATTATACTATAAATAAAATTCAAACTAATATATTCAAATTCATTTATTTTGAATAACAATAGACTTATTTGAGGTATGTTTGGATTTATATCGTAAAACAAGCATTCCAATTCGAAATTGGAATGCTTGTAATAATAATACCCGTGAGTAAAACGTACGGAAGTCGAAAGAGCATACATAAAGTATTAAATGAATAAAAAATAAATTAAATAGTATTATATGTCATTTTCATCTTAGTCTTGTTTAACCGGTGGTTTGTCAGAATGGGCACAAAATAAATGATCCCCGCACATAGCACATGTTATATGCATTTTTGTTACCAGTTACCAAAGTAAAGGTGAAATATATAAACCACACACATAGGTATGGAACGGACAAAATAATATTCGTAGAAACCACTGTCAAAGCACGTTGTTGAATTTCGTCGTCACGGTTGGACTAGCTTTCATATTTCGGTCATATGTTTCTACAGGCAAAACTGTTAATCAGTCAAAACCATTTTTGACGAGTAAAACTCATTTTTCAGGTTTGATAGGTTTTTTTTGTGAGCCTGAGAGCAACTTTATGTGGTGGAAATTTTAGATTCCTGGCTCTGGTACCTTAACCACCAGTAGAATGGACCCCGCTCTCGATACGGGCGGACACCTATTTTTTTTATATGTTTTTAGATTATTTAACAAACGATGTTTTTTTTAAGAAATATAATAAAAATACGTATTAAAAATAAGGAACAACCCAACCAAGCTTGGACGCTGCTCCCGATACCAACGGACTACTGTTTGTTAGATTTTTAAATGACTTTTTTTGTGTAATTTTATCAAATAATAGAAAAATATGTATAGAAACAATTAAAACAGGACAAATTACAACATATTTAATATGTTTATTTTCTCACCAATACAATTTCTTCAAAATGAAATTAGCTTGATTATTGTGGGAGACCGGTGCCTAAGCCAGAATGCAAGCCTGTGTTGCAGAACACCAGGACTTTTTAGACAATAATTGTTTAGATACATTAATGAGTAGTTGAATATTGGTCAGTGATTAATGAATGAGACGTTTTAAATAAACATTTTTCTTGCTGAGATAGAGGCCTCGTATAGGACCTATTTAGTTGGTAATCTTAGTTTTGATTGTTTTTTTTTTAATATTACTTTTTAGTTTTAATGTTCTTTTTTTTAATTAAATTTGTTTTTTTTTATGTGCGAGTCTAATTAACTGCTTTTCTTTCTGTTCTTAAATTTTGAAAAGAGAATGGTATTTTAACATAAAAAGGGGTTTTGACTGACACCAGTCTTAAGTGTTTTTGAAAAGTTTTAACTGTAACTTTAAATATAAAGTATCACAGATACCTATAAACCCATAAAAGTACATGAAACATATTCAATGATTCTACCTGTTTTCACAAGAACACATAAATAACTATAAAACCCGACCCGGAAGCAAAAAGCAACACCCAAAAAATTCCATACAAGGATGTTTACAAATTGACCGAACGAAATGATCCGCTTTGCTTCATCAAAGATATTGAGAAGTTGTGAATTGAATATCCGTAGACAGTGGCTCTCAACCTTTGGGCGAAGGATTTCTTGGCAAAGCCATTCTCTATTCTTTTCACTTTTCTGTGTTTAGGACGTCTCCTGCCTCACCGATTAAGGAGGAAGACCCGCTATCTTCTCATTAAAATAAAAAATAATTATTTTTTCTTTCTTTCTTTCATTCTGCCGATACCCCGTCTAACTATCTCAGGGCTGTAGTCTTGCCATACAGGATCTGCCCGTTTAAGACTTGCAGCTTCAAGAGTTTAGCTTACGATCATCGACCACTTGAATTAATGCACCATACGCTGCCAGATTTTATAGGATAAATTATAATTAGAAGTCTTTTTTTGTATTAAGCCTATTTTGTCACTGCTAGCACCAGCTAGTAAAGTAATAAAGTAGTTATCCTTACTAATATTATAAAAGCGAAAGTGAGTTTGTTTGTTTGTTACGTCTTCACGCCTTAATGGCTAAAGCGATTTTGATAAATTTTGGTACAGCACGGACATAGGCAATTTTGTTTTTTAAAGTTGGATATGAGGGACAAAGAGGTGAGAAAAGGGAAAACTTAGCATTGCTATTACAATCAATAAGGCGCAAGGGCAAAAACTACAGGAAGCAGGTACCTGCAGACAAGGAAAGGTGAACTGTGCTACCCCGAATATAACGCGAGCGAAGCCGCGGGCAAAAACATTTTTTCTGTCCTTCTACATTCTTTAATAAAAAAATTGAAAGGACGGAGGGTCCGCGGTCCACTGTTTGAGAACCAATGCCGTAGAGCCTTCCGAAAGGGGTCAAAGGGAAGGGAACGGTCACCCGTAGTTACACCTTCATTATTATAGGGACAAAGTACGGATGGGTTGTTTATGTTTTGTATTTTAGATGTTTTTGTTCACTTTTTAGGGTTCCGTAGTCAACTAGGAACCCTTATAGTTTCGCCATGTCTGTCTGTCCGTCTGTCCGTCCGTCCATCCGTCCGTCCGTCCGTCCGTCCATCCGTCCGTCCGTCCGTCCTCGCTTAATCTCTGTGACCGTTAGCACTAGAAAGCTGAAATTTGGTAACAATATGTATATCAATCACGCCGACAAAGTGGTAAAATAAAAATTGGAAAAAAATGTTTTATTAGGGTAGCCACCCTATTTGTAAAGTGGGAAGTGATTTTTTTTTTAATTTCAACCCTAAAGTGTGATATATTGTTGGAAAGGTATTTAAAAATGAATAAGGGTTTACTAAAATCATTTTTTGATAATGTCAATAATTTCGGAAATAATCGCTCCAAAAGTAAAAAACAATGTGTCCCCCCCCTCTAACTTTTGAACCATAAGTTTAGAAAATATGAAAAAAATCTGAAAAGTAGAACTTTATAAGGACTTTCTAGGAAAATCATTTTGAACTTGATTGACACAACAGTTTTTATACAAAAAGTTGTACAAAATAATTTCTGGACTAAGTTTGTAGTATAATCGTATATGCAATTTTTTTAACTTCGTTTACATATTTTATTATCCTGAACGTATCTTTTTTCAAACAAAAAAAGAATTATTGAAATCGGTTCTCGCAATCCAAAATTACCACCGAAAACTTCTTGCACGTCTTTGTGTTAATTAGTAACCCAATTCCCCGAGAGATGGCGCTGTAAGTACTTATAACATTGGATCGGGTATTACCGAATTGTTCGGTTGGTCTCTCCTTGGCATTGGCGGTATCTTATAACTACATAAAACTTCTATCAAGAACATGCTAAGGCAATTTAGAACAAAACTAAAATTCATTTTTTTAACACCATCAAAATGTTAAGGTAAAAACCAGTTCATAAATGGTTCGATAGATGGCGTTGCGTAATGACGTCATTGTTTTAAAAGTCGATGTTAAGATTTTCCGTGCTTTCATGACCTACCGTGGTAAAGAACACTTATTGTGACGGACGGAAACTACGGAACCCTACACTGAGCGTGGCCTGACACGCTCTTGGCCGATTTTTTGAGGTTGTGATCAGTACGGTGCCTGCTGTGTGTTGTGTTGGGAGTCAATGGAGTGAGTAAGTTTTTTCAGAACGCAACACACATAAAATCAGGCCTACCTATATATTTTTTTTGTTTTTAAACGTTGCTCCACACTATGAATTTATCCTGTATCGTGGGTGCGTTTACAAACATTTGAACTCACATACACAAACAGCTAGACCTGAAACAACTATTTGCAGGTCATACAAATATGTGTTCCGTGCGGGATTCGAGACGCAGCATAACAGTCGATCGCACAACCACTGCGCCAACCGTGCCGTCATAGTCTTCTAAAGGTTAGGTGTACCTAATAGTCCACCCACATTATATTTTGAGCCCATGTACTAGCGGAACCTTTTGCTATCATCTGGGCACGAACGCAGACTGCGTGGCTGCCACTGAGAAATTCCTGGATAGAAATACCCAATAATACATTGAACATTAACATAGTTTTGTTCTTTATTATAATTTTTTGTAGAAATATGCGTTTGAAACAGTCCTGTAGGATTTTCTTCTATAGCATATCGAAATTTGTCAACCTTTGTTACAGAATATCTCTGAGCAAATCTAAAATCCTAATTAATCTTTCGTGGACATTTAGTAATTATAAAAATATTGAATATCCTTTTATATCTAACTTTTCCATCAACGATTTAAAAAAAAACATGGTAAATTTTTTTCTAGATTTTTTTTTTACTTTCCTTGGAAACGTAATGGATCGCGGCACAATATAATTCTTATCATATACAATTTTGCATAAGAAAAGTCAATCTACTTTTGAAGGTGTTTTGTTTTGTATGTTTGATGATAAACCAACATCTGGGCGTCGGGCCGGGCCACCGTAGATGCGGTCCTGTGGACGATGAGCAATGGGTTGCTCACCGTCCGTCCGTCTATTGACGACAGGCCGTTAGTGTTTCACGCGCGCCTTAAAGAGATGTCAGCAAAGCAGAGGGGACTGCCAGGGCCTCCGCCAGCCGGGATTGCGGGTTGTTCGAAAGCAATACCGCGGCCCCGGAACTTAAAGGGCAATAGAAGGAACATGGGTGGGTTTTAGTCAGTACAAGTCTGACCCCTCCTCCGCTCCAAGCGGGGGAAGTTATTTTGATGATTTCCCACCCCAATTTATGTATATTCATATTAAAAATGCGAGAGTAACCATGCCTGTCTGTTAGTTGAGAGTTGAGGAGAAAGTATTTTCAAAAGGAGAGAACTGCATGTTGGCTTCCTAAGACACGCTTTTTCAAGTGCAATTTGCTAGGTGGAACATGCCTTTTTTTAGAATTCATTCAAATGTACAATTGTATGTAAATGTTCTTTGCTATGTTTCAAGAAAATCTGCTAAGTCATTTGAAGATCATCACCTCTTCTCTATTTTATATTATAGCATAGCATCTTGTATGAAGGCCTAAAACTCTGTTTGAAATATTCATTACTTGCCTATGCAAGTGTTGAATATTTCCCATGTGGCGGTTTTCAGGAGAACCGTCTGCAACGTATACCAGTATTTTACAAAAGAATTCTATTTAAAATATAACACATTTAAAAATATCCTCTTTTGACAAGACACTCCTCAGTTAAAAGCCAGTTTAAATAATACATCCACTCTAATCGAAAACACTGGTGCACTCTTTTAAATCTTTATGCATAATATTGTGAATGCAAAGCTGCACTAGAAACTTTATATAAAACGCCGATTACCAAATAATTCAGATCACGTAACAGTCATATATTCTCGGACGATTCATACGAAACTTCGGAAAAGGGAAGTATCTGGAATGTTCAGGAAATTTAAAAGAGTGTGAAACCTGTGTGTGTTTTGAAGAAAATGTTAACAACTTAAAGCAATATTTTGAAATAAAAAAATCTTTTTAGGAGGAAAACACGGCACCTTTCTAGGATCACTTTATTGTCCGTCTGTCTGACTGTTAAAATCATTTATCTCAGAAACGCGTGGGAGTATCAAATTGAAATTAAAACCATGTACTCAAATTTGTGGTCACTTGGAGTTCTGATAAAATTAACTTTCAAAATCTACACAGTCAAAAGATTATCATTACCATTTACGTCGCAAGTTTGTACGGCAGCCTGGGTGCGCGAGTTCGACTATCATTTGCATGGTTTATTAAATAATGATATTCAATGTTGCATTTGAGTTGGAGGAGCTCGTGGCTAAATAATAGCAGCCGCTCGGGTCGAACTTTAGGTTAAGCCGCGCTTGCTAAGGTTGGTCTGTGGATGGGTGACCACACGTTACATACCGAGTTTTCTCCGTGCGTCGGTAAGCACGTGAAGCTGTTGGTCTCGGCTGTCAATTGTAGATCTTTGACAGTCGTTACAGGTAGTGTCTCTAAAGTCTGACAACCAGTCTTATCAAGGGACATCGTATTACCTAGTAACTGGGTTGTGGAGGTCAGATAGGCAGTCGCTCCATGTAAAATATTGATATTCAGCTGCATCCGGTAAGACTGGAAGCCGACCCCAACTTAGTTGGGAAAATGCTAGTCAGATGATGACTCAAGGTTCATTTGGCTGTAATTTGCTTGATATGAAGCGATGTTGCGACCTAGAATGGATCACATCTGCTTAAAAGAAACCGATTTTCTAGAACTTTTAAGAGCATATCGTGCGCCGTGTCTTTCGTCATGTATCTTAACAGAATCAGTCAATAATGTACACCTACTGTTGGTCTACAAGACTTCTTAATGCCTATTGCTAGTTGGATGATGTCACATAAAATAGTAATCTCCTTATTCAAAGTCAAAAAATCAAAAGTCATTTTTGGAAATTAGGTTGATAATCAGCACTTCTTTAACGTCAAATTACAAGAGACAGTCCCACAAAACGCCCGCCCTTGGCCATTTCCTAGTGTTTTAGCTGGGCAGAAGACGTGGCGAAACAAACTCCCCAATAACACATCTGTCTGAGAGGTTAGAAGAACTATTCACCATTCAAGTGACATGAATGTTAGTAAAACGTAACGTTATGTTATTAACATAACTAGCTTTTGCCCACGGCTGGGCTCGCGTTAAATTCGGGGTAACACAGTTCCCCTTGCGCTTTATTGATTTGTAATAGCAACGCTAAGTTTTCCCTTTTCTTCCCTCTTTCTCCCATCCCACTTTTTTTAAATTAGCTTTTTTTATTATTTTTTTTTCGGATGGGAAATCATTCAATGACTTCCCCCGCTCTGGGGGCGGAGCGGGGGGGCATGTCAGACTTGTACTGACTAAAACCCACCCATGTTCCTTCTATTGCCCTTTACGTTCCGAGGCCGCGGTATCTCTTTCGAACAACCCGCAACCTTTAAAATTAGCCTATGTCCATCTCCTGATTCCCAACTATCGCTGTACCAAAATTCATCAAACTCGGTGTAGGCTTTAAAGCGTGAAGAGGTAACAAACAAACAAACAAACTCACTTTCGCTTTTATAATATTAGTAAGGATATCTCTTACAACAAAACAACTACTATCATCCCATGTGTGATGGCCCCAGCGATTGAGTTTAGGACAGCTCCGAATGTCAATTTGTGTTTTTATTATTTTCGAATTTTACATTGCCATCTGTATTGGTACACAGAGGGGCTTGCCAGGGCCAACGCCTGCCGGGGTTACGGTTTGTTCGAAAGAGATACCGCGGCCCCGGAACATTGAGGGCAAAAGAAGGAACACGGGCGAGTTTTAGTTTCCCATCCGCAAAAAAGCACACAAAAAAAATTGATCACAAAACAGTAATAAAATAATTTTCTTTTTTCAAAAATGACACGACAAATAAACTTCATCCTCATCCGAAAACAAAAATATAACATAATCCCAGAGTCAAACTGAAGGGAATTTAGAGGCGATTCACAACACACGGCAAAGGTATTAACAAAGTGTATTTACTATGTCGCTCCGCAAGATTAAGGCAGGCTACAGACTACATACACTCGCTATCCGACTTATATGCTTGAATCAGGCAGTTGAGTGAGAGCAGTTAAACTGACAGAGAGTGTTGAGAGTTTGATTTCATTTTAAACGAGATAAATTCTTTTGCCCTGGATGAGCTATAACGACTTAAAAAAATGCTAACTGTACGTTTAAAAGTTTATATTTTTTTATTTCATTTTCAAAATTATAATATTTTTTATAAAAAGAATGTATCCATTTTTTTTAAATATAAAAAAAAATATTGCCCCACACTACGAACTTTTCCTGTATTGTGGGTGCGTTTACAAACATTTAAAGTCACATGTTATGCAAACAGCCAGGCCCGAAACAACTCTTTGTAGGCCATAGAAATATTTGTTCCGTGCGAGAATCGAACCCGCGACACGCAGCGCAGCAGTCAATCGCACAGCCACTGCGCCAACCGTGCCGTCAAAAATGAAAAGTGATTTAAGACCCTTTTTGTATATTTTTTTATTTACCATGCATGCCATAAACAAACAAAATATGGTGTCTGCACACATCACAAACTAAATTTATGGTGACACTTGTAGTTTATGCAAATAAATGATCCTTATTTACTTATTAAAACCGTATGCACATGTAAAAACTGTACAAAGGAGGGCTTAATGCCTAGGACAATTTTTTATCAGTCTACCTTGGAGTGATGAAGAGACAAGACATAGTAAGTGCAAAACATACATAAAATAAAAGTATACTAAAAATGTCTTATTAAAATATATAGTATTGCAATTAAAGCTTAACGTAACATACGTAAAACGTTAACGGTACGGTTACGTAAATTATCTGAGCCAGAAAGTATAAAAAAAAAACATCAGCCATTGTTGTAAACATACTTAATGAAATATTGTACTTTTTTATTTTAATAAAAAGTATTTTTTTATTTAAATTGCGCTGAAAAGTTTGCAACTTAGTCGTGTGGAAACTACCTTATAAAGGCGAACGAAAAAGTCTTTTTGTCTAGTTTGTCTTATTTTAAGTATCTTAGTTTTATTTTAGCTTCAACATACCGCTTATCTGCCGTTAGCAGTCTTTATGCTTAAGTGCTTCAAATATAATACTACCTTTAGCACGCGTATTTGCTTGTTACAAATTTCAACGAATTAATAATCCCACATAAAAGTACATACGTTTGTCGCATAAATGAACTTCTAGAATAGAAAGTATGTGATCACGATTTATTTGTATAATTAAAATTTTATGCACATGCATAAATGCACTGTAAAAAGGCGTACTTAATGCCTTAGGCGCGTCGCCCACACGACCAAGAGTCGAGGCGCAGTCGAAGCGCGGGCGCAGGAGTGGCGCGCCGCAACAAAGTTTTCTTAACAAATGAATGGTAGTGCGCTCATAGACAAGAGTCGCGGCGCGGGCGAGGTGGCGTCGGGGCGGAGGCGAGGTGGCGTCGGGGCGGAGGCGAGGTGGCGTCGGGGCGGAGGCGAGGCGAAGGTGCAGGTAGGGCGCTCAAGTGTGCCCAAGCCACGACGCCGCCGCCATTTTGTCATTTGGTTTCGTGCGGAGCTGCGCTTAGACGTTTTAAATATGCGCGACGATTTTGAAACCAACGCAAAACTCATTGAAATTGTTCAATTATTAAATCCTTGTATTTATGACCAGTAACCAGTAACCTTTCTTCAGGGCAAATTGATTTCCTCCAGTTAGTGTCCTTCTTCTGTAAACTATTCTTCGTTTTTTCAAACAGTAATTGGAATGTTTCTGGTGACATTTCATAAAACTTTTTGAACTTGTCGGGATAACTTTTTAAGTCACGTGTAGCTCTGAATCAACCTCTTTTGTCACACTGTCGCAATATGGATGCACCCAAAATCTGCTTCTATTTAAATTAAGAACTTGTATAAGTGCTAGTACGTCTTAGTAGCTGAATGAATTAATAATGTGAAGGAAGCATAGCCGCCAGCGCCTCGACTCCTACGCAGAGACCTACCCTCGCCCGTGCTTCGACGCCGCACCGCCGCTGACGCGACGCCGCCTCGACTTACCAGTGAGCGACGCGCCTTAGGTATTTTCTATCAGTCTACATAAGGGTGATGCAGAGAGAAAACGAAGTACAGCTACTTCGTTTTCTCTCTGCTAATAATGCTGTAATGCTGCAGCGCAGCATAACAGAAACTTTAAAGAGAAAAAATACAAATACAATAAATAAAGAACGAAGCCAGTCAACATACAAAAATGGACAAATACTAACAACAATTTAATTTGGCGAAGAATCTGCCAGCGTGCTAAGTAAATGTTCGCGAGCACACTTTAAATGTGAACCGATTGGTGGCCATTCTGATATTCAGAGAGAGTGAATTCTAGAGGAGGACCGCCTGGATAAACTGATCTTTCCGTGTACCAATTTCATACTAACCCCTCCAGCCACATTCCATCATAAGTTATTTTCTACATTATTTTATATAATAATATGTACATTTTTATTTTTATATACATTTTAATATTTAGTCATAGATTGAATCTATGACTGAATGATAAATAATGTTTATTTTGCAAGTACGTTTTTACACACTTTTACACGTTTTTTTTAGAGATGAGGCCGGTGATTCGTACCTGACCACTCTGAGAAAAAACAGCCGAAACAAACTCAGAGGAAATAGTCTCTTTTAAGGTCCAGACAAAAATCTTGGTCAACTTATATGAGGACTATGCAGATTAGTTTTTGTTTTTATTAAATATATTAGTTTGCGTTAGACAGGCATAAGTGGAGGGAAATTGAGGAGGAATATGTCACAAGACAGCCTGACCTAGTAGCTAATTAATGATGTAGAGAATTAATTAATATTAGAATGGTTATTAGTATTAAGTTATTGTTACTACTAGTATTTGTATTGCAAGGTCAGAGTAATAAAGGCTATTTATTTTTTTTTATTATGCAGATTAGTGTCTGAAATGTTTATTTTAAGAAAGCACCATATCTATTGAACCTGGACCTGACCAGTCAGTGCAAGCATTTGTCAGAGTTCGACTCATAACTTAAGGACTGGAATATAGTATAGATTTCATGATGATACTTTGTATGGATTGTATTATATTTTGAGAGCAAATTCATGACTGTTTTCGGCGATGGCAGCCAAACTCAGCGGAGTTAAGTAGTGCACAAGTGTGAACACATTAGGCACAGGTGCCCTCTCTGTACCCTCACTCTCATAGTCCAATGGGACGGGAATCCGACACAATCGGAGACAGATCAGGCGCAGGAAGGGTTAACGTGATTTCCGAGGCACGGAGGTATCTTACTGCCAACTTCCAAACTCCAAGCTACGACTGTGAAATTCTTACTATCCTTACTAATATTATAAAAGCGAAAGTGAGTTTGTTTGTTTGTTACATCTTCACGCTTTAATAGCTTAACCGATTTTGATGAATTTTGGTACATAGATAGTTGGGAACCAGGAAACGGATATAGGCTAAATTTTTATTAAAAAAGTGGGATATGTGGGAGAACGAGGGAAGAAAAGGGAAAACTTAGCGTTGCTATTACAAATCAATCAGGTAGCAGGTACTGTGTTATACCGAATTTAACGCGAGCGAAGCCGCGGGCAAAAGCTAGTTCTTAATAAAAAAAACCCAATATCACTTTTTTGCTCAACTCAGGAATCGAACCCATACTCCGACTTTATGCTCAGTAGACCAACGAAGCAGTTACCGTAACATTACCATGACCTATTTTAATATTCTCACTGACCAAGTCTTAAAATAACCACCTAAGCTCCCGCGAACGAAAACTGAATTTTTCAAAACTAAAATTTCTAAACGATCGCTTCATCGAACATTCCCGCCGCCTCCACAGCTGTGCGAGGTTTCCTCTCGCATATAAAACGCGGACACTTACTTTACTTTGGGCGTACATTCAATTACTCGTTCGTTGAGAGTCAAAGACCTTTCAGAGTCGTGTGTCGTTAAATTCGTAGCACTAAACGGTTCACTCGAGCTAGCTTTTAAAATTTCTTATCGTACACACTCTTTGCATATTTCCCTAATGTAAAACGTAAGGTGAAACTTTAAATTTCACGCCAACAAAATTGTATACTCATGATGGAGGTGGATTTAAAAAAAATCTACTTAGACTTAAATCAGAGTGCAGGCTTAAGCTAAGTAGTAATGAATACTGTAAGGTTGTAAATTAAAGTGTTTACAATGTCTGTAGTTTACGACCTTTTTTTGCAGATGGGAAATTATACAGGCAAATTTAAAACAGCACTGCTAAAAAAATATATTATGCATATGGGACCCGTGGTATACAATAAAATACCTGATGATATAAAAAATTGTACACTACAAATATTTAAAACTAAATTAAATAAATTGCTAGTTAAAAAATGTTATTATACAATAGATGAATTTTTGAATGACAAATCCATATGATATTTATTAACAATGAATTTCCTGAAGATTTTTTTTTTTTTTTAACTTAATTTATATTTTGATTGTATTATTGACTAATTAATAACTTGTAATTGACATTGTTTATTTAACTTATTATTGACATTGTATTGATGACTAATTATTAACTTATTATTAACATTTTATTATTGACTAATGATTAATTTATTTTTTTGACATTGTTTACTACTTAATGAATTTACAATTTGAATGATTTATATTTTATTGATGATTGTTATCACTTGACATTAGTTAAATATTTGTTTCATTTATTTCGTTTATTTAATTAATTTCGTAATTAATTCTAATATAAAAATGTTGCATGCCTCACGGTAGAATGTATTGGATCCTTCTCTTACTCAACACCATATTTCTGTACCTACATTCATAGCAAATAAATTTCATTTCATTTCATTTAAAGATTTAAATAGCTACCCCCGTTTTGGGTGAAGGAGGTTAGACTTTTATTGATTAAAACCCACCCATGTTCCTTCATTTGCCCTTTATGTTCCGGGACCGCGGTATCTCTTTCGTACAACCTATAACCCCGGCAGACGGTGACCCTGACAGGCCCCTCTGCTTTGCTGACGTATCTTTGAGGCGTGCGTGGAACACGAACGCGCCGTCGAATCGGCCATCGTCATTTTTTTTAAATGAACTTAGACTTAAATAAGAATGCAGTCTAAGTAGTTATAAATATTGTAAAGTTATAACTTAAAGTGTTAACAATCTCTGCAGTTTAGGACCTTTGCGGGAAATACTAAGAAACACCTAATTCAACCCCTAATGTAAGTTACTAAGAACGCTAAGTGACACTTAACTCAAAGTGTAGTGCTCTGTTTCACCATCGCTAACAGACACTTAATTGAACGCCTAATGTCCGTTTTCACCACTACTAAGTAATAATAATAATAATAATCTTTATTTACTAAAAAGTAGCGAGTTACAAATATTTGAATTTAGGTATAGGCATACAGTTACAGCTTACACTTTGAGTTAAGTGACACCTAACTCAAAGTAACTATACTTTGAGATATCACTTAAGTGATACCTAATTCAACATCTAGTGTCCGTTTTCACCAATGCTAAGTTTACGACCTTTGTGAGTTATTATTCATAGATTTTACCTCTTCGAATGGTGTCATGCTGTTAAACGCATCAGAAGAGGCTTAAAGGATTACAGTCCTTTGAAGTGATCGGACTGTGTTGGTCTTGAGAATTACATTCATCGATTCTGAATGTGTTCAAATATGTTCGGGCCGGCTTGCCGTTTAGCCAAATGCGGTGGACTATCAATATTTTATAAGGAACGATGCAGCCTTACTGCCGCAACCTAGTTACATGTTATACATGTGCTATGCAGTTTGGGGCTGAATGAAATATAGGGATGTTTAAGATACACAAATCTAGAAAATTAATATCAAGGCTAGTTAGTGTTTAGCAATTTCAAACTCAAATATCTCATCTATATCTTACTAATATTATAATGCGAATGTTTGTGAGGATGGATTAATGTATGGATGTTTGTCTTTACTCTTTTACGTCGAAATGGCTGAACGGATCTTGATGAAATTTGACACAGAGTTAGATTATAGTCTGGATTACATAGGTACATGCGATACCTTTTTTTTCAATTATCACGCGGGCGAAGCCGTGGGCGCGAATTATCCTTACTAATATTAAACAACGCTAATCGTCACCTAACTTGGTGCTTAGTGTACGTTTTCACCAATACTAAGTGGTGCCACCTAACTCTATGCTCAGCTTCCAAATTCACCAACACTAAGCGTCGCCTTACTTGATGCCTAGAGTCGGCTTTCACCAACACTAAGCGTCACCTTACTCAATGTTTAGATTTTGTTTTCACCAACACTCAGCGTCACCTAACTCCATTGAGTTTTCACCAACACTAAGCATCACGTTATTTTATGTCTAATATTTCTTTTTACCAACACTAAGTGACACCTACCTCATTGCCTAGAGTACGTTTTCATTAACAGTAAGTGATGCCTAAACAAAAAACTAAACTAAAGAGGTACCTAAAGTCAATTTCTCCAAGTGACTACTAACTAAAATAAATTAAACAAAACTGCCCACCATTACCTAAACTTGTTGATTCGGACATAAGCAGGGGTAGCATACCTTCGGCTGTAACGAGGGTCGAGAGACAGCTGACGCGACCACGAGCGTAATAACAGATCCAGCTCTTGAGTTGGGACTTTTAATATCGCACCCAGTGTTGTCAACACCCTCTTTTTGGGGGCCACTCGTAATTTGACAGGACGTGAGTACGCGATGAGAATTCACTTGTAGACATCCGATTATTGATAGGTGATATCGATATAAAAAGTGATGATCTTGTGATTTTTGGTTGTGGTTTTGTTGACATCGCATTAAAGCACCGCACTAGTATCTAGCCAATTGCGGCGATCTATTAAGGGGCAGGTTTACAATTTTTGATAATTCTAAATTTTAAAAAATGTTAAACTAAATAAATAAATATCTTGGGACATCTCACACACGGCTATCTGATCCCAAGCTAAGCAGAGCTTGTGTTATGGTAACCAAACAACTGATATACATACTTATATAATTTATAAATACATACATATTATAGATAAATCACACCCAGACACAGAACAAACAATCATGCTCATCACACAAAGTTTGTCCTGGGTGGGAATCGAACCCACGACCTCCGGCTCAGCAGTCAGGGCCACTAACCACTAGACCAACAGGCCCGTCCTACTACTAAACTAATCTACTATTTTATTTATTGTTCGATATCCGAATCTCATTTTGTTTATGTGTAATTGTGTTTATTGTTTGTGTAAGTCTGTCGAGGGCTAAACAACAAATTTAACTTCTAAGATTTTTTTTAAACGGCTAGTTTACTTTTCACAATTACAAATGAAACTCATAGAAGCAAGTTAAAATACTGAGCCAACCAATGAAGTCTTTGAAATATTACAAACTATTTGTAATACGAAAATAAATGAGGCAACACTCCAAATAGAAATAGACACGATACATCCAAAACCCAAAAATACTTTAAGTACTTCTAAAAAGCTTATTCTAGTTTTAATACTAAGTTTTCCTTGTATTAATACGTTGTCTCCAAGCTCATATAAAACGGGTCGGAGAGAAATACTCCGCTGGGACGCAGGTTGAATATTTGGTTATATCAGACCTTTTTGCCTCGTCTGACATTCCCGCACCCAAAATTTCATTACGATCCATCGCTTCGTCGAGGGATGTTTGAGTAACAAACAAATAGGTTTGGTTTGTTATGCTCCATCTAGGTTTTTCGATTTGGGAATGAACAGGTCATAAATTTACTATCTGTGCCTAGCGGTTTCCACCGCTGCTCAGATCCCTTTCTCAGTTAGGTGTATGAAAAATAGATGTTGGCCGATTCTCAGACCTACCAAAAACGCCTACACAATTTCATACAAATCGGTCCAGCCAAAATTTCATACAATCGCAATTTTCACAAAAATAAAGTTCATACAGAATTCAGGCCTGAGTTTTCATTTCAGATTATCACTATTTCATTAAATAAACAAAAGCATCCACGCTATCACCCATGAAAAATTATAATTAACCCTAGATAACTAAACTTGTTTTACAGAAACATAATAACTAATCATTCGTCGAGCGGACTACGCATTAAAAGACGTCATTATAATCAAACTTGTTTATTCAAAATAGGAACTTGTTACATGGCACAATGATATGTCTTAATATGAACGAATTAAGAAAAAAATATATGAACAATTTTAATTCAGACATTTGGTACACATGTCCACATTATGAGGGCCACAAATTGCTTTTTTACATTTGACACAATAGTGTTTAGTCATTCGGCGAGCTTTTGATGGACATAAATAGCATATTTTGCGTGCATTCGTTGTAGGTTGAACCGGTAATTCGTCATTTGATGATTCACCTAAAATATCCTGGATTATAGTTTTTATTTCCCGTCTCAAAGTCACTGTCTGTAATCTTTGCCTTAGCCAGGGCTCCATGAGTTGGTCTCCCATTTTCATGACAAAATCTCGCCGTGATATAGGTTTTTTTTTGTTCCTAACATTATTAGAGACATAGACAGCATAACTATTGATAGCTAATAGGTTCAGCATATTATAGAACATACATAATGGCCACCTTTTAGTCTTTCTGTTTGTACTCATGTTAGAGCACATTTGGTCAACCGTGTCGACTGCACCCTTTGTACTATTGTAAAAGTGTATTATGTAAATGTGTATTAGTATCTTCGTTAGAGTCCGAGGAGTTAGTCAAAAAATCTGATTCACTGTCTGTGTCTCGATGTATTTCCTCTAACAAATTATCCTCTATTTCCGATACAGACTGTTCAGATTCATCTTCACACTCGCCATCCAATTCTGCATTAATCCATTGGCTTATTTGCTCCTCTTGCCTTCTCAAATCCATCTAAAAGTATAATAACAAAATATAATAAAATATAAGTAATAATTCGTGAAAAATACAACAATAATAAAAAAAAAATTGACATTAATAACAGCAAAAGTTTCTATTTAGTCATGTTATCGTTATAATTTCATTAGAATTACATTCAAATAAATATTATTCTTACTAACACTACAAATAAAGATTGCACTAAATTACCCTTAAATAAAAAAGTGACGAAAAATATAAAGTACATACCTTTGCAGAAAAGTTGCGTAGTAACTAAACTTTCGTCGAGCGGGCGACGCAATGCGCGTAAGTAAGTTCCTAATAAGCGTGTGCACACAATTGCGGCACGCGCTGCACTGTTTTTGACTATTATTAAGGTAAACGAATAGAGAAACGCGAGGGGCGCGGGGAACTTTGCAAATCACTCATCCGCACTAAGTCGCGTCGTCGTGTCGACGAATGATTAGTTAGCTAGGGTTAAAAATCGTATAAAACTACACGAATAAAAACACTTTTCAGCTAACCGAACATCGAACATGATCATTAAAGCAAAACGAGTAGGCATATCAGTACGAAGCCCATTAGCGCACAGTTTCAATGAAAAATAATGAACAAAATATATCGAATACATTGGAAAATATTGCTTGCTACCTCCTTACTTGATGTTCGATAAATTTTATAAAAACAACTCGAAGTATTTTAGTGTCTGTTCGAGATTGAGTGAAACTGTTCAAGCGCGAAGAGGAATTGCGTAAAAAGAAACGCGGAAAATGTGTTGCTATTGAAATTAGTTCGATCCGAAGATGTTTGTACCCTGCAACTGAAGAATATAATGTAAAAGTTTTTATTTCGCTAATAAATGTCTGAGATTTCTAACTGTTTTAATTAGGATGTATAAGAGGAAACACATACCTATCCTCATTTTTTTCCCGTGTAAAAGGGTGTGGTTTCTATGGCCATGAACCACGGGCTGTCAAATAACTGATAGATTAACCCACCAAATACTTTTTGTGACCTGGGAACTGGAAATGTTGTTATTATCATTGACAATCCAAAATATTGTCTTGAGCACTCCTGTGGCATTGAATGTCAAACCAAATGCAAAATGGCCGACGCAAAACGTCATGATGTAGTTTTCAGTTTTAAACCACAGGAGCTATGGAATTTAATTTTGCTAGTTCCTATGCGACTATCTATCTGTCTGATAATACACTTCAACAAGGTTTTATAATAATCATAAAATGGAACGTAAAAAGGAACGAATATAAAAATATCCAGCTATTCTATTTACATCTGTTAAGGCGGGTTCAGATTATGCTAGTCAAGTATTTTATTCAGTTTACGAGTATGTTTTAAAGGCGGATACGCACTGATGCCTAAAATAATTTTCTCGTCTTTTTAGTTTGCTCCTAAAGTAACCACATGACTTTTGATTATAGTAATTGAAAGCATAGTGTCCTTTAAATAATAATTTAATTTTTTTTTTCGTCTATTGAATCTTGTAGAAATAACACAATTATTTTAGTGATTGATAGAAGCGATAATAATTTAAAATAAAAACCTGCCACTTTGTCATGGCAGATAAATAATATACCTGTCACTTTGGCATTGCAGATCATTGTTTTTTCTGTTGTTAAATATTCAACTCTAGACATTAATCAGCACATTTTGTTACTTAAAAAAAAACAGTACAATATTTCTTTGAAAACCACACATTTATCCTTAGCGTAGACAAGCTCTATTGAAAGGAAGACAACACAGAGAGGTGGTTTAGCACAAAAAGATATCTTTGTACACAAAGTGGCTCCTTTTCCGGACATTCTAAATAACCGCAGCGAGGTACGGAACCCCGGTACCCTAACTCTTAGTCAGATACATCGACTCGGCGTAAGTGCAAAGCACTAACACTTCCTAGCATCCCCCATCATTCAAAGACTAGATTAAAGGGTTTCACGTCCCTGTGATTTACAGCACTTAGTTCTATACGAAGTGCAGGTCTTCTGCTCTGCGGATCATGGTGAAAATGGCGGCAGATTCTTTTTTGTACTTAATTTCTACAAGGCTACTGCTAGGCACAATTATAGTTTATGCCGTTTTCATTAAAAACAATTGAGAGGTGTCAAGGGACACCCGGATGGAACGAAGTTATTATTTATTATGTCAAAAAACCTGTATAAACTTAACAAAAATAATCGTCGCGAAACCACACTGTTCAATACGAAATAGAAAGACGAAACGAAACTAACTGGCTTGCTTTCTATGAGAGAGAGAGAGAGAGAGACAGACAAAGAAACGCGCACGCCGCACGGCTTACAAGTATAGCGAAAAGTGTCGTTACAACTTTTGGTCTTATTTTTTTCCGTCTAGCCCCCTTTCGCAACGCGTGATAAAGAGCTTCGTTGAAGTATCAGAAAGGTACGATGGACTGCATCAATTAAGTAGGTACCACACCTTTTTTTGGGTCGAAAATGATCAAATAACTACTCCCGCTTTGGGCTGAGTGGAAGGGTGTCACATTTACTGACTAAAACCCATCCATGTCTTTCCTTCCTTTGTCCTTTGTGTTATCGCGGTATCTCGTTGGAACAACCGGTAACCCTGGCTAGCAGTGGCCCTGGCTGACCACGAACGCGCCGTCTACACGGCTTATCATCACAAATGTTATTGACGTGACAACGTCTTATAATTCGATAGAGCCGGCTGCACGCACGAAAAAACATGACTCATGCGGCGTTACCTCGCTCTGAGGCGTTCCATGTAAGGCTTGAAGTGCAAGCGAGAGCGCGGAACGAGCGACAAAGAAGCACAATCGGCCTTTGCGTTCGGCAGCGTTCGACATCCATCTCTCTCCTACTTGAGTGAGCGATGCGTCTGCGTGGACAGCTGCTATACTATAGTGCATATAGTAGTATTGACATAATTGTATTTATGCGTACAAATAAATCTAACTTGATCAATTTCATTGTGATTTCCAATTACCTCCTTCTCTTTAAACATACAAATCTATTAAACAAATGAAATTAAAATTTTCTTTTGAAAAATGCTACCATTCCATCAGTATTTTCTTAAGACGTTGTCACGTTCAACTATCGTCAGTAAACCGACTTTACAGACAACCAATTTTTTTTTAATACAATTAGGGTAATCAAATGATGCAGCCCACTGGTCATCGGTTCCACCGACACATGAATGTAAGCATTTGGAGTAGCTCATAAAGCGCAGGTCTTATAATTACAAGCCACATTTTCACGGACTACTTAGTTCGATTTAATAAGGTATCATGATATCGTGACTCTAACTCACTGGCTGACTGGATATTCTTATATATTATATTTTTTCAACATTTAAAAAGAAATCCTGGGCTAGTCTATACAGAGCTTAAGGTCCAACTTTTTTTGTAAATAAACTAGTGAGTGTACGCAACCGTGTTTTCGCTTCGTTACCGTCATTCCAGTCACGTTTGTCTCATACAAATGTTGCTCTCGTTCTTGTGAATATTTACTTTTTTATTCACCATAAATGCTGTAATAAATCGTGTTTATATTTTGAGCTTTGAGTTTCGTAATGCAGAATTATGTTACAAAAACTACTGGTACAATATGAAAAAAAAACTATTTATTAATTTATGTACACACAGACGACAAGATAAGAAAAAAATACATAAAATTTCAGTACAATGGTACTGCTTATTTCCCAAGAAATATCTGCCAGCAGACCTGCAAAGGGAGATACGAGAATGAAATGTAGACTTAATGCTTTTGATTTTTTTCTAATGCATTTTTGTTGAACCTCAAACTAACCCAGCCGCTGCGGGAGATGCTCCTGGCTTCAGGCGGAGCGAACAAACCTCGGCTACCGAAGACCCGGGTCTGTGGTTGGTAAGCAATGAGTAGCTCACCGTCCGTCCGTCTGTTGACGACATAATGGACATAAGTCTGATATAGTCAATCCGTTTCGAGCAAGCGTGGCGACCAATGCTTGTGCCTTCTCTGTATGAGCAGAGGCCTTTTCCTGGCAGAAGGTTAGTTATAAATTACTGTTATATTATATCTTCAGAAAAATATTTTTTCACAATATATTTAGATCAATAGACTTATCGATTGATTGTTATTATTATCGATATGAATACATAAGAGAAAAAGAATAATGGTAATTTAATTGAAAATTATCTATATTGTAACAGTATAAATAATGTTGTATGACGGTGGTAAAAAATACATCATATATATATCTAACGGAATATCAGGACGGCTACCAGTCGGTTTACATTTAAGGTAGAAGTTCGCGAACACTTACGTAAGAAGTTGGCAGACTCTTCTCAAAATTAAAAAGTTGTCAGTTTTTCATTATATTTAGTAGTTTTTACCTCTCTTTACTTTTTTATATTTTCTATGTATGTATATATGTATTTATTATAAATAAAATTTATATTTCTTGTCACATTGCACCTACTATGTCTTTGTCTCTGCATCACCCTAAGGTTGACTGGTAGAAAATGCCCAAGGCATTAAGTCCGCCTTTGTACAATGTTTTTGTTACTTGTGCATGAAGTTTTAATAAATAAATAAAAAATATAATTTATCCTAAAACAAAAACATTCCTAAATCGGAGCATAAATCTCAAACTGAATGTTGAATGTGTTAGTTCGAATCACTAGGACGGATAGGAACCGGTCTAACAACTAACTACCAGCATAAAACAGTAATTGAAAGGTGCCAATCATTTAAAGTAAAATGTTGACATTACATCGCAGCAAAACCTCAAAACATTATACACGCCTATATTCTCCAATGACACACACTCTAGGAAGTTAAGTGCCTTTTTTGCGAATGGGAAATCATCAAATATTGAAGACACGGTTAGCGCAGTAGCTGAGCGATCGACTGCTGCGCTGCGTGTCGCGGGTTCGATTCTCGCACGGAACAAATATTTGTATGGCCTGCAGATAGTTGTTCCGGGTCTGGCTGCTTGTGTATGTGAGTGTAAATGTTTGTAAACGCACCCACGATACAGGAGAAATCCTACGTTTTTTTTTTTAAATAATAACTTCACAAGGTTCCCGTATGTTATAGAACGAAAAACATTACACAATGACATGGAGAACAATGCTTTTTGAGTTCTAGTTATTTTTTAAAGACTATTTTATATATATAAAAAAAAAACGTTGGCCTACACTAGGAATTTTTACTATATGGTGGGTGCGTTTACAAACGTTTAAACTCACATACAGAAACAGCCAGACCCGGAACAATTACCTGCAGGTCACACAAATATTTGTTCCGTGCGGGGATCGAACCTGCGACACGCAGCGCAGCTGTCAATCGCTCAGCCACTTGGCCAACCGTGTCGTATTTACACCTTTAGCAATATTATTTCGTATACAATAAATAATAAAAACAGCTTTTTACTCTCCCACAGCTGAGCAGAGGCCTCTTCTTGTACAGAGAACACACGAGCATGAATCACCACGCTTGCTGAATACGGATTTGCAATCTCTGACTTATTGTATATCAACTAAATGTTGTGGGTAGTATATTTGTTAATTTTAATGTTAAGTCAGCACTTTTTTATGCTTAATGTACTACTGTTTGTTTTCCCAAAAAGTAATAAATAAATAAATAAACTAGCTTTTGTCCGCGGCTTCGCGTTAAATTCGGTATAACACAGTACCTGCTACCTGCAGTTTTTGCCCTTGTGCCTTATTGATTTGTAATAGCAACGCTAAGTTTTCCCTTTTTTGTCCTCGTTCTCCCTCATATCCCACTTTTTTATAGTAAAAATTCCGCCCGCGACTTCGTCCATGTGGCATAGTTACTTTGGGCTGACGCTAACTTTAATCCGCGTTATGATCGAAAAAAAAATCTTTCTCTCCCTTTTTCTTCCCTCTTTCTCCCCCTGTTCTCACTTTTTTTTAGCCTATGTCCGTCTCCTGGTTCCCAACTACCTCTGTACCAAAATTCATCAAAATCGGTTTAGCCATTAAAGCGTGAAGAGGTAACAAACAAACTCACTTTCGCTTTTATAATATTAGTAAGGATGATAAGTCCCGGTTTCCTCACGATGTTTTCCTTCACCGTGTCTGTGATGTCCAAGGTGAACTTGAAAAAGTATTGCCCGCATTAGAACCCCAAATTTCGCATATGAGAAGCATGGCCTTCACGACCTGTATTTCGTATATACCATACTATTAAACACACCGGAAGTCAAAATCTGCCGTATGTTAATAGTACTACACCAGTTCCGGCCTCAGTGGTCCACAACATTTTGCAGCCGCTGGTATATAATGCGATTATGTTGTCTTGGATATTACTTGTGAAAGGTTTACCCAAGCCGCTTGTGTTGGGGCTCTGATTTTGGTAAGAGCCATAAAGAAAGCGTAAGCGTAGATGATGGCGGGTTTGTTATTTTAAACTTAAGTAATATACATTGACATCATTGTGAAGAAAGTTAATTGTACCGGGGTTGCGGGTTTTTCGAAAGAGGTGCCGCGGCCCCGGAACATATATGTCAAAAGAAAGCACAAAGATGGCTAATCAGGCAGAGACAGCCGTTTGGGTCAGCTCTAGGTTAAGCCTAGCCAAGGTTGATAAATGTATGGATGACCATCCTTTACATACCCAGTTTCCTCCGTGCCTCGGAACGCACGCTAAGCCGTTGGTCTGTGTTATTAAAAAATATAAGCTATTGTGATACAAAATTGTATCCAAATTCGTTAAGCAATTTGGGCGTGAAGGAGTAACAAAAACATAAAGATACGCGTTTATATTATTACTAGTTTTTTCCCGCGGCTTCGCTCGCGTTAAATTCGGGGTAACACAGTTCCCCTTGCACCTTATTGGTTTGTAATAGCAACGCTAAGTTTTCCTTTTTTTCCCTCTTTCTCCCTCACATCCCACTTTTTTACACAAAAATTAGCCTATGTCTGTACCAAAATTCATCAAAATCGGTTTAGCCATCCATTAAAGCGTGAAGACGTAACAAACAAACTAACTCACTTTCGCTTTTATAATATTAGTAAGGATTACAAATAAGTTTTTTATTTCGGAATTTTTAGATGTGGTATAACTAACGGAAGTCGAGTATTCATTATACATTGTTACTAGAAGATTAGCAGATCATCAATATAATAAATAATAAATAAAATTCTTTTATTACAGACAAATTCATATCCATTTGGTTAGTACAACACACAACTTAAAAAACTAATGTTAGTACTTAAATCTACCAGAAACACAAAACAAAACAATCATAAATTACACGCCACACTTGCATGTAGGCGTATCCAATGTCCCAGTATGGGGCTGTCCCACCTGTCCGCTATAGTGCGTAGGATGCTGTTGGGGCTGCCGCGTACCCTGCGCATGATGGAGGCGCATCGCTTGCGCATGATGGCGTGAAAGCCATCTATGCCCGCTTCTGCAAACATGCCGGAAGCACTGCAGTAACGCGGCAACCCCATCAACGCCCTGAATGCATTATTGTATTGGACGCGCAGAGTGCTGTAAGCCCTCTGCGTGTAGTTGACCCACAGACTGCATGTATAAAATGACTGACAGTACGCTGTGAACAGCGTAGCCTTCACTCTAGTCGAGCATTTCGCAAATCTGCGAGCCAACATGTTGCAGCGGACAGCCAACGCCCTGCGCTCACGTTCGATGTCCAAGTTGTCCTTTAGGTCCTCGGAAACCCAGTGGCCCAGATACTTAAAAGATGTGACCTGATTTAAGGGACATCCGCAAAGTTTTAGGTGTGGTGCCATTGGATAGGTTTTAGTGCCTGCCTTAAATACCAGTACTTCACTTTTCTTTACATTGTATCTGAGCCCATGGGCTTCCGCGTACCTTTCACATATCATGAGCAGACTCATCATTGAGTTAATCGATGGGCTCAGCAACACCATATCATCGGCATAACTAATATTGTTGACACATATACCGTCGACATAACAGCCTTGATAAGTGTTGCTGAGCTCAACGATCAACCGGTTTATATACAGGCTGAAGAGACGGGGGGAGGTCAGGCCGCCCTGTCTCACCCCACACTCCAGCCTATACACATCCGATAACGAGCCTGCCCATCTCACACAATTGGTCTGATTGTTATACCAGTACCGTAGTATCGATATAACCCCCCTATCAACTGTGGTATCTTTCATCAGTTTCTGCCACAGTAAATCATATGACACCAGATCGAATGCCTTGGAAAGGTCTAGGAAACACGCGTTAACAGGCGTTTTCCTAGACGTATAATACAGATCTAGCCGAAAAATATAGATCTAGCCGAAAAAATATGTATTATAGACTCATAAACTACCTAAGCAATATAAATAAAATTGATCACTTTTTTGAAGTCGATTAAAAATTTGCATAAATTTTAAACTACATATATTATTAGTGTGAGGCCTTTGTCCAAGACTGGGACAATGACAAAAAAAGAAATGTAACTACTGCATTAATTGTAATAGGCTATGTAAGATAGATAAATCAAGACGGGCAAAAAAAAATATAGCTTGCACGCCATGTCTGCGACAAGCAGTTCACCACTCAGCATGATACTGAGTGCTATAAACGCAATTCAACTTTAAACACAAACAATGTAAAATCTTTCATCTGCACATTGTTCAAAGTGATTCCACGAAATGGTCAAAATTTTGGTCAAATATGTACCGTGAAATGTTGCGTAAAATCACTGGCAAATAAGCCTTCCATTAAGAGCGGTCAATAATGAAATAAATTCCGAAATAATGGCATAATTTTATTTTATATTCGAAAATCATGTTGTAAAATGCATTATTGAGGAAAAGTGGCGCTTTATAGTTTCTGTTGTAATAATAAAACACGAAGCTTTATGGCTGAAACTGTAAAAGCCACAATACATAATTACATTAAAAAACATAAATTCCAGTTCATACGCTATTTCGAGTTCCGTACCTTACAAGGAAAAACGGAACACTTGTTGACCGTCTGTCTGTCAACACCCTTTATCTCAAGGACGCGTAAATGTATCGAGCTGAAAATAAAAAAGTATATTCAAGTTTGTCCCTTTGTGCTGTAAAAAAATCAGTATTCTAAGTTAATGCAGTCAAAAGATATGGCTTTTTATGTCGCAAGATTATACGGAACTCTACTCTACGCTCTTGGCTGGTTTTTTTTCATACTAACTAGGCTTGCGTTTGGCCGCGACTTTGCCAGATGAGAAGCGAGAAGCGATCAGATGGCCCAGAGTAAAGTACGCGTGCCTAGAAGAAACCAATTCACTTAAACTTTGAAGAGATTAAGATCGTAATGATCAGAGGACAGAGAAGCAGGTAGTTTTTTTTTTTTTATTCTTTTATTTGATTAGAGGCTTTTATCCTCAAAGGCAAGTCAGCCTCATCATAACTTAAACTAAATTTTTAACTAAACTACACACTTATGATACAACTAATCCATTAAAGCAGGTAGTTAATTTCACAGTTACGATTAGATTATCATCATTGGACATCATTAACAGTAATCTGTTGTAAATGTTGCATTTGATATGCTTGTTAAGTTTAATGTTAAGACAACACTGTTTCCACTGATGTAATCTTTACTATTATTATAAAAGCGAAAGTGAGTTTGTTTGTTTGTTACGTCTTGACGCCTAAATAGCTGAACCGATTTTGATGAATTTTGGTACAGAGACAGTTAGGAGCCTGAAAACAGATATAAGATTTTTTTAAAGTGAGAATTGAGGGAGAAAGAGGGAAGAAAAGGGAAAACTTAGCTTTGCTATCACGCGCAAGCGCAAGGGCAAAAATTACAGGTAGCCATCAGGAAAGGGGAACTGTGTTACCCCGAATTTAAAGCGAGCAAAGCCGCGGGCAAAAGCTAGTTATAAATAAAAAAATAAACTAATATTACCTTGTCAACGAAATTATGACTAACGAAGAAAAATAGAGTTTCTTATTTGCAAACACTCGTGATAAATTAATGAAAACAACTGTAGTAGGTACTGTTTTTTTTTTGCGGATGGGAAATTATCAAATAATTTCTCCCACTCTGGGCGGAGTAGGGGGCTGTCAGATTTTTAATGACTAAAAACAGTCATGTTCCTTTTTTGTCTTTTATGTTCCGGGGCCGCGGTATCGCTTTCAATCAACCCGCAACTCCGGCAAGCAGTGACCCTGGCAAGTCCCTCTGTTTTGCTGACATTACTTTAAGGTGCGCGTGGAACACGGACGCGCCGTCGTCACCGCCTGTTGTCTCTGGACGGACGGACGGACGGTGAGCTACCCATTGCTTACCTTTAGCAAACCCGCGTCTACGGTGACTAGGACACCCGCGTCTACGGTGACTAGGACTCCCGCGGCAGCTGGGTTGGTTTAAGGTTTAAGTAGGTACTGCTTAAGTCATCCTACTAATATTATAAATGCCAATGTTTGTGAGGATGGATGAATGCATGGATGTATGGATGTTTGTAACTCTTTCACGTCAAAACGGCTAAACGGATCTTGATAGAAGTTGGCACAGAGGTATATTATGGTTTGGAATAACAAATAGGATACTTTTTTTTCGACATCACGCGGGCTAAGCCGCGGGTGCAAGCTTGTTAAAAATAAAAAAAAGGTTCAGAAACTTGTACAACTTTTACAGTAAATATTACATAGGGACCTCCTTTTAAGTAAAATATATACTTGTGCTAGGAGGCCCCGCTCTCCCAAGTAAAGTTTGAGAGTTCTAAAAGTCAAATTCTTTACAACCTTTGACTGTCAAAATAGCTAGCAAATTTTACAACAACAAAAGTATTCTTGACCTACTTAAAAATAGAATGACGTCCGACAAATATTTCATGGCCCACACTGCAAGGACACCACCGTATTTCTTACGGTCCCGCTAAAATATGACGGTTGTCTCAAGTAGTGTGCTCAAAGAATTTGTCCGGGGTAAGCTGACGAGTGGGTTAACGTCAACTTAAAATGCTGGTGACTTCATTACAGTCATGTCATACTCTTTTTTATTTATGTTAGAGATTTGTGGGGGTTTTCCACGTAAGAAGGAAAGCATTTTTAGGGTTGCTTACACTAAAACAAAAAACGGAACAGTTATAGGATCACTATGTTGTCTGTCTGTCAAGAACTTTTATCTAGGGGAGCGTGGAGGTACGAAGTGAAATCCTTACTTATATTATAAAAGCGAAAGTGAGTTTGTTTCTTTGTTACGTCTTCACGCCTAAATGGCTAAACGGATTTTAATGAATTTTGGTACAGAGATAGTTGAGACCCTGGAGACGGACTTAAGCAATTTTTTTTAAAATGAGTATTGATGGAAGAAAAGGGAAAATTTAGCTTTGCTATTACAATAAATAAGGCGCAAGGGTAAAAACTACAGGTATCAGGTACCTGCAAATCAGGAAAGGGGAACTGAAACCTGACGGCACGGTTGGCGCTGTGGCTAAGCGATTGACTGCTGCTGCGGGTTCGATCCCTGCACGGAACAAATATTTGTATGACCTGCAGATAGTTGTTTCGGGTCTGGTTGTTTGTGTATGTGAGTTTAAATCTTTGTAAACGCACCCACGATACAGGAGAAATTCCTAGTGTGGGGCAAAGTTTAAAAAAAAAAACCGCGGGCAAAAGCTAGTTAAAGCATATACTCTAGTCTGTGGTGCCTTTGTGCTGTGAAAAGTTTACTGTTTTCTTGTAGCTACTTATTTCTACTACCTTCATTTCAACATAGAAAAACCAAGTAAGCCACAGATGTACTCTCTCCAAATGAATCAAACAAAATACGTTATACATAAAACATGCCGCAACGCAGTATGCAATAAACTTACCAAAAGTCACACAATCACGATCACTTTTAAATATATCGACGGCTGTATATTTCGTTATTCCATTCCTCTGATATATATTGTTGATCAAAAATAACGCTTTGTATATTCAGAGAAATAGCTTTCCGTATAACTCTGGTATGAATATTCGCTTGACCATAAAGGTCAACACACACGTATAAGTACTGCGCCAAATCAGCATCACCTTGGCGATTTGGTTTGCAGTTAATCATGCGTCCATCCCGGTACCGGCAGTGAAGACCCTACATAAGTGATGATTTTCTGTCGAGTGGTCTACTCGTCACAAGCGAAGATTGTGATTTATGAATAAAAAAAATAAAAATGGTTTATTGGGCTCATATAAGAGAAAACAATTCAACAAAATTATTTAAAAAGAATAACATTTTTTTTTAGAATTGAGGATGCTGATACTGTGCCATATCGTACTTACAATCCCTACTAATATTATAAATGCGAAAGTAACTCTGTCTGTTTGTTACCCTTTCACGTCTAAACCACTGAACTGATTTTAATGAAACTTGGTACAGAGATAGAGTTGACCTTGAGAAAGTACATAGGATAGTTTTTATCCCGGACTTTTGAAGAGTTCTCTTGGAAACGCGATATAACCGAACTAGACGCAGGCGAAGCCGCGGGCGGAAGCTAGTAATATTATAAACGCGAAAGTTTGTATGGCTGTATGAATGTTTGTTACTCTTTCACGCAAAAACTATGAATGGATTTTAATGAAACTTCACAATAATATAGCGTATATATCATCAGAATAACACATAGGCTACTATTCATAAAGATGTACCTATTGTATATTCTATCACCATGCGAGTGAAACCGCGGGGCGCAGCTGGTGTACTTATAAGTGTACGTTGACCTTAAGATGTCCGTCGCGACGTCGACGGAAATTTGATTTCTTCGACCTTCAAGCGAATTTCTTTTGAATGTTTGATTGATTGAACTGCAGTATGAATATGTTATGTTGCCAGGAAAAGAAAATGAGCTTGATTTGTTTCGGAATGTCTGATTGTGGACGTAAGAATAGGTTTTGTGTAGTCTTGTAAGTAGCAATGCAATTAGGATGCCTGTATCGTGGGTGCGCTTACAAACATTTATACTCACACTAGCTTCTACCCGCAACATCGTCCGCGTGGTATAGTTTGTAACTTTTTCGAAAAACGACTAAATAAGTTACGTCATTTTTCGTATTCGTATCAACAAACCCCTTTATTTGATACCCATATCATTAAAATGCTTAAAAATAACTAGGCCACAATCGCCATCTTTGTAAGTCCGCCATATTGGATTAAGAAAAACATCACTTAGTCAAATATGCATTAACCTCTAAACTAAATATGTATGCAAAATTTCAACTTATTTGGAAATCGGAAACAGGGTTAAATTCTAAGATTTAAAAAAAAATTATCAACAGGGTTAATAAAATTGTGTACAAAGCATGCAATAAAAAAAAACAAAAAACTTTTTTGGTTTCGACTTGATTAACAGATAGTTAAAAAATAAAATACAGTTTGACAGAGTTTAACTCATTTTATAGGATAGGAAAAAATATAAGTTTTAAGTATCACAAAATCTTCTGAAACATCTAATCTACTACCCTCTCAAAATTTCAATACACGCACGACAAAACTCAATGAAGAAAGACTCCATAAAAAATGTCACAGTGCCTCCTAAGAACAACGCAAACGGTAAGACAACGCAACGTTAAGGAAAGAGATATCGCCTCGTTCCTTTTTACGAACAAGAGATCGTGGCGCGTAATGTTTCGGATAATCGTGATAAACAAGCGTGGGATGTGGGGGACGTCACTAGTGACGTCACTGGAACGGTGCATAGAATAAGGATTAGGTAGAAGTGAAACTCTTAATCAAAAAAAAATTGTAAATACGCTGTACTTGTTTCTGCCTACAGAGACCCAGCACGAGAAACGTTCGATTTTTGAATTGAAAATACAATAATTGTCCCGTAGCATTTTAATTTAATTATGTGTTACACGAATATTTAATACGGAGTCAACTATTCATATGAATAATTTTTGAAAGTATTACATGTTAAGCGGGTATTTTTAATTTTTAAATTAACGTTTTCGTTACGTTAAGGCCGAAAACTACGTATGCTACCGAAAACTACCCGTGCTACGGGTTCTGAACTAGTACTTTGTCTCGTGGTTGTAAGCTGCTTATAGTAAAACGTGGGATCGTAGCTTCGATTCCCAGATTGGCCAAAAATTATTTGTTTCGTTAAATACTTTTAGCGGTAGCCCCGAATTTACAAGTTCCCCTGTAAAACAAAAAACACGTTATGCCTGATCTCTCTCCGGCCGTCTGATGGAACGGCAATCCATCGGAGTATGAGAGTAAAGACACTTGTGTCTACCTACTGAACTACCGTTGGTCCCGCGGAGACAAGCACGACCGGTAAGTTGGTGGTTGGGTCCTGAGTTGAATTCCCTGGAGAGGCAATAAAAAAATGCTATTGGGTTTTTTTGTAGTAACCTGGAAAATGACGGTTAGCGTTGTGATACCCCTACGCGTTAGAAAGCACGGTATACCATTAGTTTTGCACTTGATCTCTGATGCGGCTGAAAACCAATATTTTACAAGGAGCCACTGCCTAACTGACCTCCAAAACTCAGTTAGTTCTCGGTTTTGAAGTCGACAAAATTATAGTCCGTTTTGGCTTAAATAAGCATACATCAAAGCAAGATATGCAGGAGAGCGTCATTTCTACACACTGTTTAGTCTTTGATTGGTTTAAGAGATTCACACGATACGTTGGTTGAGCTAAATGCCTAGTCGAGTGTAAATAAAGAACGAGATGTTAGGACATTTTTTAAGGTTCGTACTTTTTGAATTGATGGCGTGAGGACTTAATGATATGTTGCAAGTACAAAAATTATAAATATTTGGGTAAAAATGCACCATCATTAAATGCAAACTACATACAAACTGGTGGCAGATGAACTCACAATCGTAACCCACTGTGATCTGAAAGTTAAGACAAAGCAATAAAGATAGTGGAAGTCCATTATAGTTGCGTGAGAGATGACTCATGCCATTATCTGCTTAGCTTTTTCCCAACTATATGGTGATCGGCTTCCAGTCTAACCGGATGCAGCTGAATATCAGTAGTTTATATGGAGCTAAACCCAACCATGTTTTTTTTGGCCTTTGTTTTGCCGTGGTATCTTTTTCGAACAATCCTCTGCTTTGCTGATATATCCATGAGGCGCGCATGGAACACGAACACCTCAAAGAGACGTCGACACGGACTATTGTCATTATACGGACAGATGGTAGCTATCTAATGCTCACCGTCCACAGACCCGTGTCTACGGTGGCTGGGAGTCGTCTCCCGCCGCCTGACACCCGGAGCGTCTCCCGCTGTGGCTGGGTTGGTTTGAAGTTCTCCCCGTCAAACGCCCGGCCGCGGTCTTTGCTAGATATAGACCAGTATTATCACTCGTATAAGTAGATTTATATATTTATGAGATTAGTTATTTCCAAGATTTTGTAAATAATATAAAACGTTTCCCTCATAACTTTAAGACCCAGGCATAAAGTAACCCACGTGCAAGTTATAATAAGCAAAAATCTCTCATATAATAATATTTCCACTGAAAATTTCGTGCCCCTCTTGACCTCGAAGAGTATCGAAGATTCACACGATCCGATCGGGCCAAATGTTCAGTTAAGCGTACATAAAGAATACAGTGTTGGAAAATGTATGGTCGCGTTTTATCGTGGAAATTCTTATGGCAGTATTTTTGTGTGACTTGTCAACGCAGAACCGTGGTTTAAACAATATAATTATTTTCACACTCATATTATAAGATGAAAGTTTGTATGTATGCTTGTATGTTTATTACTCCTTTGCGCTCAAACGGCTTAACGGATTTGGATAAAATTTCATGTATATCTTAGTATGTATATTGTAGCTTTTACCATGGATTTACACATAGGCATACTTTTTATCCCGGAGTAACGCAGTTTTCCCGTGGGTTGATCCAATAACTCAAATATAGTTTTTCATTTCGGGAAACACCGCGGGGTGCAGGTAGTAATAATAATACTAGCTTCCGCCCGCGACTTCGTCCGTGTGGCATAGTTACTTTGGGCTAAAGCTAACCCACGTGATGATCGAAAAAAATATATCTTTCCCTCCCCTTTTCTTCCCTCTTTCTGCCCCTTTTCTCCCTTTTTTAGCCATCTCCAGAAGAGTCCCATCTATCTGTGTACCAATATTCATCAAAAACGGATTGGCCATTTAGGTGTGAAGACGTAACGAAATGACGTATAATTTGATTCGTTAAGAGTCTCGGCAATATAGTGAAGTTCACGCACGGGCCGTGTTAGGATAATAAACATTTGCATTGCGAATTGCTGGCGTGAAGACGTTACAAACAAACAAACTCATTTTCGCTTTTATAATATTAAAAGTAAGGATAAGTAGGATTGTACAGCACTCTTCGGGCGGGAGTCCGACTCGCACTTCACAACTTTAAATGGAGATCCTCTCACGTTATTCCCCTAATGACTAAACACCTTCAACTATCACCTAAGTACCTTTCACGTACGGTTGCCATGGCAACAGTTGTCGGAGACACTATGCCTTCGAGAGCTTTCTTCTTCACTTGCAAGTCACGTATGTACCGAATACTTGTGCTAGTGTAATTACTGTTCACGTTCTTGTTGTTTTCTGCAATCTTTTGGAAGCTATTCCTAATTAAAATTAGTTTTCGTAGTGATAGCGGTTCTTGTATTTCTATTAATAATAAAAAATCTTGTCTTGTAAACAAATCAAGTATTTTGACTTGGCTCGCGAGGTTGTCGACATGTGGGCTGTGGACAGTCAATGGCTCAATAGCCTCGACCAACACCTGAGGAGGCTCTCGTTAGACGGCTTTATCAAGAGTTTGATACAGAAAGCGGTGCTCCTGGACACAGCTCGTATCGTTAGGAGGTCCCTTCTCTTTGGAGCCCTGACTGCTGGTAGCTTAGACCTTGCTCCCGATACCGGTGGACTACTATTTATATATATATATATATTTTAAAAGAACCTTTCCTCACACTAGGAATTTCTTCTGTGTCGTGGGTGCGTTAACAAACATTTAAACTCACATACACAAACAGCCAGACCCGGAAAAACTATTTGTAGGCCATACAAATATTTGTTCGGTGCGGGGATCGAACCTGCGACACGCAGCGCGGCAGTCGATCGCTCAGCCACGGCGCCAACCGTGTTGTCAATTAAAAAAAAAAATGATAGAATAAACGAAAAAAAATCTTGTCTTGTATCTTGATGTTGCACACGAGGTTATCGACATGTGGAAACTGCAATTATTGTTGCGAAACTGTTAATGGACATACAGCAAAGGGCTTCGACTAACTCCTTGGGAGGCTCTCATAACGCGGCTAGTTCAAGGGTGATTCCTGGACAACACAAACACAAAGCCTTCTTTTTTATCATGTGGTAGATGCCTAACCTGGTGTCAGAATTTCTATGCCGCTAATGGACCTCTGACTTGGCTTCACTTGCTGCCGAGAAATATATCGGTTTCCTTACGACGTTTTTTCTTACCGAAGCAAGAAAAAACGTCGTAAGTGTAATTAAAGTGTAATTAAACAATACTCATAATAATCTGAAAAAATAAGTTGCCTTGTTTTTGGGATGGACAATCGTCAAATAACTTCCCCCGCCCTGGGCGGAGCGGAGGGAGGGAGTGTCAGGCTTGTACTGACTAAAATCCACCCATGTTCCTTCATTTGCCCTTTGTGTTCCTTGGCCACGTTATCTCTTTCAAAAAACCCATAACCCCGGCAGGCTGGGTTCTAACTCGATACCTAAGACTTGTCATTGAAGTCCGACAGCCACACCACTGCTCACTGACCACTGCTTTAATATTAATGAGACTATATCATCATCTTATTTTTGTATCATTACCATTCGTTTGAATGTACGGTCAGACGAGTTAATTACTAAATTTCTGTAATTATGCTGTTGAAGTACATGAAAACGTGTCTAGGACTTGATGGCCCTAGATAGTCTTGTCGTTGTCTTTGAATACATAATGATTAATTTGTAGTTTGATTACACATAGTGAGCATGGTTTTATTTCTAGAATTCTGAATACTAGCACTTGCCTTTACTTCGTTCCTGGTCAGTAGGTCTAGCAGACTAGAATTTTAGCATAGAAAAAACGGATAGCTATAAAAAAATATATTTGCCCCACACTAGGAATTTGTCCTGTATCGTGGGTGCCTTTCAAAACATTTAATCTCACATACACAAACAGCCAGACCCGAAATAACTGTTTGTAGTTCATACATTGTTTGTTCCGTACGAAGATCGAACCACGACGCACAGCGCATCAGCCAATCGCTCAGCTACGCTGTCATCTGGTTTATTGAGCAATTATGAATCAGTATGGTATCCACTCTACAAATGACACGGCCGGAATTGGTATAGAGCTGTGCCCTAACAAAAAAATATTCATGTACATTGATGTATAGTACGTCATTTTAAAGCTTACATGCAAGGCTTTACGATAGTTTATGGTTTATGATCAGAGAATAGGCGAGAGACACTATAAATAGAAAACAAAAATAGCGCCTTGACAATTTGAATAACAATGATGAAACATTCAGAGTTTTATAGGCGTAACAAAAGAGGAAGACTATTCAGACGCCATTTAGTAAATAGACTAGGCTATTCATAAAAAGGAACTAATTCCAGAAGGAAGGCCAAAGGTCTTGTTTCAATAGTAACAAAGTACGATAATACGTGATAAAATCAACGCAAGACGAAAATGTAAATGTCAATCAATGCAATGTCAGAATATAAAACCATACAACCAATGAACAAACATATATTTTTTTACCTTTTTCTCTCGCCTATTTTAGGGAAATGTAATTAATGGGATTATTTTTTATTTATTTCAAAAGGAATTTTCATATATTAATCATTACTGTGCATTATCAGGGCAGGATCTGGCCATGTCCTTTAACAACAATATTAAAATTGAAGAACAGCACACTGAAACACAATGCTTTCACAAATCTATAAAGACAGACAAGGAAAGAAAGACAAGAGAAAATTTCCAGAGCAAAGCAAAAGTTAGTCCAGTAGCGTCCACTCCTCAAACATCGTTAGTACATAGATTGTGCCACATAAACTATTCAACTCCACTTAACAAAGTATAATGTAGGTAGAAACTATCTTAGCTGGTTTGCTCGCCATTGTAAAGGTAGCTTAGATACATTATGGTCGTTGCAGACACGACACTTTTAGCTGCTGTGAGTAACTCACATAAGAACTTCGTTAGTTACTTAGTTAGACTAAATTTTAAGAATATTTGCCACTTGTGAAGTATTTATAAGCCCCCAACCAAAAGAAGAGGAGTAATAAGTTTGAAGTGTGTATCTGTGTGTCTGACTGTAGCATTCAAAAAGGTTTTGATTTAGCTTTTAGTGTACTGATTTTACTGTAGTATGGTGCGGGTGGCATATTATAATTCCCAATACCGGGAATTAACGGTCATTATTTATTATCATAGAGAAGCCCATGGCTAAATAATAGCAGACGCTCAGGTCGATCTTTAGGTTAAACTGCGCTTGCCTAGGTTGGTCTGTCGATGGGTGACCTCCCGTAACATGCCGAGTTTCCTCCGTGCCTCGGAAAGCACGTTAAGCCGTTGGTATTACCCAGTACTACGGGTTGTGGAGGTCAGATAAGCAGTCGCTCCATGTAAAATACAGGTATTCAACTGCATCCGAGAAGACTGGATGGCGACCCAAACGTAGTTGGGAGAAGGCGACGCAGATAATGATTTAATATCATTGTTACTAGCTTTCTGATAGTTTCATATTCCCATTGGGACAAGAGCTATTCTATAGCTAGCGCCTGTACAGTAAAATACGAGTCGCAGTTTTCTGACTACTGGAAAAGGTGAAGCCTTGTCACATCTGATAATATTAGGGGGAGACCTGGATCTAGCACAAGCTGTTTTGGTTTAGTCTAGAATGAAGAAGGGAGCACTACTACTACTATTAAACATTATAAAGATATTCGTAGGTGCACCCATTTCCCATTTTGGAAGAAACTTGTATCAAACGACTTCTCAAGATAATCTTCTCATAGCGACTTAGACTTATCCCATTTAATTCCTGAAAAAATGCACCAATTGGGCTAGGTTTTTAGACACGTTGACCATTTTGTGTGTTTTGAAGAATACTTTTGGGGCGCTTCATTTTGTGTGGTTTAAACGAGTTCAATTAAACGAAAATAAATAAATAAGACGCTCATAATTGATTCTAGTAAAAAGTCGCTGGTTGCCAGAACAAAAAAGTAGCCAGTGTACTTCCAAGAAAAAGACGCTAAAACACTAGGATGCTTTCAACTTCTAACGTTTCATGGTCTCATTGGGAGATCTCCGAAGTACCCTATACAGTTTTATTAAAACTTTTATACTGAGTTTTCCTTTGTTTTCTAGAACGAATTGTGGATTTAGTCGTCCCATTTATTATCATACATGTATGAAAATAGAGTCCGTTTTGTATCTATCTTATTAACTTTCCGCTGCTTTGGCTTCATATTCCAGAATAAGAGTCGCCACGTGTTTTTGCAACTACATTTTTTTTTTATGAAATTCTGTGTGATGGACACATTAAAATGTCATCCAATTTATTTGGCTGTCAAACAGGCACTTAGAGGTTTCGTAAAAATAATATTAAGAGCGATTGATGAAATTACTGGTTTATATTTTATTTAAAACAAAATAAAGGAGTAAAGAAAACTTTGCAGACTGCCTACACGTACTTTGTATTGTCTCTCTTGTTCCCTTTAATCCATCCAAAGGTTGTGTTAGAAATATCGCTTTTATTGATACGACCGCCAATTGCGTCACCTTATTCATTCAACAGCTCTTTTCTACTGTAACTAGCTGTTGCCCGCGGCATCGCTCGGTTAAATTCGAGGTAACACAGTTCTCCTTTCCTGATTTGCAGGTACCTGCTACCTGTAGTTTTTGCCCTTGCGCCTTATTGTAATAGCAAAGCTAAGTTTTCCCTTTTCTTCCGTCTTTCTCCGTCAATTCTCACTTAACAAAAAAATAGCCTATGTCCATCTCCAGGGTCTGAACTATCTCTGTAATTCACTTTCACTTTTGTAATATTACTAGCTTTTGCTCGCGGCTTCGCTCGCGTTAAATTGGGTATCCGTATAACACAGTACCTTTTACTGCAGTTTTTACCCTTGCGCCTTATTTACTATTTACCAATATTATTAAAGCGAAAGTGAGTTTGTTTGTTACCTCTTCACGCTTTAATGGCTAAACCGATTTTGATGAATTTTGGTAAAGAGATAGTTGGGAACCAGGAGACGGACAATTGCTATATTTTTTTTTAAATTGGGATGTGAGGGAGAAAGAGGGAAGAAAACGGAAAACCTAGCGTTGCTATTACACATCAATAAGGCGCAAGGGGAACTGTGTTACCCAAATTTAACGCGAGCGAAGCCGCGCGCAAAAGCTAGTTTATTATAGTAGGATAGCAAAATTTTCGGGCCTATGGATGGTGAGCAATAGGGAGCTCATCGTCCGTCCGTGTGTTGACGACAGGCCGTGACGACGGCGCGTTAGTGTGCCTCAAAGAGATGTCAGCAAAGCCTGCCAGGGCCACCGCCTGCCAGGGTTGCGGGTTGTTCGATAGAAATACCGCGGCCCCGTAACATAAAGGGCAATAAAAAAACATAGGTGAGTTTTAATCAGTACAAGTCTGACACTCCTCCCCGCTCCACCCAGGGTGGAGGAAGTTATTCGATGATTTCCCATCCGCAAAACGTGGTACGTCAAGGCAATTTGACGGGCCTGTTGGTCTAGTGGTTAGTGGCCCTGACTGCTAAGCCGGAGGTCGTGGGTTCGATTCCCACCCAGGACAAACTTTGTGTGATGAGCATGATTGTTTGTTCTGTGTCTGGGTGTGTTTTATCTATAATATGTATGTATTTATAAATTATATAAGTATGTATATCAGTTGTCTGGTTACCATAACACAAGCTCTGCTTAGCTTGGGATCAGATGACCGTGTGTGAGTTGTCTCAAGATATTTATTTATTTATTTTAATATGACACAGACCCTCGACCTCTAAAAAATTACCTTAGACAAATACCTAACATGGCCAGTACATAGTTGTTTAACATTAAATTAGTAAACTTCCTTGATAACCTATTGCTTTCCTTCGTGATGGCGGTACTAGAGCAAAAGTTTTCACATTACGCCACGCGCGGTATTTTGGTGTACTGAATATATTTTACGAGTACATATCGCGGTTATACGACTTCTTTAATAATAATTTATTTGTATTTCTGTATATATTTATAATAAACAAACACATGTAAGGGTTACAAAATAGATGAGCTGAGCAAAAATAGACATATAGATAGATATAGACTCGGTTATTACTTCAAAGAAGTAATGTTATATTTATAGAACACTAGCTTTTGCCCGCGGCTTCGCTCGCGTTAAATTCGGGGTAACTCAGTTCCCCTTTCCTGATTTACAGGTACCTGCTACCTGTAGTTTTTGCCCTTGCGCCTTATTGATTGTAATAGCAAAGCCAAGTTTTCCCTTTTCTTCCCTCCTTTCTCACTGTTTAAAAAATAGCCTATGTCCGTCTCCAGGGTCCCAACTATATTTTTGTACCAAAATTCATCAAAATCGGTTAGGCGTGAAGACGTAACAAACAAACTCACTTTCGTTTTTTTTAATATAAGTAAGGATAATGTGGGTATACAACAAGGTTTTTTAGTACAATTTGATAGGATAGCGGCTGGCGAATACCTGTAAAATAGATTTGATATTACACGGGAGAAACAACACTACATTTGCAAAAATTGATTCTATAAGTGTTCCTTTTTTTTCGTTTTGAGGTACGAAATCCGAAACCTGAAAGAAATGTAACAAACAAAATTTTAAAAAAAAATATTGAAAAATAAGACACAATCATGAAAAAAATAACTATGCGAGCCGAAAAAGTTCCCTATCTCCGCATGGTGCTGTTAAACTTATTAAAAAAAAATGCTACAGCGCTGGTATTCTGACTTCACTGACACCTGACTGTTTATTACTGACATCATTGCCCTTTTTTTGCAGATAGGATATCATCAAATAACTTCCCCAGCTCTGGGCGGAGCGGGGGGGAGTGTCAGATTTGTACTGACTAAAACCCACCCATGTTCCTTCTATTGCTACGTTCTTTCGAACACCCCGCAACCCCGGCAGGACATCATTACCCTTAACCTATCTCTAAACATAGGTATCTTTACCAACCCAGCGGCCTCGGGAGACGCTCCGGGCGTCGAGCGCCGCGAGAAGACTCCCGACCACCGTAGATGCGGGCCCATGGTAAGCTCACCTTCCGTCCGTCCAGTGACGACTGGCCGTGTCGACGGCGCGTTTGTGTTCCACGCGCGGCACATAGGGATGTCATCAAATCCTGCCAGGGCCACCGCCTTTCGGAGTTGTGAGTTGTTCGAAAGAGATACCGCGGACCCGGAACATCAAGGGCAGAAGAAGGATAATGGGTGGGTTTTAGTCAGTATAAGTCTGACCCCCCTTCCCTCTCCGTCCAGTGCAAATAAAGTTATTTGATGATTTTTCATCCGCAAAAATTAAACATAGGTATATTTTATCCAAACGAAACTCAATTTTAAAACGAGTACCATTCCGGCACCGCCATTTTGCAATGTATAAAATCGGCAAAATTACCCTAAAAAATCATGATGTGTCGTTAATTTAATTCGGGAATCGAATGATTGATACTGCAATTAATGGTAATAATATTAGATTACCAAATCAAGCGTCATTATGGTAATTGGGTACTTACAGTATAATTACCGCGCACTAAAGCTGTATGAGAGCCAATATCCAAAATATACGACAAAATATTAACTTTCTAATTCCAACTAATATTATGAATGCGAAAGTGTGTTATTTACTTTTTTCCTAAACCAGTGACCCGATTATCCTGAAATTTTGCATTAACGATATCCTCTTTTCAAAAACGGACAAAAATACCTTTTAAAAATACTGTTTCCCAGGGGAACAACACAAGGGTTGCGGGTTATAGTGCGCCCGTTCCCACGCTCTGGGGCGGAGCGGGGGTAGTGTCAGACTTTTATTGACTAAAACCCATACATGTTCCTTCTTTTGCCCTTTGCGGTATCTCTTTCAAACAACACGTATCCCAACTGGTTCTTTAGTAAAATATACATATATTCAATACATTTTGTGTTTAAACTGTGACTGAAAGATACCGATAAAAAAAAGACAAGTCGAATACCGAGTTTAGGAGCCCTAAAATAAAATATAAACCAGTTTTTTTACTATTCTCCTTCAACAAATATCTAAATACAGTGGTAAGGATATATAGATCAGCATAAATTCGAACAAGAGAGAGTGCACTGGATCGCACGGATTACCACCGTACACACGCGCAATGGACGAATACTCTTGCATTTTGCGGCAGTTGATTGGACACAGATGCATGGTCCAAATTCCTCAGGAGCTCGAATATGTTCTATATTATATAGTTTCAAAGATAATCTTCACGTTACTGATTTAAATTTGAAATTGACATCGCCTTTGTATCGTAAACGCAAGGGAGATTTACATGGTAGAAAGAATAAGACAAAAATAATTCATTTAAGAGACTAAACCCATGTCTCCCCTGGCTGGAGGCTTTAACTGCAAGGCATCCACAGAATTGACCGGTTAAGCAGATAACGTCAGAGGTATAATCATCGTAGGTCAAACTGTCAGAAGCCATAAAAAAAGAAATAACCTATGTCTGTGCGTGTGTGTCTTAAGCAAAAGCTTGTCCGGGGTTGCCGGTTGTTTGAAAGACATACTGCGGTCCCGGAACATAAAGGGCAAAAGAAGGAATATGACCCTTCCTCCCCCCCGCTCCGCCCAGAGTGGGAGAAGTTGTTTGACAATTTCCGATCTGAAAAAAAAGCAGGGCTTCCGTGTTTTAATTGGTGCTACTGTTGTAGTTGACCGGACTTAAAAAGCAACCAACTCCACCGTTCATGGTGATCTCTTTAATTTTGGCTTACGTAAATGATTATTTAGCTTATGCCCGTGACTTCACGCTTGGTATTGGTAATTGTATCAAAAAGTGTCCTTTGTGTTAATTAAAATAAAGTAACTGTGTGCCGGTTTTTTTCCCAGTCCGTTTAGCAGTTTTTGCGAGGTAGACTAACAAACAAATTTGCTTGCAAAGTTCTAATGCTAATTAGCACTTTGCAAGCAAATTTGTCATTATTTTAAACTATGAAACTAAGAAAAGTTAGAATCCCCTATTAACACGCTGTAGTTTTAAAAACAATAATCTTCAAAATATAAACAAGTCGAAGTGATCAATCACTTGAGAAAAAGTCATTTTTAAGAAACGATTTTATTCTGTAGTTTAGTAAATACTTGAAGTTACAATTCTAAAAAGTAAACAAAAACAGTTCTTATTTTTTAAAAAAAAAAACCTGGTCTATAACATAAAAATGTTTGCATGATCAAGTAATTACTTTGACTTGACTATAGAAACAAGAGAATCACAAAATACAGCAAATTAGCTCACCAAATACAACCTCAATCTTTATTTATATTACATTTTAACACGTTTGTACAAATTAGTATATGACCACAATATTTTAACAACCTGTGTTCAAAGCTTGGCGTTGATTTAAAAAAAAAGTTAATAGTTCGTACCTTGTTTCGCGCAAACTGTTGGTTAATTAAAAGTAAACAGAACCAACGGTTTCGTTACCACATTCAGTACTTTTTTACTTTTGTTTACATATGCTTCAACACTTTGTTAATTGTTCAAACTCAGATTATTTATGATGTACTAGCTTTTGCCCGCGGCTTCGCTCGCGTTAAATTCGGGGTAACACAGTTCCCCTTTCCTGATTTGCAGGTACCGGCTACTTGTAGTTTTTGCCGTAGCGCCTTATTTATTGTAATAGCAATGCTAAGTTTTCCCTTTTCTTCCCTCTTTCTCCCTCATATATCACAATCTTTAAAAAAAAAATAGCCTATGTCCGTCTCCAGGGTCCCAACTATCTATTATTATTATTTTTTTGTTTACACCTACCACTGTTTGTCTCTGCATCACCCAAAGGTTGACTGGTAGAAAATGCCTATGGCATTAAGTCCGCCTCTGTACTTTGTACTTAGAGTGTTACATAAATAAATATATAGATATATAAAGTACTATAAATATAAAACAAAATACTATAAATATATATCAAAGAATAGACCTACACTAAATAAAAATACAAACAATGGGGAAAACATTAACGATGTGACGATACTGCCGACTTTTTGCGAAGAAACTCACGAACTTTATGTTTAAAAAATAAATGGTTGGTCGCCATCCTGATTACCTGGGGAAGCGCATTCCATAACGAAATAGACTGGACGAAGAATGACCGGTGAGTGAAGTCGGTGCGATTGAAAAAATGAAAAATACGGTGATATCCTTGCTTGCATGTGTAAAAACCCGTCTGGAACTCACAAAACACAACTTGACTATAAACCGCAATATTGTATTTACGTAATGGCTGCTCTCGTCACCCACACTCAATATAACACACTACATATTTCAAGAAGCTGTTGCATTAATCTTTTTTCTGACAGCAATTCACCATCAAAATACTGTCACGCAACATTAAAGCCATACCTCCCGAATACGAACATTCAATATGGTACTGAGCGAAATACGATAAAAGGGGAATACCTACCTTTCTATGTAAAGAGCAACCGCATAGTGATCTATCATTTTTATGAGCTGCCCATAAAAGCCCTAAGCTGGAAAGCCGAGTGTATGTAACAGGCTATATAAAACCATTGTAGCGGTAAATTCACTAAAGTTTACCTTGTAATATCCACTGTATTTGTGACGTATGGGCCTTTGTTTTGTCAAATAGTTCTTTCATAAGTTGTCATTCGAATGTTTTGTCAATTTTTTTGCGGCACAGCTATCGTTGTTTTTTAGTTTAGTTTCCATATTCATATGGGTGTATAATTTAAAATGTAAAATAACTATACCGTTAGGTCAAAACACAGCAACCGTTTTTTTTTTATAAATAGTAAATATTAAAGAACTAGCTGGTGCCCGCGGCTTCGCCCGCGTGATGAAAAGTATCCTAAGACTATAATCTAACTCTGTACCAAATTTCATCAAGATCCGTTCAGCCTTTTTGACGTGATAGAGTAACAAACATGCTTACATCCATTCATCCATCCTCAGACACATTCGAATTTATAATATTATAGTAAAATATTAGTATGATACTAACATTTCGTATGAAATACATCTATAACAAAAGATCTGTCAGGCCATTTGCCAATCTTCGTTTCAATCGCAGTTTTTCTATTCCCTGATCATAATAATCTGGAACTCTTAGAAGTTACCCTAGACCGTAATATAGGTTTTATATCAGGCGAGTTGCGGCCTACCGCAACCCTAATTGGTAATAAAAAAAACTTTAAGTTCGAAGATTTGTGTGTTATCTTCAAATTATTTTTTAGCGTAAAACTGGAATTAAAAACTTTTTAGTTGAATGTTTAAAAAAGCAGCTTTAAAAACCAATTCTTCATCTCTTTCAAGACTTAAAAACAGTGCTTAAACTATATTGAAAACAAATTTCGGTCAAAATAGCAAGACAGGAATTTGGCTATAACGTCGTGAAGCTCACTAACCGTTTCGATCGTGCGGTGTGATTTGTCTGGGCAGATAAGAACAATCCTGCCCTCCATGGACCAGCAATTTGGCATACCAAAGTGCTTACGAGCAGTAAACAACGGTGCCTAGCTTGTGTCAAAAACTCAGAGATGGTGATCCCGGTGCCCTTAAGTGTTTTCTTGCTATCCCACACAAGTTGTCGGTGCTCCATCGCGAAGAATCGTACTAGTATGGGACGGGCTTTCTGCTGTGAGAATCCAAGTCTATGGCAAACATGAATAACATTCTTATCACGACTTACTTCAGCCAATTTCATGTTGTTGGTTATTTTATATTGTGCACCACATCAAGTAATTTATTGTTATTTTGCTCTGAAATACCATAGGGCAACAGTACCTTTCTGGTAGGTGATGAGGTGATGGTCTCATGCCTGTCAAACCCATCAGCGAGCAGCTCAATTTGAGTTTTCAATTTAGAAAGTGCTTGACAAACACACAGTTTAAACTTGCGAACTCACGTGCAATGGCTGCAATGTCAGCTGAAGCTGGTGTGGTAATTGAGGTATCCTGCTGCAGTTTATTTTGCAAATAGGTTTTTACAATCAATTTAACACATTTTTTTATACCCTCTAAGGCCGAAGTTTCGTTCCCGACTACTCAGAGAAGAAACATCCAAAACAAACTCAAAGGTCATAGTCTCCTCTAAGGTCCAGACAAAAATCTTGGTCAACTTACATGAGGGCTATGTAGATTAGTGTCTGAAACGGACTTTTTAAGAATGCATTACACAGATTTTAGTAGATCTGTTCAGTCATTACAAGCATTTGTCAGTTATCGTATTGACACATAACTCAAGGAGCTCAACAACACGACGAACAATAACAAAAAAAGATATACATTGTAGTATGTGTAGATCATTTATAGTACGCATAGTAGTAGTGAGAAAGCTAAACATTTTTCAAATCTAAAATACTTAATCCTTTTTAACAGCCACACATCACAAAACACTATGAACAAAATTCGATATTATGCATGGCTTCTAAACATCCAAGTTTCACGCACCCCCCGCGACTAAATGTACAGAATCTATTCAGTGAGCACATTTAACGCACTTGACCGACTTTTTTCATATACCACTTTGCTTCATCCCTTAGATCTTCAACCCCTACCCTTGAAAGGGGCGAAAACTGTAACATAAGATCGTAACGACACATAAAATGGAGGGTATTTTTACATAAAGATTTATAATGTAACAGTTGTGTGTGTAAGGAGTTTGGAGTAATTGCCTAAATTTATTGATGGGACTGTTCTTCTGTAAAAAAAAGGTACTGTATTACCCTGTGGCAGTCACTCTATGTTTAATACTATATTCACCTAAATCTGGTAAGACTGGAAGCCGACTCCTTTAAATGTAAAAAAGGAAAAAAAAAACCTGTCACTCTCCCCACTCAGCCTATAGTGGGGATTTGAAGTTATATTTTTCACCCGTGACAAAGGAGGATCTAATGACAAAAGTAAATGTCATTAATTTTATGAATTTTTGGAAAATTAATTTTTATACCTAACGTAGTGTAAAATAATATTCAAAAATAAGCATAAGCGAAACTCCGGGACGCTACAAACTGCACGATAATTCATTTTTCTCAGCTTACTAATTGGACGGGCATAGCAGCCGCAAACTTTCTGTGCAGCGACATTTATTCTTCTCTCCCATTGATCATTATTAAAAAAGCTATCTACAATATCAGAACAAAAAAAATAGTTTTACCTTCTATCTGTAGCATACATACAATCTGACTTCTTCCCCCGTGGGGGTAGACAGAAAATACAGAACCTAAACTGCTATGATCCTTATTTTATATTCCTTTTTGGCTTCGTCCATTTTCATGGCGAAGATATTCCTATATATTTTAATCCAGTAACTAAGACCCACACATTATGGTCAGTCATCCTTATGACTATGTTAGTAACATTCACATAAAACGTTTCAACTAGCTGTGCATCATCGTTGTGACAATCAATGTGAGATTTATACTAAACCTGGTTACCTTTACGCATGATTGAGTAAAAACAATAAACGTGCGCATCCGCGAACAACCCTGACGCACGTCGAAAGCAAGGCAGCCCTACCAACATCCTATAGTCCTACGCACTTGAAGTTTTTGAAAAACATCACCAATAAATTCAGTGGATTTTCCTCTAGGGTATCCCCTCCAAGCATATCCACTTACCTAAAATCTTCTGCAGAAGTCTAGTAGAAAAAAATCTCTGTTTTTCTCTCGTTCTGCGTATTTACTTAATTACACCTGTAATTGGTACTGCATTACTTATAAATCTCTAATTACCCTCGAAGTCTTCGCAGAACGAGAGAAAGAGAGAGATTTTTTTACTCCCTTTTAGCCGGTTTCTTACTCGTGAGAACCTTCTCACGATTTGTAAACCGGCCAACAGCGAATCTGACTCACGCACCGAGAGTTCCGTACAAACTTGCGACATAAACAGCCATATCTTTTGAATACGTCAATTTAGAGGGTTATTTTTTTTACAGTTTGAAGGAATCACAAACTGTCGTATACGGTTTTAATTTGTACTCAATACCCTCACGCGTTCTCGAGATAAAGGGTCAGACAGACAGGCGGAGAACAAAGTTATCTTATAGGTAAGTTTACGTTTTATAAGGTTTCGTTTTTGTTTCCTTTTGAGTTTCGGAACTTCGTATTATAAAAGTCTGTTAAGTGCAAATTCTCTCAAACTCAATAAATTTATATACTTTCATAATAAAATTCCTAAAAACATTAAGTAGAACATAAAACTAGAAATTTCTCTGTATTGAAGTTTCGATGATTTATCGGTACTTAGTAGAAGTAGATGCGTACAGCGATTCGGACTTTAGTGCTTAAGGAATAATGTGGATATTGTATTATCAGATTTATCTGGTGTTAGCAGCTGTGGGCTAAAATGGCGCATTATGAAAATGCTCGTGTCAGCATTTTGTACGTATTCATATAATTTGTGTCAGCTGTGTTAGCTTTTAATATTTTAATATGCGAATTTAAATTTCAATATTAGATTTTGCAATCTTCGATGAAAATTCTGCAATGAATTTTTCATTGTTAAGACTGACAGCCAGTTGACTGGTTATGTCAATCATACGTAAAATTCAAGACATAAAAGGCTAAGACTAGGGCTAGAACGTAAAGTACGTAAGTCCTGGTAAGTCATAAGTTTTCATAGGATCTTTTCCGATATTCGTCATCAACTAACACCAGTTCTTTTCTGTTGGGGTTTGTATGTAGACCACATGCGGCACATGAGGAACCTGCATTCTGCATTTGTAGCATGGCATTGTGAGCAACTTGTTGGACTTGTGGAAGAGGAATGTTAACTTTAACTTGTGATATTGATGTTTCGGATATATGTAGGTGAGGTGAACGTCGACACTGTCATGTCAGAGTTGCAATTATTCATGCTATTCTGATTCTGATTCCGATCTTTGATTTGAACTCATACCTTGCTAGGTATGAGTTGGCCAGCAATTATTTTCCTCCAATCGCTGGCTACTCAGCTTCATTTGCGACATTTCTCCAGCTACGATGAGCTACTACACCACGGTTGCGGGTTGTTCAAAAAAGATAGCGCGTATAATAAAAGGAAAAAGAAGGAACATGTCTGACACTCCCCCCGCTCCGCCCAGAGTGGGGGAAGTTTTTTGATGATTTCCCATTCGCAACTACTTCAGTAGCTACTTCTTCACCTACATTTAATGCCATCCTACGAAGAATAAAATGTCAGTAGACATTTGCGTGAAAGAATCCGCAGAAAAAACCTTGTCAACAATAAAGTGGTTTTTTCATCAGAAATATTGCCTTACATAATTGGATTATAGCTGTCTGAAAGTTTGCTAAGTATATACTTTATTACACGATTTCAACAATACTCTAATAGTTCGGTGCGATTGAGTTCGACTTGTTTAAAACTTTTAATATTTTCAAACGAAAACTTCTCGTAGTTTTAACAAGAAGCGACGATACTTTAGTATCGTGCTCAATTGCTTTTTATAATATTTTTAAGAGAATTTGTTAAAAAAAATGTTAAATTATTATTTTTGTTAAGTATTTTGTCACCCACTTAAATAAACTTTAAATCATCAAAATAAAACTGAAAACATTTTACTTGCAAGGAAAACTTTTACTTAGTTAACATAGTTTTATTTTTATTTTATGTGACTACTAGCTTCTGCCCGTGACTTCGTCCGCGTGGCATAGTTACTCTGGGCTAACGCTAACATTAACCCGCGTGATGATCGAAAAAAAAATATCTTTCTCTCTCCTTTTCTTCCCTCTTTCTCTCCCTTATCTCACTGTCTCCAGGGTCCCAAATATCTCTGTCCGAAAATTCATCAAAATCGGTTTGGCCTTTTAGGCGTGAAGACGTAACAAACAAAACAAACTCACTTTCTCTTTTATAGTATTAGTAAGGATTTTTATTTATAACCGGCGATATTTGAGTGTACTATTAGGTGCACCTCTTAGGTACACCTCCGCATTTCTTCGAGTATCACAGACTTGACATCATGTTGTTATTTGTAGTACCGTTGTAAAAGCCGTTCACCATAAATCAAATCTACTAATCCTGTTTATGCGGAAATCATCAAATAACATACTTGTACTAACTAAAACCCATCCATGTTCTTTCTATTGCTCTTTATGTTCCGGGGCCACGGCTTCTCTTTCAAGCAACCCGCAACCTCGGCAGGCGGTGGACCTGGCAGGGCTCTCGGCTTCGCTGACATCTCTTTGAGGAGCGCGTGGAACACTAAAGTGCCTACAAAACGGCCTGTCGTCAATAGACGGACGGACGGTGAGCTACTACATTGCTCACCGTCGTTTTTTTTGATCTAACAACCCTTAAAAAAAAAATTGTGAAAAAAAAACTCTTTATTTTCTCTCAACTTTAAAAGCAAAGCGAAAAAAAAACGAGACCTTTAAAAGATCAGATTTGCAATAAAGATGCGTTCACAAAATTAACCTAAACTTTTAAACGAAACACTGACGTCCCTTCATATTTGTAAAGAGGAAACAGCGTCGACCAACCAAATACGACTGTTTTATCTTTTGTTTACGAGCTTAGAACGTTATATGTGGCAGTTTGGCAAAATTTAACTCTCGTTTATGCTTACTTTACATTTTGTCGGCAAAGTTGGCAAGATGTGGAACATGGTGGGTCTTAAAACTTAGAATTACGTTGGTATATTGTGTGTTGTTTTCTATCTGGTATGTTTTATGTGAGAATTAGGGTTGCTACACAGTACAAACGTGTTAAAGTCGGCAAATCCTTATACATATGTACGTGTAAGGATTTTCGGTTTACTCCCAACGGCCACCACTAAAACGGGCACCAGTGGTGGCCGTTAGAACAGTGCATTATTTTTTGTGCCAACGGCCATCAGTGGTGGACGTTGGAACTTTCTAAATAATATTTATTATCAGTGTTTTGTCAATGTAATCTAGCTATAGCAAATGTACCTATAATTTAACTAACAGATTGCTAACAGTATAGTAATCTGGTGATTTTTTAGATAATGTTAATTCAACAATTTATGACTGGTCCTTTTATCCGCTTTACTACTTAATATCATTTCATTCATTTTGCTATTTATTTGCAAAGAAAAACAATAATCACACAAGCAGTTCTCGGAATTCAAGAGAGATAAGGAACTACGAATGATAATAAACGGCGAGGAGTCGGAAGGGTGTCATAAACTTTTTCAATGCTACCTATTATTGCGGTCCACTTTGATTTATTTTACCGAAGCAAAGAGACAAAGAATAAAAAATTAAACCAATATTGGGAGATGGCGGGGCTCCGTGTTATTGTTATTGCAGTTTACTTTAGGTACCAACTATTGCATTAGTTAGTGCACTCCCTGCTATTAGTGTGTAACCATGTCGGATTTAGCTTGTGCAAGTACCTCTTCGGGAGATATATTTTTAAATTATATTCAAAGAAACGGTGGAACAGTTTTATTGTAGGACATGAGTATACGATTAAGCGTAAATTCAAAAGTGGACTTAATGTGTGGGAGTGTACTGCAAGAAAGAAAAAAAAATGCAGAGGAGTGATCAAAGTCAGAGTGAGTACCTACCATTATTAGAGTTTACTAACTATATGTACATATACACTTCTCATCAAAAAATTCGAAACACTTTCGTTTTTATTGTTTTTGTCCTAATTTTTTACAAAAGAGAATTAATTCCATGAAAAAAAAACATTATTGTGTAGCTGGCAGTTTGGTCATTACAGTAAGAAGAAAAAAATCAAAATTCGAAATTAGAATTTCATTTGTTTATCCTATAAATGAAATTAATCACTGTTTTAAGACAAATGTGTATTTAGGGTTGGAGTACGTTTCTCGTTTAAAAACTAAAAATTAGCGCTTGTCTTTAAACTTTTTGTTTCTTATTTCATTTACTGTGACTTTGGGACGTCTGAAAAAACTTTTTTTTCTAAAACATATGGATACTTCGCCCGCAGAAGCCGCCCAAGTGGTGGCATTGCTGGATTCTGGACTTAGTCAGCGTGTTGTGGCTGCAAGATTGCATCTAAGCTTATCATCTGTTCATAGAGTCTACAAACGCTATCGGGAGACTGGTTCGTTCACGCGCCGTTCAGGATCTGGCAGGAATCGGGTCACTTCTGAGCGAGATGATCGATTTATTGTAACAACTTCTTTACGAAATCGACGCCTTAACGCTTTTCAACTGCAGCAGCAGCTTCGCGTTGTACGAAGAGTAGCTGTAAGTGACTCTACAATAAGAAGAAGGTTGAAGGAACGCGGATTGGCACCGCATAAGCCAGCGAATGGGCCGAAATTAACTGCAGACCATCGAAGAGCGCGCCTTAACTTTGCACGCGAGCACCTAACTTGGTCATACCTTCAGTGGAGTAAAGTACTGTTTTCTGATGAGTGTAAAATTATGCTGTATGGTAACGACGGAAGGAACAAGGTCTACAGAAGAGATGGAGAACGTTTTGCACAATGCTGCATTGAAGAAAAGGTCAGCTATGGTGGCGGTTCGTGGACGGTTTGGGGAGGAATCAGCGCCGACGGTAAGACAGAACTTGCCTTTGTGTCTGGGCCACGGCTGCCTGCACTAAACTCTCATCGATACATCGAACAGTGTCTTGAACCTCATGTGATGCCCTATGCACATTTTATTGGCAACGACTTCATATTCATGCACGACAATGCTAGAGCTCACACCGCGGGCGTCGTACGAGATTATCTTACCGAAGTCGGTATCTCCATTATGGTATGGCCAGCAAGAAGCCCGGACATGAATCCCATTGAACATCTATGGGATGAATTAAAGAGACGAATTCGAGCAAGAGATCCAGCCCCAGAAACACTTAGCCAGCTGCAAAATGCAATCCAAGAGGAATGGGATAATATACCACAACATGTGATCGTGACTCTCATCCGATCGATGAAGAACCGTATGGAAGCAGTAATAAGAGCTCGCGGAGGGAATACAAGTTATTAAATAAACGTTTCTTACATTTTTTTTTCATTTACGCGTGTTGTTTTACCCATTTCCTTCATATTCCATACAGGGTAAAAATTACTCATTATACAAAATACGAAACCTATGAAGACTTAATTTGAATTTAGAACATTAACATTAGGATTTAAAAACCTCATACTACTTACTATTAAATGACATTTTACATTTATTCCTAAATATACACATTTTTCTGATAATCCTTATCAAATCATAAACTGCGAGGTGTTTCGATTTTTTTGATGAGAAGTGTATATATGTACCTGATAGACCATTATTATACATAGTTTAACGTCATTGATTACTCATTGAATTGTTCTTTTTCTATAACAGTAATACATTTCGTACCGACCAAAATATATCATATCAATATAGATAATAAAGGAGATTTTAAAATATTAATTTTGGTATTTTGATTTGTAACACTTTCCACCTACAATTCGAGCCCGATTGGTTTGACTGTAACTGCCACCAATAGCAGTTAGCACAATAAATAATATTATTCCCAACGACCCCCAGTGGTGGCAATTGAGTGGTGGCCGTTGAGACAAATATTATTTGGAATGTCCCAACGTCCGCCACTGGTGGTCGTTGGCACAAAAAATAATGCACTGTTCTAACGGCCACCACTGGTGCCCGTTTTATTGGTGGCCGTTGGGAGTAAACCGGATTTTCGTAGGTCCAGATTAAAACCAGTGTCGGACAATAGTTGCTTCGCAGCTCGGCACACACATTAATTAAATCCTTTTGTGTTTAGTTTTAAGTTTTTTTTTTGTAAACTGCAAGTCATCTTCGTTCACGCTAATATAATTATAAAGTCATCAAATTAATTTCAATGAAATTTTGTGAATGTGATGGTTGTGTAATCTACTAACCGCCAGTTAAAAGTAAAGATAGCTAGTATTCTGTCGAACCTGAACATTGTTCATTTAATCTATGTTAATATTATAGAATAATATTGTAAGAGTTTGTTTGACTACTTTTACGGTTCGAATTGAACAATTATTTTAGTGTTTGCTAGCCCATTCATTGAGGGAGGCTATAAAACATCACACTAGAATATAGAGGGATAGGGCACAGCTAGAAGTAGATAATTTTGTAATCAGTATGACCCTATTAAAACCAGACTACAAGTACAAATTGTTTCGGGACTACTTTGCTTTTTAACAAATACTGCGGTACCATAATTATGTAGCACCCCTTACCGTACGCATATATCGCTTTCCTCTGTTGGCATTTTATCGTGGGGTGCAAAGCGCCCATGGTTTATAACCATCATGGCGTCAAGGTTTCTGCACACAATGGGCCATATTGGCACGTTTTAAAGCCTTTTGATAGAATACTGCTTTCATGGGTTAAGTTTTTAAGGATGCAGATATGGACCATAAAAAGTAGCCATTGGAATCGTAAAATTTTTTATTGCACTAGAGGTAGAATCTTGGGGGAGATCATGGCTGAATAATAGCAGCTTCTTGGGTCAATCTTCTGGTTCAACCCCGCATGTGATCTGTGAATCAAACCATAACATGCCGATTTTCCTCTGTGTCCCGTAAACCACGTTAAGTCATTAGTTTTGGCTGTCATTTTAAAATCTCTGACAGTCGTTATACATAGTCAGTGACCCGAATTTCTGACAACCAATCTTGACAGCACGGTTGGCGCAGGGGCTGAGACATCGACTGCCGCGCTGTGTGTTGCGGGTTCGATCTCCGCACGGAACAAATATTTGTAAGGACTTCAGATAGTTGTTCCATATCTGGCTGTTTGTGTATAGTATGTCAGTTTAAATGTTTGTAAACGTACCCACGATACAGCAAAAAAATATAAAAGTGGGTCAATGTTTAAAAAAAAAATTCGAAATTATGGAGACATGGGAACTTTTTTTGTTATGTCGTAATGTTAGTGTACTTATTCGTAAAACTGCCTAACCCTTCAGGGATAACAGGCGTTATGTTATGTTATTGTATATGTGTACAGTGCGGGGATCGAACCCGCGACACGTAGTGCAGCAGTCAAACACTTAGCCACTGCGCCAACCGTGTCGCAAAACGTATCTTTGTACACGATTACAATAGTTTTAGCAAAAGTTGAAACAAAATATATATATATATATATATATACATTTCGAATTGAGAACCTCCTTTTTTTCGTCGGTTAAAAAATAGACATCATGTGACTTATAACTCCAAAAACACGAGCAAATCCAGATACAAAGTCAAATATCAACTTAAATAACACAGTATTTACACTCTCATGAACGTATTACAGAATTATAGCGTGACTTAAACTACGATATTTTATTCATAGTCTTCAAATGACAGTAGATATCGAAAAATTTGCAAGTATATTGTACTGGCGATGTTCAGAATAAATAAAGTCTTGGGATGCTCCCAATATAAACTTGTAGGTAAGTCTTACATGCAGTTTCTATAAGATGCCTTTTAGATAACGCAAGTTTTATTCAGAGTTTGGTGACCTCACCTTCGTGAGGAGAATGTATGTGAGATGTGTTTGCAGTTTCTCTACTGTAACGTTAGCAGTCTTACTAATATTATAAAAGCGAAAGTGAGTTTGTTTCTATGTTTGTTACGTCTTCACGCCTAAATGGCTCAACCGATTTTGATGAATTTTGGTACAGAGATAGTTGGGACCCTGGAGACGGACATAGACTATTTTTTTTAATGTGATAAATGAGGGAGAATGAGGGAAGAAAAGGGAAAACTTAGCTTTGTTATTACAATAAATAAGGCGCACGGGCAAGAACTACAGGTAGCAGGTGCCTGCAAATCAGGAAAGAGGAACTGTGTTACCCCGAATTTAACGCGAGCGAAACTGCGGGCAAAAGCTAGTTTTAAAATAAATAAGTACTTTTTAAATGTTTATTTTTTACCTTACTTTGTTTAAAAATGATATAAATCTTAAGATTCAGCTAATATAATTGTGTATAATTGTAATAATGCTTCATAATGTCAAAAGACGCGTAGAAGAGGAAAAATGATGTTTATTTTGCAAGTATGTAGGTTTTTACAAACAATTTCATGTCGTTTTCTTTTAAAAACAAAATGAGGCCGGTGTTTGGTACCCGACTACTCTGAGAAGAAACAACCGATATAAACTCAGATGTCATGGTCTTTATAAGGTTCAGGCAAAAATCTTGGTCAACTTAGATGAGGACTGTGCATATTAATGTATGAAATGATCTTTTTAAGAAATCACAGATTGAGTACATTTGTCCAGTCAGTGCAAACATTTGTCAGTTATCGTATAGCTCGACTCATAACTTAAGGAGCTGAACGACACAACACCAATACCAAAAAAAGACCTTTCTGTAGATCGCTTACATAGTATTCAAACTGCCAGAGTATTGTCAAAGATACACAAAAAAAAGTAACGATCCACGTGGTTCCCACATTCACAATCAACACATACAATTAATAATTATTTACGAAATTAAATGTCACATATCTAAATGATAAAAAAAAATATAAAAAAACACAACGAATTAAATATTCATGTCAAATCATTAAAAAGAACTTTTGAGCCCTTAAATGAAATACTCAGAAAATCTCTGACAAATCTAAGGTAGCACGGATGACCAAAATTTGTCAGTAACTAACACAATAATACAAGAAACATAAAGGTTGAGATTTCAGACCTTAACTCTATTCTAAGGAAAGAAATCTTTACGGGCGAGAATATCGCATGCGATTGTTAAAATTTTATATTCTTCCTAAGTGTTCGTGGTCACGAAATCGCTACGATTTCTTAGAGAGCTGGCAATAAAATTAATAAATACTTCTTTAAGCTGATTTATACCAATTATACCAATTGGTAGAAAATATTTGCGTCTTGTGTAGGCCATCATCTGCCTAGCCTTTTCCCAACTATGTTGGGGTCGGCTTCCAGTCTAACCGGATGCAGCTGAATATCAGTATTTTACATGGAGCGACTGTGTAGGCCATTGAATTCAATTAAAAGCGAATATGTAGTTGTACGTTTATTATTACATAAGGTATCTATACTAACTACCTTTATAACACCACGGCTATAATCCCTGAATGGTCAGGCAGGGGTATATCTACCAGGGTTGCGGGTTGTTCAAAAGAAATACCGCGGCCCCAGAACATAAAGGCAATAGAAGGAATATGGACGGGTTTTAGTCCGTACAAGTCTGACACTCCCCCTCGCTCCGCCCAGAGCAGGGGATGTTATTTGGTAGTATCCTATCTGCAAAAAAAGAGGAGGGGGCGAGCCTATTACCATCAAATGGGTACGAATCCAGAATCCGTGATTGCTAAGGAGAAACATCCGTAGTTCCCTTTGAAAACCCAAAAATATTTTGCCCGATATTGAAACTTTTGTCGAACCCAGGACATCGTGTTCTGTAGTCGCACTTGTGACCTTTAGACTAACGAGTGAAACGTTTATTTAGTTCAATTAAAACATCTCATTAACGAAAACAACATATTTTCAAACCAGAATTTTAAATAAAACTGAAACCACTTCGATGAATCTTGAAATAATTCTATAAAGTTCACGAGACGCGTAATTTTTTGAACGTCAAAGGCATTATATTAAATAGCTCCTATTAAAAATGCACGGACATGTAGGAATGAATAAAAATCTCTTCCCAATGCACTCTACGAGTCCTATGGAGGCTCAAGACGTGTATGAATAGCGTAGGTGTGAATAGTGTATGTTTATAAAAGAAACAGAAAGCAATATTATACGATACTCAATACTGTAGGCAAAAAAAATAAAACCGAGTTCCAAAAAAAATACAAAAAAGTGGAATATAACTTTACATTCGGAAGACGGTGACTTTTGTTGGTTTCGTTGACTTTTTTGCCACCGACTTCCGGAACTAAAATAATTTTCCACTTTTTAACATATTGAAAAACTGTGAGCAGATTTTTTATTTTATTTTATTATGTTTGGCAAACTTACAACTATTATTAAGGAATAGTTACAGTTTTTACATCTGATAAAATGCTTGCTCAGTTCATTATACCATTTAAATCTTATTCATTACGATCAGGAACGAAACTACATTTTCTGAATAATGTCCCACACAATAATGTACACAAACGACGTAACATTTCACAATCTTCTATAATAACAGTAGCTCCAGGTCGACGCCTTGCCCCATATTTTCGTCTTAATTTGTGGAGTGCTCTTCGAAAATTAGATCTATTATAATCGTTGAAGGAGACAATGACTTCAGCCTCGGGCCATCCGCGGAAAGTTTTCATTTAAATTTTAAGCTGGGTACACATTGGACGTAATAATGACACTGTCAAAGTTTTCTTGGCGTTCTGATAAGCGTTTTTCGTGATTTTGTACGTGCTAGAATGAGTTTAGTTTTTTTTAATATAATTTCTTGAGTGATTGTTTTTAGCAACCAAAATACTTTTAATTATAATAACAAAAACTACAAAACACATTATCGCGTTTGAGGTTGTCCAGTTCACATAAAAACTGCTAATATCGGAAAGTATTGCTTTCACAGATTTTGGTTTACGTATGCTTTGTTTAAACATACTAACTGCGACTTCAAACTTTGGAGTACCTTTAGAAAACCGAACTTGGAAGGTCCAAATTTGATAATTGCTGACCCAGAACTAGTGTAATCATGTTTTATCGGTCAGCCTAGAGTTGCACGCGAAGAAAATAATTAGAACAAGTTCTTAAGAACGTGTCACCGTGATGCAACTAGTGGAACAACAGTTCTCAAACTAATAACAACTAACAAGTGTTGGAGCATCTGCATCATCAGCCTACGTCAGTCTACTGCTGGATACGGGTCGCTCTCAATAGCAAGGCGCCCTATTTATATTCAAACGCCTGACCAAAATGTCATAGCTGCAAGTAGACTAATTAGCTAAAATTTTAATTATATCTTAAACTATGTGTCTGTCTTGTTGACACCTTCACTTGCCCTTTAAACCTCGAGCTGTGAACACCGAATTAAAATTTTATTTGCCTGCATTGAGCATCCAGAGTTTATTATTCCGGCATATCCTGTTAATTCCCGCACACAAGAGACGCTGCACGCATATTTCTTGACGAAAGTCACACCTCAAGCTGTGAACAGGACTGTGATAAGACGCAATTTTATTATTCAACGCAAACATACTCGCTATTAAAAACGCACAAAACGGCCCGACCATTTCATACAATATTTTACTATCATACCATTACTTTTATTTTTTTATGAAACCTCTGCTATTTTAGTACGTGGACAGAATTTAATAAAGGGGGAAACGTCACAAAAGTTCCGTGAACTACGTGACGTTGTGTTGGTTTTTATATTAGAGCCATGAAATGTTTAGATTTATTTGTATCATAGCGAGTAAAGGGTAAGCTAAAAAACAATTTGTTTGTTTTATTTTGACCCAGAAATCTTAAGCAAAAATACTGCCAAAAAAGGCGAATAAAAATAGTCACGCCTTAAAATCAATCTGCCTAGTCTTTTCTTTACTATGTTGGAGTCAGCTTCCACGCTTACCGGACTAAGCTGAATACCAGTATTTTATATAGAGCAACTGGCTATCTGACCTCAATAACCTAGTTAGTACTGGGTAATACGATACCTCGTGGTAAGACTTTCGGGACACTGACTATCTGTGACGACTGTCAAAGATCTATAAATAACAGCCATGACCACATTAACGTGCTTTCAAAGTCATGAAGAAAACTCGGTATATAATGGGCGGTCACCCATCCACAGACCAACTTATATAGGCAAAGTTTAACCTAAATATCGACCCGAATGGCTGATATTATTCAGCCACGAGCTAAAAGTCGATGTACTGTTGTATAAAATTGCCTATCATCTTCAGTCGACTTATAAATAATTGCTACAAAACTTTATCTCAAAATAGGTAACTTTTCTAAGAATGTATATGCGAATTCAATTGTGTCTATTGTATTAGAATCAATCCATCATACTTATCTTGATATATGTCACCTGTCGTCTGGGAATTCAGGGCTAGTATATATTTTACATATGTTTACAATAAATTGGACTTCTTTCAAATGACAGTACCTACACAAGTGAAAGAAATAGACATTCAATTAACACGAAAACGCGTATTTTTCTTAGATTAGCAACAAACGATGTATCAAAGTAAGAAACTTCCTGCTCTTCATTTTGTTTTGCAAATTGACGTAGCCACTATGCTACGCTGTCGTAGCACATTGCTACGACTACGTAGCACATTTGCTACGATGGAGACTTAATACTCGTGTGCATGCATAAACCATAAGGATAGCAAAAAAAAAAAACTTGCGACATAAACGGCCTTTTCTTTTGACTGCTTAAACTTAGAGGGTTCATTTTTCCACAACTACAAGGAACCACGGAGTTAAAAATAATGGTTTTAATTTTAACTTTACACTTCTACGCGTGTCTGAGATAAAGAGTATTGACAGACAGTCAGAATGGTTTCTTATTTTCCTTTAGAGGTACGACACCCTAAGAAATTCTCAAAATTACCTTATAGTTTTTTTTTAAACGTTGCCACACTAGGAATTTCTCCTGTATCGTGGGTGCGTTTACAAACATATAAACTCACATACACAAACAGCCAGACCCGAAGCAACTATCTGCAGGTCATACAAATATTTGTTCCGAGCGGGAATCGAACCCGCGACACGCAGCGCAGTCAATCCGATCCCTTTGCCACTGCGCCAACCGTGCCGTCGAATAGTTGCAAAAAGGATGACTATAAATACCGTTGTGTTACCAAAATGGTAACAATCAGTGTGAAAACCCCCTTACAACAGAAGTCTGGAACCTGTTAAAGTTTCTTTCTCAATCGGTTCAGTGACTTTGCGTATTACTTTTGGGCAGTCTTCATCTTCTTATACCGTTACTTGAAAAGTTACGCAAGTCTGATCTTTTCCGAATGAGTAATCGATGTTATGACTTCAGTAGTTTTATCGATGCCTAACTTTATGCCCAAGTAAAAACTGTAAAAAGGCGGATTGTATGCCTGAGGTATTTTTTACAAGTCTACCTTAGGGTGATGCGAGACCAAACACAAAATCAAAGGTATTTGAAAATAATGATTAAAAATATATATATTTGTAAGAATACATTCTTATATATGTACATAAAACAGAATTATATAAAGTTAAGAGATTGTAACAAGACAACAACTACAATTGGAACATTATTAATAGCGAAGCAGGAAGGTCTTGCAAGCGAAGTAGTGACTACAGCCTTGCTATCGACGATAATATCATAAAATCAGATACTCAAGTTGCTACAGCTTTTGAAAATTTCTTTGCGGATATTCCTGTATCGACTACTAAAGCGCTGGACTCGTCACCTGCTGCTGCAGATGCTTTACTAAAGGAAAACGTTCCATTCAATGATTCCGAATTTAATTTTCAATATGTCAATTGTAATGATATAATTAAAACGTTTCATACGGTAAATGTTAAGAAGACCGCTGATCTATGGGGTCATTCTGTGGACGTTGCTAAGTCCATTATAACCATTGTAGCTCCTTCTCTAGCTGTTATATTTAATGATTGTATTGACCGCGGTGAGTTTCCTGATCTAATGAAAAATAGTAAAATAATACCATTGTTTAAATCGGGTAGTACATCAGACCCCACTAACTATAGACCAATTTCTGTGCTACCAACATTTAGTAAAATTTTTGAAAAAATAATTTAGGAACAAATGCAAAGATTTTTCAACAAACATAAGTTATTGCATAATAAACAGTTCGGTTTTACAAAGGGTTGTTCAACTACTGATGCCGGTGTTGAACTTTTAGGACACATTTATAATGCCTGGGAAGATAAATGCGATGCTTTGGGCATTTTTTGCGATTTGTCCAAGGCTTTCGATTGCGTTCTCCATAAAATATTAATCAGGAAACTACACCACTACGGAATCCGGAACGCCTCTCTGAATCTTCTTACATCATATTTGAGTGGTAGGATTCAAAGAGTTGATGTTAACGGGAAAAGATCTCCCGGATCTGTAGTAAGAATGGGAGTACCACAAGGCTCAATTCTTGGCCCTTTTTTGTTTCTTATTTATATAAACGACTTGCCTTACCTCATAAAGGATAATCATGATGTAGTGTTGTTTGCAGACGACACTTCTCTTTTATTTAAACTAAAACGTCAGCAGCTAGCTACTGACGATGTTAATAGCGCTCTGGCAGTGGTTGTTAATTGGTTTAACGTTAATAATTTACTTCTGAATGAGAAAAAGACCAAATGCATTAAGTTTACGTTACCTCATGTTAGACAAGTGGAAACTAGCGTACTTATCAAGGATGAAGTGTTGAAACCGGAAGATAACACAGTGTTCTTAGGCTTAACTTTGGATGCTAAGCTTCAGTGGGGCCCTCATATAGATAAGTTGTCAAAAAACTTAGCTCTGCAGCATACGCCGTCAGAAAAATTCGTGATTTGACTGATTTAGAGACAGCCCGTTTAGTTTATTTTAGTTATTTCCACAGTGTGATGTCGTATGGTATTCTCTTGTGGGGCCATGCCGCTGATATTCAGTCAATTTTTATTTTGCAAAAGAGGGCAATTCGATCAATTTATAAATTAAGTCCCAGACACTCCCTCAGAGAAAAATTCAAAGATATTAATATACTTACTGTGCCCTCTCAGTTTATTTACGAAAACCTTTTGTACGCGCATAAAAATATAAAATTGTTTAAAAAATACAGTGATATCCACGACATAAATACGAGGAACAAACATAAATTTGTTGTTCCAGCAACGAGGCTCAAAAAAATAGGGGGTACGTTCACATGCCAATGTATACGTTATTATAATAAACTCCCAAACGATGTTCAAACACTAAGCCTCAATAAATTTAAATCTTTTGTAAAACGTAAGCTATCTCTGAAAGCTTATTATAATGTTAATCATTACCTTGAAGATAAAAAGGCTTGGGATTAAGCTGCTCCAATTTAATTTACTCAGTGAGTGTCAAAATTTTTCTTTGTTTCATTTATTTATTGTTATTCCTTTATTTTATACACTGACATTTGATGATTTGACATTATTATTTATATTTTATTAATTTTTATTTTTTTTATACTTTACATTTTTTTTATTATTATTTTTGATTTGTGACATTTTATGATTTCATTATGATCTCATTAATTTAATTTTGTAAATATTTTCTAGTCTGTAGTTGTTTATTGTAAATGTGAGGACCATGTGGACCATAACTTTTATTTACTTTGTTTGTTTTTGACGATTGTCTGGCAGTTTGAGTACTATAAGGGACCTACACAAATGTCCTTTTTTTGGTATTGTTCGTCGTTTCGTTGAGCTCCTTGGGTTTTGAGTCGAGCTACACGATAACTGACAAATGCGTGCACTGACTGGACAGGTCCACTCAATCTGTGTGGTGCTTTCTTAAAAAGACCATTTCAGACACTAGTCTGCATAGTCCTCATGTAAGTTGACCAAGATATTTTGTCTGGACCTTAAAAGAGACTATGACCTCTGAGTTTGTTTCGGCTGTTTCTTCTCAGAGTAGTCGGAAACGAAACACCGACCTCATCTAGTTTAAAAAAAAGACGTGTAAAAGTGTTTGTGAAAACCTACTTGCAAAATAAACATCATTTATCATTTATCATTCTAATAAATTAATTTAGCAGGTAGGCAGGCAATTTACTCAAAGTAGAAAGAAAAAGTATTTATTAGTCACAATTACGACAAGCAAAAAAAAACACATTGAACATAGTACAAAACATCACAAACATTTACAAATACATATGGAGCAAAAAAAGTTTGCACGCCGCCGGCGCCGATACATACATAATTTGCTTGTTTTTTAAATTATGGCCTAGTTTGTTACGTCAGAATCACTGACTCTTATATAAATAAATAAATAAATATCTTGGGACAACTCACACACGGCTATCTGATCCCAAGCTAAGCAGAGCTTGTGTTATGGTAACCAGACAACTGATATACATACTTATATAATTTATAAATACATACATATTATAGATAAATCACACCCAGACACAAAACAAACAATCATGCTCATCACACAAAGTTTGTCCTGGGTGGGAATCGAACCCACGACCTCCGGCTCAGCAGTCAGGGCCACTAACCACTAGACCAACAGGCCCATCAACACACATAGCCTAGGAGTCAGAGAATTTAAATTATTGGAACCTTCTTAAAAGCCTCATGTTCTTAGTTGTATGCATATTGTTATGTTTTTTTTTTCAGTAGAATGAAGATTTCTTTTATTTTATTCAATGTTGTGTATATCTATGTTTATCTCTGACATTGCGATGGACAGCGCAGCTTCAGTCGCTTTAGAATTTACCATCATTGATCGGATGGGAAATCATGGGATACTTTTATTGCTTAGAACCCACCCATGTTTCTTTTACCTTTTATGTTCCGGGGCCACGGTATTTCTTTCAAACAACCCGCAAACCAGGTTCAGAATTTACATTTTATTTTAGGGGGGGGGGGGGTGTCAGACTTGTACTGACTAAAACCCACCCATGTTCCTTCTATTGCCCTTTACGTTCCGGTACAACTATATCTCTTTCGAACAACCCGCAAACCCGGCAGGCGGAGGCCCTGCCAGGCCCCTCAGAATTTACCTTAAATGTGTTTCTTTGTTTATCAAGTAATAGTATCTCTGTAAATGACTAACATGTACATAATAAATATCATTTTATCATTTAAAAATGTATTTTATCGGTTTCGTTTATTCACAACTAGTGACCCGCCCAGCGGTTTCACCCGCTGCTCACCTCCTAAGAGTCACAGCGTAAAGCATCATACATATAAACCTTCCCCTTGAATCACTCTATCTATTAAAAAAAACCGCATAAAAATCCGTTGCGTAGTTTCAAAGATTTAAGCATACAAAGGGACATAGGGACAGAGAAAGCGACTTTGTTTTATACTATGTAGTGATAAAACATACAATGTATCTATTTGCAGTTGAATTGCAAAAGCTAAGCCGTAAAACGTAGGTATTGGTAATAAAAATACTCACGTTATAGGGTTCATAACCGGTTCCAATCGATTTTATGACTATATTTAGTGTCAGTTGAAAACGTCTCTTGCTTTTTAAGTGACTGCGAGAATGAAATAGAGTCTCAATTTTGAAGTCCGTTCCAAGTAGATCATCATCATCATCTGCCTAGCCTTTTCCCAACTATGTTGGGGTCGGCTTCCAGTCTAACCGGATGCAGCTGAATATCAGTATTTTACATGGAGCGACTGCCTATCTGACCTCCACAACCAGTTAATACTGGGTAATACGATACCCCTTGGTAAGACTGCTTCCAAGTAGATCACAGGGTGACAAAAAAGATTGCAATTTTATTTGTTTTTTTTTTTCAATTTGTTTTTTTTTTGTGTACCACCTACATTCCCCTTTTTTGGTAATCATTTAAAACTATATTGTCTAGCTCATTGATTATTTTTTTTTATTTATTATTTACCTTAAATTCCCCCGTAGAAACTTAAGACTTCTTGTGAATTTCTGTTTAAAAGAGAGTATAAAAAAACCGACAGTCCATTAGGTAATACACAGTCGTAGCACATTTGCTACGAATGTTTGACAGCAGCTACGCCCCTGCTTTTATAAGAACGTCAAACCGTAGGTCACGATATATTTGTAGTTTATTAATTACTGTTGCGCTGACAGTAGTAATACAAGACAAGATCAGAAAGATGATGTTGATTAATGACAGGCTAAAAAACCTGATGTAATTACGAAAGTTTGACAACTAGTGTTACCCCTCTTGGTGTTTGGTAAACCAGTTGTATAGAACTGACATGCAGTCATCCTATGTCAAATATTCTTGTAGTATTTGTTTTTGTAATTTTTTAAAAATTTTGTTTGATAATTAATTTTGAAAAATGTTACGCCACAGACTACCTACAGTACTGTTTCTCCTCTTCTTATATCCATCCAAAGGTTGTCTTGAAAAGATCGCTTTTAGCGATAAGACCGCCCATTGTGTCACCCTATTTATAAGTTTGTCTAGTTTTATTCTTGTTACTTGTATGGTGTACATAATAAAGAATATTCTATCTATCTATCTTGATCTTCATTTGGTTAACCTCATTTCAGAATCAACCTCCATTAACCATAATAGAAAAATAAATAAATAGAAAAGCTTTGTAAAACAATACAGCCCAATTTATAACATAATATCAATAAGTTGCCAAAAATTGAGAAGACATTTTAATTTTATTTCAGCTTTACTAGCGAATCCATCAAATCCGCTTAAGTCGATAGACGACATTGCCTTAGGCCTCGGATAAGGTAAACCTTTTGAGGCAAAAAGGCTTGTAAAAGAAACTGTAGTAGAAAAAGGAAAAATATTCTTGAGTATATTTTTTTTGCGTTCATTTGAGACACTGATTTTGCGTACATGACAGTGAAATCTATTTTCAAGTTTTCACGATCTATTTGCTTGAAAGTGTTTCTAGGGTTCCGCATCTCATACGGAGATTATTAAGAAGATTATTATTAAGATACATTTTTAAATAGTTAAATAGAATAGGCACTAAGAAAAATCTATTACAAGGATATACAACTAGATTTATTTAATAAGTTCTAACACTTAGTTTAGATTCTGTCATTGTAGTTATTAAGATTGTTAAATTGTTATTTCAAGTAATTTATTGATATATAAAAGCAATAATAATTGTCGTGTGTTTTCGTTGCACGAAACCTATATTCTACCCTCATGAAGTGTAACTAAACAAATCCTGACATTTGACATTTAATTGTTGAATAGAATCTGAGATAAGAATGTTAACTCTCAAAACTACAGGGGCTAAAATGGCCGTTTACGCAGAATCAGACTAGGATGATAACATGAATCACGTAACATTCCTAAAATGATCACAAAGTTACAATTCACAATATTAACTGCACTTTTCTGTCATATCATCATCTGCCTAGCCTTTTCCCAACTATGTTGGGGTCGGCTTCCAGTCTAATCGGATGCAGCTGAATATCAGTATTTTACATGGAGCGACTGCCTATCTGACCTCCACAACCCAGTTAGTACTGGGTAATGTGATACCCCTTGGTAAGACTGGTTGTCAGACTTTCGGAACACTGACTGCCTGTAACGATTGTCAAAGATCTACAAATGACAGCCGGGACCAACGGCTTAACGTGCTTTCCGAGGCACGGAAGAAACTCGGTATGTAACGGGTGGTCACCCATCCACAGACCCACTAGGCTTTAGCTTTTCTGTCATATAATTATCTTATTACGATTCTACTAAAGCGATTATTATAGGCATCCTAGAATTACCTCTACCATATTGTTCATTTGACGTCCAATATTCATCCTGTATAGTACCGGTAAGAGCCATAAACAGGAGTCTCACAAAATTGCTCTCTAGAGTTACTATAATATTCAATATGCTCTGGATTATGGCTATCACTGCTACTAACTTGCGATTGGACACGTATTTTGAACTTTGTAGGTTTTATTCCTGTTCTAAGCTGTTTTAAGTTAGCCCGTTATAAGGGTTTTATTTATCTTTATCAAGGCTGATTTCAAGGTTAATAAATATCTTTTGGCGTCTTGCAAAATTGTATTTAACATCACCATAACGTGTTTTCAATACATTTCATAAAAATGTTTTTAATTAATAATTACTTTTAAAAATATGGTTTCTTTTTTCAGCATCTTCCGCGAATCTTATAAAAAATAATTTAATATTACTAGGTAACAATATCTACCAATTAAACATATCGCTGTATTATGTATCTACATCTACACTAATATAATAAAGAGGAAACATTTTGTATGTATCGAATGAACTCAAAAACTGCTGGACCGATTTAAAAAAATTGCAAATAGAAAGATACATAACCACTGAGTATCATAGGTATATATACTCGTAACATCACGCTACTACCTACGAGAGCGGGGCAGTAACCAAACATGCGGGTTAAACAGCACAAGACAGCTATTATTACTATAAAATAATAGTTATTACCCTATTTCGACTATTAACTTAATTTAAAGTTGCACTTACAAAAATCAAAACAAATATCATTTATTCAAATTAGGCTGATAATCTGCACTTTTAATACGTCAAAATACAAGAGACAGTCCCCGAAAAAGGCCTGTTGCCCTTGCTAGTGATTTAGATGGGAAGAAGAAGTGGTAGAACAAATTCCCCAACATATCTCAGATACACTGAACATCCTTATTAATATTATAAAAGCGAAAGTGAGTTTGTTTGTTACGTCTTCACGAACAAATGGCTAAACTGATTTTGATGAATTTTGGTACAGAAATAGCTGGGACTCCTTTTTTTAAAGAGATAAATAATGGAGAAAGAGGGAATTAAAGAGAAAACTTAGCTTTGCTATTACAATAAATAAGGCGCAAGGGCAAAAACAAAAGGTAGCAGGTACCTGCAAATCAGGAAAGGGGAACTGCGTTACCCCGAATTTAATGCGAGCGAAGCCGCAGGCAAAAGCTAGTAATTAATATGAAAGAACTCATATTTAGCGTATAAGCTCTCTAGATCAACAATAAAGAGTTATTCTATTCTATTATAGTAAAGCGTCCATACCAATCAAGTCAGGAATAGCCAGGACTCTCGGTAACTGTCTATCAGTTGTCTGATTTTGCTTTGTGCTATTTTGATCCAACTACACAATTCCGTGGAGTCTAATTATCCACTAGTAGAATAAATACACCTATCCCCTTTATTGTGAAACTTAACATTAATGAAAACTGATATTAGTTTCAAATAATATTATAATGCAATTAAATGGCAACTTGGTAATTAAAATATAAAGCTTTCAATAAAAAAAAAACTTTTTTAAATGCAATTAAATAATTTATATTAATAATTATGCATTTATTTTTTATTTTTCTTACATCTCCTTTGAAAGATTGCTATAATATATAAGCAGCATTCAAAACCTTTAATGACCGTAAAAAAATATACACGCAGAAAATTTAAAAACTGGTTTTATCTCACTATTTCGTTTAACACATAAATTTCACAAACCTAGTTTTTGTATATATCTTCTTTAAAACCGTTATTTTACGAAAATATCCCATTACAAAGACATTTTTCAGTTTTCAGTAGAAACTACATTGTATGCTTAAGTAAATGTGGAAATAATAAAAAGTCAAAATATCTTCATCAAACTAAAAGGCAGCTCTATATTAACTATAAAAAGTTGACGACTGCCGACTGCAATAAAACATAGAAATCAATTCCAGTTCACAAAAGTGTCAAACGACTGAAACCAGTCAACAGTATTTAGTCTTTGTTTACATTCGACCATTCAAATTCTCTTTGTGTGAATGTGGGATGTCCTAGATCGAGTAGGTACCAAAATACTACAATCGAAAACTATACTAGAAACAATCAAATTTTCAGGAAAGTTATTTTTTTTGTTTGGTTTTGACTCGCTCTTTTCGCTCGCACCGGATCAACGCAGGATGGATGAAATGGCGACAGGTCACTGAAACAACTTGTGACCCACGGATGCCCCTCAAATTAAAGGGGAAAATATACAATGTGTCCGGTCATGGACTAGCGATATTCTAGAAACTTATGTAACGAGCGTTTTAATATACTATTAGGTACGATACACACTTGGGTCTAATTCAATTCCTCGCTTTTTGGCAGCCATTTTGAGATATTCTCTATGCGTGTATAAAAAATAATCAGATCTCTCAAAGTGTTGGTCTTACCTACTGAGACGAAAATAGGTTTATTCAGAGGGCAACAATATTGTCTATCGCTTAAATTGAGAAATGTAGAGCTTACATTTTCGAAACATTAGAAAACAAAATTAAAGTCCAAAAAAAAATTGGAAATCAACGAAAGATTTGTAAACTTTGTGTGAAAAAAAAATGGTAGCTTTTTTTTAAATCAATACTTTTGAGTACTAGAATGTTTGTTATATGAGTACATATAATATCGCTAGTCCGTGACCGGACACATTGTATAACCTAACCCTAACCTAACCCTAACCTAACCCTAACCTAACCCTAACCTAACCCTAACCTTATTGGTTTCAGAGTTCTTCTATCAGGACTCGCTTTTATCGCCGCCCAGGGACTTTTATTCGCGGAAATTGCCGCAGCTGTCCTAAAGCAGAAATTCCAAAAAAAACACATCTCTTATATTAATTCGTTGGATAGGCAAATTCAGCGCGGTTCCAACCTTGGTAATAAGATCTAGTAGATCTTGCAGTCCGTGATTAGACCTGTCGTACTGTATGGGTCAGAATGGTGGGCTGTAAAAAAGGTGGATGAAAAACGATTGCATGTAGCGGAGATGAGAATGTTGAGATGGACGTGTGGAGTGACAAGGATGGATAAAGTAAGGAATGAATATATTCGAGGAAGTTTGAAAGTTGCGCCTGTTACAGAAAAATTTAAAGGGAGTCGTTTGTCTTGGTATGGACATGTAATGAGGAGGGATGAAGGACATGTGACTAAAAGAGTGATGGATCTGAATGTTGATGGACGGAGAGCGAGAGGTAGGCCAAAGAAAAGATGGATGGATTGTGTAAGGAATGATATGAAAGAGAAAGGAGTAAATGATGCCGTGACGTCTGATAGGGGAGAATGGAAGAAGAAAACATGTTGCGCCGACCCCAAATAGAATGGGACAGGGGCAGGAAAATGATGGTTAAACTCGCTCTTGGCCGATTCTTTAAATCTCGATATCTGTTCTAAAACGCTGTTTTTTTTTTCAATAAAATGTATGCGCCCCACCCTATTCTTTTTTTAAGTTTCGTGGGTGCATCTAACAACATTGAACATCTTACATACACAAACAGCCACACCCGGAACAACCGCCTGTAGGCCATACAAATATTTGTTCATTTCGGGAACGGTCGGTTCCGACGACACGCAGTGCAGCAGACTATCTCTCAGCCATTGCGCCAACCTTGTCAACAAAACATAGCTTTGAGTGATAAAATAAGTACTTAATGTACGCGAGACGAGTCGCGGCCACCGTAGATGCGGGCCTGTGGTCCGTCCATCTATTGACGGCAGGCCGTGTCGACGTGCCTCAAAGAGATGTCAGCAAAGCAGAGGGGCCTGCCTGTCTGCTGGGGTTGCGGGATATTCGAAAGAGATATCGCGGCTCCGGAACGTAAAGGGCGATAGAAGAAACATGGGTGGGTTTTAGTCAGTACAAGTCTGACACTCCCCCCCGTTCCGCCCAGGGCGAGGGAAGTTATTTGAAAAAAAAGTACTTAATGTAAACCTATGTGCTTATTCTAAAGAAGTTTGCCTTATACTGGTAACGATTCACCTCAAATACGAACATTTTCGAGCTGAAACTCATTAAACATGCATACAGTAGGTATAGTACATATATGCTTCATACCTGAAAGCGTATCCCCATTTTTGGATTAAGCAAACTTTGTTAATCAAGTATTAATCTCCTGTGAACGTTTTATGTGTAGCTGAATTGTTAAAAAGCGTATAAATGAATTCACAGTGTAATCAGTGATTGAATTATTTATTGAATGCTAGCGTTCTATTGTTTTTAATTCAATTGAAAATAAACAAGGCGAATGGAACGTTTGGATGTTTTGATTACAAGTTTAGTAGGTAGAGTTTTATTGATTTAATTAATATATATCGGCCGCTTTACGTTTTGTTTATTTCTTCCTTTTATTTCACATGATGTAAAACAACTTTAAAACACTTTAATAGGAACTGCAGAAACACTTCAGTTTTCGTTACAAAGGACAATGTCCAAAATGGTCCTGTGCAATAAAGAGTATCGGAATACACGATAGTTAATTGTCTTTTTTATTATGTATGTGGAGTTGTAAAAATAAGTTGTAGGCTATTTCAATTGTATTTTTATATTCTTTTGCATCTTTTTATTTTTATGACGGTAAGAGTTTTTGGGGTCGTAAATAAGATTAGAGTAAGTAAATGTTTTTTTAAGCATGCTGTGTACAGATGTTTTGACCGATAGACAATATGTTTGTAAACCTATTGTATTTGTAAGAAAGGGAAATGCGTGCATACATCGAGAGCGATTGTTTTGCGCAGTCCGGTATGTTTTACGGTATGACCGAGTGGGGTGAGAAACCCAAGAATAGTAGGTAACGTAATTATAGAAAAAGAGGCTGGAGGACAGTCCTTAACTTAACTTCAATGTAGACAGACTTCTTTTTAATTTTTCAATAAACCTATACTTGTAATTTACTTGACCTGTGATTCCTTTTAGATATACATATTCACACCATCTTATATATCCACACTAGTACGATAGAAATATTGATACTACATGTAAGTTGCAAATACTTCTATAAAACAGACTAGCTGTATGCCAAAATATACATTTTAACCTCGGTCGATTATAACCTCAAATATATAGATGTATTTTCTAAATATATCTATTCAACAGCTAGTTCGCTATAAACACAAAGATAAAAATCATAAAGGAGTTTATATGGATAAAGAATACAATACATCATTTTCCGATGTCAATTGCAATGTCCTTTGTAAATCATGACTTAAAAAAATACAACATAAATTACACTAGATTCAAATATTTGTCAATTAACATCAATCGGAAACTAGGACTTAAATGGATTTTACATATGAACCCTCCCATAATATAATTTGACCAAACAATGAAAGCACGTATCTAAATAACCCGAAATAGATCAAAACAATAAAATTAACTTTAATAACTCACCGTTGCGTCACCAACTATTTACAGTATCAATTTAAATCAATTCATGTGTACACTAAACTATTTTGTAACAAAACCGCGTTAGACAAATTTACGTGTGACACTTGGCAATTAAAACTTATATGGTGAACACGGTTAGCAAAAACTAAGGTCATAGAATAACAATATATTTACAGAAACGACACTTTCCATTCCGAATGAATTCCTACACGCCTATAGATCGGAACAAAAGAAGTATTTCAGCAGGACTGAACTCGTCTGAAAGTCTTATAAACAGTCTTTTTGTTTTGCGAATAGGAAATCATTAAATAACTTCCCACGCTCTGGGTGGAGCGGAGGGGTGTGTCAGACTTGTACTGACTCAAACCTACCCATAGTCTTTCTATTGCTTCTTTCCGGGGTCGCGGTGTCTTGTCGGTACCCTGTCTTAGTCCGCAATGGAGTAGTGGGATAGAACGAATAATAATATACTTTATTGAACACTGAAATAGAGTAGTTAATTATTTTAAGGACACGAGTTTCGGTTTTCCGCATTTTCTTCCTCTATGTTACAGTATAATATACGAACTACGTCGACACCAGATAAATGGGGATAACTTTTAATTGCTTTCCGACATCGGTAGTTATAATACTGATGTTTTTCATGTATGTGCACTTTTGACAATCACTGGATCACTGGTTTAAAAACACATTTGCCTCTGCTCGTTTGCTTGCAACCGTGTGTCTTTTATTTCGGGTAGGAAATCATCAAATAGTTACTCCCGCTCTGGGCGGAGCGGAAGGGAGGGTCAGATTTTTACTACCTAACTAAAACCCATCCACGTTTCTTCTTTTGACCTTTGTGTTCGGGGGCCGTAGTATCTCTATCAAACAACCCGCAACCCTGGCAGGCAGTGGCCCTGGTGGGTCCCTCTGACATCTCTTTGAGGAGCGCGTGTGACACTACCCATTGCTCACCGTCGACAGAACCGCGTCTACAGTGACAGAGTATCATCTCGCGTAACCGTTGGGCTTGCATGAACGCCGAAATTGAACGTTACGTTACCAGCGGTTTGGCTAACATGAGTCTTCGATATATTTGTACAGTCTTCAAAGTTGATAAGTACTAGGTATTAATCGCAAAACTTAGAAAAATGTTATATTAAGCGGTTATTTTTATTTCAAAATTGAGACGTATTTCGTTACGTATAACATCTAGGCCATGAACTCGTGCTAAGGCTTCTGATTAGAACAAAATTGAGAGTTTGTACTTATGTAATGTGTTAAAAGTATATATTTATAAATACTAAGCTTAAAATTTCCTAGAATATATTTTATTCTAGGAAATTTGAATACAATTATTCACTTCAATTTGTTAGATAAATACAAAATTAAATTACTGTAAACATTTTTTTCTAGAAATGAGCTTTAAATATTATTATAAGAAAGAAAACATATTTTTGTGGCACTTGCCTCAAATGCGCACAAAAGAAAAATTAAAATTTAATCAATAAGAATATAAAAAGACAATGATATAAAATTATATATTCTTAGTATTTTAAACACCGTGTGCTTCATACCAATAACATTTGACTTTGACTATTAAACTCGACAAGCTTCATCACATATGCAAGCAAGAATTTAATTATCCAAATTCTATCCTTTCATTAAGAAAACATCCCAACTAACTTTCACCTATCTCCTCACTGACAGCTCAGTTCTACTCATTCTAGATAAAAAGCAAATAAATCTTGTTCTTGTCAAATAAAAGCATTCATTGCTTGCACGGTTACGTTGGCAAATTGTGAATAATTTCTTCGCCATTTTGCTTCTCTCGGGACGGTTGATTCAGCTGTGACGTCCATTTGTACAGTTGTATATTTATATTTACGAAATGATAATTGAGTTTTCGATTACGACGGTAACGAAATATTTGTTATTGTGAATTTTGTATTAATGTTTTGTTGGGAGGGAAAATATGACATCATTTATATTGTGCATATTTTGTGAGTTTACAATAATAAATCTAATATGCAAATATTTCTAAAAAATGCATAGCAGTCTCACTTTACCAACGATTCAGTCGAATAATAACAAGAGTACCTAAAAAGTAAATACCTTTTTTTAAAATGACTAGCTGTTACCCGCGACTTTGTTCGCTTGGAATTAAATTGAAAAATGCAATTAGAATTTTATACTGTTTTTACGTGTGTAACTTTTTTCTTCTAAACCAAAAGCTAGCTAAATTTACTCCTCGTGACATCAGCTAGCTGCCTGTAAACGTCCCGTCAAAATCGGTCTAGCCATTTCAGAGATTAGCCGGTACAAACCGTCAGACGAAAATTGAAAAAAAAGCTTTGGTATTGTTCCGTATATACATCCATATTACAAACAACACACTCTAATAATTTTATTTATAACTAGCTTTTACCCGCGGCTTCACTCGCGTTAAATTCAGGGTAACACAGTTCCCCTTTCCTGATTTGCAGGTGTACCTGCTACCTGTAGTTTTTGCCATTGCGCCTTATTTATTGTAATAGCAAAGCCAAGTTTTCCCTTTTCTTCCCTATTTCTCCCTGATTCCTCACTTAAAAAAATATTGAAATAGCGCCTTTGTCCGTCTCCAGGGTCCTAACTATCTCAGTACCAAAATTCATCAAAATCGGTTTAGCCATTGAGGTGTGAAGACTGAACAAACAAACTTACTTTCGCTTTTATAATATTAGTAAAGATAATTTACAAAAAAAACTACCGCCCACACAAACTCTAACAAAATATCGCCAATCTTACCACACAAAATCACTTTTGCTAACGACTATCGCATCGCTCACCATTTGTGCTTCCAAGCTTTGTCTTGCAAGTGAGAGACCGAACCAAAGACAATCTCGATCCGTCACCACTAATGGATAGTGCTAGTTCGTTCAATCCTTTTTAGTTTAATTACTGATGTTTCTGATTTCTAGTTTTCTACTTAGAAAAACTATAAGGGGTGATTTTCTTTGTTAAGTTGGTAAAAGATGTTTTTTTTTTTTTATTATAAATAATGTTTCATTAATGTTTATTCTTTAATGTATTGCCATAAAAGTTATTTTGAGACGCGCGTGTGTCACAGGTTGTTCGAAGTTGCGGGTTGTTTGAAGTTGCGGATTGTTAGAAAGAGATACCGCGGCCCCGGAACGTAAAGAGCAATAGAAGGAACATGGGTGGGTTTTAGTCAGTACAAGTCTGACACTCCCCCCCGCTCCGCTCAGAGCGGGGGTAGTTATTTGATGATTACCCACACCAAAAAAAAAAAGACGCGCGTGTGGCTAATAATTTGCCCAACCCGCGAATCAAACGACCTTTATTACAGGTTTGGTCTTTATTACATGTGAAAACTTAAACATAACTAGCAAAAAGTGGGTGTATTTATATGTACACCTCTGCCTAAGTCCGGGGTGTACAGGCGTGATGTTATCAGCTTCGGTATAAAAAATAACAGCCACACGAATCGATTTTTGAGGTTATGCCGCGTTTGTCAAGAAATATCATAGAGTTTTATTAAAGGAAAAAAAACGAAAATCATAATTTGTAGAAGCATCACAGAATAAACTTGCCACGTGCGAAACCGACTTGCACACAGCGGCTTTTGTATAAACTCCTGACATAAACGGCTATATGTATTAACTGCGTAGACTGAGATGGTTTATTTTTTCACAACTCCAAGCGGCCGTAGGTTTAGTTGAACAGTTGTAATTTAAACTCGATACCTCCATTCACATTTATTTGACGGCACGGTTGGCGCAGTGGCTGCGCGATTGACTGCTGCGCTGCGTGTCGCGGGTTCAATTCCCGCACGGAACAAATATTTAAATGGCCTACAGATAGTTGTTTCGGGTCTGGCTGTTTGTGTATGTGTGATTAAATGTTTGTATCGTGTATGTATCGTGGGTGCGTTACCCACGATACAGGAGAAATTCCTAGTGAGAGGCAACGTTTTTATTAAAAAAAAAAAACATTACCAAGATAAAAGGTCTCCACCATATACTCGTCTCTGTAGTTCGTTTTTGCTGTGAAAAAATCAATCTTTTAAGTCTGTGCAGTCAAAAAAATACGCGAGTCTGACTCGTTCTTGGCCGGTTTTTTTATATTTACCCTATAAAATCCCTAATGCAGGAGCTATCTACAGCACAATCTTTCACACCTCATTAAATAAGCCTGATTACGACGCAAAACCTAACACCTACGCATAATTATAACATTTATACCCAGAAACATCACAACGGTAACACACACATAATAAACATTCCCAAACATAAACACAAGAAGTACGCATGAACGCATAATCATTTATGCGTACTTCTTGTGTGACCAGTGTTATGTTTCTTTTGTATTTATTTTAATAATCGTAACTTTTATACAAAGAAACATTACACACATGTATAGTATGTACTGTAGTGACTGCTGTTTTGCTACTTAAAATAAAGCGCATATCTAATATTTTTAGTAATATATTTTAAATAATATTTTAATTAACATGTCACGCTTCTTATATCAAAACCGTCATCCTATTCTATCTTTAAAACTACCTGAGTATTAGAACATTATGCTATATCAGCCAGCATTGCTTAGGTTATAAAACCTCTTACAGTACCAACACCCAAAACTGCAAGAATGCATCAGCCTAGATACCGTTCATAGAAACAGCCGCGTGCGTACCTACCAAAGCGCTGACGCCGCTTGTGACGTTCATCATACCATGTTTGACGGGCCTGTTGGTCTAGTGGTTAGTGGCTCTGACTGCTGAGCCGGAGGTCGTGGGTTCGATTCCCACCCAGGACAAACTTTGTGTGATGAGTATGATTGTTTGTTCTGTGTCTGGGTGTGATTTATCTATAATATGTATGTATTAATAAATTATATAAGTATGTATATCAGTTGTCTGGTTACCATAACACAAGCTCTGCTTAGCTTGGGATCAGATAGCCGTGTGTGAGTTGTCCCAAGATATTTATCATACGATGGGGGCGTTTACCGGACTGGAGTGTTTTTAGCAATAAGCCATCATGTGAAGATTTGGCATTCATTGTGTATCTTATATCGATCGGAAATTTATTTTATACTAATTATTATTGTTATTTTACCTTTTTAATTAAACTTAGTAAATTTCATTTTGGTTTAATTTGGGTCCTCTGACAGCGACGTCCATATTTCACACATAAACATCCCCAAACATAAACACAAGAAGTATTCATAGCCCCGGGGTTGCGGGTTGTTCGAAAGAGATACCGCGGCCCCGGAACGTAAAGGGCAATAGAAGGAACACTGGTGGATTTTAGTCAGTACAAGTCTGACACTTCCCCCTGCTCCGCCCAGAGCGGGGGAAGTTATTTGATGATTTCCCAACCCAAAAAAAAAGTATGCATAATCATAACTTTTATACAAAAGAAACAACATGTGTACACATGATAAAGATCCCCAAACATTAACACAAGAAGTACATCGCATACTTGCAGATTACTTATTTAAAATTCTCGAAAGTTTCAATATACTCGTACGTTGGAACGCAAAAGTTAAACAACTACATTTAAGATTTTAAAGTACATCCCATACTACAAGTTATCTATCGGGTTCAAAGCGAGAGTTAGGTAATTAACTCCACTGTTCGTGGCGGAAGCCAACAGGTCTAAGAGTGCGGCTGTTAAAACGGCTGGTGATGATGAATGTATCATCACCAGCATTTGATTTGTTGTGTTATTTTGAAAACAACATTGTAAAACCAAATGATTTTAAAAGAGTAACCATGGAGTTTTTTGCCGGTTCTTCTCCATAGGAAATGACCAACCCGAACCGTACATCTCTTCTCGAAGTTTTATAAAGTGTCCATGTAGGCCTATGTGAAACAAAAACACTTTGAATTTTTTATTTTGACTTGCGCATGTTTAAGGTTTTGCACAAACGTAGACAATTTTGTGTCTTGTGTTGGATACCAATAAATAATTGATTAATAACTACGGTTTCGTGTGTTAATGGGCCCTTAGATACTTTATATGTCAGAATCGTAAAAGGTTTGCTCGACAACTAATGTTATAATATTCTAATTTAAAAGAGTGTCCATGGAGTTTCTTGCCCATTCTTCTCCATAGAGATCAACGCTTTGGAATGGCAACTACAGTACTTTCACAAGTTATTATGTCTTGTGACCGGGACTGTAGCTTTAACATTTAGTATTTTTTTGACATTCAAAAGTGCCTGTAATGGTCTAATTGAAATAAATGATTTTGATTTTTTAATCGAGCAAGAGACGACTTCAAATAAATATTGGGGAAAATAACTATTCCTGAAAGTCGGTGACTTTTGTTTGTTTCATTGACTTTTTGCCACCATCTTCCGTAAGTAAAGTAATTTTTCACTTCCTTTTTTTTGGCAAAATATTTTTTCATTACAGCATTTTAAGTTATGGTGTATCTCACACATTTTTTTTATCGACTATTCATTTTTACTAAAAGATATTATCCTCCATCCTTACTTCCTTACTTATATTATAAAAGCGAAAGTGAGTTTGTTTGTTACGTCTTCACGAACAAATGGCTAAACTGATTTTGATGAATTTTGGTACAGAAATAGCTGGGACCCCTTTTTTTAAAGAGATAAATAATGGAGAAAGAGGGAATAAAAGAGAAAACTTAGCTTTGCTATTACAATAAATAAGGCGCAAGGGCAAAAACTATAGGTAACAGGTACCTGCAAATCAGGAAAGGGGAACTGGGCTACCTCAAATTTAACGCGAGCGAAGCTGTGGGCAAAAGCTAGTAATACTATATGCGAATATGTCATTGCGCGGAAAATATATACAGGGTTATTTGTAAAACACCGACAACCTTGCAGGACTGTATTACAATCATCATAAACAACAACTTTTGTTCTATGATTTTTTACAAAATTTTATACATTTACCAAAAACAAATCTTCAAGATTTCGTTGTCCTATCTAACACATTTCAACTCCGTATTTTGCTGTACCTACATACCTACACCGCCGCTTGTAGGTACGTTTGCTTCGCATAGATTTCGTAACATTTAGAGCGTTCAATTTCAATATTTTTATTTTTGTATGAAAATCTGATGAACTAAAATATGATAAATGTTTAAATGTCCTACAACAAAAGTTGTTGATTATGATGTTAGTAACATGGTTCTGAGACGTTGCCAGTGTTTTACAAATAACCCTGTATATGCAAAGTGAAACCATGATATACTAGAAGAATATAGCTTTATGTGACACCGTGTGTGCACGATATTTACCAATAAACACGTAAATACATGGACTTTTGATATTAAATGAGACAGAAGCTTCATAACCGGACGAACACACACAAATATCTACTCTTCTATACCATCCACTCTGTTGGTTTTACCACATAAAAATTAACTGTCTGTGTAATTTATGATTCATTATTTTTATCAATTGCAGCAAATTATTGATATGATTACCTACAAGATATTTACTGGATGGTTAATCATCAAATAATTTCCGGGCGGAGCAGAGGGGTGTCACACTTATACTGACACACCCATGTTCCATCCTTATGTACCTTTATGTACCAAGGCTGTGGTATCTTGATGGGCCTGTTGGTCTAGTGGTTAGTGGCCCTGACTGCTGAGCCGGAGGTCGTGGGTTCGATTCCCACCCAGGACAAACTTTGTGTGATGAGCATGATTGTTTGTTCTGTGTCTGGGTGTGATTTATCTAAAATATGTATGTATTTATAAATTATATAAGTATGCATATCAGTTGTCTGGTTACCATAACACAAGCTCTGCTTAGCTTGGGATCAGATAGCCGTGTGTGAGTTGTCCCAAGATATTTAGATATTTTTATATTAAATTTTATCTCTTTCGAATAACACCCAACCACGGGTTTAACTTGGATTACAACTATAACATATTATGTAACTCATGACATTTTCTATACAAATAATTCTTAAATAACCGCCCGCCTATTTCGCAGCCGTACTCAACGAGTTGGTAGCAAAAGTTTAAAATTCAATCAATTTTGCGCTCCGCAGCCTCTATTCACAGTTTGGGTGTTTTGTTCCTGTAATTTTCCTTGTTCAGTGTTATGTTTTCAAGCTCTCTCCTATTCCTTTGCGGTCATCGTGAAAACGGTTTTACAATAGCGGTACTTTCATGTAATCAGCTGATTGGGTTTGTAAAGGGATTATTTTTTGTGGCTTGATTTCTTTTCGTTTTCTGATTCAAAGATTAAGAATAACAAGAAATAAGTTATCAGGGCTACGTTTTCACGAAACGTTGTGCTGTTTGTGAGTAGGTTTTTCTGAAAAAAAAAAGTTTGTTAATATTTTAACACACATTACACAGCTGGCGCAGTGGCTAAGCGATTGGCTATTGTGCACAAATATTTGTATGGCATGCAGATTATTATTCCAGTCTGGCTGTTTGTGTATGTGATTTTAAATATTTGTATGTGCACCTCCGACACAGGAAAATTCCTAGTGTGGGGAACTTTATATTAAAAATAATCTTTTGTTGAAAATATGAACGTAAGTATATGAAAGCTCGGTGGTCACGTTGACCAGGAAAGAAGGAATGAACGAAGCTTCAGTACTGAAGGAAATGTTAATGTTTGTTGATGTTTTTTTTTAGCGTTGCCCCACTACAGGAATTTCTTCATTATCGTTGTTGCGTTTACAAACATTTAAAAACACATACACAAACAGGCAGACCTAGTATTAACCCAGAACTATTTGGTGATTTCCCATCTGCAAAAAAAATGCCCGTTTTCATGAGCGTTTGGGAGCACCAATAAAATAAAATAAAGCCAATTAAAGCACAAGAAGTAAGAATTCCAGCAATTAACGTTTCGGCTTCAGGTACCGTATACCTTGTTCTAGAATTCGTATAAGAGAACAAGTAGTATAAATACAACGAACAAGGTGTCGTAGAAACGGTAATCTATCAGTTTTTTTTCCAAGAAAACGTAAAAAAATAAAATAGCACATTATAAAGCTCTTAAAACTGTTAAAATATTGTAAAAAGAATATATAATTTATTATTGCTCATAGAATTATTTCTAGGGCGTGTTGAACACAAATTACGCTCTTCTGTAAACCTCGGTTTTTGGCTTAACCTTATGTACCTACGTAGGAACCGTCGAAATACAATAATGTTAAGAGGTCTTTATCCTACAAACATAGGACAGTAGGCAAGTGGGAGGTTGATAAGTATGGGAGGTGGGGGGCAGCCAATATTATCTGGCATTAAAATCAACACATTACCCAAAAATAAACAAAAAGACAAGCAAACAAAAATAATCGCCCTTTAAACGGCGCTTAGGGTGAATTGGAAACATTCGGGTACAGCGTGATAATCGCGACAACGTGACGCTCTTTACGGGCACGTAGAATATGGACGGCGTTTGGAAATGCCGCTAATGGGCGCAACTCCTGATGTATCGTATCGTAAAGTTGCCAGACGCAAAAAAAAGGTACAATGTTTTTAGAAATAATACACCATCATGGTAGTCCTCAAGAGGTAGCCAGAGCTGTGCTTCAGCAGTAGCTACACCGACGTTTTGCCAGTTTGTTGTTTCAAGTTCCATGTACTTGGAAGCAAGCCTATTGCCATCAAATGAGCTCAAATCTAGAATCCGGGCACTACTGAGAAATAAGAAAATTATAATGGAGGAAAATATACACCTTTTTGGGTGACAAATTATCAAATAACTTTTTTGATGACACGGTTGGCGCAGTGGTTGAGCGATCGACTGCTGCGCTGTGTGTCGCGGGTTCGATCCCCGCACGGAACAAATATTTGTATGACCTGCAGATAGTTGTTTCGGGTCTGGGTGTTTGTGTATGTGTGTTTAAATGTTTGTGAACGCACCCACGATACAGGAGAAATTCCTAGAGTGGGGCAACGTTTTTTTTAAAAAACAAAAAAAAAAAATTCTGGGCGGAGCAGAACGAAGTGAAGACTTTTACTGACTAAAACATATCCATGTTCCTTTTGTTCTTTGTGTTCCGGGGCCGCAATATCTCTTTAAAACAACCCACAATCCCGGCAAGCAGTTGCTCTTGGCACGCCTTTCTGCTTTGCTGACATCTCTTTGAGGCACGCGTGGAACACGAAAGCGCCTTCGACACAAAACAAACACTTTATGTAATCAATGTATTGCATCTCGCTGTTGGAAAACACAGAGTTTTATTACTGTAGAATTAGATTCATGAATACTACTGCTATCAATATAAGAGATGCCTTTTATAAGCGCGTAGAATATGAACGTATGCGTTTCAAAATGTCGCTAATGGGCGCAACGCATAATCTTAAGTTGCCTTGTGCGCGGTGACATTGTTTTTATTCTCCCTTTATTGGCAAAAAAAGGAGAAAAAATGTGGTGACGTTAACAAAAATCCAATCTTTAGATGAATAAAAAGATGAAAATGATGACATTAAGGAGAACTTAATATGTAAGGCGGTCATGGGTGGTCATGTCATGGGTGAGGATTACCGGGAATTTTTTTAACTCAACAAGTGTAATTTAAACCACGTTCACTAAGACATTTACACAAAATAAGCGCCTCATTGGTCGAATGGTCACAAATGCGAATATTGAGTTCGATTCCCGATTCGAGTGTTATTGGATTTCTTCAATAGTATCACAGAGGTCTTATGTGCACTATGAGACCTAAACATGACTGGCGAAGAGTGGGTTTCCTATTAAATTCACCTCTGTCTATCTCATTGAAGATTACAGGCGTGATATGATGTTAACAACCAATTAAACACCACAACATAAACCCAACATAAAAAAAAAAACATCAATAAAAGAATTCTAACAAACATTCTTAAACCGAGAACATTTTAATAAAACACCCAGCCCCATAAAGAACACAGGGCGATTCACAGACACAACATTATGCAGCCAACTTGCACAATGTAAACATAAAAAATATATACAAAAGCTTATTTTTGCTGTGGCAACTTTATTTCGCGGGTGCACCGTGATTCAGGACGTGGTCGCTAACGAAGCAAGAGTTGCGGAACGACAGTATTTGAACAACATTGTCTGCAGCTTCCACTGTTAAAAACTAAAGAGTATTTCTCACTATATTTGTTGTAAATAAAGTTGATGTTGTTCTGTTGATTTATGCTGAAAGTTTAGAGTTTGATTGAGATTGGTATAGAAACTCAATAGGTTTGTTTAAATAAGTCTCTTCTCTACAGGATGTGTTCCAAGAACCAAGAGCTTGGTACAAGAAAATAGAGGAAAATGCCCAGCAGTGGGAGTAGTCGGGCTGTGGATGATGATGATGAGGAATAAAAATCATTTGTCACTCGAAATCCCTAATTTCCCCATTTAACACTAAGCTACAGTTTTTGATTCATACGAACATGGATTATAATTATGTTGATAATCTATTATTTATTTATTATGGGCCAGATGAGTCCCACTGCAGGCCAGAGGTATCCCTTCCTTTCTCCAATTTTATCCTGTCATTTGCTATTTGGGCCTAATCCTTATTTATTATGAGTCTTTAACCCGCCACTGGTGACAACTGTTACAAATATTTAAACTGTTTATAATTATGTATGTTTGTTGACTAATCGTTTATTATGAACTTTTATGATTAAGAGTATTTGTGCTGACTTCATGTGATTGGTCGAGACTTTGCCAGTTATCGACCAATCATAAGTTAGTAAGATGGCGGGAAGTCGGCAAGCACTTGAGTGGTAATAAACTCGATGCCCGGGGCATTCTTGGCCGGACATCGCTACTAGCCACTTGTGTTGTATTCATATACCAAGCTTTTAATATTGTACTACTATAACTATAGTTATAAAGTTGATCCTCAAAGTCATGACGAGTATTTTCTTGTAAAGTCCCTGTGTCTGGGTATTGAAGCAGTGTGTTTTACATCTCAGAAGTGGAATAAACAACCTAGTACCCACAAAAGGATTGGAAAAACGCTTAAGTAATTAGCGTACGTCGAAAACGTAAGTGAGCGTTGTCCATTTTATTAAAAATAAAAAGTAGGGTACTTTTTTATGTCGTCTTATTTTAATTGCTTCACGAACTGAACTGTATTTACCGTAACGGAGTCATTCCGGAGGTTTATATGGTTTGTCATGCATGTTAATCTTGCCAGGGTACTCCCTGGAGATTAACATGTTTGAAACCAGTTTGAAAATTGTGGGACTGAACTGTATTTACCGTAACGGAGACATTCCGGAGGTTTATATGGTTTGTCATGCATGTTAATCTTGCCAGGGTACTCCCTGGAGATTAACATGTTTGATATCAGTTTGAAAATTGTGGGACTGAACTGTATTTACCGTAACGGAGACATTCCGGAGGTTTATATGGTTTGTCATGCATGTTAATCTTGCCAGGGTACTCCCTGGAGATTAACATGTTTGATATCAGTTTGAAAATTGTGGGACTGAACTGTATTTACCGTAACGGAGACATTCCGGAGGTTTATATGGTTTGTCATGCATGTTAATCTTGCCAGGGTACTCCCTGGAGATTAACATGTTTGATATCAGTTTGAAAATCGTGGGATTGAACTATATTTACCGTAACGGAAACATTCCGGAGGTTTATATGGTATATCGTGCATGTTAATCTAGCCAGGTTACTCCCTGGAGATTGACATGTTAGATGGTCTATTTAAAAATATGTGTAGGTCAATAAAAGTATTGTCGATTAGTTGATTTATAGTAGGATTTATTAAATTGGGTGTTTTTTATTCTTTAATTACATGTTGACGCTGCGAGAATATGGAACGTAAGCCTAGTTCTCGAAGAGAAGGTGATGGGTCTAGACGAACCCCTCGCGTGACGCTGTCGCCGAAACAGTCGGTCGCAGTCCAGGCTATCGAAAGGAAGATCGCGACTGACGATTAGTCGGTCTCCTTCCCGACCAAACTATTCAAGAAGGGCAAGTCGTCGTACTGGGCGTTCCAGTTACCGGTCGCGCACTCCAGGGCCACATAATACGTTGATGAGTTTGGATGATTAGTGTCATGTATCATCTAAATTATTTGTGCACCAATAATGGCTGAAATATTTGCTGGTCAACGTCATGGACTGGTAAATACCAATTCATTGGTTAGGGTCACGTACTAATGAATTGGTGGGCGGTATCAGGGTAATGGATGCCTCCCATTTTAGCAATTGCATAGCATTGGTATAACTACTGGTCAACGTCATGGGCCAATACTTATACGAACTGCCGATATAACATGTAGATGTGTATCTTTAAAATGAATAATTAAAGAGGGTTCCCTCTATCTGGCAGAATCTTTATGCTCCGAAATTTATTTGGCATAACACACTTAGCATAATTTTCTTTAAACGAACATTTCAAAGGCATAAAAAAATATTTGATATAATTATCGTTTGGCATAATGTTTAAAACTTCGAATTTACAATGGCATACTTTTAAGATGGCAGAATTTAGTATAATTACGATTGGCAGAGTTCAAATTTCGCATAATATCGTTTAGCATAATGTTCATTTAGAGCGATGATTATTTGGTATAATTTCACTTGGCATACTATGCAGACGGCACAAATGGCTAGGTTAGGTTACGTTAAAACTGTGACCTCCTACGGCCAGAAACGACTTGCGTTAATAAAAAAAAAGAGATTGATTTTAGTAGGTTATCCGGAACTGAACTATTTAGATTAGGATAATTACAACTAAATAATAACAAAAAAATGACATTATTTTAAAGAAATAAATAATTAAAATAAATGACAACAAATAATGACAAAGATGATTCTATCTACAAACTTTCTGCGATATGTTAATTCTGCCGCTTAATGATTATCGATATGAAATATATGCCAAGACGATTCTGACTGGAAACTTTCTGCGATATGATGTTTCTACTTTTTAAATATTATGGATATAAAATTTATTTCTAGAGATGATTCTGACTCACAAAATTATGAGTTTTAAATGTATTATAAATGAGTTTCTGCCAAACAATTTTCTGCGAAATGAAGTTTATGCTATCCGTTGTTATGCAAAATAAGATTATGACATAAAAAGGTCTGCTATAAAGGGTGGACCCAATTAAAGAACTGAGAAATCGATACTATAATAAAAGTAATGCTAATATCAATATGTTGATTATGTAAAAAGATGAAGTTATAAATTGGTCAAGGTAACTGACCAGTGTATGATGTTATGATGCTTAAAGACCCCAGTCAAGGTCATCGACTGGGGGAAGATAAAAGACTTTTCAACGTGAAGTCGTTGGTCAATGTCACTGACCATACGTAAGTCTAGCAAAAGTAGATACCAAATGTTGTTTATGTTAAAAGATGAAGTTATAAATTGGTCAAGGTAACTGACCAGTGTATGATGTTATGATGCTTAAAGACCCCAGTCAAGGTCATCGACTGGGGGAAGATAAAAGACTTCTCAACGTGAAGTCGTTGGTCAATGTCACTGACCATACGTAAGTCTAGTAAAAGTAGATACCAAATGTTGATTATGTTAAAAGATGAAGTTATAAATTGGTCAAGGTAACTGACCAGTGTATGATGTTATGATGCTTAAAGACCCCAGTCAAGGTCATCGACTGGGGGAAGATAAAAGACTTCTCAACGTGAAGTCGTTGGTCAATGTCACTGACCATACCTAAATCTAGTAAAAGTAGATACCAAATGGTGATTATGTTAAAAGATGAAGTTATAAATTGGTCAAGGTAACTGGCCAATGTATGATTCTTAAAGACCCCAGTCAAGGTCGTGGATTGGTGGTATCTAAAGACTCCAGTCAATGCGAAAGCATTACTTAATGTCATGAACTTTACGAGGCATCTAGTAGAAGTATGAATTAAGTAAAATTAGTTTAATCAATAATAATATAATAAATATCTTTATTGTATAATTTGAGACGATCACAGAGAGTAACTTAATTATCACGTACAAATCAACAGTTGACAGTTGTAAAATGTGAAATGGTTGATGTGACTGATAGATTTTTTGATAGTTTAATTGTCTTCGGACTGATTCGCCCTATCCCCTCGTACTAGTAAAAACTGTATCACGAGCGGATAGTCTTCCTCACCCTTAGATCAACAGATTCCCACAAGGTTCCTGTATCAAGTCACATAGTTAGGCACATACAGTATAACGGGTAACATAGTACAGTTATTGTTTTAATCAAGTTACATACATGATTGGTATTTTCTATGTAGTTTTGTGTTAGGGTATGTATATGTATATAGGTATGGGTATGGGGATATAAGTATAAGTAAATGTTTTACGAATGCTTTTGTATGTTTGTGTACAGTGATGCGCTTTCTGAGTTTATCTATGCTCCCCCACTATATCATTTTTTTAAGTAGATTTTCGGTGTTGTAATAGTCTAGTGTTTTCAAATATTTATCAATAGTATTTTTGCATGTTTGACTATCAAGATTTTTCAATTTTAGATCTTTACTTATTTTGTTGTACAGGCTAGGACCGAGATAGTTATAAAATTTGTGTGCAAAAAAATGTTCTACTTTTGGGTATGTTATAAACTATATCTAATCTTCGTCTTTTGCAAAGTGCGGTTTTACTTTATGTTGTGTCATAATAACCAATTTTATGAATAACTTTCTGACCGTAAGTACTCCCAGTTCTGAGTAAAGTTGTTGTGTCGGATAAGTGTACTTTTTGCGAGTTATAACTTTAAGTACCATACGTTGGGCTCTTTCGACAAACATCATGGTGGTTTTAGAAGTTCCCCCCCCCCCCATACATTTAAACCGTAGATAATATATGATCAAACGAACTTCTCAAGCGAAGTTCGATCATTATTATATGAGTCGCTTCATTCGAAGATATAGGTATACCAGGTAGTCCTTTTATTCTACAAGATAACATGCACACTTTAAGAGATTTATAAAAATCGATGTAAGAATCGACTTTTTACAATTTAGTCGATTCCATACTGACCATAACCACACTACTAGTCAAGCTGTCATTCTTTTAGAGATCCATATGTATATGACAAATGCAAAACTTTATTACCGGGATTGGGTTGGGAGGGAACCTATATCTTCGAATGAAGCGACTCATATAATAATGATCGAACTTCGCTTGAGAAGTTCGTTTGATCATATATTATATTTCTTCGCTTCATTCTTCAGATATAGGTATACCAGGTAGATGTTCAGAGAAAAGTTTTGTGTTTTATATAGTAAAACTTGATAGTTATGAATAAATATCAAACTAAATTGTATTAATTTCTAATACTTAATAATAATTTATAAGTATTTTAGTTAGTCGTTACCTTGGAAGATCGCTTTAGCAAAGATACCTTCGTCTATAATCGGGCGATGATAATATTGAGCAAAAACCTTAGACGCATCAGTCTATTCCGCGGCTTTGCTTATAGTGTCGACCGACAACCCGGCGACGCGCGACGGCGGCCGCGGACGTGGTGGCGCGGCGTGCCGCGTGCTGTGGGCGTTGAACGAAGCCACCTCCACGCCGCTCTCGCCCAATATCTGCTTTATAGACTGTGCTGTCGCACCCTTGTGCTTCACAGTAATTAAGAGATTAGATACATTAGCGGGTCGGTCTTTGTCTGTGATATGAAGATCTATCTAATAATCTTCAAGGGCAGTCGCGGGGCAGATGCGAAGGTTTTCTCTAAAATACGGTAGGACTAATGTCGGTTGATCACGACCTGCAGCGGATGTTTTTATAAAATCTTTGATGGCTACGTTAATACCGTTAGATCCTATTGATATATTTTCGAGCTATATTAGTGATAATGTTTGACCGCGTCGGGTACTTAAAACCAATGAAATTACTAACTTTTTGGTTAGTTTTTGACATAATAATTTAGAGCGATCTGAGGGTCCCATGTTTTGCAGTACTTGGGAAAACTAGGTTTTAATTTCATCGCTCCTTTGAGCAGCCGTTACGTTCGGTCATCAGAACCTATATTACTTCCTTATAAAAGGGATTACGTGGATCTGTGACTATTAAGACTTCCGTACGAGCTTCTTTTATCAATCTGTTCACTTAAAAAGCGTAATATTTTCGGGACAGAGCAATCAAAAACGTCATAACTCTTTTTTACGCAGTATTGCCACCACAATTTGAAGGACACGTTATATTGTTGCATCGTGTTCTTTGATAATGACGCCAGAAAGAAGAAGAAGTCCAGTGGCTGATTCAGGGTCGCTCCACGTTGAGCACGCCTGCCTGAGAATACTGCTGCACCCAGGAAAAGGGGTATCTATAACATGATACGATACGATGTTCGTGAGGGTGTAACCAAATTATTTCGGAAACTATTGTTTTCGTTACTTGTGGGTACCAAGCTTGAGATGCCCAAAGGGGGAAAGATTAGAATACCAGTGGCGTTTTCCTTTATGATTTTGTGAAGACACTTAAGAATAAGTGGAAAAGGGGGAAAAACATAAAAGAACTTACTGTTCCGGTTTATTGTAAAGGCATCTATGGATCTAGCATCTGGATCCTTCCTCCATAACATATAATCCGGATATTTGACATTGGCCCGAGTGGCAAATAGGTCGATTTCGGGTTTACCGAAACTTTTTGAAATACGTTTGAAGGCTAAATCGGATAGTTCGTATTCCGTGTCAGGATTTAGCCTACGAGATTCTTCGTCTGCTTCGCCTTAGTATTAATATATGAGGCAAATAACCAGATGTTTCTTTCTTCAGGCCACTTCTAGATTATTCTAGAAAAAAGAAATCAAATGGGGTACTTGTAACCCACCCATCCGATTCAAGTAGCTGATGGCTGATGTGTTGTCATCACGTAGTAAAACAGAACAATAAGGTTTTTTGCTTGCGAAACACTTTAATGCTGAGAAAACAGCTAATAACTCCGAGAAGTCGATGTGTTGTACGAGCTCATTACTTTTCCAAGCTCCATGAGCTCGTTCGTTGTTACAAACATCTCACCAACCGGTACGCGAGGCGTCTGCAGAACCTCTAATTCGAAGTTAGGTGTTTTCATAGTGCTTTTACATACCATGTAAACATATCCTTTGCCACCAAATTAAATCGTCCAGAATTACAAGGTGAGGATTGAACTGTCTATCAAAGCTGCGATATTTTTGCAGGGCTAGAAAGTTTTGTCTTTCCCAAATTTTTGTATATAGCCAAACATATTGGACCGCGGGACACGCGGCTGTCAAAACTCCTATTAACTGTACGAATTCTCTGACTGAGCACCGAGACAATTCTGAGAATTTGTCAACTAGGTTAATATATACCTAGGTATGAATATATATATATATATATATATATATTTTTTTTTTTTTTTTTTTCGTTAAGACATTGATTAATCACAGATCTGAATCAACCAAAGCCCAGAAATTTACAGGTTTGTCCAGAGAAGTCTTCGCTCAGTTCGAAGAAGCTTTTACATTTTTCAGACATTCTCGATAATCATCACCGATGTAAAGGATATGATCGGGAAAAACCACATTTTTGAAGCTTTGATAGCAAAAATGAGATACCACTTCCTTCATAATTTTAGTAAGGGTTCTCTGAGTTTCCAAAAGGCCATATGGCATATAATATATGTAATTAAACTCGTAGGTAATAATGTTTGAGTTCTCGTGTTCAAATTGGTATCTTAAATGTTTGCGATCGGATTTACGAATTGGTATAAGGAAATATGCTTCTTTTAAATCAATAGTGGCCATAAAGCCATTAATCGGTTTGCAAGGGCTTACCGCACCAAATTTTATCATATTTTGTATAGCTAAAGACATGTCGACTTTGTCAGCCGCGGTCATTGACACGTGACGTATATTCGTTTATGTCACGTTACAGTCAAACGGTATAGAAAACCATGACGTTACCATGCCATACCATTCAAAACTATGGAATTAGATGCTATGTCGAGCCATCAATCATAAAAGTGAGAAATACTATCAACGTGTTGTACCTGAGCTATTGGCGCGTTACAGGTAGGTACCTTCGCCTTATTCGAAGCGACCGAGCTCGACGACAGCTGAAGTGGAGGCCGACGGCTCATGGTGTTGTTCGCCCTGTCTGGACCTCTGCGCCCCCCCCCCCCCCTGTTCTGTAAGAATCGCGAGGGGCCTGACAAGTTTCCCCGGTACGCACCCGGTTGTCGATATTGATAGTGGGGGCGTGTTTCTTGATAATCTAGAATTCTAGATCACTCAGGGTACGACATCCGTCGCTTATAATCTTTATTGCTTCAATAATGTTGTCGCTAGAAAGCATTATTGTCAACGCTTTATTGATGGCTGAGACGCCAATATCTAATTGCTGCTGCTCAGGTCCTTCGGTAGGCATGGCAGCGTTATTAGGTGCATCTTTAAACGACATCAGTCTTTCTTCCACATTAGCCCACTGGTTTCATTTTTGTGGGTCACCGTATAGATTGTAATAAATCTGTAGGTATACATAATAATCCCATAGTACAGCCATCGTATTAACGCTCGGTTAACCGCCAGGCGGGACAATATCACATGTTTTAAAAATCAAATCCTTCGTGTTAACTCTCGGTTAACCACTAGAAAAATGGTTATAAAACCTTTGGTTTCATTCTTGTGAGTGACCATATATAGATTGTAATATGTAAATGTGTAGGTATACATAATAATCCCATAGTACAGCCGTCGTGTTAACGCTCGGTTAACCGCCCGGCGGGACAATATCACATATGTTTTAAAAATCAAATCCTTCGTGTTAACTCTCGGTTAACCGCTAGAAAAATGGTTATAAAACCTCTGGTTTCATTCTTGTGGGTCAGCATATAGATTGTAATAAATGTGTAGGTATACATAATAATCCCAAAGTGCAGCCGTCGTGTTAACACTCGGTTAACCGCCAGGCGGGACAATATCACATATGTTTTAAAAATCAAATCCTTCGTGTTAACTCTCGGTTAACCGCTAGAAAAATTGTTATAAAACCTCTGGTTTCATTGTTGTCGGTCACCATATAGATTGTAATAAATGTGTAGGTATACATAATAATCCCAAAGTACAGCCATCGTGTTAACGCACGGTTAACCACCAGGCGGGACAATATCACGTGTTTTAAAAATCAAAACCTTCGTGTGAACTCTCGGTTAGCGGTTAGACCTCTGGTGTCATTCTTGTGGGTCACCACATAGGTTGCAATTTGCAATAAATCTGTAGGTATACATAATAATCCCATAGTACAGCCGTCGTGTTAACGCTCGGTTAACCGCCAGGCGGGACAATATCACGTGTATTTTAAAAATCAAAACCTTCGCGTTAACTTACGGTTAACCGCCAGGTAAAACCGTGCTATATAAATAGCACTTAAGCACCGAAAACGATGCACATTTAATAGTCGTAAGATTAGATGGCAGATTAGATGGCACCATAAAATAATTTATAATTGAGGGTAGTTGTAAGTACGATACATACCGGAATCAGATGAAGATTCAATTATAATTCTACGACGTTTTCGTCTTCGTTCATCTTCCAGCTTCTTGGTTTTACGTTGATAGTCTTCAATTTCTTAAGAATATTCCCGTTTTGTTGGATTTTTTAATAACTAGTAGGCGCGCGTGTGCTTGCTATCGTGCACGAAAAAAGAATGACAGCTTGACTAGTAGTGTGGTTATGGTCAGTATGGAATCGACTAAATTGTAAAAAGTCGATTCTTACATCGATTTTTATAAATCTCTTAAAGTGTGCATGTTATCTTGTAGAATAAAAGGACTACCTGGTATACCTATATCTGAAGAATGAAGCGAAGAAATATAATTATAGACTGACATAACGCTAGATAGATTTTTATCCGTAGCTTCATGTCACATGCATTTCTAATAGTTTTAAAAATATAGATTAATTTTCTTGCGCGATTACTAACTTTCAAGACGTGTTCTTTCCAATTTAAGTTTTAGTCTACTATCACACCTAGATATCTTATGGAATTAGTTCTTGTGATTGAGTTACAATGACAGGTACTTGGTTTGTTGCAATTGTGAGTTTGTATGATTGAGTTTGGAGAAGGTTGTGTTCTGGTGTTAATTGTAAATGTCATAATAGTAGTTTTCTCAGTATTAAGTGTCAACAGATGGTTGTCCAGCCATGAAGTTACTAAAGCAAAACCTTCATTTGCTGCTTCGGTTACATCTTTCCAAGAATAATCAAGATAGTGTATGTGATCATTCATGAAAATATTTTATGATTGTTAATCGCGAGAAAGTTCTACGATTGTTACTTTAGCTGTTGAGATTATGATTGTTATTCTAATGAAAAAAAAAACTTAATTTAAGATTGTGAGTGTGTTATGATTGTAATCTTGTAGAATAAGAATGCTATTGGTAGTATTTACTAAATTAATAACACTCCACGAGGGACTCGTTGGAAGCCGGATGGCTGAGCTGTTACTAGGGAATGCAATCTCGAGGCGAGATCGCAAATTCGAGATCTCGCGAGATTAGAAATGTCAATCTCGCGAGATCTCGGGAATTTCGAGATCTCGGCTGAAATTTAAAAAAATATCGTTTTTCTTAAGTAAGTAAAACGCAAAGAAAACAGCTTAGTTTTCTTTTTTACGAGAGTAAGATACAGAATGAATTGGAAAATAAAACCCTCATTTATTTAGTAATCATTTACTATTAATAATAATTAAGCCATTAATGAACATACGAATCACAATTAAGTTTTTGAAATTAAAATTACCAGTCTTTGGTTTATAAAGATATAAAAATTAACAACATCTCTCACGGTAAAGAATTTTAACAAAAAATAGACTCTTTATTGCGCAGTAAACCGTTCTTATTTTTCATTTAAGAGCATGGATCATTAATGTAGTAAACGGTTACAGTAACTACTTATCAGTAGACTTAAGTTGAACCTATGTTAGAGTACAAAAATAATAAATATAAAAGAAACAAGTCTTATGAATGGTTTTGGAAATAACTCCTTATAAAACATCATCAGCGTAAATTGCGAGCGTAATGCGTCCCTGACTGCCGCCATTCAATCTCGTCAATCTCGGCCGAGATCTCGTCATTTTATGCTTCGAGATTAATCTCAAAAAATAAGGCGAGATCTCGCGAGATCTCGATCTCGCGAGATCGAGATTGCATTCCCTAGCTGTTACAAATATTTAAACTGTTTATAATTATGTATGTTTGTTGACTAATCGTTTATTATGAACTTTTATGATTAAGAGTATTTGTGCTGACTTCATGTGATTGGTCGAGACTTTGCCAGTTATCGACCAATCATAAGTTAGTAAGATGGCGGGAAGTCGGCAAGCACTTGAGTGGTAATAAACTCGATGCCCGGGGCATTCTTGGCCGGACATCGCTACTAGCCACTTGTGTTGTATTCATATACCAAGCTTTTAATATTGTACTACTATAACTATAGTTATAAAGTTGATCCTCAAAGTCATGACGAGTATTTTCTTGTAAAGTCCCTGTGTCTGGGTATTGAAGCAGTGTGTTTTACACAACCATTTGACTTACATCATTAGTGACGCCGGTCTCACGCACCGGGATTTTCAACTATTTTTTTTTCAATAATTAACTGTACTCGTGTGTTAAAAGTAGGTATACTTTTGACAATAAAACATAGGTATATCTTAAATCACAGCTCGTTTATTATAAATTATTCATTGGTACTTGGCACACTTAAAATTATCAAGTTTTAATTTCACTTTTTTTAAGTTTGGAAGGTAGAAGACATGACCAAATTTTCCAAATGCTCAGTTTAAAACTTTCTTTTATTCTGGCTGTGGTTGTATTCAAGGTAAACAGATCCGCAAACAAGTTCGAGATTCTTGTAAGCGCTGAGCAAGTTTTATTTAACGAGGTGTATGCACATGCATGCACGCCACTTCAAGTCTTCTTGTTGAGTCCCTAGCATACTTAAATCAGAGCCCAGTCATGACCACTGGTGATGCAACTTGCGACGCGACTTCCATCAAGAGCGCGTCACTTAAATCGCGTCACGGTGACTTATTTTATTCTCTAAAGCTGGCTATAGATGATACTTTATGCATAACATTTTTGAATGAGCAAGCCTGTTGTTGTGCTTATTTGCAAGTTATCATCACTGGCAACACTCGACAAAATGGTTGCTTATGTGGGGTTATTATTTGTTAAAAAAAGAGGAAAACTTTGATATGACCCACAAGCTGCGCGCGCAATCATACCATACAGGCATAACGAAACAGAAAAAAAAACTTTATTCTCAAGCAACCTAGCTTGATGCCATGATGACTGTATACTGCCACACACATTCATACAATTTGCACAAAGATATGCATACCCTATCGTCTATGGACTGATTTAGCAACTTCTTTCATTTGTTTTCTTCCGCAGTCCCCGTCGCAGGACCCAAGTTGCAAGAGCGTATAGTTAGTGGTCGAGAGGTTAAAAAGGTCTGGTAAAACAAGAAACTAATATCATAAAAAAGTCAGAACTATCCCAGCAAGTGAGAACAGTCCCCACAAAACGGGTTTTTGTTTAGAACAAACGCGTTCTGCCAAAAAATGCTCATATAACTCGTTCTAGTAAATCTGATTGTAGCTTGGCAGAATTTTTTGAAACGCTATTTTAACCGGGTATAATAAAATTTTAGACTGCAATTTGTTTAGTTGTTTTGAAGTTGTATTTCATAACTTTAAAATAAAATTATTGTCAGATAAAAATGAAAAACCTATTTTTTATAACTTTTGCAGCTTAAAAATGATAAAACAAGTATACTATGATCATGACCAATATTTTACGCCGTGTTGTATAAAACAAAAAATGTTTGCATAACTTTCTGTCTAAGGTGTTTCTCCCGCGACACTGCTTGTCCACCACTCGATTGCAGAGACTGACGTAAGACACGGACACGAACGGATATAAGACTAAAGTATATTTATTTCGCAAGGAAGTTGGTTTTTACAAACACTGTACCACGTCGTTTTTTTTTTAATTGAAGAGGCCGGTGTTTCTTTCCCGACTACTCTGAGAAGAAACAGCTGAACCAAACTCAGAGGTCATAGTCTCTCTTAAGGTTCAGATAAAAAACCTGGTTAACTTACATGAGGACTATGAAGATTAGTGCCTACTTCAAAAGAGCCCACATTACTTGTCAAGACAAAAAAAAGAAGAAATATTATTTAAATTGTAGTTCTCGAACATCTGTTCCATTAAAACAGAGATGACAATGAAACTACAGAACCCTCACGTTTCAAATAAATGGCTATAACATTTATTTAGGCTACAAGACGTAGTGGGCGTTTACCCACTTTTTCACTCAAGCCACTATAAACAAAAAGCTATTTAACTTGATCTCCTTACGAAACCTATAAACTGCATTCCTTTCAGAAGACTTTCCAAACTAGTGCGATAATTAACAGCATTCTTTTTTGTTTAACCTTTGTTAAAGAAATATGCTGAAACTTTATTCCTTTTCAACGCTTTTGTACGGGACCATTCTCATTGTATTACAATCCGGCAAATTGACTTTGTTTGCCAAAGTGATATGAAGTGGTGATTATGCTTTGTCATGCTGTGCTCTCTTAACACTAACAACGTAACCCCTATTATTTATTGTCTTTCTAGTAATTGCTTATATCATTGTTTTACACCAGTAGATCCAAAAGTGGTCCAGGTGGACCCCAGGGGTCCACGGGAGAAGTCTTTCATCTGTTATAATAGTTTAAAAAACTCAGCGTCTGTTACTTGTAAAAACTTGTTAATAACACCTACTCACAGCACAATCAATTTATCAATTAACTAATTGAGGGAACGGTTGCGCAGTGGTTGAGCGATCGACTGCTGCGCTGCGTGTCGCGGGTTCGATCCCCGCATGGAACAAATATTTGTATGACCTACAAGTAGTTGTTTTGGGTCTAGCTGTTTGTGTATGTGAGTTAAAATGTTTGTAAACGCACCCACGATACACGAGAAATTCATAGTGTGGGGCAAAGCTTTATAAAAAAAAAAACTTGCTTCTTTATCATTCAATCGTGGTTGGAGCTCAGCTGCAGTGAAAATTTTCATAGTTAGATCTAATCTTCATAGTTGGCAGCAGGGGTCTTCTGGAACCAGCTAAATTTTGAGGGTGTGTCTATAAGAAAAGAAGTGTGGGAACCTCAGTTTTACATTTTTTGCCTAACACGATGTTCGCGTATTTTTTTTGCGAAAGAAAAAACAGTTTTTCCACCTACATCTGTTTCTTATCTAGAATAAAAAAATAAATAACGTAACAATTAACAAAACTAATCTGTGTTCAGCGTAAAGATCCGAAACTAAGCCGACATACAATATAACAGAAGCCAATTAAAAAGTTGTGAGACTGTAACAAGAAATCCGAACAAAGTTACTGAAGTTTGTGTGTTGTCCCGACATATTTGTTGCGCGTGATGTCAACTTAGACGCTCTTGGACGATGCTGAGAAACTCCGGATATTGGCGCAAGTAATAAGCTTAAAACGAGTGTAAAAATACCCTTAACAAACCAAAGGGCATTACACACCGTCATTGCGATTTTATTTTTAATCATACCTCGGAACCTTCAACTCAAACTCAAAGTTAATTTATTTCAATTAGACCTTTACAGGCACTTTTGAATTTCAAGAAACAAAAAAATAAAGCCACAGTCCCAGACACAATGCAAAATGATTTGTGAAAGTACTGTAGTTGCCCATTCCAAAGTGTTGATCTCTAGACGAAAAATGGGCTAGAAACTCCATGGACACTCTTTTAAATCATAATAATTTTACAAGATCATGGTTACATCATTCATGTTAAAATTTTAAAAATATGTGAGAACGATGTAGTTAGACGTGCACATTAAGAGCGTCCAGAGTAAAAGTAAAAATGACAATAAATATATATTCATTCAAAATAAACCGTGGCAGCTAAGAGACGACCAGTCCCAACTGACAGCGCCCGTTCACGAACATGACGCATGTATCAGTTAGTTCCGGCAATACCGGCAGACAAAGTTTCAACTTTTTCACAAGTTTTATAAATAAACTAGCTTTTGCCCGCGGCTTCGCTCGCGTTAAATTCGGGGTAACACAGTTCCCCTTGCGCCTTATTGATTTGTAATAGCAACGCTAAGTTTTCCCTTTTCTTCCCTCTTTTTCCCTCACTTCCCACTTTTTAAAAAAAAAAAATTAGCCTATATCCGTCTCCTGGTTCCACACTATCTCTATACCAAAATTCATCAAAATCGGTGTAGCCATTAAAGCGTGAAGAGGTAACAAACAAACTCACTTTCGCTTTTATAATATTATTATAAAATTATAATTATATTATATATTATAAGTAAGGATGTTAAGACTTTACTTTAAATTCCCTTTAAAGTATTATTAGGTTTTTCATTAAGAATTTTTCAATAGTGGATTTGGGACCGGTTGATAGTAATAAGCTCGTCCCCTATTTCATGGGTATTGAACATAGCTGGAAAAAACGTAATTATGTGAACTAAGTTCACATACGTTTTGGTTATTTTGTCTTGTTCGGTACGTACACCTCTGCTTAAAACTTTGGGTATTACCAAGCGGGATTGTTATGGAATTAAAATAAATAGCTTTCCAAGTTTGTCCCCTTTTCTTTTTTTTTTCGGGTGGGAAATCATCAAATGACTTCCCCCGCTCCGGGCGGAGCGGGGGGGCATGTCAGGCTTGCACTGCCTAAAACCCACCCATGTTCCTTCTATTGCCCTTTACGTTCCGGAGCCGCGGTATCTCAGTTTGTCCCCTTTAATTAACAATTTAACTGACATTAAGGAGAATACTGCATTAGTACAAGAATATAGAAATAAATTGCATCCCCAAGGAATGCTTATGACTTGTGTCATGTTAAGAGTTTCTGCGTCTAGTGTCAGTAGCGATCAATATAGTTTCTACGACAGCTTTTATTTGTAGCCTGGCACAGATTTGGTGGATACCTTTCTGTTTTAGAAAAGAATTCTTTATTGTATCGTTTTGTTGGCCGTTTGTGTATGTGTCAAGTCCTTATATCTCGAAAACGCGTTGAGGTATTTAGCTGAAATTAAAACCTGATATTCACGTTTTTAGTATATTAGAGCTGTGAAACGATCAACCCTCTAAGTCGATGCAATTAAAAGATATGGCAGTTTATGTCGCAAGTTTGTATGGAACTCTCGGTGTACGAGTTAGACTCACAGAGACTGGGTCTATAAATAGTCTTTTTTTTTAAAACCCACACTAGGATTTTTTCCTGTATTGTGAGTGCGTGTACAAAGATTCAAACTAACATACACAAACAGCCAGATCCGAAACATCTACCTGTAGGCAACAAATATTTGTTCCGTGTGGGGATCGAACCCATGACACGCAGCGCAGCAGTCGATCGCTCAACTACTGCGCCAACCTTGACGTCGCCGGCTAGGGTGAAGCACGCTTTCCCAGAAAAAACCGATACACTCAATGTTTGAAGAGGTACAGATTGTATGTGTTTATGGAAAAATTGCATCATCATCATTATCTTCCACTGTCAGGTATAGGCCTTCCCATTCTTCTGCCACTTGTCTCTGTTCTGTGTGTCGCTTAGCCTTCTGTTTCCCGCAATTTTGTATTATCGTTAAACCAACGTACTTTTGGACTGCTCAAGCTTGACCTCCATTTTGAATTGCATAATGGGCTGAAAAACCACACCCAAATTGACTTGTTCAGCAAAATTTTAAAATAAAGCAATCATTTTCAGTGAGGCTAAAAGGAGACGTAGTTGCCAGTTGAAAATTATGATGTTCATGATGCGTTTGGAAGGCTTCCAAGGCATTGTTGCAATACCCTATGAGAGTAACGAGCTAAACATTGCGGGAAGCTATTATTTTTTGTTTTATTATTGGTAGAGACCGATTTTAGTGTAGTCGAAAAAAATCTTGACACTTAGAATTTTTTATTAGTTCGGCAGAAGATTTTCTACAGCCCCTAAATCAAACTAAGCTACTTCTTAAATCCCAAGATGGCGTTTATTGAACATACGCTACGTAACTTGACAATTATATCCATAATTTTATTATTCTACATATAAAATACTAGCTTTCGCCCGCGACTTCGTCCGCGTGGCATAGTTACTTTGAGCTAACGCTAACTTTAACCCGCGCAACGATCGAAAAAAAAAATTCTCACTTTTTTATTAAATTAGCCTATGTCCGTCTCCAAGGTCCCAACTATCTCTGTACCAAAATTCATCAAAATCGGTTTGACCATTTGGGCGTGAAGAAACAAACAAACTCACTTTCGGTTTTATAATTTTAGTACGAAAGTAAGGATTAGTATTCAGCTGTATCTGGTTGGACTGAAAGCTGACCTCAACATGGTTAGGAAAAGCCAAGGCAGATGTATTTTTTTTTTCAAATTAAGCTTGTGTTAGCCTCAATTCACCAAACGTGAAGCGACCATGCGCCTTAGGGTAGAGCACGCTTGCAGAAACCGATTCGCTGACTGGAACCATTGCAAGTAATAAGTTTAGTACGCAAATTCTTTTTCAGATACCAGAAGAACACCCACTTAAAAACTGAAATATAACGATTTAAAATTAGAAATCTCGGGAGAATCTGATCACAAAAAAATATAACGTCAAAAAGCTTTTTCTCTTGAAGGCAAAAAGAAACGAACCAGTAACTTTCATTTACCTGTTGTATATTTAAAAATTTCTAAGAATTTGAATGGCGGAAGAATGGATTTTTCTCGCCTCATAAAACTTTGAATCCTTACTAATATTATAAAAGCGAAAGTGAGTTTGTTTGTTACGTCTTCACGCCTAAATGGATTAACCGATTTTGATGAATCTTGGTACAGAGATAGTTAGGACCCTTTTTTTTTGGGGTGGGATATCATCAAATAACTTCCCCCGCCCTGGGCGGAGCGGGAGGGAGTGTCAGATTTTTACTGACTAAAACCTACCCATGTTCTTTTTATTGCCCTTTACGTTCCGGGGCCGCGGTATCACTTTCGAACACCCCGCAACCCCGGCAGGACCCGCAACCCCGGCAGGTAGTTGGGACCCTGGAGACAGACATAGGCTATTTAAAAAAAAACATTGAGATATGAGGGAGAAAGAGGGAAGACCTAGCTGCTTTGCTATTGCAATAAATAAGGCGCAAGGGCAAAAACTACAGGTAGCAGGTACTTGTAAATCAGGAAAGGGGAACTGTGTTACCCCAAATTTAACGCGAGTGAAGCCGCGGGCAAAAGTTAGTCATTTATAAAAATAACTAGCTTTTGCCCGCGGCTTCGCTCACGGTTAATTCGGTATAACACAGTACCTGCTACCTGCAGTTTTTGCCCTTGCGCCTTATTGATTTCTAATAGCAACGCTAAGTTTTACATTTTCTTCCCTCATTCTTCCTCATATCCCACTTTAAAAAAAATAGTCTCTACCAAAATTCATTAAAATCGGTGTAGCCATTAAAGCGTGAAGAGGTAACAAACAAACAAACTCACCTTCGCTTCTATAATATTAGTAAGGATGTTATACTTTATGTGGTCCTTATATACTAAACAACATCCATACAGTGTAGGTGCAGAGGTACGAGGTACAGCAGTACCTACACTACATTTCGCCTATAATGTTTTATTAACGATGCTCATAGTACTAATTACTCTGTAGATAAAGGCGTAAATATCAGGAACTATCTGCGTCCCGCGTTTTCACTCGCGTGTTGATAGAATATACAATAAATCTTTGTGTTGTTCTGATGTGTAAGCTATAATATTGTTAAGTTTCATTAATAAAAATAAAATAAAATAAATCTTTATTGTATAAAATGAGACAATCATAGAGAGTAACTAAATAATAACCTACAAGACAACAGTAAAGTTGTAAAATGGTAGATGTGACTGTAAGATTTTTTTTTCATTGAAATCGATTCAGTAGTTTTTGCGTGTAAAATAACTTTTTTTGCTGACCTTTCAAAATCAAAAGTCATTTATTCTAATTAGGCTGATAATCGACACTTTTTGAACGTCACATTACACGAGACAATCCCACAAAACGCCCTACCCTTCGCCACTTCCTAGTGTTTTAGCTGGGGAGAAGAAGTGGCGGAACAAACTCCCCAGCAAGTCTTTGGCGGAGCTCATGCATTTCATGGCCTCAGAAAGGTTGATCGCAAGACCGGGCGTCCTTCAGGGAGCCTAAAATTTCCGCTAATGCAGAATCATAATCCTTACCTAATATTATAAAAGCGAATGTGAGTTTGTTTGTTAAGTCTTCATGCCTAAATAGCCAATCCGATTTTGATGAATTTTGGTACAGAGATAGTTGGGACCCTGGAGACGGACATAGGCTATTTTTTTTTTAAGTGAGGAATGAGGCAGAAAAGGGAAAACCTAGCTTTGCTATTACAATAAATAAGGCGCAAGGGCAAAAACTACAGGTAGCAGTTACCTGCAAATCTGGAAAGGGAAACTGTGTTACCCCGAATTTGAGCGAAGCTGCGGGCAAAAGCTTGTAAGTTAATAATACGAGTTACGTTACCATTCGTAAAATGATCACAAAGAGACAATTCACAATATTATCTGCATCTGTGACCATTTAAAGAGTTTTAACGTAACTAATATTATTCTCCTGTTATGGTTCTGCTTTGTTTAGACAGCTGCCGATCTGGCCAAAAGTCGTGGTTGTCGCCATGTCGCTTGTTAATCAGTGGAATTACTATAATACCTACTTGGAAATTTCTAAATGACATCCTCACAAACATTCGCATTTATAATATTAGTAGGATTTCTTACTAACTTCTAAAATTTTCGTTCAGAAAACACCTTGCCCAGAACAGCTCAATCCAAAGAAAAGAAAAAAACAAAAGCGTTATTGAAACTCCTGGGCTCCTTCATTGAGACAGAAAATGCCGTGATCCGAGTATCAACTCCCTAAAACATACATGATTCCCTGTTCGCGCTGAAAAGATAAAATATTCTATGAATAATTCACACGTCATACATTCGACAGGGCTGAATAAGATCGTCTATTCGTCTCGTCAACACAACGAAGAAAAACCTTGAGCGAATACTTTTTCAGGCTCTCAAATGCGTTTCTGTGATGTTTGCTTAGATATAGCGCGGAAGCATACATGTATGTTAAATAATAAGTGATTTATACTACGTCCTGTTATATTTTCTTGAATATACATGTAGTTTTGAGAAAAGGGCATAGACCGATACCTGAGCGTATTTTAGTAGTCTGTAAGTTAGGATGCAGAACTTGACGTATTTAAGTATGGTTTACGAAAGACAGAGAGCAAGAGAGAGAGAGAGAGTGAGTGAGAGAGAGTGCGGGAAAAGGTTGCGAGGGCTGAGGGTCACTTTTCTGACCTAAGTGCAACAGTATAATTTTGGCGTATGACTAGATAAGACGTGCTTTGTATTTGTGTCATCCTTACTAATATTATAAGCACGGAACAGAATTTCTGTTCCGTGATTATAAGAGCGAAGTGAGTTTGTTTGTTATGTTTTCACGCCTAAATGGCCAAACCGATTTTGATGAATTTTAGTACAAAGTTAGTTGGGACCCAGGAGACGGACATTGGCTATTTTTTTTGAATATTGAGATTTGAGGGATAAAGAGGGAAGAAAAGGAAAACTTAGCTTTACTTACAATAAATAAGGCGCAAGGGCAAAAACTACAGGTATCTGTAAATCAGGAAAGGGGAACTGTGTTACCCCGAATTTAACACGAGCGGGGCCGCGGGCAAAAGCTAGTAATCTAACCTAAATAATCTTTTCCTCTGATTTTTATACGAGAATATAATCAGACAATTTAACATATTACATACATTTCTTCTTAAATATATCTATTCATAAGGCTGCTAATTGGCTCGCATAGCGACTAGGGGCTAGTTGCTTTGCTAGCAGTAAAACCAGCGAAACGTGCAGTCTGCCGCTGGTTTCGAAAATCAGAATCTAACTTTCTTTTCACTTCTCTACTCTCCAAGTGACTCCAAGTGAGCGGGTGGGGCATGTCAGACTTGTACTGACTAAAACCCACCCATGTTCCTTCTATTGCCCTTTACGTTCCGGAGCCGCGGTATCTCTTTCGAACAACCCGCAACCCACAGTATACAGTACAGACTGACAGGCTTGGTTAGTTTTTACTTGCTAGCCTTTACGAACTAAACAAGCCTTTCAGTCTGTACTTAACATAAACCTTTTTTGTTGGAGTTTATAAAAGTTCATTACTCACAATATTATTCACCAGCTTCCGCCCGCGACTTTGTCCGCGTGGCATAGTTACATTGGGCTATTGTATTGTATTGTATAACGGGCTGGTGTCCGCAACTCCACGTCTGAGGCGCACATTGGGCTAACGCTAACTTTAACCTGCGTGATGATCGAAAAAAAATATCCTTCTCTCCCCTTTTCTTCCATCTTTTTCCCCCTTTCCTCACTTTTTTTAGCCGATGTCCGTCTCCAGGGTCCCAACTATCAATGTACCAAAATTTATCAAAATCGGTTTGGCAAACAAACAAACTTACTTTCGCTTTTATAATATTAGTTAGGATTTATGATTTAACCTCGGTGTAACCGACCAAAGAACTTAAATCGAGTAAAAATACTAACATCTTTGAGTCCCTATCTCAATCTAAATGAGTCAAATTAAGCTTAAGCGACATAAAACCTCGAAATCCACCATTAACTCATGCACGTTTTAAAAATGACTTCAAATTTTATTTGATGAAGATTACAATAAAAAAGCTGTAACGCTCCCCGATGCCAGGGCGAGCGTTTGATGAAAATACAGTATTCGACATTCGAGTCACGATTCTGTTAAATTTCCCTAAAGATAATAAACATTTCCGAGGTAAATTAAACAGTTGTTTCGTTCCGTACACTGTATTTTTTCATCGGCCTCCCGCAAAAGTTAACGTGTTATTTTAAAAACACCCTTCGTTACTCCATAGACCTTAATAAGGTATGGAAATTAACTTAATTATACTGTAGAAACGTTAATTACGACGATAATTAAGTCTTTGGGTCAAAGGTTGATTTGAGTGATACGTAGGTTTAGATAATAATTGGGAGGAAAGTACGGGAAAAGTATAATGGGACGTATACGTTACGTATATATGTTTAAGGGACCAGTATTGGTCTTTGAAGTCGAGATGTGATAATAAAAGGAATAATTTTACAAGGAAAGTTTTTGTCTGTTGTTTCAGGAAGGCTTTAACGTCAAGGATGGAGGTTCCTCGTTTGATGAAAAACAGCTAGTCATTAACAACATTACTCGATGAAAAAAAAATATGGATGGAGAGGGAGAGGAAGGCCGAAGTAAAATGGATGGATTGTATAAGAAATGATATGAAGGTGAAAGGAGTAAATGATGTCGTGACGTCTGACAGGGGAGAATGGAAGAAATAATAAGGGCAGGAAAATGATGATGAATTCATGAAAGAAATTGATACGTTAACTTATAGTCAACTAGCTTCCGCCCGCGACTTCGTCCGCATGGCATGGTTACTTTGGGCTAACGCTAACTTTAACCCGCGTGATGATTGAAAAAAAATATATCTTTATCTCCCCTTTTCTTCCCTCTTTCTCTCTTTTTTTAGCCTTGGTCCGTCTCCAGGGTCCCAACTATCTTTGTACCAAAGTTCATCTAAATCGTTTTGGCCATTTAGGCGTGAAGATGTAACAAACAAACAAACTCACTTTGCTTTTATAATATTAGTAAGGATTACATAGAGTGTTCTAACTCATTACTTCAAGGAAACTATTCGCCTTGTAAATTGGCTTTTGATTGGGTTTAATTATTATGATAACCTATCTAATACAGCTTGATATCTGCACGATAATTAACTACTTCTTAATTACTTAGAGGCATTAGAGGTGTCTGTTTGAAGCCCTATGAAGTGGTAATTAAAAATTTGAGATTTAGGTGTTTCTGTAAACTGTGGTAGTTGATTAGTAAGTTCTGGAAATATCTCAGCGATATAATATTTCTCCGAGTTATTATTGTAGTCTTAATATTTTGTATATATCTATAAAAGAGGAAATTACTCATTCACTCATCACGAAATTTAAGAAACTACAAGAGTTAGGCGTAAAAATTTTGATCTTCATAGAGATCTACGCTTTCAAATAGGCAACTACAGTACTTTCACAAGTTATTTTGCCTTGTGACTAAGACTGTAGCTTCATCATTTTGTTTTTGACATTTAGAAGTGACTTTTCTTTTATAATAAATAAGAATTCCAACAAAATGACTACCCGAACTACTACAAAATTATATTATTCAGCTTTGATATTAAGGTCCAAAATAAATGTTCTTGTCTTCAACAAAACTGTTCACTTAAAACTAAACGATCAGTAGATAAAACTCGAATGTATTGTGACTTTATTTATCACTCGATACTTGAGTTGCAACGCCATAACTGAACTGACTAAAATACGGCCTCCCGCTACAAGTCTGTTGACAAAGATGTAGAAATACTAGATAAACATTGAGTGCAGAGATAACAGATTGATGTGCTGTTCATAACAACTACACAGTAAACGGGTGAATGTTAGTACCAAGATTATTTAAATGGTAATATGTACCAGTAATATGTAGTAGCCAGATGTTTGACGACACGGTTGGTGCTGTGGCTAAGCGTTTAATTGCTGCGCAACGGACGGAGGCTCGATCCCCGCACGGAACAAATATTTGTATGACCTACAAATAGTTGTTCTTGTTTGTTGTAGAGTCTGGCTGTTTATTTATGTGAGTTTAAATGTTTTTAAACGCGCCTAAGGTACAGAAAACTCGACAAACTTGACACAAATTGTGAATATTCCACAAATTTTGTCGAGTTTTGGGAATATGGTGAGATCTATGGAAATTTTCGTTTTATCCAACGTCGAGTCTCCCATAGACCTTTGGGGGTTCACCTGGACTAGTTTGGAAACAACAGATTTTGGTAAAGGCTACCAAATGTATTAGCATTCTAAAGACTCGTTAAGTAGAAGACTTAATGAGACATTTAAAATAGATAAGTTTGGATGAAGTGAATGACAGAGTTCGACAAAATTTGGGTATGAGTTCAATTGAGGACCAGAAAAGAAAAAGGAGAAGAGGGAAAAGGAGTGGTTCTTTGCTTTATCCAGTAGCCCTATCTCCTTGCACCAATGCATTTTGTATACTACCCACGTAGATGCACTAGCAACGGTTGAAGGCAAATAAATTCCGCGATTTGTGGTTGGAAAGCTTCCAGGGCGCTGTTGTTGGTCGACTTGGGGATGTTAGGTGCCCAAACACGGCTGGTAAGCTTTCGTAGAGATAGTCTGTGATATACATTTTGTTGCTAATTTATTTTGGCAATGTTGCTGGTCGTCGAAGATGATTGAGAGACTTATTTTTTTGGTATTGTTGAACGTTTAATTGCTTTTAGATGCACTGGTGTGTGTTGTTAGGAACTGTTTTATTGAGCATAGAGACATTTTTTTAAATGTAGTTACTCATCTGCCTAGCCTTTTCCCAACTATGTTGAGGTCGGCTTCCAGTCTAAACGGATGCAGCTGACTATCAGTATTTTACATGGAGCGACTGCCTGTCTGACCTCCACAACCCAGTTAGTACTGGGTAATGCGATACCCCTTGGTAAGACTGGTTGTCAGATGTTCGGAACACTGACTACCTGTAACGACTGTCAAAGATCTACAAATGCTACAAATACAACAGCCGGGACCAACGGCTTAACGTGCTTTCCGAGGCACGGAGGAAACTCGGTATGTAACGGGTGGTCACCCATCCACAGACCAACCTAGGCAAGCGTGGCTTAACCTAAAGATCGACCTGAGCGGCTGCTATTATTTAGCCACGAATATAGTTGCTGAAAAAAAAATGTAATCTTTGGATATTGTGGTGAGAAAATAAATGAATTTTACATTAATTTTAGCTAGAGTATGTTTACCATAAGCAGCTAGTCTAGTGTTAGGAAAATATGCCTACAAATCTATACTTATATTAAATACCAATTATTACGTAGTTTTTGACTCATTTATACAAAAACTTTTCCAGGGTTATTGATTGTTTATAATGTAATAAATAACAAAATCTTGCCGATCACTCATATTAACTGATAATTCATAAAAGTAGCTGATAATTAAAGGAGAAGAAAAAAAAGATGCTGATTTCTTTATCGAGTTTTAAAAACAGAAATTAAATTAAATATAAAAATATATTTTATTATTTAACAAGATCTTTACAAGGTTAAATAGTATCTTCTCATTTCATTCGTTATAATGAATAAGAGGGCAGAGAGAAGCTTAAAGTCTAATTCAATTTTCAAACACAATTTAGTAATTAGTTTCCTCGCTCTAGATACAAAAGTTCAAATTCTATACATTTTGTTATTTTGTTCGTACAATTTATAGGTACTGTCTGTAGTCTTACTTAAAATAATGAAATTAGAAAGTAAGACCGGCCAAGTGCGGGTCTGACTAGCGTACGAAGAGTTTCGTACCATTTATTTTGACGATAAGGTTGACGCAGTGGTAGAGCGATCGACTGCTGCGCTGCGTGTCGCGGGTTCGATCCGGCACGAAACAAATATTTGCATGACCTACAGGTAGTTGTTCGGGGTCTGGGTGTTTGTGTATGTGAGTTTATATGTTTGTTAACGCACCCACGATACAGGAGAAATTCATAGTATGGGGCAAAGTATTCTTGAAAAAAAAAAATGGGTGAATCGGTTTCTTCCAAGCTTTCGCTTTACATCAAGCGATTTGTGGCCAAATTCAAGCCTATTTAGCATCCAGCCAAGTGCGAGTCAATCTCACTTACGAAGGGTTTCATACCATCCTTACTTCCTTACTAATATTAAAAAAGCGAAAGTGAGTTTGTTACGTCTTCACGCCTAAATGGTCAAACCGATTTTGATGAATTTTGTTACAGACATAGTTGGGTCTAGAGACGGACATATGCAATTTTTTTTTAAGCTATTGCATAGCTTCTATCGCGGGCCTTGAGCGCGGGGACCGAATCCAGAAATTCCGTAACGAAAAAAAAACCTGACGCTCCACACTCCGACGGGCACGGAGGTGTGGCTTGTCTAACGTCGTTTACACAATACGGTCAGTTATTTCAATCCCGATTCTAATGTTCTAATAGAGTGTTTGGTAGAGAATCGGATAGTCAATCGACGTTACGCTGGATCAAACCCAAGGTCTTGTTTTTCTTTTTGCGACTTCTTTTCATTGGAAGTACTTTTTAAATATTTTATTTATATTGTTTTTATTTATTGCATAAGTTGATAAAAAATGCTATGCAATAGCTTTACCGCGGCAGTCCCCGAGTGCCACAATTTTTTTTATGTGAGAAATGAGAGAGAAAGAGGGAAGAAAAGGAAAAACTTAGCTTTGCTATTGCAATAAATAAGGCACAAGGGCAAAGATTACAGGAAGGAGGTACCTGCAAATCAGGAAAGGGGAACTGTGTTATCCCGAATTTAATGCGAGCGAAGCCCCGGGCAGCTAGTAATCTATAAAAACGGCAAAAAACATTTTTGTTGTATGGGAGCAGAGATAGATAGATAGATAATTGATAGAATATTCTTTATTATGTACACCATACAAATAACAAGAATAACATTAAACAACTTATAAATAGGGTGACACAATGGGCGGTCTTATCACTAAAAGCGATCTTTTCATGACAACCTTTGGATGGATTTAAAGGAGGAGATACAGTACTGTAGGTAGTCTGTGGTGTCCACGGAGTCCACTTAAATATTTATTTTATTCTGGTATTAGTATTTTTTGTTTTAGCGGCAATAGAAATCTGTGAAAACTTCAACTATCTAACCATTACAGTTCATGAGATACAGTCTGATGACAGACGGAGAGACGGACGAAGAGCGGAGTCCTTAGTATTGGGTCCCGTTTTAATCTTTGGATACGAAACCCTAAAATAACGAATCCTAGATTAAGGTTGAAATAATGTAAGGGTGGCGAATTAGGGGCGTTTGAACGTAAATCTTAGTAATCTTAACGTGAAAGTTGGATTTAATTATAATTAGATACAAGAATTGGATTCTACTGTTAAAGTCGAGTTTTTGTATTTAAATAAAGGTAACTGTGTGTGTGTGTACTGCAATGGTTTAAGTAATTGGGAGCGTTTATTTGTAGTAAAAGAAGTATAGAACTCGTTTGACTTTATTTTACAAATACATGAAATCTATTCTCTTCTCTATTCTTAGAGTTTCGTACCTACCTCAAAAGGAGAAAACGGTACTCTTTTTTTTTTTTTTTTTCGTGTGCTAAATCATCAAATGACTTCCCCGCTCTGGGCGGAGCGGGGGGGCATGTCAGACTTGTACTGACTAAAACTGGGTGGGTGTTCCTTCTATTGCCCTTTACGTTCCGGAGCCGCGGTATCTCTTTCGAACAACCCGCAACCCTGGCAGGCGGAGGCTCTCGCAAGCCCCTCTGCTTTGCTGACATCTCTTTGAGGCGCGCGTGAAACACGAACGCGCCGTCGAAACGGCCTGTCGTCAATCGACGGACGGACGGTGAGCTACCCATTGCTCACCGTCCACAGGCCCGTATCTACGGTGGCCGGGAGTCGTCTCGCGGCGCCCGGAGCCCGGGAAAAAAAAAACGGTACCCTTGTTGGATCTCTTAGTTGTCCGTCTGTTTGTCTGTCAAGACCCTTTATCTCAGGAACGCGTGGAGGAATTGAAATTAAAACCATATATATATCTACTCAAGTCTGTGGTCCCTTTGTGCTGCAAAAAAATCTGTTCTCTTGGCTTGGCAGGTTTTTTCATTATCTATTTAAACAATTTGAGTACTCAATCGTCTTTCCAAACCAGACTGCGCTCTTTAAAGTTTGGTTAATGCTACTTAACCTATAGTACCGTGGGTTGGTCTTGTAATCTGACCACCCGCTCCGCCCAGAGCGCGGGAATTTCTTTGACGGTTTCCCATCCGCAAAAAAATGCCTCGGCTGTCATTTGCAGATCTTTGACACTCGTATTAAGCAGTCAATGACTTGAAAGTCTGACAAGTTGTCTTACCAAATGGTATCGTATTACTCATTACATATTACTCATTATCATCCTAACTGGGTTGTAGAAGTCAAATAGGCAGCCAGTCCATGTGAAATTTTGATTTTCAGCTGCATCCGGTTTGACTGGCAGCCGACTTAAACAAAGTTGGGAAAAGGTTAGGCAGATGGTGGCTGTGATTGCCAGATGAGGCCAGATAAGTCTCACTTGGAAACACCGAGGAGTTTAAAAAAAAAATGTTGCCCCATACTATGAATTTCTCCTGTGTTGCGGATGTTTTTACAGACATTTAAACTCATATACAAAAACAGCCAAACCCGAAACAACTATCTGCAGGTCATAGAAATATTTGTTCCATGCAGGAATCGAACCCACGACACGCAGCACAGCAATCAATCGCTCAGCCACTGCGCCAACCGTAAAACAAGTGAATTTTGACAACTGCTAGCCTGCTAACTAGTCCAATGATGCTTTCCCATCCATTATGTGAACCTGCAAAATATGCTTGCTTGATACGAGAACTAATGAACGCTATTGAAGACGCCAAACTTATTGTCAAATTCTGGACCGACTTTATGTAGAGAACTATTAACTCGCTAAGAACAGTTTTCTGAATAGTTACAGTACTGATAGCAACATCTGTGTGACTCGTCTTTTAGTTATTATTTTGTTTTTGCAATATTGTTTTATTTATTTTTTTTACTCTTGTATAGATTCTTTTCTACCTATTCGTTGTGAATGAGTGGACATGGTTGGCCTTGTAGATTCTTAGACGCTTGTTAACTTTTGTTAACGTATTATTTTATTTTACTTTTTGTAAAGTAAGCAATGACTTATTGTCGGGCCTACGCTGTCCTCTCATACTTAAGTGCTAACGCTGTAACAACAACAACATTGTAAAACTAAATGATTTTAAAAGAGTAACCATGGAGTTTCTTGCCGGTTCTTCTCCATAGGAAACGACCAACCCGAACCGTGCATCTTTTCTTGACGTTTTATAAGTGCCCATGTAGGCCTATGTAAAATAAAAATATTTTGATTTTGAACAGTTATAAGTATTTATAACATAACGTTTTAACGACCACTAAGTACAATATTACAATCATATCTCTGACCAAATGATCACTTACGTCGCTTTAATCCAGCCGCTACCAGAATTCTTTCAGTCCAGTCAAGGACCTCTAGGAGGTGTTCAATCTCACTTGATTGAAAGTACGTGTCTCGCTTTCAGCGTATGTGACTAACATTTATACTTAATAGCTGTATTATTGCTACGTTCACTTGTGTTATAACAATAAGGATTGATCACGCTTGCTCAAGATGGGCCTGGTAATTTCAGTCTTAAATTAATCTGCACTGTGCAATGTCTCCGAATTCTCTGCCCGTAATCTGGTAATCATTGAAATAAACTACCCTGATTGTTCAAGTAAATGCATTTAATAAAAAAAAAAATCTCAGAAGGACCAAATAAAATAGAGGAAATGCGTACAAACAGTTTTATTGAATTTTTTTACAACGAAACACTATCACAATTTTTATTCTGTGTGGGCACTGGGACACATAAAATTATGACTTCCTATACAAATATGGAACTTCCGCGCAGTTAGCTTGCCAGCATATATCATGCGTTGAATGCCATGTCGGGTGGTCGGCGACCGAATGCTCTGTCCTATAAACTAGCAGGTTTCTTAAAAATATGGCTGATTTTATTTATTTGTTTTTTTTTGGAACATTTTGTGGGACTGTGAGCTGGAAACAAATGAATGAGTCAAACTCAAATTCACAGCATTTATTTCAATTAGACCATAACAGTCACTTTTGAATAAGAAACAAAAAGATGAAGCTACAGTTCCAGACTAGCTTCCGCCCGCGACTTCGTCCACGTGGCATAGTTACTTTGGGCTAAAGAAAAATATCTTCTTCTCCCCTTTTCTCCCCCTTTTCTCACTTTTTTTTAGCCATGTCCGTCTCCAGGGTCCCAACATCTTCACGCCTACATGACTAAACCGATTTTGATGAATTTTGGTACAGAGATAGTTGGGACCCTGGAGACGAACATAGGCTTAGTTTTAAAAAAAAAAGTGAGAGAGAGGGAAGAAAAGGGAAAACTTAACATTGCTATTACAATAAATAAGGCGCAAGGGCAAAAACTACAGGTAGCAGGTACTTGCAAATCAGGAAAGGGGAACTGTGTTACCCCGAATTTAACGCGAGTGAAGCCGCGGGCAAAAGCTGGTATAATTTAAATGAATGAAATATATGAAACCTTGAACTTTTCTCATTACACATTGACCTGCTTTCACACGTGTCTTTTTTCAACACAAAACCACACACAACATTTAATTGTGTAATAAAAAGTTGTTAAATTTCTGTAGCATTGAAATAAAAGCGCTTTAATTTTATTAAGCGTTAAAACTGACGATGTTACAGACAAGTTAAGCGCGCTTTATTACAGGTGAATACGTTTTCAACAATTGATTCCATTGTACAAAATGAAATAGGTACTATTTTAAAATAGCGTTATAAATTTCCGAGTTTTCTTTACTTTTGCTACTCGATGTTGGTTTGAAAATGGTTTTGAAAACGTTTGTGCTACAATTGTATTATTTTACAAACAACTGTAGAAAGAGAGTGGAGCTTATTCCAAGTTTTATAGCGATCGGTCGCTCAAGTACGCGACCGTCATGTTTTATTGCGTTTAGCCAGCTTAGGATGCATTCGCACTCGGAATGAGCTAGGATGCGTAGCGAGAGGTGTGTGAAACTATACTAATTACTATAGCTAATTATTAAGCTCAAGCTGTTTGTGTGTCTAAGAAAGACTGCAGGCAGATGCTGGATGCGGCAAGCTGAAGACAGGGCGCTATGGCGCTCATTAGGGGAGGGCTATGTCCAGCAGTGGACTAATATAGCCTGATGATGATGATGATGATGATGTGAAGCTTTTTTCAAACATATCCCTTACTACGTATTCTTGCTCATCGGGAAGAAACGCAGCCTATTGATGCCTTATTTACGTAGGTACTTAAGACTTTCCTGGGTTTTGGGACTCAAAAGGAAAAAACGAAACCCTTTTAGTATCGCTTAATTGTCTGACTGTCTGTTTTACTTAGGAACGCGTATACGAATACTTTTAGTATGGAGTTGAAATTAAAATCAAAGGTTATGTAAAAAAGAATCATTTATATACGTTAATAAATATAATTTTCAATTTCCAACCTCCAGTCCGCAAATATCCTTAGACATTGATACATTTACGACGTTTTTTCCTACAAAAATCTCTTTCCAATAATTTTTTTGTAACGTTGCCCCAACACTAGGAATTTCTTCTGTATCGTGGGTGCGTTTACAAACATTTATACTGCTTTTACAATAAATAAGGCACAAGGGCAAAAACTACAGGTAGCAGGTACCTGCAAATTAGAAGAGAGTCCCCCTTTCCTGAATTGATTTCCTGATTTGTGTTACCCCGAATTTAACGCAAGCGAAGCCGCGGGCAAAAGCTAGTTTTAAATAACCCTCCAGTTGAAATTATTCAACAAATGTAATCCAAGAGCGCACTCTTAGTCTATGTAGCGCTCTAGGCAATAAATTTACACCAACGCCGTGTGAAGTGGTGACCTACCACTTGAGTCCGTTAGGTGCCGCAGTATATTTACACCTCGCTTTTAGCGTCCAGAATGTAAACTTACATTAGAAAAGAAACATTTCGTAGGTGTAGGTATATTTATGAGCAGTAGTTTAAAAGCTAAGTGCATGTCGTGTCTGCGAAATTAGTTGTGTACGTTGTCTGGCAGTAAGTCTGTGTAGTGCTTTTTTAAAAAGACTATTTCAGACACTAATCTGCACAGTCCTTATGTATGTTGACCAAGATTTTTGTCTGGACCTTAAAAGAGATTATGACCTCCGAGATTTTTTAAACTTTACCTCATACTAGGAATTTCTCCTGTATCGTGGGTACCTTTACAAACATTTAACCTCACATACAAATTAAAACATTACGTTTTAATAAAAAATTACGTCTAATTAAAACATTACGTTTTAATAAAAAAAAAACTTCTTTGCCACCAACTTCCGGAGGTAAAGTTTTCCACTGTTTAGTTTCTATTTTGGAAGTAGGTACATATTTTTCAGTTTTTTAATTCAGCATTTTTAGTTATGGATGGTATGATGATAATTATGTCACACATTTTTTTTCGAGTATTAATTCTCCATTGTTTCTAAAAGTATAAGAAGATCATCCATATAGACATAGAAGAAAAAATATGTATTATAGACGATAACTCATAAACTGCTCAAGCAATATAAGTAAAATTAATTATGAAACTACCTCGAAAGTACCTTTCGAACAATAATAATGAAAATCGGTCCACACTTGACGAAGTAAACGATGAGCATACATAAAAAAACGTCGAATATTGAACCTCCTCCTTTTTCAAGTCGGTTAAAAATACAAAATATTTGGAATCATTTATAACTGGTGACGTCATATTTATGTCAGAATCGATAGAACAATAAACCGTTTGTTTGGTTTCGTTGGAGTGACGAGCGTTGCTAATTTCTTCTCATCACGAGAAAAAGCATTTGATATTTTATAAATTTATTCAACACATCCATGGTATGAAAATTATAATTAATCCATATGATTATAAATTCAAGATTTATAAATTCATAAGATGTAGCTACATCTTATTCTACATTAATTTCATCAAAACAAAAACTAGTTGCATCGTCATGTAACATAAGCTTTAAATCTCACTCTTTTGTGTTGTAAAGTGACCTGCCCACTTATGTCGAGAGTTAAATGTAAAATATAAGTTAGTGTGAATGCGTCATCAGCATCTATTCAGTAATGTCTCTTAAGAGCTTTGACCTATGTTGTGGAAGGTTATATTAAGGGTAGCGCTCACTAATTTCATTATTTTCCGAAGTATGCTGAAACTTCTTGTGGTATGGTCAAAATCTTCTCAAATTATGACGATTTTATAAATGACTAGCTGGCGCCCGCGTCTTCGCCCGCGTGATCAAAAATAAAATAAAAAACGCGACAGCCATGTCAAAAAAATGAACTAAAAAGAAAAAAAAACAGTTTTACATTTGCCGATTGAATGTGCGAAAATTTCATCGCGGTTGGGGGACCAATCTGTAGAATACTTTCTTGTATAAAAAGTCCCCCGACTGCGATGAAAATTTTTGTTTCGTTTTCGATTCACTCCGTTCAGCCGATTTGACACGAAAGAACTTTGTTAACAATCACCGCGACATGAAAATTTAATGTATTAGATTTTATTTATTGACTGACAATCAACTTAACGACACGATTGACGGCATTGTTGGCGCAGTGGCTGAGCGATCGACTGCTGCGCTGCGTGTCGCGGTTTTGATTGCCACACGGAATAAATACTTGTATGACCTGCAGATAGTTGTTTCAGGTCTGGCTGTTTGTGTATGCGAGTTTAAATGTTTGTAAACGCACCCACGATACAGGAGAAATTTCTAGTGTGAGGTAACGTTTAAAAACAAAACTGCACCAACAGTGCCGTCAAAATTAAAAAATATTATTGTACATCAAAATTAAAAAAAAACAATTATTTTTACAAAATTGCTAGTTCCATATTGATGACACTGAAAAAGAAAAAACACGCATGCTGCGGCCAGCCAAAATAAATTGAGATAAAGAACAATATTCAGAACAAAATCAGCCAACAAAAAATCTTTGCCGTCGTGTTGGTGAGGACCAGCCTTTAATATCGGTACAACGAGCAGTAGCCAATACACTTAGCAGGATTATTGGATGTCCACGGTTGATGTTATTATCGTCCATTATAGCCAGAATAAGGTTATGTAGATATAAGGTTATATCTGACAGAGCAGACAGACCTTTTAAGTGTCCAATAATGGCTATACTAGATGATTAGAGCAAATAGCTTTGGTTAACTTGGTTTCCTGCGCGAGTATTATGTACTATCTATACAGTACATAATACTCACGCACCATTTTATATATATCTTCTTATATGTATCTTACCTACCCTACGGTCCGATTGTGATGTGTCGAAATGACCTCCGTGTTTTAAATTAAAAATTCGTGTAAAACCGAAATAAAACTCTTAGTGAAATATACTGTGACGTTCCGCTACAAGTGCACCCCATAATAGTGAAAACAGAACTAAGAAATAACAAGTGGTTCTCAAGTTATAACCATTTTTATTACAAAACTTTTAGCTAACGAACTCGGAGAAAAACACTGTGTTTACTAATTGGAAAGAGTCGCGTTCCGTGTCGCTCTGTGTCTAACGTAGCGATATCGCTCCGCCCACTGTACACTGTGATGCTCGGTGTCTCCTAGTTGGAAAGGATCGCGTTCTGTGTCGTACCGTGTCACTAAGCGTATTGTTGCTATTACACTACTGGCTGACCGCGACTAAGCGGTCGCCTGCTGCTTCGCTAGCCTACGTTTTGGAAAAAAGTAATTTGTTAGCGTGCTTCTACATAATATTGCCGCATACCGAGATTAATAATGTCTACAACGGCTGACAAATTGATGATTTGGGGATGCTGTAATGGTGATGGCGCATTGGATGAAGGAAACTGTCATATTTGCACGACCTGTGAAAAAGCATTTCACTTTGCGTGCTTAACAAATTGCGATGACGAGCACTTTACCTCCGGAGCTTGGAATTGCCCGACCTGCTTTAGTAAAAATCCTAAAGTGCCTAGGGATGATAATACTCCTATCCGCTTTAATGCTAATGTGACTACGAGGGGCGCTAAAAGACAAGCACTGCACTCGCCTCCAAATTCCTGCAATACCTTGACAACTGATGACATCCGGACCGTTGTACAAGACGTACTGCAAGATCAGCTAAGCAGTATGCTCTCAAAAATCAATGATAGTATAAGCATACTAATGAGTGAGGAACTTCGGTTGGTGAAACAGGATCTCAAAAGCTTAAAAGGTTCTATGAATGCTGTAAAAACCCAAATTGGGAGTATTGTCACTGAGCAAGATGAGGTTAAATTAGCTATGGAGAACTTGAAGACTCAAAACTCTTCTATGCAGCACACCATCACGGAACTGAGCACTAGACTAAACCGTCTGGAACAAAACTCTCACAGTAAGCCATTGTCATCTGCAAGCAAGAGCACAGAGCAGGTCATCTCAACTAAGCCCCTCTCTGAACCAGCTCCCCCTCGTGCCAGCCCAAGTGAACCCATCACCGATCCTGCGCCAGCTGAAATGATGACGCAGACTGCGTCCTACAATGCAGAGGCATCGAGCTCCCAGGAATGGACGCGAGTAACAAAGAAGTCCAAAAAGCGACGCCTAGTGTCAATTCAAGGAACTGCTGGCCCTGGCGTGACGTCACTAAGGGCAGTTGAAGCGAGAAAGTACTTACATCTATGGAACATGGAGTCTACCTCTGATGAAATTAGAGACTACCTTCGCACTTTATTTGGCACTGATAGCTGTACCATTGATGAACTCACTCCGAAAGGGAACTACAAGTCATTCAAAATTGGCGTTCCCTCTGCATGCTATGAGCGCTGCTATTCCGCAGATGTGTGGCCGGTAAATGCAAGAATCAAGGCTTGGATCAATTATAGGAAACCCTCTTCCGGACCGTCTAACAGCCAGCGTACAGTTGCACCTCAGCCCTTTCTTGAACAGCTCACACAGGGGGACAAGACAGCATAGTCTTAGTATTGCGACAGACCCTACAGCAGCTTTGAGAACAAGCACCAGAACTACAAAAATAAATTTTATGTACCAGAATGTTCGTGGAATTAAATCAAAGCTCCGGCTGTGGCGCAGCAATCTGCATATAGCCGAACAAGATTTAATAGCGGCCACCGAGACTTTTTTAGATACCTCGGTTGAAGACGCAGAACTCGCCGATGGCGAGTGGGATGTGTTAAGGCGCGACAGAGGTACACCTTGTGGAGGCGTGCTGCTAATGGCACGCAACCCCATTGTCCTGCGACGTCGGCGTGAACTTGAGACAGGCTGCGGTGAGGATCTTTGGTCGAGTTTCACATGGCATGGTTCCCCTGTTCACGTGTGCGTTGTGTATATAAAACCAAGTGCCACTGACAGTGATTATATGACCTGGTTTATAAAAGTGGAAAGCTTTATTAACGACTTAAAAGGATCAGTAATCATTTTAGGTGATTTAAACTTAAACAGTGCTTCCTTAAACGTTCGCAATTATTATTGTTATTTTCTAACTTTTTGTAACATGTGTGAAAGAAACATTGTTGAGAACATGCATGGGGGAATGTTAGATGTTGTTTTAGTTCGGGCAAGCGTAAGCCTACATGACGTTTCTGTGTCAGCAGTTGAAGGTCTCGTACCCCCTGATGCGTATCATCCGCCGTTGGACATCCAGGTAAAACTACAGTCATCTGACGAAAGTGAAAGACTTGAAGCCAGTAATATCGATCGTGGTAGGGACTGGAATTTCAAAAAATGTAATCGCAATCTCCTTTACGAACTTCTTTCTGAGGTATCTTGGGATGCACTTATGTCATCCAATGACGTTCACACTAGCACTCAAGTTTTCTATGATGTTATTTACAGTTTATTTGACGCTTGTATCCCTAAAAAACATCGAAACAGGAAGATAACTAGAAGATATCCCACCTGGTTTACGTCGGATATTATTTTGGACATCCGAAAAAAAGTTAAATTGCATTCTGCCTGGAAAACGACTAAATGTGAACTAATTTATAAGCAATTCTCGTTCTATAGGTCTAATCTAAAAGCTCGCATATCGACTGCTTATGATACTTACATGAGGCGCATTGAAGGAAACATTAAGAAAAATCCTAAAGAATTCTGGCAGCATATTTCTAACCTTAGATCAAAGGGCGGGTTTGAGCCTAACATAACCCACAAAGGTAAAACTCACAGTGGTGTAGCAGCTGCTGAGGCGTTCGCAGATTATTTCGCGAGCGTCTTCCAAACGGAAGTACCAAAGTTAGACCTCGAAAATATAGCCGATTCAAGCAACTGTAATATTAGTAACTATATTAACATTCTGAGCTTCGCTGAAAGTGATATAAGTTCCGGAATAAATAAACTCAAAGTGAACAGTTCTATTGGTCCTGACAATATTCCTGCATGGTTCTTAAAAGAGGGAAAGGAATTTCTCATTCGGCCCCTAAACCATATTTTTAACTTATCTCTGAAAACCGGAGTCTATCCGACACCATGGAAGTTATCACGTGTGACTCCCATACCGAAATCCTCAGATAAATCTTCAGTCGATGAATATCGTCCGATAGCGATACTATCGTCCCCCGCGAAAGTTTTCGAGAATGTCCTACATCATGGAATTTACAAGCAAGTGAAACAGTACCTGTGCACTGAGCAGCATGGCTTTCGCGAGAAAAGATCCGTAAATTCTAACTTACTTACGCTAGTTAATTATATCTCTACTAGTCTTGATCGCAAACGCCAGGTAGACGTTCTTTACTTTGATTTTCAAAAGGCGTTCGACAGAGTAAACAATGACGTCTTGCTATCAAAGCTCAGTGCGATAGGTATTGCTCCAGGGCTTCTGCGGCTTCTTGCAGATTATTTGCGGGACCGACAACAATTTGTCAGATTAGGTTTGTACGAGTCACTCCCATACCACACTCGCTCGGGTGTGAGTCAGGGCTCGGTAGTCGGCCCTCTGCTTTTCATTTTGGTGGTTAATGACCTTCCTGATGTGGTAGCAAATGCCAAATCTCTCTTATATGCTGATGACTTAAAACTATTTTATGAAATAAAATCTGAGCACGATTGCCAAGTTCTGCAATCAGACATTGATTCAGTATATAAGTGGAGTTTAAAAAACAAAATGGAATTTAATAAATCAAAATGCTACGTGATGTCTTTCGGTCGAATGCGGAGCCCAGTCAACTTTCTATATAAACTGAACGGAGATACAATTACAAGAACCGATTCCGTAAAAGACCTGGGAGTCATATTCGACCGTAAACTCACTTTTCACGATCATATCACGGCCACTGCCAAGGAGTCTTTCAGGCGCCTGGGCTTTGTCTTAAGGAACTGTCGTGACTTTCACAACCCCCACGTTATCAAGCTTGTTTTTAGTGCACTGGTCCGTAGCAAACTTGAGTCTAGTGCGTGCGTATGGAATCCGTTCGAGAAGCAGTACGCGTTGGCGTTGGAGAAAGTACAGAAAGCATTCCTCAGATACCTTTACAAGCACTTGTACGGGTATTATCCCTACTTGTATCCAACTCAATTTCTTTTGGGTTCCTTAAATTTCAACTCTCTGGAGGTAAGACGGTCGCGCGATCAGATGATTGTAGTATTTAAAATTCTCAGGGGGATTATTGATGATCCTGATCTTCACAACGAAATCTGCAAGCTATTTGTCCCAGACAATTATTGTCGTGGCAGGAAACATCGTTTGCTGGTTGTTCCAACCTGCCGTACTGTTGCGCACTCCAAGTCGCCTATTCCTAGGACACTAGGGGCTATCAACGCTCTCCTGAACTCTAACACAGGTTTTGATATGTTTGCGGATGAATGGAAGGTGATACTGTTAGAATGTTTGAATTTCTGTGAGAAGAACGAATGACTGAATTTAATAAATTATATAATTATGTTTAAATAGTGTAATTGGCCTCGGCCGTTCTATTTATAATAAATAAATAAATCTTGCCTCAACTATGCCCTGGTGGTTGTCAGAATGTCATACTCATTTAAATGTCTCGCTAATGGTGGCGGATGAGTTCCCTTCAAAATAGTTTACTTTATACTTTCAAATAGTTGAGCTGCATGGGGCTCATTTATGCGTCATATTCGGGAACGGGCGCTGTCAGTTGGGACTGGTCATCTCTTGGTGGCCATGTTTCTTTTTTAATAGATAGTTTTGATTTTACTGTGGGCGCTCTTAATGTGCACGTCTTTCTACATCGTTCTCACATATTAGTATAATCTCAACATGAATCATATAACCATGATAAAACATGAAAAAAAATGTCCATGGAGTTTCATGCCCATTCTTCTCCATAGAGATCAACGCTTTACAAGTTATTATGCCTCGTGTCTGGGAGCTTCTGTAAATGGCAGCCAGGACCAACAGTTTAACGTTCTTTCCAAGGCACGGAGAAAACTCGGTATGTTACGGATGATCACCTATCCACAAATCAACCTAGGCAAGCGCTGCTTAACGTCAATTTCGACCTGAGCCACTGTGAATATTTAGCCACCAGCTCCTCACTTTTTTCGTCTCAGTTTTTAAAATCCTAAGTTACCAGATTTTAATACCACAACATTAATTCATATTGAGGTTAGTAACCACGCAGAGAGGTTTGCCACGACCACCGCCTGCCGTGGTTACGTATTTTTTGAAAGAGATACCGCGGCCCCGGAACATAAAGGGCAATAGAGTTTTAGTCAGTACAAGTCTGACACTCCCCCCGCTCCACCCAGATCAGGGGAAGTTATTTCTTGATTTCCCATCCGCAAAAAAAGAGTTAGTAACCATAAACATCCACATTCAATTGTACTTTTATTCCTGTGAGCCCAAAGCATTTATCTGTCCGTGCAATTAAACCACCATTTCTCTTACATTACTACGATATCTAGGCGTTCTTTTGTCCAAGCCGGGGGCTATAAATTGCCCGGCACTGTACTGAAGTGACCGGCTACTTACCAAGCCACCTGCCGTGTGACACCGCGCAGTGTGAACTTGGGAACAGGCGCCATTTTGACGGTGAAATTTAAATTAAATAGAATTCTGCTCTGTGTGTTGTTTTTTAAAGGTGTTTTTATTTTTTTGCAGTGTGAAATTGTTAGATTTTATTATTTTTATATAGGAAAACTAATATTATATCACAGATATATAAATAAATGTATAAATTACACAGAACCAAATACAGGTTCTTACTAGAAAAAAAAAAACGTCGAAGGAGTCGAACTCGTGCACCAAGAATTCCGTACACCCTTTTTTTTTTTTTTTCGCGTGGGAAATCATCCAATGACTTCCCCCGCTCTGGGCGGAGCGGGGGGGCATGTCAGACTTGTACTGCCTAAAACCCACCCATGTTCCTTCTATTGCCCTTTACGTTCCGGGGCCGCGGTATCTCTTTCGAACAACCCGCAACCCCGGCAGGCGGAGGCCCTGGCAAGCCCCTCTGCTTTGCTGACATCTCTTTGAGGCGCGCGTGAAACACGAACGCGCCGTCGGTCGACACGGCCTGTCACATAAACATAAACGGCCATATCTTTATGGATAGATTAAGAGGGTTGTTTTTTTCACAGCACAAAGTTACTACAGAGTTGAGTTTATGGTTTCAATTACAATTCGATACCTCCACATAAAGACAGACAGACAGACAGGCGGACATAAATGTGTCCAAAAATCCAATAATTTAGTTTGGCCGAAACCTAAACTGAGAAAGTAGTAGAATTCTCAGGAATCACTACGTAACACGTCAAGAATATCCTAGACTTCCTTACTAATATTATAAAAGCGAAAGTGAGTTTGTTTGTTTGTTACCTCTTCACGCTTTAATGGCTAAACCGATTTTGATGAATTTTGGTACAGAGACAGTTGGGAACCAGGAGACGGACATAGGCTATTTTTTTAAGAAAAAGTGGGATGTGAGGGAGAAAGAGGGAAGAAAAGGGAAAACTTAGCGTTGCTATTACAAATCAATAAGGCGCAAGGGGAACTGTGTTACCCCGAATTTAACGCGAGCGAAGCCGCGGGCAAAAGATAGTAATATTATAAATGCGAATGTTTGTGAGGATAGATGGATGTATGGATGTTTGTTACTCTTTCACGTCAAAACGACTGAACGTATCTTGATGAAAATTGGCACAGACGTAGATTATAGTCTGGATTAACATATAAGATACTTTTTTTCGATATCAAGCGGGCGAAACCGCGGGCGCCAGCTAGTACTAAATAAACTCAATTTACTTTCTTTTTTTCCAAGATTCAAAATAAAAAAAATCGTCTGAAAAACTGAACATTTCACAGAAAATACCCAAAAAAAGCATTAAATGCTCACTTTTCATTCCCAGCAACGTGCAAAATTACTTGTTAAGGAAAAAAACAGAACCCAGGACAGTTTCCTTATTTCTCAAGTTGTATGCATTAGCAGTCCCTCTTGAAACGTAGGTAAAATGTTTAGCGTGGCAATTAAAGGACAATTTATTTCGGCGACGCTGTAACAAAAATGGCGGTTGTGACGTATATTGTATTTAACATGTTTAGCTGTTTCAAATATGGTGAGTGTGAATCGGATAAAAATAAAAACAGTTTTTTTTAATCTTTATTTATTTACAAAAGATGTTACAGTTATTACAAACTCATATTATTCTACCATTTCTGGTTTACAAATATTTGCATGTATTTAATTAAATTTTGGAATAATTATAATGTTGTTTGGTCGTGTTGGCCCAGAGCTTTTGGCCAAAGCCAAAGGTATTCAAATCTGGGAATTACCTATTTGACTTTTTCAATATGTACTGTTCTAAGTTTATCTAGGACATCGGTGAAGGAAAACATCGAGAGAAAAACTAGACTTATCCTTACTAATACTATAAAATCGAAAGTGACTTTGTTTGTTTGTTACGTATTCATGCCTTAATGGCTAAACCAATTTTGATGAATTTTGGTACAGATATAATTAGGACCGTGGAAAAGGACATAGGCAATTTTTTATAGTGAGAGATGAGGGAGAAAGAGGGAAGAAAAGGGAAAACTTAGCTCTGCTATTACAATCAATAAGGCGCAAGGGCAAAAACTACCTGTGTTACCCCGAATTTAACGCGAGCGAAGCTGCGAGCAAGAGCTAGTACTTAATATAAGTTAATAGAAAGATATGAATTTGAGCATCGATCACCGTTGATTTCATCACTAATTTCGACCAATGGCGCGTTCGTATACCACGCGCGCCTCAAAGAGATGACAGCAAAGCAGAGGGGCCTACCAGGGCCACCACCTGCCGGGGCTGCAGGTTGTTCGGAAGAGATACTTCGGCCCGGAACACAAAGAGCAAAAGTAGGAACATGGGTGGGTTTTAGACAAAAGAAGTCTGAGACGCTCCCCGCTCTACCCAGATCCGAAAAAAAGGTACACGACAGAAACTAGGCATCCACAAAAATCTAAACAGAAGCATTCTATTTCTATAGAACAAAATCACGTCCGCCCAGTATTCCAGAAGCACTTTAACTGCCTTCCCACTAGTCTTGAGGTTAAACCACAGCGCTATGAGCACTAACTAATGCATGTAGTGGCAGCTCATTTATTGGCACGCTGTCACTGCGGTCTCGCTGGAACTTAGAGCAAAAATACATTAGCTTCTTTGACTAAGCTGATGTAATTTGGACAAAGCTAAATGTTATGTTTTCAATATATATATACATAGTTTTTTTTTTTGGATAACACGCGGTCTAAGCCGCGGGCGCGGGTATGTGTTATTCCAGACTATTAAATTAAATTAAATTAAATAGCCATAATTCCATTCATCCTCACAAACATTCACATTTGTTAAATTAATAGTAGGATATTTTTTAAACATTGCTCCACACTAAGAATTTCTTCTGCATCGTGGGTGCGTTTACAAACATTTAAACTCACATACACAAACAGCCGGAACTATCAGTAGGTCATACAAATATTTGTCTCGTCTGGGGATCGAACCGGCAACACGCAGTGCAGCAGTCGATAGCTCAACCACTGCGCCTACCGTGTCGTCAATCGTCGTGTCGTGTTTTAATGGTTGTTGTGGCTGATAGTGATCACCTTCAAAGAAAAATGGCTGCAGTAAATTGTATGTAGAAAGCAGAGGACAAGGAACTGTACTGGCTTGGTAATATGTCGTTATTAACAAGAAGCTTGAAACACTTCAGACGTTGTTTTTATTAATACATTTTTATCACTTCATTCCAAAACTATCCTATTCTTTTTTTTTCTATTCTCTATTTAAACAACTGGAGTACTCAAACGCCATTGCAAACCAGCCTGCTTTACGGTTTGATTAAAACCTCCACAGTATTATAGCGTAGCTTAGGAATAACGAATGTCCAGCAATAGTTGATATACGGCATGATCAGTCTCCTTGAATTAGGTATATTGAGCGTAACATACCAGTAGGTATCTTCTAATTTGAAGTCCATCGTATTTTAGAAGTTAGACAACCAACAAACTTGGTACCCTTTCAAGCAGCACAAACATTTCGAAATACCAAATACAATAGATCTAAAATTAACCAATAGTAATATGTTACATCAGAATGCCAAACCGTTATTGAAATAGTTAAGCACATAACTGCTCAAAGTTGTTCATGCAATACTTACGGTTGCCGTCAAGAAAATTAACTTTGTATTCAATACAATGACGGGACCCACTAAATTAATTTGACTAAAGTTTAGTTTGTCAGAGAAATTCTGTAAAGGACCAATTTACCCCAAGGCTTGGTTTAGACTGTCTTCAAGACGTTTTTGGTTTAATTTAAAAGTACTTTGACGATTTACTGGTTTTCCTACGGCCAATGTCACTTCCCAGTGAGCCACTTACAAAGTTTTGAATATTTAAACCACACTCTGTACAAATAGCTTTTGGGGTGAATTGCTATATTCTTGGACTTAGTTCACTTAAACTGTGGCTTTTATTTTAAAATAGGATTTTTATATTTAACTTATTAACTTATTTTTTTTTAAATATTTTATTAAATTAAACGAGATTGACAAGTGAGGCTCTCTCCCTGCAATTGTACGAAATATAATAAAACTTATAAATAATGAGACTTCTGCTATAAAATAGTATCACTCAGATCCAGTCTGTCCGTTTGCTGTCCTTCCCCAGCGACCCCACAGGGAGTGCTCTTAGCATGTAGTCGCTTAGTTTTTAAGATTCTTGGCCTGGCTGGAGGCCTTAATCTCGAGGCACCCAAAGGAGTTGTCAGGTTTAGCAGACGATTAGGAGGTTGTGGTGATGTTGAACTGCAACATGCCATTTACAAAAAAAAAGTTGAAATCTGGTACCCTGACGTGTGTGAGTGAGAGATGGCCGAACGAATTACGGGTTCCATCCGAATTGAGAGGAGTACGCGCGAATTTCCGTGAACAAAAAGAGTGGAGGGAAGCCAGAAATAGGAGAGAGCAGACTAGGAAAAAAAGACATGATAAAGTCTGATTTTTTGGTTTATAAAGGCCAGTGTCGTTGAAGCATTTATTTTCAGTTTGTTAAAATTGCAAATGAAGCAACAGGCGATAGTAATTCACAAAAAATACTATCGGCAAATTCACTACAAACGAAATGAAAGAAACTAACTACCCGAGGTGCATATAATAACACTGCATGGATTATAATAACAAGGAGCGCTGTTGGTTATAGTATTGAAAAACAAGTTGGCAGCCTTTTAGGGTTTCGTATTTTAAAAGAAGAAAGAAAAAAACTTGAGAGGTGTCAAGGGACACCCGGATGGAACGAAGTTATTATTTATTATGTTCAAAAATCCTGTATACACTCAACAAAAATAATCGTCGCGACACCACACTGTTCAATGCGAAATAGAAAGACGAAACGAAAATAACTGGCTTGCTTTCTATGAGAGAGAGAGAGAGAGAGACAAAGAGAGAAACACGCGCACGCCGCTTACAACTATAGTAAAAAGTGTCATTACAACTTTTGGTCTTAAGCAAAAAGTGTCGTTACAAGTTTGGTCTTAATTTTTTCCGTCTAACCCCCTTTTACAATGCGTGATAAGGAAGTTTGTTCGAAAAACGGAACCTTTATAGGATCACTTTGGTGTCTGTTTGTCAAGACCCTTTATTTTAAGAACGCAAGAAGGTATCAAGTTGAAATAAAAAATAAGTCTGTGCAATGGTCCCTTAAAGCTGTGAAAAAATCGACGCAGTCAAAAAATATCGCCGTAATACATAGTTGTCCGGTTTTTTAATGTTGGTCACGCGACAACATTACATGTTCTTGTTCAGGCGGTTTTAAAGTAACGTAAATCTAAACCGAGAATTAAAATAATGTCTACAAATTGCCAAAGGTTTTAATATTGTAAGTAATAAACACAAACACCGCAGTTATCGAAATAGCCAACAGCGGCAGAAATATTACGAACAATCTCTGATAGTAACTATTTCAGGAATAGTTTCCATCTATCACTTCAGGCTTTTTATTTTTTTTTTTGGGGTGGGAAATCATCAAATAACTTCCCCCGGGCAGAGCGGAGGGGCATGTCAGACTTTTACTGACTAAAACCCACCCATGTTCCTTCTATTGCCCTTTACGTTCCGGGGCCGCGGTATCTCTTTCGAACAACCCTCAACCCCGGCAGATCACTTTAGGCTTATGAAATGGTTTCGAGTAGGTATTATTTTGTGTATCACATACTACCTATATACCTAACTACTTCCTCTACAAGGAAATCTATCCATATTATTTTATTTATTTAAATTTCATGTAAAACAGTGGTACATAAGCGGATTTTATGCCATAAGGCATTCTCTACCATTCAACCTTTGGGTTAAATACGACAACATTGTGATTGGGTATAAAAAAACTAGCTGTGCCCAGCGGTTTCACCCGCTGAGGTTTAGGGGTATGAAAAATAGATGTTAGCCGATTTTCAGACCTACCCAATATGTACCCAAAATTTCATAAGAATCGGTCGAGCCGTTTCGGAGGAGTACGGTAACTAACATTGTAACACGGATATTTTATATATTAGATATTTAAAACTGTTTTCGAAAACTCATATACTTAAACCGATACTAACACACATATATATACATAATATGAAACAAAAATGAGAAACTTAAAGTAATTTCTATGACTTTTAATTGGTAGACGGATCTAAAAAGTGGTTACGAACTTTTCTGTCTCTTCCTTTTTTTTAATAAAAATAATACAGACGGATCTACGTTACCGTATTATTTTTCTTAACCAAGCAACGGATTTTCTGGTTTACAAATCATTATGTACAGTTTTAATGGTAGTCAAGAGCACGAACGTTAGATAGCCAGTCTTACCAAGGTGCATCATACGTTGTGAAAACCAGACAAGCATGCGTTCCATGTAAAATACACGTATTCACACTGGTTAGACTGAAAGACAATCCCAACATTGCTGGAAAAAGGCTAAGTAGATAATGGCGATTACAAATTATTGTTAAAAAACGTTCAGGAACTATGCAGATATGCCGTTTTCGTTTGGTTTTAAATAATAATACCAGACTGTTACTATCCTGCCGGGGTTTGGGTTGTTTGAAAGAGATACCGCGGCCCCGAAACGTAAAGGGCAATAGAAGGAACATGGGTGGGTTTTAGTAGCTCAGAGCGGGGGAAATTATTTGATAATAACTGCCTGTAACTATCCCACTGCTGGACAAAGACCTCTTCCCATACAAAAAAAGCACCAACATTGATCACCACGCTTGCTCAAAACGGGTTGGCGGTATAGTTTTATTGGCAGTTTTGATCAAAAAAAATTAAAACACATCCCTAAAACTACAATGTTTTGTAAAACTTCCCAAAACCTAAAATTCCTACCAGTGGTGTTTTGAGACAAGTTCTAAGCTGGAGTTTCATAAAGTTAGAATTTAACACCTTCCGTAACACTGTCTTTTGGGTACACCTATCATGTAGCTGTTAATCACCGAATTGGGCCCAAGAGGTTCCAATTTTGTTATCAAGGCCTTTAGCTGGGACATAATCTCTAGACCAAGAACCCATCTAATGAATTACAGCCAGCGTAGCAAGAGCTCCCCCATCCCCCGCATTCATGATCGTTGTCTTGTACAAAATCTCACATGTGTTATCAATAGGAGTTCTATTAAAATTGGTAGGTTCGTTAGCAAACTTAATAATTCAATTTAAATTAATGTTAGTACGGTTATTGCTGGAACTATCGGCATGACCTGTCGTAATGGAGGCATAAATAATATTGTACAACTGCGCATTATTCTGTAAAACAATAGCTTCGCTACATTTAGAGAATTCCTCTTTTTGTGAGAGAGATAATTCCGTGTGAACATGGTGCGACTTTTTATTTGTGATGTTCATTTTGTCAGTTAACTGCAGTGAGCGCGAATATTTCACTTTACTGACTTTGCATTTATTTTTTTTGTTCCTTCGTGTAAATTGTTTGAGTTTATAAAATGAGTGTATTCTGCTAGATATTTCCTTATTAGTATTTTCTCGTGATTGCTGGCAATGCCTTTGTATTACTTATGAAACAATATAACATCAGAAATGGGCTTTTGTGGGTTGAGATTCAACCCACAAATCAATATAAAAGGAAGGGCGAAGGGCAGGGCGTTTTTCTGGGACAGACTGTATCTTGTAATGTGATGTTCAAAAAGTGCTGATTATCAGCCTAATTTGAATAAATGACTTTTGATTTTGAGTATTCGGATACGTGACTAAATCTACTTTCAAACTTAATTTTCTTTCGTTAATGAAATTACATCACAACCGAATTAGCGAAAATGGTGTCGTCGGTTCTGTTGTCACAAAATAAACTAAAGCTACTCTAAAAAACACTAAAATATAGTTAATGCCTGTCACACGACGTTTCTTGTTTTGAAATTGATTAAAGTGAAACAATTTAATCATATTATAGTTTGACAGCATTAATGATTGTTTAGTTACTGGATTTAGATTAAATGGCAATCTTGCTATTCTGAAATTGACGTTTTTCACCAAACATAGTGGTTGTCAAACTAAATCAGACTATCTTAATTCGCGACTACATATTACCGAGTATCGATTGACTGCTGCGCTGCGTGTCGCGGGTTTGATTCTCGCATGGAACAAATATTTGTATGTGAGTTTAAATGTTTGTAAACGCACCCACGATACAGGAGAAATTCCTACAGTGTGGCAACGTTTTTAATAGAAAAAAAAATCTAGTTTAATCCGGTGATTCATCAAAGTTGGCGCAATTGGCGAATCCTTACTACCTTTACTAATATTATAAAATCGAAAGTGAGTTTGTTTGTTTGTTTGTTACGTCTTCACGCCTACATGGCTAAACCGATTTTGATGAATTTTGGTACAGAGATAGTTGGGACCCTGGAAAAGGACACAGGCTATTTTTTTTAAATCGATTGAGATATGAGGGAGAAAGCGGAAAGAAAAGAGAATAATTAGCTTTGCTATTACAATAAATAAGGTTCGCTAGGGCAAAAACTACAAGTAGCAGGTACCTGCAAATCAGGAAAGAGGAACTGTGTTACTCCGAATTAAACGCGAGTGAAGCCGCGGGCAAAAACTAGTTTGCAATAAATGTGACAGATTTTTTGTTTCTCTGTGGTTAAGCGAGTAAGTAATTATTCTACTGACGTTTGTCTATGTTAGCTTAAAATTCGCAGCAGTAAAGCGCGCTTTGTAATGGGACTCACGCGAGTAATTAGTAACACTACCTATTTCCAATTCTGCCACTCGTAAAACATTGCCAGCCAGCCTGGCTGCCAGTGATTACAAGTACCTACGTGAAGATTTAAATTTTGACCCGTACGAGGTGAACATTGCTTTTTTTTTAAAGAATTAGTAAAGTGTAGTGAAATCAATTTTGAAAAATGTTACGTCACAGACTACCTACAGTACTGTTTCTTAAATCCATCCAAAGGTTGTCTTGAAAAGATCGCTTTTAGCGATAAGACCGCCCATTGTGTCACCCTATTTATAAGTTTGTCTAGTTTTATTCTTGATACTTGTATGGTGTACATAATAAAGAATATTCTATCAATCTATCTATCTAGTGAAAGCTACTTTCGCATTTCTAGGCTTACAAATTAACGCAAACTGTATCTCAGAAGTTGGAAATATCGGCTTCTCTGAGTGGTGATCCAGAAGACTTATAATCTATTTTTTTTTCTGTTATTACTTCGTTGCTGCTGAGTTTAAATTCCTACCTCAGTTTAAATTCTTAGATAGGCGGAAAAGACTATTTCATCAGTAATCCTTACTAATAGTAAAAAAGCGAAAGCTAGTTTGTTACGTGTTCACGCCTAAACGGCTAAACCAAATTTGATGAATTTTGGTACAGATATAGTTGGGACCCTGGAAATGGACATAGGCTATTATTATATTTTTTTTAAAAGTGGTTATTGGGAGAGAAAGAGGGAAGAAAAGGGAAAACTTAGCATTGCTATTACAATCAATAAGGAGCAAGGGAAAAAACTACTGGTAGCAGGTACCTGCAAATCAGGAAAGGGGAACTGTGTTACCCCGAATTTAACGCGAGCGAAGCCGCGGGCAAAAGTTAGTTTCTCATAAACGGCCTAGGTTCTAGATTTGTGCCCAACTCACAGCTGACTTAAAACATAACCAGGACCTCACGCTTAGCACCGCTTAGTGCCGCTTGCGACCACAAGACCAACGAAGCGAAGACCAACGAAGATGGTTGGCGCAGTGGCTGAACGTTCGACTGCTGCGCTGCGTGTTGCGGGTTCGATTCCCGCACGGAACAAATATTTGTATGACCTGCAGATAGTTGTTTCGGGTCTGGTTGTTTGTGTATGTGAGTTTAAATGTTTGTAAACGGACCCACGATACAAGAGAAATTCCTAGTTTGGGGCAACGTTTTTTTTTTAAAAAAAAAAAAAGAAGAAGCAGTCTAGATAGCGGCTGCAATCTCTCGCATCCGGCCCTGGTCCAGTCCATGGTCCGGAGCGAGGCCATCGTGGGAGACGCTCCGGGTGGTGGTCGCCGCGTGACGACTCCTAGTCACCGTAGATGCGGAGCTGTGGATGATGAGGAATGGGTAGCTCAGGGTCTAGTGACGACAGGCTGAATCGACAGCACGTTCGAGTTCCACGCGCGCTTAAAATAGGTGTGGCCAAAGTAGAGGAGCCTGCCGGGGCCACCGCTTGCCGGGTTGCGGGTTGATCGAAAGAGATAACGCGGCCCCAGAACATAAAGAGTAAAAGAAAGAAAATGGATGGATTTTAGTGAGTAAAGGTTTGACAATACCCTCGCTCTGCCCATTCGCAAAAAAAACAACAAAAAAAGCAGTTTAGATAAAGAATATGACAGAAAATACACGGTATCCATTTGTCAACAAAGCTAAATCTATGTTACACCAACTCTATTCGTTGAACTCAGCCATCATGTCAATACCCCACAATGGTTGTGAATACTAAACTATTGCCGCAAACTGGAATTAGCAACTCTATATTGATATTTAGAGAATAACTAGGAGTTGGAGCAACATAAACAGAATAACAATGTCAATACAAGGCCCACAGTAGTTTGATTTGTTGTTGGATCATACTGTTAGATAAAGGGCACTAACATTGTTTTGAAGATGGAATTGAAGGGAAATAGTGTCTTGTGAAATGATGATGGCTGTATTTTCAGAGAAAATGAGCAGGGCCCTAAAATGGCCACTTTAATAATAAGAATTACTGTTCTATTTGTAAAATGGTCACAAAGTGACAATTCATAATGTTAACTGTGTTTTGTGACCATTTTAAGAATAATATTATAAAAGCGAAAGTGAGTTTGTTTCTTACGTCTTCACGCCTGAATGGCTAAACCAATTTTGATGAATTTTGGTACAGAGATAATTGGGACCCTGGAGACGGACATAGGCTAACTTTAAAAAAAAAAGAGAAATGAGGGAGAAAGAGGAAAGAAAAGGGAAAACTTAGCTTTGCTATTACAATCAATAAGGCGCAAGGGCAAAAACTACAGGTAGCAGGTACCTGCAAAACAGGAAAGAGGAAGTGTTACCCCGAATTTAACGCAAGCAAAGCTGCGGGCAAAAGCTAGTTATATATATAGTTATAGTTCACCCAGTTTTTGCCAGTTTGCAACAAAATGCGAGATTATAAATAAAGGACAGCGTTTTTATAAGTACAGAAAAAAGTTTTTGTACAGAAACCTTTTACTACAAAATGAAATGTTTTCATTTCGTATTTTGTTACATAAGTACTTCAATAGTTAATTTTGTTGATTTTATATTCAACATCGAATTTATATTTTTTTGTTAGTTATGTCATCCTTTTTGCTGACGCTATTTCGTTAATTAATAAAATAAAATAGCCTTTATTTGCTGAACGCAGGGCAAGCAACACGCTAATAACAAAAGTAAAAAGTCTTAAAAATAACCTTACATAATTTATAAATCTACACCTTAATAAGAATTTAACTATTTACTACTTCAAATTATTATAAAATATCCCTGATTTCAGAGTGCCTATTGGCAATGGCCTCCTCCAGCTGCCTTCACTGCCGCCTATCATTCGCTACTCTTCTCCAGTTTGGTCCCGCTGTAAGTTTGATCTCAGCTTCCCATCTTCTACTCTGTCTGCGTTTCCTCCCTTTTCCGTCCCTCGGATATCAATTAGTTATTGTTTTGCTCCATTTTTCCTGACTTTCGTTAATTAAACTCAGGTAAGAATATACTGCAGGAAAACCAGTAATATTTTGTCAGACCCAGAGCGCTCGGCAGTCTCAATGCTTTTTAACGCTCGGCAGTTGCAGTAAAATAATGAAAAATAGCATCATGCTTTCCTAAAAACAACAAACTGTTGTACAAGACCCGTCTTCTGTACTCAGACGGCCTTAACACCTAATGTACTGATACCTTCCATCAATCCAATATTTTTGACAGTGCACTCATTGTTATGGTTGATTTAAAACTTCTTTTTCGGGCCTTTTTATGAATGGCATAAAAATAGGGTTCGATACCCGCACGGAACAAAGATTGTCGTCTGCTTAACCGGGTATTTTTGACCCTAAACTCAATAGTTCCACTGGCAAAGTCAATACTCAAATTAAAACATTAGAAAATAACAGGGTTATTGAAAAAAAAAACACTAACAACAGCATCCCTTGACGCCAATGACACAAATATGAGACAACATTTAGGTAAAATGAGTTTCTCCGGGTAGAGGGCACGCTTAAACGCACGCGGCGTTTAAGCTCTGGCATTCTTTCTAATTGTTAATAACCTTGTATACGTAAACCATTTACAAAACAGACATGAAATTATCAGCATTTGGCGAACGCTATAATAATGGAAATACGTCATCATCTATCTTTAACGTTATACAATTAATAGTGCCTCAAATATGGTAATATCAGGTTAATTAAATCAAAAAGCATATATCAATAGTGTGAAATATGCAAATACGTCAACTGATAACATAAAAGGCGCCACAATTCACCCCTATCTATTAATTAAACTTATTAAAATGGACAAATTCAATTGGATTTTCATGAAAGGCTGAATTATGTTGATTTTCATCTGATACAGTAAGTTCGGCGTGTTTAAATCAGCGGTCATTGTTTGAGCATTCAATTTCTTTGTTTGTGAGAGATATTATTTATTTGGCGCGTCTGATCATGCAAGGACTGAGTATTTATGGATTTAAAAAGGTTGTTGCCATTCTGCAAAAATAAGTAGCTACGTACCTCATAATATTTTTTTTAAACATGCTTTATATTGGAGTACCAACATTTATATGTAGAAAGTAATTTAATATACATGGAATTTTATATATTTGAAGAGTCCATGGAGTTTCTTGCCCATTCATTCATTATCCATAGAGATTCTTTGGAATGAGCAACTACGGTACTTTCACAGCTATTATGCCTTGTGACTGGGACTGTAGCTTCATCATTTTGTTTGTGACATTCAAAAGTGCCTGTAATGGTCTAATTTAAATGAATGCTTTGAGTTTGAGTTTATATTTACACAATAATACAAATATTGCTTAACCCTTAATTGGGCCTGAGCTAAACAGTGAGGCTATACAGTAACTACAGTTAGTTATGTAATGTAGTTAGGGAAATAAAGTAGACCAGTATTTTTTTTGGTGATATTTTTATTTCTAAATATAAAAAAAAATGTGTGGGAAATGTGTTCCTTCAGCCTTCCCAGGACCTGTATGGAAAGTATTATGTGGGAAATAATTTTCATGTATCTTGTGCAGGAAAATTATTTCCTACATCACAATTACCAGCTCCATGTTTTGAAAGGTTCCATCCTTTCAAAACATGGAGCTGGACATAATGGCACTTGACATAAACTGCAAATGTATTTTGAACGCACTTCTTTAGCACGAGTGCTGCAAAAACGGCATCTTCTGATTTTTATTTATTCAATCTTGGCATATGGTTTCCTACATTTGAGAGCCGAAGCTCATCAGGTACACCATACACACCACCTTTTTTGTTTTTGAATACTGATGGCCTTCTTGTCCTGCTGGAAAAACAGTCTATCATCGATCGACCTAATCGCATTTATAAAATAAATAAACAATTTTTTTGCATTGTAAAACTAAACCATGGAACAGTATTTTAAAAAGATAATTAATTTACGAAAGTGTTCAAATGTTATACGTTAACTTTCAACTAACATTAAGAATAGTCTATACGATTTATCCTGTCATAAAAAAACTATGTAAAGCAGAGGTAGTTCTCTTTTCATCCGCAGCGATCATTCTCAGAGGAGATTAGCCATCTGCGCGGGATCTTATAATGCACAAGTTTGTCGCAAACATAGGTACTCGGTTGCGGGTTGTTCGAAAGAGATACCGCAGCCCCGGAACGTAAAGGGCAATAGAAGGGACATGGGTGGGTTTTAGTCAGTACAAGTCTGAAACTCCCCCCCGTTCGCCCAGAGCAGGGAAAGTTATTAAATGATTGCCCACCCCAAAAAAAAAGCATAGGAGCACTCTCTGTTCCGTTACATTCGTAGTCCGATGGGACGGCAAACCGACACGACCGAAGAGAGATCAAGGGCAGGACCAATGGGTTTTTTTTTTTTTTTTTTCGGGTGGGAAATCATCCAATGACTTCCCCCGCTCTGGGTGGAGCGGGGGGGCATGTCAGACTTGTACTGACTAAAACCCACCCATGTTCCTTCTATTGCCCTTTACGTTCCGGGGCCGCGGTACTTTCGAACAACCCGCAACCCCGGCAGGCGGAGGCTCTGGCAAGCCCCTCTGCTTTGCTGACTCTCTTTGAGGCGCGCGTGAAACACGAACGCGCCGTCGACACGGCCTGTCGTCAATCGACGGACGGACGGTGAACTACCCATTGCTCACCGCCCACAGGCCCGCATCTACGGTGGCCGGAAGTCGTCTCGCGGCGCCCGGCGCCCTGGGCGTCTCCCGCGGCGGCTGGGTTGGGCAGATGTTCTCTCCCTCAAACGCCCGGCCAGGACCAATGGCTTAACGTGCTTTTCGAGGCGCTGGGTGTCCGTCCGCCAACTTCCAAACTCCAGGCTGCTACTGTAAAATTCTTAATGGAAAAACCTAATAACACTTTTTTTCCGACCGGGGAAATATTTTGATTTTGAATCAAAATCAAAATATTTTTATTTCACATAGGCCTACATGGCCACTTATAAAACGTCGAGAAAAGATGCATGGTTCGGGTTGGTCGTTTCCTATGGAGAAGAACCGGCAAGAAACTCCATGGTTACTCTTTTAAAATCATTTGGTTTACAATGTTGTTGTTACAGCGTTAGTACTTAAGTATGAAAGGACAGCGTAGGCCCGACAATAAGTCAATGCTTACTTTATAGTAAGTAAAATAAATAATAAATAACCAAAGTTAACAAGGGTCTAAGAATCTACAAGGCCAACCATGTCCATTCATTCACAGCGAATTGGTAGAAAAGAATACAAAATACAAAAAAAAAAAGTTTCGTTTCTCTCTCACATAGAAATATACAAGGAATAATTGACATAATTCAAAGTGTACATCGGTGGATTATAATCTATGTGAGAGACTGGTTTCTGTACTAGGAGACCTGTATGACAGATTAAATCTATACAAGAATTTAAAAAAAAAAATTAAAAAAAATGCAATAACAAAATAATAACTATGAGACGAGTCACACAGATGTTGCTATCAGTACTGTAACTATTCAGAACAAGGGTGATATAAAAAAAAAAAACACTTGAGACCCCGCGCTCAGCAGTCGCGCTTGCAACCGCGAGACCGACATTAAAATGTACAGGTACTGAATGATGCATTTTCCTAACACAACTCACAAAACGTGCACAAACATTTTTTTTTATCTTATACTAGCTGGCACCCACGGCATTGCCCGCGTGATATCGAACAAAAAGTATTCTATTTATTTATTTATTTAATAATCTATGTACACACAAGAAAAAATACAGGAAAACATCATAAAAAACAAAGAGTACGAAGGCACAGCTTATTTCTAAAGAAATTTCTACCAGCAGGCCTGCGAGAGGAAATATGAAGAAAGAAACGTAGACAATAGTGTGTGAGAACAGGAAGAGAATAGTAACTAAAATAAGAATGTCCTAACCTAAATATAAGTACACATATAAGCACAATAATATTTAACTGTATACATACATAACACAAAAATACATAAACAGATATGTAAATACAATATTATAAATATTCACAATTGAGAGGAAAGGTAATGCTCTTTTAATCTAATTTTAAAAATTGAAATGCTTTTCAAGTCTCTAATGCTAGGCGGGAGTGAGTTCCACAATCTTACGGCATGGATATGTGTTATTCTATATTCTACGTCTGTGCCAAATTTCATCAAGATCCATTCAGCTGTTTTGACGTAAAAGAGTAACACACATCCGTACATCCTCACACACATTCGCATTTATAATGTTAGTAAGATATAGTAGGATACACTCTAATATATCGCAAACTTCCGTGCCAAAACGAAAAGAACACAAAAATGCAAAATTACAAAAAAGAAAACAAAAAAATCAGAATACATTTTCCGACAATGAAAATGCCAAAGCCATCGGATGCCTGAATAGCTTCCCAGTGGATTTTTAATATCTACCTCCAATCTCTAGAACGATTACCTGCCAATAGAATTATTCTTTCTCACAAAATAAAAGTCACTCCCTTCATTTCCATGGAAAACGATCTGAGTCGGTGCCGTTTATTGAATTCAAATCACATCGGCTGGGACAAAGAACTTGACAACATTTCACGGTTTTGTAATAAAAATAGTTTTCGTAAACCATTCTAGCGTTTATTGGTTCAACTGTGGGGCTTTAAAGGGAGAATTGAAGAACTTAGTATCTGAAAAATCTAAGTTATATAAAAATGTTTTGCAAAACTGATTTGGCTGACAAGTGACGGTGAAATGGTATGGAAAAACGATTTTCCTTTTTTGAATTCGATGATTAATTATTGTTGTGTCGAAAGTGATGTACACACGACGGCACATGAACCTAAACAAAACTATTTTAACCTGCTACCCTACCATGACGTGTTAAAGCAGAACTTATTCTACTGAGAGAAAGAGACAGAGCTATACAGGGTGTCTAGCACCATCTCTTTCTCACACAGGAATAAGAACTGCTATAAGATGTCATGGTAACCCAACTGATCTCTCTACTACGGCGTCCGACCCGTGGTAGAGAGATTAGGTTATAATAGTTTAGAATAGGTTGACATGCCGTCGTGTGTACTTAAAACGAGGAAACCGGGTATTTTCAATCAAAAAGATTATGCTAAACTAAATACCTACCAAAAGATCTATGGTACATTCCTAGTGTGGGGCAAAGTTTAAAAAAAATAAAAATGTGAAAAGCAACTTAAGGGTTAACAAGGTGGGTGGCCGGGCGTTTGAGGGAATGAAACTCAAACCAACCCAGCTGCCCCGGGAGACGCCCCGGGCGTCGGGCGCCGCGAGACGACTCCCGGCCACCGTAGATGCGGGCCTATGGACGGTAAGTAATAGGTAGCGAGTAGGTTAGTGTTTCACGCGCGCCTCAAAGAGATGTCAGCAAAGCAGAGGGGCTTGCCCGGGCCTCCGCCTGCCGGCCGGGGTTGCGGGTTGTTCGAAAGAGATACCGCGGCTCCGGAACGTAAAGGGCAATAGAAGGAACATGGGTGGGTTTTAGTCAGTACAAGTCTGACATGCCCCCCCGCTCCGCCCAGAGCGGGGGGAAGTTATTTGATGATTTCCCACTCCAAAAAAAAAAGGGTTAACAAGGTGAAACTTAATCCACGTTAAGTAATATAAGATGAATGATTTTCCTGTTTTATTTAATAACCTTGTCTTTTTCACAATCTTACATGTTGTCCATAATGCGGTCACCGACACACGCTTGCATATGCAATACAAAATACCAAATTCAATATGGAAACTTCTAGTGGATTCGGAGAAAATGTCCAAACACAGTTCAATCCACTTATGCTCGTCGTGCAAGAGACGACTAGAACGTTATCAAATAAAGTTGTTGACCCATCCAATTACTGTTCGGTGTGTACGTACCTTAACTTATATAGACAGGAGTGGACAAAACAAAATAGGCTCCCCTTAACCTATCTTTACATTTTTGATTCATTGCTCATCTAGTAGAAATAAGAGAATTTTATCTTAATTTAAAAATATGTATGAACAATGAGATGGTCTGTCTGTCTAGAGGTGACAAGAATGACTGCTAAGCATGAAACGATGAAGCGATGAGCCGGGTTGGGTAAAGTATACATATACTTAAAGCATACATATATGTCTTTAAACTGACATGGTCACTAACATTATTTTCGTCCATTTATTGTCTAAATAACATATACCTAATTAAATTTTTAAATATTTCTTAAAAAATAATAAAAACATTTAAAAATATAAAAATAGGTCCAAGCTACCGGCGCGGCGGTCAGGGCTCCAGAGAAAGGAACCTCCTAACAATACACTTAAAAATTCAAACAAAACAAAACTAACTAACTAATCCGGAATAAATAACAAACATGATGAATATCCCGTTTTCTTGTATCACAAATATTTGTAAATACATACGAAACAAAAAATAAATAACTTGAACGCCGTGGGACGAAACGGTGTTTTCCATCTCAAAAATCGATAACTTTGTTGTTTTTTGATTTTTCTGTTTGATTTTTTTTTCACTTATTAGTGAATATCTAGGCAATAAAATAAATTAAATATCATTATTTTAATAGGTATATTTTTTCGTAAAAAAATGTCAAAAGTTAAGTTATACGAAATTTCATACAATTTTTTTTACAGTTTCATTAAAATAGGAATAAAAGATACACTTTTGCTTAAAATAACCTTAAAACTAAATTATTATTATTACACAAACGGTTAAATGATAAAAAAATAGCACTTATTCTATTCATCACTTTCTGTTTCCAATAATTCTTTAGCTTCGTTATACAATTCTTTTGATATTACAAAACTTGGTTTGTATATGCTGGATATATAAGGATCAGATATATATAACAAAATATGCAGCACGTCTTCGTTTGTTGCTGATCTGGAACACTTCCTAGCGTGATGTAACCTATATTTCTTGTAATCTTTATTTCGGGCTTCCTGGGCATCTTCTGATAATAAAATTGTCTTAAAGGCAAAACTGCATAATGCTCTATTATTGTAGCACCATGTATAAGTACTTTATGGACCGAAGATGGCATGTAGTACCAGTTATATTTGCTTACGTATAACTGCGCGGTCATCAATGTATACTGGCCAAATTTTTCTGCGTTTATAGGGAATCCTGATGACATAGTTTTAAGAATTACGTATAATCTCTTAATCAATTCTTCATCAATGCCGGTTATCTCTGCAGAGCATTGGTAATTTTGGAAAAATCTTCTTGCCGTATTTCCATCATTGCTATTACCTGTACCTTGACGTGGTTTATCAATGTGCAGACCAAGCACTTCTCGGAAACGTTTTTGGACATATTTTTTCTTATCTTCTTTAAGTTGCTTGTTTTCTGGAGTTGTAGCAGACCATTTCTCAAAACCTAAATTGTAAGAAATATGGAGGATCATTTCCATAAATCTGATCCAAGCGTGTAGTGTCGACAACCCGTATCTAAACGCATTTTCATTTTCAACTCTCGTTATAATTTTTGAAAGATCTTTCATTTGTCTGGGAGTTGCTCCACAAACAGTGCAGGTAGCACTGGATGGTGTGTTTGTTAACACTTGAGCAACTTTTCCATCAATCATTGTCATAAACAGGTCATGTTTAACTTCGATGACTTTGTCGCCTATTGACGCAAGAGTCGGAATCAATTGACTAATTTTGGCTTCAATCTCACTGACAACTTCTGTAGTTTTTTGGGGTGTTTCTTTTGCAAATTCAAATGAAATTGGTCTGCAATATCTAACAGATGAGCAGGTAGGGTTCTGCCATATAACTGTAGAAGTTTCTTCGTCTACTAATCGTAGTGGTACAAGTGACACTATGAACAAATTGGCATCCGATATTTGTTCGTTTTCTTCCGGTAGAGTTTGTTTATACTCACTTTGCCCGGAGGATCCTTCACATCCCCATTTAGTAAACAACTTGAGATGATTGTAATTTGTTGAATCTGACTTTATCTTTAAAATACGGCAAACTGTATGATCTAAGAGATCTTAAAGATTGATTCTTGCGCTTATATTTGTCACCGTTATGCTGGATGCAGGCGGATAGCAAGCCTTTTTTGCTTCACTTAGTATTTGATATGATGGTAATACAGAACTTATTTTTTTATCAACGAGCCTTTTTCTTAGGTACGCATATTGGGCTTTGCTTAAATCTGTTTCAATACACATACACAATGCTTCCTCTTTTGTAAAGGAAAGTGCATTATCTGGATTGAGTATGTTTTGTAGACTTACTTTTTTCTCTTCTTTTTCTTTATTTCTGATAATAGTCACAAGTGATGCTTCGTCATTTTCACCCATGGATCGTAAACCTTGCACATAAGCGTTACGGACATATCCCATTCCATAGTCCTGGACCAGTTCCATATTTTTTCGTTTCTTTGTGTTTTCCGAACACTCGTCATATGGTTTGGCTGGTCTACCACGATCACCAGAAGTATTTAAGCCAGAATTTTCAGATGTTGAGGTACTGCAAGAATTCAGTGGTACTTTAAACTCACCAACAGATAAATAGGAAGGATACGGAAGTTCCGTAGCAATATAGTTTATCATATTAGTGGTTAAGGTGATCACCGCAAATAAAACTGCCATGAGAAGTTTCTTTCAAATAGAATAGTAGTCTGTGTATGCTTCTATCATAGAAAAATAAAAAGAAACCAGATAGACAACAAAATGTAATAATTGAATTTAATATTTCATAATAAAAATGAAGAACCGTAATTTTTGGGATTTTTTTTTCCCCGATTGACATTATTGCTTCATAATCACCACTTGCGCAAAAAACGCGCAAATTTTTTTTTATTCCTCGTATTACTGAATAGGTAACGTCTCTATTAGAGTGATTAACTAGACACCGGCAACTTTCGGCAACAGCGAAAACTCCAATTGAAATTAAACAAACACGAAATTTTATTTACTTCACTAAAAAAAAATTTTAAAATAAAATATATATATATTTTTTACAAAAACCAAAATAATTGCAAAGTGTACATTCTAAGCTATCTAATGACGTATAACACTAACATATTTCCTTGGAAAAGTTCCGAATAATTTGGTGTTGAACTTCCTTAACGGCGATTTAATTGGCATGAAAATATTTATGCCCAATGTTTGAGATTCATTTTATAAACTTAAAACTAAGTTAATTATATTTTTTTGGAATTTAATCGTAAGTTCCATCCTTTGAGAGTATGAAAACATAGAGAAACCAATGAATTTACAACTTTCGTCAAAACCATTTTTGAGATGGGAAACGCCGATCCGTCCCATAGTGCGCCGTGACTGCGACAAGTAGGTCACTCAGCATGATGCTGTGCTATGTGAGCCCACACCAGTGCTGGTTTTCAGTGGTCAACCACTGAGTAAATGTACGGAAGTGAAGACAGCATACATAAATATTTAAAGTTCTTCAATTAAAAATAAATTAAACAGTATTTAGATCACAAAATAAAATGAAACAACCCAATGCTAATGGTAATATGCCTTTTTTGGGGTGGGAAATCATCAAATAACTTCCCCCGCTCTAGGCGGAGCGGGGGGGAGTGTCAGACTTTTACTGACAGACTTTTTCTTTTGCCCTATGTGTTACAGGATCGCAGTATTTCTCGCGAACAACCCGCGACCATGGGAGATGGTGGCCCTGACAGGCCCCTCTGCTTTGCTGACATATCTTGAAGGCGCGCGTGGAAAACACAGACGTGCCGTCGACGCGGCCTGGTGGACGGTGGGCTACCCATTGCTGAATCTACGGTGACCGTCTCGTAGCGGCCGATACCGATGCCCGGAGCATCTTCCGTGGTTAGATTTCAGCTGGGCTTCAGAAGTAAACAATAGCTAATAGGTACTATATCTGCTGCACATCGTAAGATAACCAATATATCTAAAACTAATTCTGGCATGTTACAAATACCAACTAACTCCACCTAAAAGACCTAACGTAACATATAACTAAGAAAACTTTGTTTGATTATTTATGAAGCTAAAATTGGTAACAGCCCTAAGCCAGCTAACAAACTTCAATAACAAGGCAAACCCTAAGAAAGACCTAACCAACTACACATTAATAAACCAAATAAGCCCAAAACATAGCAAGGTCACCATAACAAATCTCTAGCCCGCTGTTGACACAGAGGGGAACATAGTATTTGCATAGATCAACAAACAGAGCTATCCAGTCGTAATTACATGTCAAACTGTGAAAGGAGAACTAAAACAATTACTCTAGGTCACTGTGTAAGTCAGGAATTATGAGAAACTAGCTTTTGCCCGCGGTTTCGCTCGTGTTAAATTCGGGGTAACACTGTTCCCCTTACCAGATTTACAGGCACCTGCTACCTGTAGTTTTTGCTCTTGCGCCTTATTTATTGTAATAGCAATGCTAAGTTTTTCCGTTTCTTCCCTTTCTCCCTCATATCTCAATCGTTATTTTTTTAAAAAAAGCCTATTTCCGTCTCCAGGGTCCCAATTATCCCTGTACCAAAATTCATCAAAATCGGTTTAGGCATGAAGGCGTGAAGACGTAACAAACAAACTCACTTTCGCTTTTATAATATTAGTAAGGATAAGGATTAGGCCATTTATACCGTGGTTGTTTCGGCTGGTAACGGATGGATGGATGAATGGATGAGTCGATAGATTAGAAGAGTGTGTGAAGTTTACTTTATGAAATGGAATTTTATGAACTGTTATCGAGACGCATATAGCGTTATATTTTGAACCAGTAAATTTTACATTGAATTAAATTACAATGAATCGAAAACTGAAAATAGTTTTAACACTGTTTATGTTGAAGTTTTCAATTTTCTAGTAACAGGCGATTGCTTCAAAATATTTACGAACTTGCTAAGCATAAGTTATTTCTAGGCGAAAGATAAAATGTGAATTCTCATACATTGGTCAAAAGTTGATAAACGTATACTATTGGTTAATAGCGTTCATTCATCTAATATTTATTAGCAAAAATAAACGGAGATTGATTCTAAGTATCATTTTGCTTAGCCCATACAATCATGTCTGCGTTTTATACTTCACTAGCTGTTCCCCGCGGTTTCACCCTCGCTGCTCAGCACCTGTTGGTCTTAGCGTGATGTTATATAGCCTATAGCCTCCCTCAAGAAATGGACTATCCAACACTAAAAGAATTTTCCAATTCCAACCAGTAGTTCCTGAGATTAGCGCGTTCAAACAAACAAACAAACTCTTCAGCTTTATAATATTAAGTATAGATTGCAATTTATTGCAACAACTTTGTATCTAAAAGAATTATACTAATCATATGAGTGTTTAAAAAACCGGTCAAGAGCGAGTCAGACTTACGCACCGAGGGAACCGTACAAACTTGCGACATAAACGGTCATATCTTTTGACTGTAAGAAACAGACTGTGGCTGTGAAAAATCAGCTATCTAAGTCATTTTTCACAGCACAAGGGGACCACAGAGTTGAGTTTATGGTTTAAATTTCAACTCGATTGCTTCACGCGTTCCTGAGATAAAGGGTCTTGATAGGCAGACAGACGGAAAACAAAGTGATACAATAAGGATTCTATTTTTACTTTTGAGGTAAGAGACCTTAAAAACAAACAATTTGTTTTGTTTTTTTAGTTTATGTTGCAGTAATAGTTTTGACGGGCCTGTTGGTCTAGTGGTTAGTGGCCCTGACTGCTAAGCCGGAGGTCGTGGGTTCGATTCCCACCCAGGACAAACTTTGTGTGATGAGCATGATTGTTTGTTCTGTGTCTGGGTGTGATTTATCTATAATATGTATGTATTTATAAATTATTTAAGTTTGTATATCAGTTGTCTGGTTACCATAACACAAGCTCTGCTTAGCTTGGGATCAGATAGACGTGTGTGAGTTGTCCCAAGATATTTATTTTTTATTTATTTTAGATATTTAATAAATTACAACGTAAACTTAAAGCTACTTAGAATGATATGAAGGAGAAAGGAGTAAATGATGCCGTGACGTCTGATATGGAGAATGGAAGAAGAACACGTGTTGCGTCGACCCCAAATAGAATGGGACAAGGGAAGGAAAATTATGATGGAATTGAAATCAACTTGTACAGCTTTAACCGCAACATAATTTTATAACTTGGACCACACCTCGTCTGCTACGAACATTTGATTAATTTTGACGCACAAACAACTCGGTAGGTACACGCAAACTTAAAGAAAGACACATAATAATATGAAACGCTATTAAAACTTAAGCAACTAAATGATCTTATACATATACAAGTAGGTGTAGTACTACACAAAATGTAAAATTAATTTAAGTTTGTTTCGTTTACATAATTCTCTATATTCTGTACGAGAGTTGAAAAATAATAATATCAATCAACACAGTAAATTATGTTATGTTTTTCTGAAGACTGATTCACAATTTTTTATAAACTATAATCAAAAAATATTTTGCTATTGATTTTTCAAAAATGTTGCGTTTGTATAAAATTGCTCTGATGAGAAAGAAGGATTTGATTTCACGCCTACCTGCCTAAACTACTTACAGCTCAATTGCTTTATAGATCAATTCATATATTCTACACAAAGTTTTGCATTGCTGTATTGACCAAAAAACGTCCCTACTCCGCGGCCGACCGTCAACGGCGACATGCAACACACGAAAACGAAAAAGTTTGAGACGATGTAATAAAAGTTTTACTTTAATAAAGTACATAGGGCAAAATAAACCATAATGTACTTAATATAAGTTTTTAAACTGATATGGTCAGTGTTATTATTTATTTGTTATATAACATTTGAAGCAGGATGTTTCTCATGTTTACTATTATTTTCAAGTTTCCGATATTTCGGCGCAATTGCAGGCACACGCCATGATCACAGATAAACTGAAGTTATTGCTGGTGGATGTTATGAAACAGACAAAACAGTCTACCGTCTCATTGGTTCGTTCTTTGCACTCGATAACGCTACCACTATCACTTGCAACTCATTCTATTCTCGACAAACGAAACTCACTGTATCTGGTCGTGAACCTTTTTCGGCACTTATTTGGTTTTAACATAATCGAACCACAGAGCAATGGTCCAATTGTTCCATCATTGGACCATTGCCCCAAAATATCGGAAACCCAAAACAAATAGTAAGAATAGTAAACATCCCGTTTCAAATATTATTCATAACCTTTATGCTTGTTATAATTTACTGGTTAATTCATGTCAATAAAAGTGGATCATCGAACGCTATTCTATTACAAATGGCCTCTCTAAGCCTCACAGTTCGGTTCTGACATTTCTTCTGATAGCCTTTTTAAAGTATCAGATATCTCTTACGAAATTAAGCGAGTCTCAACCTAAATATCAACACAACCAGAAATTGACGAATTTAAAATTAAAACGTCCGCTAATCCGTCAAGTCGCCAGCAAATCCTTAACAGCTAATTCTCTGGCGACTGTTAAAGCTAGTTTGGTTGAAACAATTACCTTGGAACCACAGAATAGATAGAGTACAGAAGGTTGTCAAAATACATCGAGTGAATTATGTGGTTGTATTTGGGGAAAAAGTTTAAAAGAGTGATGGATCTGAATGTTGATGGATGGAGAGAGAGAGGAAGACCAAAGAAAAGATGGATGGATTGTGTAAGGAATGATATGAAGGAGAAAAGAGTAAATGATGCCGAATGATGAAGAATGGAAGAAGAAAACGTGTTGCGCCGACCCCAAATAGAATGGGACAAGGGCAGGAAAATGCTGATGATTTGTGGATAAAAGTTTAATAATAAGCAAAATGTAAGTATTTCAAAAATAATTATTCTTTATCGTTGGATCTGTGGGATTACACAGAAGGTGTTGACATTATTATCAAGGATCCTTTGTCACTCGCTTGTTCTGTTAAGCCATCCTTCTGTTCCTATCTACTCTGAGTCGGGACGTTGTCGGAACAAGTTAGAGCTTTGATTAAACCGAGACCAGGGCTCGCACCTCGTCAGTACTTTGTAACTGACAGCCCAGAACATTGCTTCGGGTTGTTATGAAAAATTGTTTGTATAAAATTCTTATGCGTTCGGGGTTGATTAGTTTTTTTCATGTTGAAGATTGCTTGTTATTGTATGTGAAAGAGCATTTTATTTCAATTATTCTGACGGATTAACTATGTAATGTTTCACATTTAAAACTTCTTTGACGAATTTTTAGTTTACAACCTACGATTCTCACACTATTCACTTCACAAATAATGTATTCCACAAATGTTTTATTTTATAAACACTCACTTTGAAATCATTCAGTTAGCAAATGCTAACTGAATGATCTTTACAAATTTTACCATAAATATTAAAGCATTTTAACATTTTTCATTTCATAACTTGATTTGTTTAGCAAAATCACGTTTAACCTAAATATACGATAAATCTTCTAAACCAGACAAACAAAGTAATAATGAGAGTACCTACTTATTAGAATATCTAAAACTAATAGTTCAACATATCTGACAGCTGATTTACCTAATGGTTATGTTACGGTGCTTTTACCGCACGCAAAATACACGCTTTACACACGGAGTTTCGAATACCAGCTCATTATACATTACAATACCCAAATGGGTCAAAATATTTACAGTTTTAATGTTAAAGTGCAAAATGCCTACAATTATATTTAGAGGATAAGTCTTTAGTAACATAAAAATATTTATATATAAATATTCAATGTCAATCAATATTATTACCACAATACAATTTAAATCTTCAAATGTATAATAACTAATAGTTTAAAAATATAAGCCCTGATTATTATTTTTATGGAAATATTTGCACGTCATTATATGCCAGGATATGCTGTAATAAACATAATAAACATTTTTTATTTGATTTGAATAAATGGTTCCACTGATTCATTACATGGCGGGGAAACACTGTAAATTTTGTGACAGCGTGTTTTAGAGTAACGTAGTATCTTTTGGCTAGCCTACGCCTGCCGGGGTTGCGGGTTGTTCGAAAGAGATACCGCGGCCCCGGAACGTAAAGGGCAACAGAAGGAACATGGGTGGGTTTTAGTCAGTACAAGTCTGACATGCCCCCCCGCTCCACCCAGAGCGGGGGAAGTCATAGGATGATTTCCCACCCGAAAAAAAAAAAAAGTATCTTTTGGGGTAGTTTCAGTCCTTTTTAGTGAACAACTAATCCTAAAGTCACTAATTTCAATATTATGGAATAAGGAGTATTCGATATAACCCCGATTCGAGGGCTCCTATTTCTGTTTGCAGGGTTTGAAGTAACTTGACACGAAGGAGATGTCGGGTCTTGGTCCACTCGCATATGCTCACTAGACCCCGCCATCCCCTTCGAACCTAAACTGACCGAGTCGGAATTCCAAGTCCCGAGTTTGCTCCGCTTGCTCTTGCATCCTAAGTTTATATCGCTTTATTATGTATTTCAATTAACCCTGTAAAAAGCTTTTGATTTCAAATTTTGTTTTACGAGATGAAAATATAATGAAATAAAATGAGTTGTTTGTCAAATATTACGTTATCAAATAAAAATGTATCTCGTATATATTTATTGTATTATATAGCCACTATCTGCAAATTATTTGAGCCATTGGCAACAACATATAAATCGTTAAATGTTAAGTGATTTTCTCGCAAAAATTCAAAAAACTCCCCAGCAATCTGACACAAACCAAATCAAGTACCAACAGTTACAAAATGTGAAACTACCACAACCTAAATAATCTCTGAAATTCGACAGCCCACTATAAATCCGGACCAAGGTACAGCTCAAATTCAAGGTCCCTTAATTAAAGGTCTGACCCTCACTCAGCTCAGCTTTAATCTTCATAGTAGTGCTAATAAACGCACATAGTTTCGATCGTTATAACGAAAGCTTCAGTAAAATTGTAGACTGACCCTTCAGTTATGGGCAATAAAAATTCTACTGCCTAGACTGGTAATAGTAATGTGAATTGCTGGAGTTTCTGAAGTGATTTGGATTTATAAAATGCTGGACTTTAGAAAGGGTGATTCTGGGGAAAAAAAAACTGTTTGGAGTCTTGAGATTGAATAGTCTTGAAGTGGGTATCCTTACTAATATTATGAAAGCGAAAGTGAGTTTGTTTGTATGTTTGTTACGTATTGGCGCCTAAATAGCTAAACCAATTTTGATGAATTTCGGTACAGAGATAGCTGGGACCTTGGAACGGACATAGGCTATTTTTTTTTGTGAGAAAATAATAAGGGAGATGGAGGGAGGAAAATGGAAAACTTAGCTTTGCTATTACATCTCTGTACCAAAATTCATCAAAATCAGTGTTGACATTTAGGCGTGAAGACGTAACAAACAAACAAACGGCACGGTTGCGCAGTGGCTGAGTGATTGCCTGCTGCGCTGCGTGTCTCGGGTTCGATCCCCGCACGGAACAAATATTTGTATGACCCACAGGTATTTGTTTCGGGTCTGGCTGTTTGTGTATGTGAGTTTAAATGTTTTTAAACGCACCCACGATACAGGAGAAATTCCTAGTGTGGGGCAACGAAAAAAAAAGAAAAAAAACAAACTCGATTTCGCTTTTATAATATTAGTAAAGATTACACGACTGCTCCAAAAAAGGAGTGTTATGTTTTCAGGGTTCATGTGTGTTTATATGTATGTGAGTTTTTTTATTCCATCATAACTTCTAAAGTCGAAATCGAAACAAAAACTTTCATCGCAGTCGGGGGACTTTTTATACAAAAAGTATTCTACAAATTAGTCCCCCGACCGCGATGAATTTCCTTTTTTCGTTTTCGATTCCCTTTCATCTGTGTTCCTAGCACATTCCATCGGCAAATGTAAAACTAACATTTCGTTTTTTTTTCTTTTTAGTTCATTTCTTTTTGACATGGCAGTCGTGTTTTTTTTAAGGTATAATATTTTCCTACCCGTATCCCTTTTTCTTTCGTATCGGTGCAATTGTATGAATACTTCGGACACTCCAGCATTTGGCATCGATCGTCTCAACTAAAATGGGGTTCACCAATCGATACCAATTTTGACAATCAATTTCATAGAACTTTTCAAACAAAACAAATACTGCTAAGCCCTAACTACATCTCAACACTCACGCAAATGGCATCGTCTAGTCGTCTCCACTAAAATGGCGTTAACCAGAACTAATCGATATCAATTTTGATGATCGATTTTATCCAACTTTTCACACAAAACAAACACTGCTAAGTCCTAACTGCATGTCAAAGACTTCCCAATCAAGCAAACAATAAAATAGTGGTTTGACATATTTTCTATAGATAAGTTGTCAAACCGCCATTTTTATTCCTCAGATAAAAGTTATCTGACTATTGAAAAAACAGCCCTAAGACAATCCCAATAGAACTCTAAAGATATAACCACAAAAAGTTCTGCCGTCAAACATTACAAGGAACGCTTCCATTCCGATGTTTAGTTTTCTTTAGCTGCCGTTCTTAGCAAACTCGTTTCAAAAGTTCCTCTAGAATCCTACTGTTGGCAATTTTACACATTTTACAGAGGCTCAATACGGTCCAATAAAGGCGGGAAAGAGAACAGCCGCTAGATTCAGGTGAGGTTTTAGTGGCGAATTTTTAAAACGGCTAGGTACGTTTTTTTGTTCAATCTCTCGGTTTTATTTCAGGGTTTCAGTGATCCGTGAAAGTTTTTGATAGAAAAGTATTTTTTCGTTTTGTCTCATGTCTTAATATAAATGACCGTTACAGTCGAACGTGATCATAGACAAGTAACGTGTAGGATTTCTTAACAAAAATGATCATCGCTTATTTATTAGGCTATATATTAGGATATATATGTATTAGGATACAACCCGGCGTATATATTAGGATACAACCTGCTTAAAATATACGTGGTAGATTTTTCTAATAAAAAAAAACACAATTTTAATGATAACTTTATTTATAGTCCTCCTAAATGTTTTCGTCGGCGGCGGCCAATCTCAGCGGATTTTAACCATCGGCGAGGGAGATGTTATAGTGCAGAAGTGAGAATGCAGGGACAGGTGCACTCTCATAGTCCAATAGGACGGCAACCCGACACGACCGGAGGGAGACCAGGCGCAGGACCAACGGCTTAAAGAGCTATCCGAGGCACTGGTGTATTTAACCGCCAACTTTCAAACTCCAGGCTGTTTCTGTAAAATTCCTAATGAAAAAACTCTAAAACCTTTTGCCCAAATGGGGAATCCAACCTAGGCCCCGTGCTCAGCAGTCGCCTTTGCAATCAACGTTACATACCGAAACTTAGTCAGTTTTTTTTAATTAACTTTACTTTTACTTACTTACTTTTTTAAAACAAGTTAAAATACAGTCTAAATAACGAACTCGTAACTACCGACTATTGTATGGTATTAATCGTTCGCGAGGGAATGTTGTTGCATAACTTCTGATATAAAAGGAAGTCATAGTTACTGTGTCTGGTTTTTTATTATACCCCGGAGTGGTTACAGTTCTCCTATTTCTCTTCTTCTGTTTACGTAATTATGTAATACTATCTTTCGCCCGCGGCTTCGCTCGCGTTAAATTCGGTATAACACACCAAGCAAACCTGTAGTTTTTGCTCTTGCGCCTGATTGATTTGTAATAGCAACGCTAAGTTTTCCCTTTTCTTCCCTCGTTCTCCCTCATATCCCACTCTTTTTTAATAAAAATTTACCTATGTCCGTCTCCTGGTTCCCAACTATCTCTGTACCAAAATCATCATCATCAAAATCGGTTCAGCCATTAAAGCGTGAAGAGGTAACAAACAAACAAACTCATTTTCGCTTTTATAATATTAGTATGGATAGTATGGATAACAGTGAAATATGGAGCTAGGCAAAAGAAAACTTGAACTGTATGAAATATTATCAAGACTTGAAACGATTTTTGACAAAATTTATTGTGTCAATTATTTTTTCGCACAACAAAAACACACCAAGGCATGGAATTCGAGGTTATGGTATAGTATATCGAAATTTATAAGGCAAAGGCAAGTATTTTACACAGGTCGTGTCGACGGCGCGTAAGTGTTTCACGCGCGCCTCAATGAGTTGTCAGCAAAGAAGACGGGGCCTGCCAGGGCCACCACCCACATACTGCGGTCCCGGAACATAAAGGTCAAAAGAATGCTGGTCCTAGCAGGCCCCTCTGCTTTGCTGACATCTCTTTGAGGCGCGCGAGGAACACTAACACGCCGTCGACACGTCCTGTCGTCAATAGAGAGACAGACGGTGAGTTAACCATTGTTCACTGTCTACAGGCCCGCATCTACGGTGCGCGAGGTGCAATATTATCTTACTAGTATAGTCGGAAAAAAGTTAGGTAGATAATTATTACTTTTAATTGCGGTAACGACTTAAATCTTTTCCCTTACAAATCTAAGCAACCACTTTTCCAACAGTTTTTCTTAGAACCTAGAAGCAGATTAGAACGCATCTTCCACGAGAATTATTTTTTGCTTTAAGGCAATACTCGTTTAAAATGCATAACATAATCTTTCACAATTTCTCTGAACTTCCGAGATATCCTTAACGGGATTTGCGGTTTACAATGCTCCATACGGTGTACCGTTTCCCTTGTTTAGCTTTATTATCCGATTTAGGAGCACGCGAGAGAGGTTATGAATTATCAACACGTTGAAGGTGAAATAGTATTAGTTTAACCTCAAGCATATTCATACGTGTGGGTAATCTAGCGAAGAGGTACGTATGTGTTAAGTGTCTTTGAATTAATAAACCTTACATCCTATTTCCGTGGTAATATAGATAAATAGATAGAATAGTCTTGAATATTCTTTATAAATTACATGAATAACAGTATACAACTTTTAAATAGGGTGACACAATGGGCGGTCTTATCGCCAAAAGCGTTCTTTTCAAGACAACCTTAGTACAACCGTAGCATATTATAATATTGGTTGAAATATGGAAAAATAAAAATATAGTTAAATATATGAAAAAGTTAGGTATTAAAGTAAAAAAAAAGTTATGTATTAAAAATATAATATACCATAGTTTTTTCGAAATTCGTCGTTTTTTAAAATCTTTCAAAGGATGTTTTTTTTGTCCTCAAAAAAATAATAACGACATAATTATCTTAAAATAATCTTTTCCGTCAACTAAAATAAATGACTTTAAATTCTTAAAAATAAAGTAGTGACCGACAAAAGATTCGGTTTCGGCTGGTTTCGGCCAGTTTCAGATAGTCTCGGTCAGTTTCGACCACTTTAGTAAACATGCTGTGCTGTACCGTGAAAAAGGCAGCGTTTAAAGATCTACTAAGAACTGTTAAAAACGCTAGATTTTAACACGACATGTTTTGTTTTATTTTCAATTCTCAGTGTTAGTTTTGGCCGGAACCAGGATCAAGGCCGAATGTTCGGTTTTGGCCGAAAATCTTATTTGATTCGGTCACCAATCTAAAGATTTTTGTAAATTGTATTTGATGCGTAGTTGAATAAAAAAAAACAGCTTTGAACTAAGTCTTTAAGTTACATTTTAAAGTGACTTATTCTCAAACTTAAAACTCTAAACCCACTAAAGATTACGTTTTTTGAGCGCCATGTTTTAGAGAGCAATTTCAATTTCACAATCACTAAACCCGCTACCTTATCGACGCGGGTGAAGAGAATCGAGACGGTTCACCCATTGGAACGCCAAAACTTTGCGCTAAAGGCGACATATGCACCTTAACAGCACTAGGATAAGACTTATTGTGGCTTCCATTTCCTGATTGGAAACGTTTGTATCTACCGTCTTGTTATAAATCCTCGATGTATTGTGACGCTGGGTTTGTTATGAATAAAATATGATTTGTCTTTGGTTTATTTTGTCATGAGTATGGTTGCTTTTTCTGAAAAATATACTTGTTCTCTTTATTTTTATTTAAAAGCGCGCGCACGCGGCTGACGTAACTCATTACGTCAGCCGCGTGCAATAGGAAATTTGCATGTAATTTTTTTTCAAAGAAAAACAGTACTGTTATTTAACCCAAGAAAAGTATTAAAATTCAATTTCAACTACTAACTGTCGAAAAAAAAAATATTTATTCTCCTACAATTGTCTACTTCAGTTCAAAAGCCTGTGCTGTGACTGTTGCGGCCATGATAGGAAGTCATTCACCACAACTCCTCTTTTTGAATTATTTTTTTAGCTCTTAATAAAATAATTATATAACTTGTAAAAATTTACAATAAATTAGATTACAATTATATCATATTCTTAGGGTTCGATCCCCGCACGGAATAAATATTTGTACGACCTACAGATAGTTGTTCCGGGTCTGGCTGTTTGTGTATGTGAGTTTAAATGATTGTAAACGCACCCACGATACAAGAGATATTTCTAGTGTGGGATAATTTAAAAAAAATATATATAAAAAAACCATTATCTCATGCTCACAAGTCTACCTTTCAACCACACGCCCTGTTAAGCTTGTCAAAATAACGTTAACACCCATCGACAACATTAAAACCTCACTAACACTGATCCAAGTAAAAGAAAAATCTAGGTTTAAGGATAACTACAACCTATATTCCTCAACTGTTTTCATTTTCCTTCACAATCACCGCATTGGCTTGAACTTCTAACAATGTCCTCTGCTTATTTCCGCCCGTTCTGTCGACTCGTGCCGTTTGTTCTTTACTTTAGACCTTTGTTTTACCAAGTTCCATTGTATTTGTTTTTCCTGGTTTCTATTAGTATTGAGAAAGAACACGTGGTTTTCGATATTTTGTTGCTGTTAGTCATGCGAATTTTTCTCAGTAAGGCTGAGGCTGCATTAGGCCGCGACGCGACCTGCGCCACATGAGCGATTAAAACAAGTAAATGAATGCTCACGTATATGGCTACACCGTACATCAAATATTACTAGCGATCTTTGATTTCTTTATGCGATAAGAACAACATTACTGAAATCACGGCATCGGCTACATCAACATATTATGAGCGAAATTGAAGCGAATTTATTAGAAAACTAGCTTTTGCCCGCGGCTTCGCTCGCGTTAAATTCGGTAGCGCCTTATTGATTTGTAATAGCAACGCTAAGTTTTCTCGTTTCTTCCCTCTTTCTCCCTCACATCCCACTTTTTTCAAAAAAATATTAGGCTATGTCCGTCTCCTGGTTCCCAACTATCTCTGTACCAAAATTCATCAAAATCGGTTTAGCCATTAAAGCGTGAAGAGGTAACAAACAAACAAACAAATAAACAAACAAACAAACTCGCTTTTATAATATTAGTAAGGATTTGTCACTTGTACATACATATGCGTGTGGCTACATTATGCGTATAGTAAACCGCGATGGATGATTTGATCGCATTCTAAGAAAATGTACTGTAGCTTTGTCATCGCCGAATATACGCCGGAATTTCGCTTGTAATGTAGCCATACCATATATTTCTCGTTTCGCTCTTCCAGTCGCATCGCAAATCGCTGCCTACTGTAGCCTCAGCCTTATGGTGAAGTGTGTGTGACGATCTGGTGATTGATGATTGTCGGGCAAAAGTCGTCAGAACTGGGACAAACAGAGAGGTTTGGAATGAAAAAAGAAAGGCCCTTGGCCAACAATGTGTCCTACTGTTTGCCAAAGACACATACCTATGTTGTGACATAGGCCATGCAAAAAAGTTCCTAAATACAAGCCACTATTGTATTGTATTGTATAACGGGCTGATGTCCGTAACTCCACGTCTGAGACACGTATTTTGCGTACGAGTGGGAATATATTCGATCCACCCCAGCTCCGTCAAAACGCCAGCAGCGCCTTAGTGTTGTTGACGATCTCGCGAAGAGTACCTGGGTACATATATGACTTGTACAATATGAGTCACTAATATACTTATACTCGTAATTTTAAAGAGTAAACCCAATGAAATGTGGGCCAAAAAATGTGCGGTGTGTACCTAGCTCTCAGTTGGAAAAAGTAACAGTAGACCTTGTGAAAGATTGCGGGATGAGATAAGGCTCAGCTTTGGGATATTATAATCTAATACTAACAGCCTTCTTCTTCGCGTATTGACAAAAAGTTCAAAGGTATTTAGCCCAGATTTCAGCCACGCGGACCCCGCTGGCAGATGCAGTACAAAGATCATCAAGTACGCAGGTAATTGGGAATGCGGTGCAGGACGGAAGGAGGGTCATTGTCTGCGGGGAGACGCCGCATACGCACTTGAGACGTGACCCTTCCATGAACGTCCATCTGTAAAGATTGTTTTACTATCGACCGACTTGCCCAGATGGAAAGTTTTTTTTTGACTCGTCTAAGTGGTCAGAGTTAAAACAGTTCCTGTCAGAACTTGCATCTTGATGTGGAGACATTGAAATTGGCTGTGCTCGCTGGATCCACGCACCCAAGAAAATTTTTACGACTTTTCAACTTCTGGGCCATTGACGCCGTATCGGGGTTGGTTTAAAGCAACCAGTATTTATCCGGCACTTCTCATTTAGTCCTGTATGTGATCTAAATATCAGGTGTACGTGAGCAAAACGATCCCAAACAAAATCACGAGCAGAGAAACAGAGCCCCATATCAGTGGTTTACAGGGGTTGCCATACAGAAGGTGACGAGATAAAGGAAGACAGATGTCTTCAACCAGAGAGGTGGACTCTCAGTTATGCGTGAAGCGTGGGAAAGAGATGTACGGAAATATAAAGAAGAAGACTACGCCGCAGAGGCTACTGCTACTAATATACTTTTAAGAAATATTATAAAGTAGATTAATATTAAGTTTTGAATACTTACTAATAATATATAATAAAAGGGAAAGTGAATTTGTTTGTTTGTTTGTCTTTCACGCCTGAATGGCAAAACCGATTTTGATGAATTTTGGTACAGACTTAGTTGGAACCGTGGAGACGGACATAGACTTTTTGTCGCTTTCTAATCCCCTACATCCCTAATACGGGGTTGAAGTTCGTATGTAGCATTTCGCAATTTTCAAGGTAGGAAGCTAAAAATTTGTATGCGGATTATTTGTCACTAACAAAAACATCGTGTATAATTATTTTTTTGGAAATCTGCCCCAACCCCTTTAAAGAGGGGACGAAATTCAATATGGCACTTTTCACAGTTTTCAAGAAATAAAGGATATTTTTATTTTAATAGTTAAGTTTCTGTCTTCATTGAAAACTATGTTTAGTACATAGCAACAGTGTGTTTTTAGTATGTTTTCACATTTAGTGTAAATTCTACCTCGCAAAAGGGTACGTCCATGTAAACATTTCTAAGAATCTCCAAAACTAGTTCTAGTTGGTACCCAACAATCAGGCATTCTTGGAAATATTTATTGTTAAGCTCCTCAGCATTGTCGATAAGTTGTCATGGAGTTTGACCAACGAAGCTTTGACATAAGTTTTTTACCATGTTTCCACCCGAGATGAGCGAAGATGTGCTTAAACTAACAAATCAACGTCAAAGTTATTAATTTGTAACAAACATAGATAATTAGGGCCTATGGTATAAAATTGTGTTGTTTCACTATGTTTTGCCTAGCAAGGCGTACAAATTAATTACAAGGAATAACATGCTAGGTTGAAGTAGGGTTAAACCGTTTCATATACAAAATGGAATAACGGATACGTCGGACAGTTTTATTTTATGTTTTTGCCTCTAAAAACTCATTAATAGAATAGTATGCCTTTTCAACCAAGACTTTTTTTTAATTACATTTAAAATGCTTTGTTGTGGTTAAACTTTTTAACATTTTTGGTAATGTATTAAAAATCTTAGGACACATGCCTAGACAACTCTTTGAGAAAAGCGCAGAATTATGTCTTTTTGACTTTAGTATGCTTTGATGACGTCTAGTATTAAGTGTGTCACATACAAAAAATAGATAAATCCTTACTTAATTTTATAAAAGCGAAAGTGAGTTTGTTTGTTACCTCTTCACGCTTTAACAGCTAAACCGATTTTGATGAATTTTGGTACAGAGATAGTTGGGAACCAGGCCCTATATAGCCAAACAGCAGTCGGCAGCAGACGGCAATCGTTATCGCTCAGCAGTCACTAATACATTTTCAACTTTATACCCAAGCGCATATAGTTGAAAATCTATTGAAGTTTACATATATCGTTTTCGTTTGTTTCGTTCGTTATCGCTCAACAGTCTTTAATAGATTTTCAACTATATGCGCTAGGGTATAAAGTTGAAAATGTATTAGTGACTGCTGAGCGATAACGATTGTCGTCTGCTGTCGTCTGCTGTTTGGCTATAGGGCCAGGAGACGGACATAGGCTATTTTTTTAAGAAAAGTGGTATGTGAGGGAGATCGAGGTAAGAAAAGGGAAAACTTAGCGTTGCTAATACAAATCAATAAGGCGCAAGGGCAAAATTTGCAGGTAGCAGGTACTGTGTTTTACCGAATTTAACGCGAGCGAAGCCGCGGGAAAAAGCTAGTCAATAAAATTTGGAAAATCCAAAAGTGCATAGGTACATATAAAAAAAATTCTAAAACAAAAACTCAAGTTTTTTAAAACAAAATAACAAATAAATGTATTTATAGATATACAAATACACAGTCGTATTTTAGTTGTTTACAAATTATAATTAAACGACAGTACTTAGAACGCTAATATTAATTAGGAATCAGCCCAGGGTATAACTTTATATAATAAGAAAAAAGTATTCTGGTACGATAAATTTTTCGACCAACATTTTTTCTGCCACATACATGGATCCATAAACACAGACTGACGGACGTCCAAGAATGATTGATTTTAATGTTATTATTTACTATGTTAAACAAAATAATTGTTCATAAAAAATACCATAATTATGTGCTTGATAGATTATTTAACTCGATTTTAGTGCACTCATATTATCTTGTAAGTGTTATATCGGTGAGAAAAAGTCATTCAAGTTTCGACAGACTGGGTTTTTTGACATGTCGAGAGTAGAGCGCTGCCTCCGGCGTGCAATAGTCAATAATAAATCACATAGCTAACGTAGCTCAAGCTGTGAAAAAGAAGCTTTACTATTTGTCACTCATTCATCGCTACACATACTCGCTGGTCTTGGTTGAAAACGAAGCCTTATACCGTCTGTTTTCCTGAAGTAATGTAAGGCAGACGTTTACATACTATACATCCACAATTCACCAGTAAAGTTGAAGTCCCATATAACTGGGAGCAAGCGTTTTTCCAATTACGAGGTAGGAGTTTTTCCAAGGGGCTGCGAAAGATATTCCACACCACGGAACACAAAGGGGAATATGAATGGGCCTCAGTTAATACAAGGAGTCATTTGACAATATCCCATCTAAAAAAATTGGGACTATGCTAACTGCCGATATTTTTTTTTCTAATAAATTTACGACTATCATTACAAGTTTACCTTACCCAACTTATTAGTGTCACTTTATACAAACTCCAGGTTAGGCGTAGGAATATTGCTATCGTATGGGAATCCAATCACTACAATGTGTAATGTCTTGATACAACTCGTGACATCAATGTAACATCAACCCCTTCGCCTGACATTATGGTATCAACTAAAAGCTAATGCTCAAAGTCGAATCTATAATGTTACAGTGCACGTGAATGCTCCTAGTGAAGGAGCACCTTAATACAACAGAGGTACCCAATTGATATTGATTGTGGACCAGGTTTTTGTTACTGTTATTAGTAAATATTTTTATGCTTAGCTTATTTCTTTTGCACTATGGTCCTAGTTTATCACCCGTTCCTTCTTCACTGCACGTGTAAGCGGGCACACCAGTTTGACTGCAGAATTTATTTATTTAGGCTTGGGTATATTTTTATTTTCAAATACATAATTGGTGTTTGCTAGCTGACATGTGACAATGAATGAATAATTTCTTAAATCTACCTTGTGATAAACAGAATTGTATAAAATTTGGTTCTTCTAACCTGATAGACAGATGTGTTGCTGGGGAGTTTGTTCAGTTACTTCTTCCCAGCTAAAACACCAGAAAGTGGCGAAGGGCAGGGCGTTTTTGTGGGACTGTCTCTTGTAATGTGACGTTCAAAAAGTGCTGATTATTGAATAAATGACTTATGATTTTGATTTCAATACATTCTTTTGTACGTACTAAGCTGATCTTTCTGACTCCTTTCAAGTTTATTCGTATTACCTCTCCACGTTACGAACTATTTTTGGACGACAGAATACATGACTACAATTAACTGTTAAAACCCTCATAACAATAAACATTAAAAGCAGCTAAAACTATGTATATCCGCCATCTTTATCTTACCTTGCAAATTACTGAAACAAAATAGAAACAGACAAAAGCCCTTAATTTATTAGAGGCATTAATTTATCCTAGTAGTGGAGACGGAAGGAAATTATTTTATTACAGCATTCTACGAGGTGGAATTATATCACTTGTATTCTTGAGGATGGAATAGGGATTTTGCAGAAGCTAAACGAAGTTTGAACTTGTGTTTCTAAAGTATGCGTTGCAGTTTCTCTGGGAATGTATTTTTAATTAATGGCGGTACATTTACTACAGGGAGGATCATAATATAATCCTTACTAATATTATAAAAGCGAAAGTGAGTTTGTTTGTTTGTTACGTCTTCACGCCTAAATATCTAAACCGATTTTGATTAATTTTGGTACGGAAATAGTTAAGAGACGGACCCTATGTCCGTCTCCAGGGTCAAAAGACAAAAAGTGAGAAATGAGGGAGAAAGAGGGAATAAAAGGAAAAACTTACCTTTGCTATTACAATTAATAAGGCACAAGGGCAAACACTACAGGTAGCAGGTACCTGCAAATCAGGAAAGGGGAACTGTGTTACCCCGAATTTAACGCGAGCGAAGCCGCGGGCAAAAGCTAGTTCACTACACAGGGAGGATCGTTTTCCGTTCGAAATTTGTCAGTTTTACGCAAACTCATGAACGGGGATACCATAATGGCCGCTTTAGCAGAATCATAATAAGATAATAATAATATAAAAAGTAAAAAAAAATGGTCACAGACAAATTGTAAAATAATTCACATTAATTATGATTTTCTTAAAGCGACTATTATAGGCTCCGCGTTTATGAGCTTGCGTGAAACTGACGAATTTGTACTAAATTTACTTAGATACCAACTGCACGGAAAATAAATTAATTGTAATCCTAAAAAATCAATGCTGTCTTGACAGAGCGTTTTCATTCAAGTCAACTAAAAACGCTTTTGAGTCGGTCTGAAAGAGCTCCAATGCCATCAATGAGCTAAAGCATGTTACAAACAAAGTTAGGTGTAAATTTGAGACCATATATATTTATTTAAAGGTCTTTTTTCGTGCAGCAAACAAACAACTAAACTTTACATTTTAAAAGAGAAGTAGCGGTAGAATAAAACTGCACTTTACCGGGATTTCGTAAAGTGCAAAATTTTCTTTAAAATTATGACGCTCCCCGCTTTACTAAGGTAATCTACACATAAGTCTAGTCGTTGAAGTGTTAAAGTGTGCAATAACACAGCCAGTCGACAAAGCTCCACTATGCGAGACTCTTATTTCACTGTGTGAAATAAACCACGAACCGCAGAGTGGAATTTCATGGAGTAACTGGCTGAAAACTAGAAAAATATGTGACCGTTTGGTATGAACACAATTTTTTACGAAATAAATTTTAGTTATAATTAACACTTGAAACGGGATATTTACCAAGTTTGTTATTTTTATTGAGTTTCCAAAAAGTAGTGAAAAAAGATCGCTACTTGAGTGACGGTGTTAGTGGTAACGAACGCAAAAAACGAATAAGAAAGAAGGTAGATCGTTTTGTCCGCTTGTAAACATCCACCCGCAATAACTTCAGTTCATCCATGATTATGGCGTTTGCAACATTGCCGAAATATCGGAAACTCAATAAAAATAACAAACATGGTAAATATCCCGTTTCAAGTATTAATTATAATATTAGTAACCATGTCAGTTTAAAGACTTATTAATTATAGTTTAAATCAATCTTCACAGAAAATAATATAAAATAAAAAAGCCCACAGCGCTTATTAAATAAAATACGTGTCCATCCAGTTGAACGAACCGTCAAAGCGGCTGCTTAACTAGCTTCGGTCTGCGAATCCCGCGTGACGGTTGACAGACACGTTTTGTAATATCAGTACTAACTGGGTTCTGGAGCTCAGATAGGCAGTAAATCCATGAAAAGTACTAGTATTCCGCTGCATCCGGTTAGACTGGAAACCGACCTCAACATAGTTGGACAAAGAAAAAAAAGCCTCGCCAGGGCTATAGCCAGAGCTTTGGAACCCTAGTTATCATCTGATGACTAGGGTTCCGGAGCTCATAAAAAAAATTTGGCCCACAGCTCATTGGGCCCACTTCAGCTTAGTGGTGTTTTAAGCTACGTCAGCTATTAATGTTTTGAAGCGCAGTTTTGTGTTGTGTGAACATTCTTTTAGTTTGACGTCTAGAATGCTGCGCTCCATAGCATGTTGGCAGACCTTGAGTTTGGACTTGTAAATATAGTCATGTCAAAAATCAAGTCTGGGATCCATACGAAAAAAAAAAATAACAACATTAATCTCGATGTCATTTTCAATACACTTCCCCGAAAACTGGCTCTTATTGCACAAAGATTAGGTTCAAGATGGATTGTTTTTCACACAGGTGTTTTTTTCTCATTTAGCACGACAAGGGTTTTAATTTTTTTTACATCATCACGGATAACTGCTCAAATCGACAAAAGTACTTTTTGTTCTGTTATTTAATTTCTTTGTAGTGTATTGAAAAACGTCGTTCAATTAACGTGAGAATTTGTCACTGCTGTTCTCGTCTCTAAATCCGCCTCGTCTGCAATGAAGAAGTTTCCTTACTTGAATCAAAATGTACTATTTCAGCAACCGACGACGTCCAATATACTGATTAAAGGCCTACGTCACCACATCGATTCAATCCTGGCCTTTTCGAATCCAAACGGTTTCCTTGAACATCACTTAGTCTATGTTCCATCTTGCATTCATACTATGATTAAATAAACACAGTGATTAAACTACTACTTACTTTTTTGTTTTTACTTAAAATTGGTGTTTGCTAGCTGACAAGTGACAATGAATGAATAATTTATTTTTTTATAATTTTTTGTCATAATATAAATTGTATAAAATCTGGTTCTTCTAACCTGACAGACAGATGTGTTGCTGGGGAGTTTGTTCCGCCACTTCTTCTTCCCAGCTAAAACACTAGGAAGTGGCGAAGGGCAGGGCGTTTTTGTGGGACTGTCTCTTGTAATGTGACGTTCAAAAAGTGCTGATTATCAGCCTAATTTGAATAAATGACTTTTGACTTTGACTTTGACTTTTGACTTTGACTACGACCCAACAACACGTGACTACGCGTGTATTAAGTACTATCAATACCTTTTACTGTACAAGATAAAATAAGGAGCAAACATGATCACCGAACTAGACAAAATAATCAAAGAGAAAATAATTATTGATATCTGTTAGATACAGGATTTTCGGAATGTTTTAGTTAGCGTGTCTTATCTATTTATGTACACTTATCACGAAATCTCAGACTCTACAAGCGTTAGGAGTCTTAAATTTTACAATGGAGATCCTTTTAGGAAGTAGGTGCTCATGAAGACGTGATTTTGTAAAAGTCAACACCTAAGAGACTGAAACAGGGGAGGCGAAGTTGGCCGGGCGTTTGAGAGAGAGAAACTCAAACCAACCCTGCCGCCACGCGAGACGCTCCGGGCGTCGGGCGTCGCAAGAGGACTCGCGGCCACCGTAGATGTAGGCTTGTGGACGGTGAGCAATGGGTAGCTCACCGTCCGTCCGTCAATTGACGACAGGCCGTGTCGACGGCGCGTTAGTGTTCCACGCGCGCCTCAAAGAGATGTCACCAAAGCAGAAGGGCCTGCCAGGGCCACCACCTGCCGGGGCTGCGGGAACTGCGGAACGTAAAGAGCAATAGAAGAAACATGGGTGGGTTTTAGTCAGTACAAGTCTGACACTGCCCCCGGGGAAGTTATTTGATGAATTCCCACACCGAAAAAAAGGGAGGTAAAGTTTGTATGGGAACGCGATTCCTTGGCCGAATTAACTTGAAATTTGTATAAGCATTCTTTCACTAAATCAATAGACTGTATAATATCACGCTACGACATTGAAAGCGCTGGGCGCAGCTAGTTTGCCACAATAAAACTCCAAATAGTCCACAAATAGCCAGAAAATTACCTACCACCTGACGCTACATATAAGAATCCAATCGCCTCCTATTGCAATCAATCTATGTGATAAGTGGCCGGCCAAAACGATCTCACGTTTGGGCTCCATTTGCGGAAGGCTTTTAAGGTTTTCATCACAACTAGTCACTTCCTATGTATTCATGAGGGGAAGGCTTTATGTATGAACGAGGATTACGTGGACTGGGTAATTAGACAGGTATTAATGTTACGTTGGTAAGATTTTGTATAGAATTTTGTTACATAATTTGACTACGGTTAAGTTCATTTTAATTTTGATCTAAATTTATTTATTGCAGAAGTTAAGATAAGATTTCTTTGTATGTTTGAACATCGTAAATATACAACAGCATGCAATATATTAAGTCGTTTGAGTCTAGTTAGGTTTCACCGTAAGTATCGGCGTACATAATGCTGATGATATTGCAGATTGATAATGATGAGATTGTAGCTTGTTAAAACTTAACTTGCAAAAACACCCATTCCTTAATATTGTTGTTGCTGTTGTTATTGGTTAGCGTATTGTATGAGCTATTGACAGCTGCACTGCCTGTCGCGGGTTCGATCCACGCACTGAACAAATATTTGTATGACCGATGATCTGTGTCGGGTCTGGCTGATAATGTATGTAAGTTTAAATATTTGTATACGCCCCCACAATACAGGACCAATGAAATTATTGAAAAAAAAAAAATAATGTGCAGTCAGGTAAAACATTGTCATATACTTATTCTTGATAAAATATTATTAACCTACACTGTAAGGTACTTACCAAATATTCCACGTACTCCAACATACACAAACCTGTAAAACTTTTACGAGTCTTAGGTACTTACTTATAATAGAGTACCAAAACTATGTAACTTCTTACTTTGAAGGACATATTGATCAATCTTCTTCTTGAGTACCCGTCGGCACTCTTGTGTTACAATGTGCAGATTCTCAAAAACTATCTCAACGAACAACTTTCCTAAAGTTCAAAACTCATCATCGGTCGTCCACAAGTTGTACTGTGTAAGTTGTGCTGTGTAAGATGATATTGAGATTACATTTTAGACCTTAATGTTTTGAAATACAGCGTTTAGCAAAAATACATTTTGAAATTCACATCAAAACAGATCGTAATCAAATTTCACGCCACTTTGACATTGCTATTTAATCAGGGACGAATAATCTAATCGTGAGTTTTGTGATCCTTTTTATTATAGACTAGCTTTTGCCCGCGGCTTCGCTCGTGTTAAATTGGGGGTAACACAGTTCCTCTTTGCTGATTTACAGGTACCTGCTACCTGTAGTTTTTGCCCTTGCGCCTTATTAATTGTAATAGCAATGCTAAGTATTCCCTCTTTCTTCCTCATATCTCAATCTGTTTTTAAAAAAAAATATGTCCGTTTCCAGGGTCCCAACTATCTCTGTACCAAAATTCATCAAAATCGGTTTAGCCATTTAGGCGTGAAGACGTTACAAACAAATAAACTAAGGGTAAACCCAAATTTCAAAAATATTTCTCGTTTAATCACCTGGCAACGTTCATATCATCAAAACTAAAGACTTTGGAAGCTAACAAAAGGGTGTTGGAGGCGTTTGGTAATGTCTTCTCCACGAAAATGTAGATATGCATCAGTCATTAACACTTGAGTCTGTCATTTCGCTTGGTCCTTTGAGGTGCCGACAGATTCTCCGGTGGGTGTAGCAATTTTGATGAAAGAACATGGTTATTTTGGTAATAACCTCCGGGAATTGACGTATTCAGACGTTAAGCCCGATTTTGAAGCCTGTTTTAATGTGCCACGATTTTTGGCTAAGATTCTTTCGGACGTAGATAAACAAAAAGGATCCACCCCACAAAATGTTACATTTGAGTTATTGAAGATTGAAGTTTAACCTGTGTTTGTTTATTAATAGACTTGCTTGCGTTTATTGGTTCTTAAGATAATATATGCGTGTCAATGTATATTTTATTCATACAAATAAATTTTATTGAGTTTAGTCTTATTTCTTGAGATATTCAGCTAAATGTGTGTTAGGATCCTTTTTGATAAAAGCTATTTAATTTTTCAATTATGCTAAGCTCATTTTCATTTCGCAAAAACGATTCAAAGTAGCTAATTGCCACTAAAATCGTTAAAAATTGTTCATTTCATTAATAAAACAACTAGCTTCAAGACTTTCATAATGGAATCATCTGTCAATTTCGTGGAAGCTATTGCGGCTAAGGATATAATGTGGTGGGTGTTTTGAACCGTTGTCATGGTGATTTTTGTCTAGCTGAATGGAGTGCAAACAGGTCTTGGAATATTTTGTCATCGTGTAGGTAATCATTTAAATTAATTCAGCCAAAACTTGGCGACGGGTTTTGCGCTTTCTGTAGCGTCGTAGCCACCAGCATCGAGAATACAAACAACAGCATAAACAGGACACAATATGTACTGTCCTATTGTTAGTAGGGCAACAGCGCATTTACGCTTCAATGCAGTGATCTCGGAGTTGCGGGTTGTTCGAAAGTAATACCGCGACCCCGGAACATAAAGGGCAAAAGACGGAACATGGTTGGGTTGTAATTGGTAAAGCAAGCAGTGGGAAAAAATATGCACGTTATTTTTTGACAGTAAATGTGTATGGATCTCCACCTGAACAGGTTTTCATTGTTTTGGTTAAACTTTGTTCGAAGTCCAACGAACATTTTTCGAAAATTTTTAGCAAATGGCACAAGCGGGAAATGCAGATGATTACCTACACGATGACAAAATATTCCAAGACCTGTTTGCACTCCATTCAGCTAGACAAAAATCACCATGACAACGGTTCAAAACGCCCACCAAATTATATCCTTAGCCGCAATAGCTAGTTCCACGAAATTGACAGATGATTCCATTATGAAAGTCTTGAGACCTGGGTCTTTGTTAGATTCAAACAAATTCTAGTGTCAATAGCGGGCCATCCACTAACGTTCATTTCTTCCGACTTGTCCCGTTGTGCAAACTGTACAGAAAAGCGATGGGATAAAATAAAACCGTTGAAGCCACTAATTAAACCACAATCCTACGTTCTATCCCCTGACTTTATCACAGCCCGCCAGTTCGACAGGAAAAACAATCCTTCAGTGACCATACACACGTTTAGGTACATTCCTGTCAGTGTGCATCTTGTCAGTCATACCGAGGGATTGCGTGTCTGTGGATGGTTATAATCCCATCATTTTAAGAAGATTGTTGTCATTTAAAAGGAATGCTCGTCATTTTGAATTATCTTTATGGATTATTTTCATTTTGCAACAACATGTGTACCTACGCTTAAGCAAGAAATTGCTATCGCTTTGAGTTTTATTGCGAGTGAATATCTATTTAAACCTAAAAGAAGACATAGAATAGCGGGCCATCCACTAACGTTCATTTCTTCCGACTTGTCCCGTTGTGCAAACTGTACAGAAAAGCGATGGGATAAAATAAAACCGTTGAAGCCACTAATTAAACCACAATCCTACGTTCTATCCCCTGACTTTATCACAGCCCGCCAGTTCGACAGGAAAAACAATCCTTCAGTGACCATACACACGTTTAGGTACATTCCTGTCAGTGTGCATCTTGTCAGTCATACCGAGGGATTGCGTGTCTGTGGATGGTTATAATCCCATCATTTTAAGAAGATTGTTGTCATTTAAAAGGAATGCTCGTCATTTTGAATTATCTTTATGGATTATTTTCATTTTGCAACAACATGTGTACCTACGCTTAAGCAAGAAATTGCTATCGCTTTGAGTTTTATTGCGAGTGAATATCTATTTAAACCTAAAAGAAGACATAGAATAGCGGGCCATCCACTAACGTTCATTTCTTCCGACTTGTCCCGTTGTGCAAACTGTACAGAAAAGCGATGGGATAAAATAAAACCGTTGAAGCCACTAATTAAACCACAATCCTACGTTCTATCCCCTGACTTTATCACAGCCCGCCAGTTCGACAGGAAAAACAATCCTTCAGTGACCATACACACGTTTAGGTACATTCCTGTCAGTGTGCATCTTGTCAGTCATACCGAGGGATTGCGTGTCTGTGGATGGTTATAATCCCATCATTTTAAGAAGATTGTTGTCATTTAAAAGGAATGCTCGTCATTTTGATTTATCTTTATGGATTATTTTCATTTTGCAACAACATGTGTACCTACGCTTAAGCAAGAAATTGCTATCGCTTTGAGTTTTATTGCGAGTGAATATCTATTTAAACCTAAAAGAAGACATAGAATATGGGTAAAAAAGTGGTTATTAGAAAAGGAGGAATATAGTGATATAAGACTTTTAAAAGATTTGGCATGCGTTAAACCTGATGATTTTAAGAACTATTTAAGAATGGATGTCTCGACTTTTAACGAACTGCTCAAGATGGTAACACCGTATTTGCAGAAACAAAACACCAGAATGAGAAATTGCATTACAGCCGAGGAGCGCCTTACAGTAACATTGCGGTTTTTAGCTACGGGTAGAAGTTATGAGTGTCTTAAATTTAGCTATGGTATATCTCCGCAAAGCTTAGGTCGTATCATTCCAGAAACATTGTGCAGTAATTTTTTTTTTACTAGCTGTCCCCCTCGGTTACACCTCGAACACAAAATGATTACAAACGAACGCTCAATCACGCCGGACAAATAAACAGGCACTAACTTGATCACAGAGCGCGTCGCGTCCTTCGCGACGGGAGGAGTGGCGGGGTTTTAATACCGTTATTCTTTCTCGATCTTGCAAATCCACTGGCGTTCATTCCTTAAGGATTGAAGATTCCGGCAGGAATGAACGTTAGTGGATGGCCCGCTAATATGGGTAAAAAAGTGGTTATTAGAAAAGGAGGAATATAGTGATATAAGACTTTTAAAAGATTTGGCATGCGTTAAACCTGATGATTTTAAGAACTATTTAAGAATGGATGTCTCGACTTTTAACGAACTGCTCAAGATGGTAACACCGTATTTGCAGAAACAAAACACCAGAATGAGAAATTGCATTACAGCCGAGGAGCGCCTTACAGTAACATTGCGGTTTTTAGCTACGGGTAGAAGTTATGAGTGTCTTAAATTTAGCTATGGTATATCTCCGCAAAGCTTAGGTCGTATCATTCCAGAAACATTGTGCAGTAATTTTTTTTTTACTAGCTGTCCCCCTCGGTTACACCTCGAACACAAAATGATTACAAACGAACGCTCAATCACGCCGGACAAATAAACAGGCACTAACTTGATCACAGAGCGCGTCGCGTCCTTCGCGACGGGAGGAGTGGCGGGGTTTTAATACCGTTATTCTTTCTCGATCTTGCAAATCCACTGGCGTTCATTCCTTAAGGATTGAAGATTCCGGCAGGAATGAACGTTAGTGGATGGCCCGCTAATGTGTGTAATAGTGTGAAGTAAGAACTTGGCAAGCAAGCAATTAAGAACACCAGCATGCTTGTGTCAACTTTCTTCTTTCGTTGCATTCATCAATACAGAAACACAGAAATGTGTTTAGCGAAAAATATCCAAGCGCACTGAATCGTTTTTGTGATTTAATCAGTGCATTTTCTAAGTAAAAATTTCGTTTAACAAAAAAAATCCATATGTTCTGAATCGTTTTTGTGATTTAAACAGTGCATTTATTAATTAAAAATTTAGTTTCGCAAAAGAGATCCAAATGTTCTGAATCGTTTTTGTGATTTAACTAGTGCATTTTGTAAGTAAAAATTTAGTTTAACGAAAAGGATTCATGCTTTCTGAATCTTTTTAGTGATTTATCTTTTGCATAAATTTGAAGTAAATATTATAATCTAAAAGGATCCACATGCTTTGGATTTTTTTTAACATTTTAGTTTTTTGTCAGTTTCTTAGACTGACCGTTTTACAATATGATCCAAGGAGAATGGATCGTTTTTATGAAACTAAAATAGGGGTTCGCCATACATGTGGCTTGGTAACCAGTGTCATTTTAATGTCAAAATATTCGTATTTTACTTGGATTGTTTTTGCTAATCGAGAATATAGACCTTGACGAGCAGTTTGATATACTTAAGTCATTTTCGGTCATGTTGTGGGTTGGATCCTTTTTGCTTATCTACGTCCGTATGTGACCTGAATGATGTGAATTGCGGTAAGACGAAAGTTTTTAGTGTTTGTTTTATCCTATTTTTGCACTTAAAGTTGTAAACGTGCTGGCTGCTTTTCTAGTGTAAATTTTTTCCTTCTTCGTTCGGTGGCTGACGAAAACTGTGTCCTTGTGGGTGTGTTGGTTTTTTATTTAGTTTTAACTGTCATCATTATAAATGTGCCCATTTGACCATTCCCAAAACCACTTTTTCTAGAGTCGTTTAGTGAAACTATAATTATTTTAAGCCTTTGACTACTTCATTGATCGAGTGGTTGAAAGCGTGGCGTGAAAGTATGAGGTTTCTTTTTTGTGAATGAGAAATTTTCAAATTATTTCTGCAGCTCTGGGCGGAGCGGGGAGGAGTGTCACTGACTTAAACTCATCCATGTTGCTTCTTTTGTCCTTTATGTTCCGGGGCCGCGGTATCTCTTTCGAACAACAAGCATGAGGTCTTGGGTTCGATCCCCGAGGCGGGTAAAGTGTTATTGCTTTTTTCTTTTAGTATTTTTTTTTGTAGTTGCCAAGGAGTTTGGATTTGTGTCCGGTTATTGGAAATAGACTCTTTGTTCTAATAAGTACATTTCTGCATAAACCTATTGCGATCACAAGCGTGATGTTATGGTAATGTAGTTATTTGAAACTAATCCAAAAAAGAATACAAAGAAGTTTCCATTTTGTTATGTTATTAAAAAAAACCTTGCTCCACACTAGGAATTTCATCTGTATCGTGGGTGCGTTAACAAACATTCAAACTCACATACACAGACAACCACACCCAAAACAACTATCTGTAGGCCATACAAATATTTGTTCCGTGCAGGGATCGAACTCGCGACACGCAGTCCAGCAAACGATCGCTCAGCCACTGCGCCAACCGTGCCGCCAAATTAACTTGTTTACTTTTTTCTTAAAACACATTTAAAATATTCAAAAACATAAATTCATTATTTGATGATATGAATCTGTTCCCAACCGTGGCGTCATATTAGATAGTTTCCATTATCCTTTATCGCAAAAATGTCATACAATCTCTCTATATATGACCATAACTGAAGTCTATCCAGCTCAATAGCTCTTTTCACGTGCTAAACCTACATTTCCCAGATAAAACTTGCCCCGATCTAGTTCAAATAGTATCTTTACACATGAATGGAACTGAAACATGGTTTACAGGATGGTGAATGAAGCAATTTTTGGACATACGCCAGCGGGTAGCTTCCTTCATATTGTCATGCGATAGAATTTGAATTTTATTTAAATAGGATGGCATTTTGATCGATTGTTAGCTTTGTGCGATACAGGGATTGTAGTTTTGGTACTTAAGAATTTTATTTAGTGATTTTCTTCATCATCGTGTGCCTTTTATAACGGGTGGGAAATCATCAAATAACTAAAAACCTCTTACCTTTATTCTACATGCACTTTTAAGTTGTTTAGATACCAGAAAGTAAGCCAAACATTTCCTTTTTTTACGAAAACTCATTAAATGTTAGTAACCAATCAACTACTTACCTTGAACATCTGCGATACAAACTAAAGTAGGAGTGGCCTATACAAAAACCCTTACTAATATTATAAAAGCGAAAGTGAGTTTGTTTGTTACGTCTTCACGCCTAAATGGCTAAACCGATTTTGATGAATTTTGGTACAGAGATAGTTGGGACCCTGGAGACGGACATAGGTAATTTTTAAAGTGAGAAATGAGGGAATAAAAGGGAAAACTTAGCTTTGCTATTACAATAAATAAGGCGCAAGGGCAACAACTACAAGTAGCAGGTACCTGCAAATCACGAAAGGGGAACTGTGTTACACCGAATTTAACGAGAACAAAGTCGCGGGCAAAAGCTAGTAGTTAATAAAAAGAACGCGTTATGGTGCTATTCAAGAGACAAAACAAGGAAAATAGTAACAAAAGAGGAATCCAATTGCCTTAATAGCGTTTTCTCTTGTCCCAAAATAAGTTCTATAAAGAAACAATCCTTTTGAGGATTACATCTTAATATCAAACGAGTTGCTGGCATGTCTTTGTACGAAAGGAAAGTGTATGAAATAGTATTAAATAAAGGCATATTTCATTTTATGCGTCTCCCTTTCTTAATGGAAACCGCTGTATTAAGTTTTATTTACAACCTTTGTATTAAACTTTATATCAAAAATACCAAACACTAATAATGGTCGTAAATGCAGAAGGGCCTGCCAGGGCCATCGCCTGCCGGGGTTTGGGTTGTTTGAAAGAAAACCCCACCGCCTTCGGAGCATAAAAGGCAAAACAAGGAACATGAGTCAGGAAAAGTCTGACACTCCCCCCGACTCCGCCTAGACCGGGGTAAGTTTTTTGATGACCCATCCATAAAAAAGCTGCCGTAAGTAATACTGCTGAATATGTGGTCCTGGGTTCAAGGTCCAGATGGAGAAAAGGCTTTTTGGGAAATCTTCCTAGGAATTTCTTAGTTGCTAATTTAAATCTGGAATCATGTCTGGTTGACGTAAATAGCCTAACGGAATGATGGCTCTGCCCAAAGGTTCAGTAATTACAAGAATAATGTTGGGCTTAGAAAATGTTTACATAAAATTATTTTTCTTCCTTTATGCTGAAAAGTTTTACTTAAATGAAATAAATTGATGCTTATAAAGGAGTCGGGAAAAGAATTTACTTGTTCTACAACCATGAGAGAGGTCTGGTCGTCCTTAACACCGTAGTAGTAATTCTAGTTAGAATGTTATCTAATCCCACATACCAGCTATATAATGATTATAACTAGCAAGTCTGTTTATCTAGATTTGTAATGATTTCTTTTTAATTCGATTTTATTTCGCAAAATTTTGCAATTGAGATATTTTATTCAAACTTTTTTTTTAATTTAAGCATATTACAGTCTACGAAAATAACAACGAATCACCCTAGCCAAGAAGTTTAGGTGACGTATTGTTACAAGATTCTGAAAATGATCACAAACTAAAACAAAATCACTTCACAAATGACTTCCCACAAGTCACTTCACATTGCCCGCGCCCAAGCGAACATTACGCTCCTGTGTGACATAAAGCCACACTAACACCGGCATAGCTTGTAGCCTGTCAGAAGCACACTGTCGCTGACAAAATAGCTTGAGCTTGGCTTTAAACCCACAAATGGAGACCGGGCTTAACCCCTCTGACGTAGATTGAATAAAACACTGTTGATAATACCCAAGTTATTTCACGAAAAGGATTTGTCGGAATCATTTTTTAAATGCAGCTGTGAAAATTGTATGCCGTTTGGGTTTTCTGTTTTTCTGAAGCAGGATTATGAAGTACTTTTAATGGTTTTCTTTGGTTCTAAGGAACGGACTTGTCTCAAAAGCTAAACTATGCGTCAAGTAGACTAGTGCACTTTTCTTGGGTACGTATTGAAATATTTAGTTTTTAGTTAGTTAGCAGCGGCATTTAAATGTGTCGCAAACTATGCTTCACCTTCTATCCTGACCTCTTATCTCATAGCGTGTAGCCAAAATGTAAAATTTGGCACGGTTAGCGCAGTGGCTGAGCGATCTACTGCTGCGCTGCGTGTCGCAGGTTCGATTTCCGCACGGAACATAATATATTTGTATGACCTGCAGATACTTGTTTCGGGTCTGGCTGTTTGTGTATGTGAGTTTATAAATGTTTGTAAACGCACCCACGATACAGGAGAAATTCCTAGTGTTGGGCAACGTTTAAAAAAAAATTACCTCTACGCTGCCACCGATGACGCGGTGGAAGTCGTGCGACACAAAGAAGAAAACTGGTAACATCTTCTTGAAAGTGGGGTTTAAACAAGAATAATATAAAAGAATTTGTTATAATAATAATAAATATAATAAATAATAAATATCTTGGGACAACTCACACACGGCTATCTGATCCCAAGCTAAGCAGAGCTTGTGTTATGGTACCCAGACAACTGATATACATACTTATATAATTTATAAATACATACATATTATAGATAAATCACACCCAGACACAGAACAAACAATCATGCTCATCACACAAAGTTTGTCCTGGGTGGGAATCGAACCCACGACCTCCGGCTCAGCAGTCAGGGCCACTAACCACTAGACCAACAGGCCCGTCAATTATATCCTCCATTATTTTTGATAATTTTTAACCATCTACTTGTAATGTCTTGGGATTCAAACTTTCATGTTCGTCAGTTTTTGCACAAGTGATCCTTTTCAAACGAAAGTGAACAGGAAGGATATTTGAAAAATTCATCTCTAAAGCGAAAGATAAACAGGTCGAAAGTTTGTCTAAAAGTTTATCTTTTTTGCCAATGGGAGATCCCATCAGGTACGCCACTGGTACTTCATAAAACTTTCCTTCGTTTACACCCACGTCTTGAGCCAAAGTATACAAAAACACCAGGCTATAAGAATTTAAATAAACATAACGATCGAGTATATCCTTGTTAAGTAGACAACATAAACCTCACTCGATGATATAAAGTTACGTCATGAAGGGAAATTACTCTCGCATTTTTGCCTCAAGCTTGGAAGGCTGTAGCGTCTAATATTTTATTCACGATGTTACCATTATTTGCTGCCAAATATTATAGAAGTACCTGGAATTGATGTTGGTGAGTACTGAAATTTTAATAAGTGAGTAAGTTCTTACATAATATGTTTTTATATAAACCGCTCATTTAAAATTTTGAACAGATTTTTAAAAAATGAGTTTCAATTCGAATGTATTTTGTTTTTTTTTTCATTTTTGTTACTGCAGAACTTTCGAAAGGGTTAACCGATTCTTTTTTTATTTGAAAGCTGGTGCTTCTCGAGTGGTCCCAATTTGTTTTAGTTCTGATAAAACCGACGATAAGTTAATGACTAGTTTTATGAATGAAAATTTTAACTTTCACTAAAAAGACTTTTCCTATACCTAAACCTAATTGTAGTCAGTCAAGAACCAAAGAGCCAGTTTTCAAGAAAATTCTTGAAAACTGACTCTTTTTGCACTACAATTAGGTTCCACATGCAATGTATTTCACACGCGTGCTTTTTTCTCATTTATCGTAACAAGGGTTTTCATTTTTTTTCTTTATAATCACGGATAACAATAATCAACTGCTCAAATCCCTATAGCCGGCAGTGGTTTTTTTTAGAGCTATGAGGCGCTTTTTTCAGGCTTTCATATTTATTTTAAAAAAATGGGCTAAGCAATAGAATATCACAAATGAACATGATCATGTAGAAAATAATTTAATTTTAAACAACGCAGTGACATTTATTTGACGTTCTGAATTCATAAATATATATTTTTTAATATATTCTCAATTTTAATAAGTATAAGGCTGTACAGCAGTGTCATGCATTTGTTTCTCCTTCACTTTGAGAAAATAAAGCGCGGGCAAAAATGAAATTAAATGATAGTTTCATATTGATTGATGACAAAAGTTATTTTTGTTATGTTATTTAATTTCTCTAAAGTGTATTGAAAAACGTCGTTTGATTCACGTGAGAATTTGTCACTGCTGTTCTTAGCTCTATAACACCCTCGCCTGGCGGCTCGTGCGTTAAATCCGTCTCGTCTGCAGTGACAGAGTTTCCTCAGTTAAATCAAAATGTACTGGGTATGTGAGTTTAAATGTTTGTAAACGCACCCACGATATAGAGAAATCCTAGTGTGGGGTAAGGTTTTTATTAATTACAATTAAAGTACAACGCCATCTAGTTACAATTATACATATAAACAGATTAACGACTCAGCTTAAACATAAATCTTAATCAAGAAAAATCAAGCGTTATGTTATGTAAGTAGAAAGGTAAGTGTCAAAAAAATACCATGCCAGGGCACGTCGCAATTAATATTCAATTTCTCAACCCTTACTAAAAATTTACTTAAACAAATTAAAATATGAATAATAACTGCTCCACCCGATTACTATAATTCCCAGCGAATTAAACACAACACATCAATTACACTAGCTCAACTAAGACACTGTATACACCAGCGTACACAGCAATAAAGCCAGTACAGACCGCCGGCCGGAAGGTTGCGACAGTGTATACACTGCTCGTTGAGACCGCCCCTTTCGTCTTACAGACTACGTTAACTACCGGGCTGTAGATGTAAGTATGAACCTGCCTTAATATCAGGAATACTCAAGCAGGTTGTATGGAGGTAGACTTAAGTTACTGCTGGATTAATTCGCTACTTTAATAACCTTTATATACGATGCAGTCTTGTTTAATTTTAAGAATACTGCGCATTTCATTTTCATCAGAATCGTTAAATAAATTTTCAGCAATTCTGATAAAAACTATGAAAACGTTTGGTAACGAGACTTACTGGTGTTTACTACATATTTACCTCAAACCTTAAGTACATAAGCCGCAGAAAAATAGAGATTATTTATTAAGAAGCATAAATTATTGAATTATAAAAAGTATGAAACAGAATTCAATTTCATTCGATGTTGATAATTTCGCTGACCTATCACGGGTGTTTGACAATTTATAATTGAGCAGACTGAGCAGATAGGCATTTTTTTGTGCCTTGCTCTACAATAGGATTTTTTCCTGTATCGTGGGTGTGTTTACATAAATTTAAATCCAAATACAGCGTGTTGTTTTGCATCCTCGTCAAATTCAAGGACGTAACTATGCTAATGATTCTCGACCCGAATCGATAATAAAATAAGTAGGTTTTTTTTTTTTTACTTTTTTCGTATTTTCAAAAATCGGTAAGTGCACACAGGTGCGTGCATGCCGCTGTATGATACGTATGCGCCGACGCTCACGCACACTGTTCTGTGTGTTCTGTAGGTGATTCTCTACTTTTGAAGTGAAATATTCTGTAATACTGTTAAATTTAAACACACAGAGACAGATCATAAAAGCGCCGTATATTATTATTGATCAGGTACCGTAATTTTCATTGATTATTTATGACTTTTACTAGCACCTCCTAAATTTTGACGAGGATGCAAATCAACATATTGTATACAAACTTTCATATTTTTTTCGTGTGGTTGTCGAAATTTTGACACGCAACACAACAGCCAATCACTCAGCCACTGCACCAAGCATGCAATACAATCATATCACCTAAAATTTAACCAAACTAATTTTACTAAAAACTTTTTTAGAAAACCACATTCAACTTGAAACTTTTCCAACGACATTTTCCTCATTCCTTCTAAATTTATCAAACGGGATCAGGCGAAAATTAGTTGCAATGTATGTTAGTTTTTACTACTTTTGTCACTCATAAAGGCACTCAGTCTTAATACCTCTTAATACAGACTATGATAAACTTCAACCATTAAACTTACTTCATTCGTCACCTATATGTTTCCATTCATAAATTAACCCACATCTCATACATTTTTAACAAGAACAAGAAGTAATATTAACTGTAGGGTCTTAACTGTGTGGCGTAGTAGTTAATTTTAGTTTATAACTAGTGTAGCGTATATGACAGTAACTTTTTGGATTACGTTAGTACCTGCTCTTACAACAGAAATATGAACGAAAATTGGCATAACATTACCGCTTTTTCACTGAAAATTAAATTACTTTTAGCGTCATTAAACGTGAAATTTAAATTCAATAATAATTAATTACTATTATTTAATATTATTGATACGTGGGAAAAATGAATAAAGAATTAATATTTTTTAATAATTATTAATTTAAATAATAAAAGTTAAATTATTTACCGACACTGCTTAGACGTATGGAATTGCAGGCTTCTCCGTTTACCGATCATTATAATCTGGAATTCTAAACCTTTTTGAAGTGTGAATAAATCGGTTTTTTCTACGCAAGCTTGCTTCAACCAACGCCGCGGCCGCTTCATATCGGACGAGTTGCAGCCAAACGTAAATCTATTTAGTATACAAAAAAGAGTTAAATACTGAAAAACTAATGGAATCCTCATTTTTGTGGATTCGATGGACGACGATGGATGTATGGTATAGTACGCATTGTGGTATTTTAACAAAATATTGACAACGTAATATAAGCAACAAAACAGCACTTTATACTGAATACTTAGGCTTCATTTCTATTTAATAAAGATATCTAAACTGATATTGGTATTCACAAGCTTATATCCTCCAAACATCCACTCTTATCATACCTAATTCCGTCCTATCACACAATCACCCAGTCGACCCTCGATACAAAATTATCTGGCTTCCGTCCCTTTCTTGATCTCAGCAACTAATCTATTTCCTCTATTGAGATTACCATTACATCTGTCCCTTCCTTATGTAATGATAATATTATGTTGGCTTCGCAGTATTTTATTATTTGATAAAGTAAATATTACGTAACTTTGTGCGTTTCCTGATTTTTTTATTACAGTCCTTTTAAGGGGTTCGTTACCAAATTGCGAAAAGTATTTTTTTTAACATTATTTGAGAACACTTGAGGAGCTCGTGGCTAAATAAATAGCAGCCGCTCGGGTCGATCTTTAGGTTAAGCCGCGCTTGCCTAGGTTGGTCTGTAGATGGGTGACCATCCGTTACATACCGAGTTTCGTCCGTGCCTCGGAAAGCACGTTAAGCTGTTGGTCCCGGCTGTCATTTGTAGATCTTTGACAGTCGTTACAGGTAGTCAGTGTTCCGAAAGTCTGACAACCAGTCTTACCAAGGGGTATCGTATTACCCAGTATTAACTGGGTTGTGGAGGTCAGATAGGCAGTCGCTCCATGTAAAATACTGATATTCAGCTGTATCCGGTTAGACTGGAAGCCGACCCCAACATAGTTGGGAAAAGGCTAGGCAGATGATGATTTGAGAACACTCGCACTTTTCTAATATTGTCATCAAATGATATTATTATTCATAGGGTTTTTTTGCGGATGGGAAATCATCAAATAACTTCCACCGCCCTGGGTGGAGCGGGGGGGAGTGTCAGACTTGTACTGACTAAAACCCACTCATGTTCCTTCTATTGCCCTTTACGTTCCGGGGCCACGGTATCTCTTTCGAACAACCCGCAACCCCAGCAGGTTAGGGGTTGATTGCAATCTAACTAAAGTTATAATAGTACACATGATAAATTATATGCAAGATAATAATGATCCAGAAAAGTTCTAACATGTTGAAGCCACATATCGCGGCATACACATCGGTAGGACGAGATGGTGCACACACCGTGATAATATTTTGTTATATAAAATTATGTAGGTATTTCTTAAAACATAATTAATCGTTAAACATTAGATATTATTTTAATCATACAAGCATATTTTTTTTATAAACAACTAGATGGCGCCCGCGGCTTCGCCCACGTGATTATCAAGAAAAGTATCATATTATGTGTTATTCCAGAATATAATCTAACTCTGTGCCAAATTTCATCAAGATCCGTTTTGACGTGAGAGAGTAACTAACATCCATACATCCATCCTCACAAACATTCGTATTTTAATATTACCTATAATAGGATTTTATGTCAAAGTGAGGATACACGAATCACATAAGTAAGACTGTTTGTCAAAATATGAGGTCAAAGATCAGGAACTTAGATCCAGAAGTATTATAGCTGTTCGCCAACAGCTTAATTTCTTTTTCTTTTGAAACGAAACTGAATAATTCTTCCGTCCAATTCAACACCATTATCGACATAGGCGTCTCATTGTGTATGTGTCACCTCACTACCAGAATATAAGCAGCATTAAGTTACAACTGAATAATTCAATTCAATTAATTCACGTCATAACTATTCAGTAATCCCCGCTAATCTCATTCATGCAACTATCCAAAACAATTGTCTCCATTCATAAATCAATGACATCATTAAAATAGGTTAACAATCAAAAACAGTTTATATTAGCCCCATGTTAACCGATATTGTCGTTTCAATTAAACCTGGATTGTGGACAAGAATTAATATGTATTTGTTACAATGCCCCGGTGTCGGTGGCACCCGCCTGAATCCGGTTAAAACTGGTATAATCCGCCCAGAAGCGGCCGAAAGCGGATTTGTCCGATCATGTTTGGCTGAATTTTAGCATCGTGTTGCAAATTAAAGATGAATGTTATCGTGTTTTTGAGGTGAGGGTTGCAGCGATAAAATTTCGTTGTTGGATTTACTGGATAAGTTGCAGTTTTAAAGAGTTCTAACGTTTTAAAAGTTCTTTTAGTAAACATCCATTTATATATACTCGTAATTAATATGTTTTTGTTGACTATAATTCGTTTTTAAATTATGATTCGTCTTTTATGATTATTTTTTAACTTAAAATAAATTGCTTATTAAATGATGTCGTGATAGCCCAGATGATAACCGCCTAGCCTCTCATGAATGGGGTTGTGAGTTCAAATCCGGGCAAGTACCAATGTAACTTTTTCCATTCATACATATGTACTTGTTTTAAAGTTTAACTAATACTCGTCTGTCCGTTAAGTGACCACAGGCCGTGTCGACGGCGCATTAGTGTGCACTTCAAAGAGATGTCAGCAAAGCAGAGGGGCCTGCCAGGGCCACCGCCTGCCGGGGTTGAGGGTTGTTCGAAAGAGGTACCGCGGCCTCGGAACGCTAAGGGCATTTAGAAGGAACATGGGTGGGTTGAAAGCTCAATCTGACACTCCCTCCCGCTCCGCCCAAGGCGAGTGATGTTATTTGATGATTTCCCATTGGAAGAAAAAGACATTACACACAACGGTGAAGGAAAATAACGTGAAGGAACCTGGACTCATAATTAGTATAAGTCTGAAATCGTCAATCCGCTTTGAGCAAGCGTGGTGATCAATGCTCGTGCCTTCTCTGTAAGACTTTTGCCAAACAGAAGGACAGTTATAGGATGGTATTACTATTTTTTATTATGGTAGATGATCAAAAATTCTCAACATTTTTAGTAAGGGTATATGCATGTTTAACTGTCAAACCAAAATCGCGCATAACATAAAAACAACATCGCAATCATTTTATTTATTCCACACTCACCCTTCCACTTTTATATAAAAAGGGATATACCTAGTAGAAAGAGTTCTCGTATCAAATTCTGTCCGATCCCCGTAGGAGATTGAGCAGTAAAACGACATTAACCGACCCAAAACATCACTGGATAAAAATTCGCGTCACGTTCGAATCAAGTCCCATAAGGAATGAGTTTGTGGGCCAAGTTTCAATGTCGACAACGTCTAAAGGTTTTTTTTTTCAGTGGATTCTTAGATACTCAAACTGGACACATAGACACATTGCGACCTCTTGCTATTTAATTTTAAACGTGGAACGCTTAGGAATGTGCGTGATAGCAATATTTGGAACTATATTAAAAATCGAATACTTTTATCGAATACCTACATATATTGGTCTTCATTTACATCTTTCAATGAGTGACATTACGTACAAGGTTTTTTAAAGTCACAATGGATAAGATAAGTCATAGAATCAGGCGTTACTTTTAACAATGTGTTAAATTTAAAGTTATTACTAGTTTACCAAAATGTTCCAAATTAAAAAAAAATGGTTTATAAAAACAAGTATCATCTCGAATTATAGTTAGGGATTTATTATCCATTAAAGAAAAGGATAAAGCTCAAAATATAACTTATAGACTATTTTACAATCATACGCTCGCGTTCCCACTTAATACCTCAGACATATCGGCAAGTGCACCTTCCATATTTGAACACATCACAATCAGGTTCATGGAAGCGACTGCCTTTAAATAAAAATAGTGTAAGCGAGGGTTTTGAATTAAAATGAAAATAATTTTAGTAAAAACTTTATTGTTCAAAGAATAAAGTTTTTTTTATTTAAAATTACTAGATGGCGCCCGCGGCTTAGTTCGCGTGATATCGACAAAAAATGTATCCTATGTATTATTCCAGACTATAATCTACCTTTGTGCCAAATTTCATCAAGATCCGTTTAGCCGTTTTGACGTCAAGGAGTAACAAACATCCATACATCCATCCATCCTCACAAACATTCGCATTTATAATATTAGTAGGATTTACAAACTACAAAAATATGTTAACTAATAATAAAGGCGTTAACAGGAAAAGTTTCCAAAAAGCTGACAGGATTACTACGTTGGTTCTTTGGTCCCAAGAAAAAAAACTGTTTAATATACTTGGTAGTACAGACGCCTGCACATCAAGCTACTACAATCTGTCAGATTTCTTTGATAGATTTTCGACTTTATTTCTAAAGTATTAGGTTCAAGGTTCATTGGGAAAAATTGACAGTTTCGGGTAGCTTGACCTGCTGACGTCTGTACAAAGGTAGGTACCAAGTAAGCATACTTGCTTAATGTGTTTAAGACTTCGTACCTCAAAAGAAAGAAACGTAATCCCTATAGTATGCCATGGTCCGGAGCGAGAGGGAATGGGAAGCGGTCACCACCTTCTGCGAAGCAGTAATGCTAGCAAAGGAGGTGGCCGGGCGTTTGAGGGAGAGAACATCTGCCCAACCCAGCCGCCGCGGGAGACGCCCAGGGCGCCGGGCGCCGCGAGACGACTTCCGGCCACCGTAGATGCGGGCCTGATAGACGGACGGACGGTGAGCTACCCATTGCTCACCGTCCGTCCGTCTATTGACGACAGGCCGTGTCGACGGCGCGTTCGTGTTTCACGCGCGCCTCAAAGAGAGTCAGCAAAGCAGAGGGGCTTGCCAGAGCCTCCGCCTGCCGGGGTTGCGGGTTGTTCGAAAGAGATACCGCGGTCCCGGAACGTAAAGGGCAATAGAAGGAACATGGGTGGGTTTTAGTCAGTACAAGTCTGACATGCCCCCCCGCTCCACCCAGAGCGGGGGAAGTCATTGGATGATTTCCCACCCGAAAAAAAAAAAAAATCCCTATAGTATCACTTTGTTGTCCGTCTGTCTGTCTCTTGACCCTTTATCTCAGGAACGCGTGGAGGTTTTGGGTTGAAATTAAAACCATATTCTAAAACCTGTAGTCCCTTTGAAAACAACAATCCTCTAACTAAATCTATGAAGTCAAAACATATGGCCGTTTACGCCGCAAGTTTGTACGAAACCTACACGTACTAGCTGCGCGAGTCTCGTTCCTGGCTGGTTATTTTATAGTTAGCAGAGATAGATAGATAGATAGAATATTCTTTATTATGTACACCATACAAATAACAAGAATAACATTAAACAACTTATAAATAGGGTGACACAATGGGCGGTCTTATTGCTAAAAGCGATATTTTCAAGACAACCTTTGGATGGATTTAAAGGAGGAGAAACAGTACTGTAGGTAGTCTGTGGTGTATGTAACATTTTCAAAATTAATAGCTACATTTAAAAAAAAAACAAATACTTAAATATAAATAAATATAATATACATTTAAAATAATAATCATTAAGAGCAAAGAAGTATTTAATATTTTGTTATAGAGGACAATCAAATAAAGCATTTGACTATGGCAGACACTTACCAAGGGGTATCGTATTACCCAGTATTAACTGGGTTGTGGAGGTCAGATAGGCAGTCGCTCCATGTAAAATACTGATATTCAGCTGCATCCGGTTAGACTGGAAGCCGACTCTAACATAGTTGGGAAAAGTCTAGGCAGATGATGACTATGGCAGACATGTGAATTTTAAGTCAATGGCGAAAGTTGAAATAGTAATTTACTGTTATAAAATCAAACAACATAAAATACTTCTCTATTTATGGTAGAAAACCAACGCTGTAATAAAATGAAAGGTTCAAAATCCGACTATACAGAATCATTTTGATTCGATGAGTTTTAATAAAGACTAATGGGTTTTCGGGTCGCCAAAAATGACCAACCTCCACGAAAGCTCTAATCCAATGCTTACATATTAGATAACATCAAAAAATTGTAACAAGCTAATTTTTTTATATTTCAACGCCAACTATAACTGCACGTTATCTGTTAGTGAATTTTAGTAGTGGGATGGGTAAGCCCTGAGACTTTAACAGTCAATGATTTACGTATATATGTATGTAGCGGCACTAGAATAAGTGCTACACCACAGACTACCCACAATATTATCTCTCCTCCTCCCATAAATCCATGCAAAGGTTTTCTTGAAAATATCGCTTTTTGCGATAAGACCGCCCATTGTGTCACCCTATTTATAAGTTATATTCTGTAATTCTTATATTTCTATTATTCTTGTGTATAGGAGATCGTAAATCGTGCCAGCAATGTTATCCTGGACTTGATGACTATATAGAAGAAGCCAGAAACAACTGGCAGATAGACTGGCGGACAGGTCAGAAGACCTTTTGCCTAATCTAAGGCGAATACACCCTTAGAGTTTATACACTCTCTTTTCTTCTTCTAACCCCTTTCATCGGGTTGGAAATCATCATATAACTTCTCCGCTCTGACTCCCGCTCTAGAGGGAGTGTAAGACGACAAACATAAAAAAACTACAATGAATACCTAATTTTTGGTATTAGAACAGAATCACTCTTTTGTTTTTGTAGCGGGCATAGCTAGAGCTACACCGCCCGGTAGATTACTTAATTTAAAACTAAAGTATAAATTGTAAACACTCCACCTTTCATTCACATACCAACATTCACAAAACGTCAAAACACCACAGATGCAGAACACCACAGATGCAGAACACCACAGACGAAACTTCTGTTGTTCTGTTAATGTTCCGTCCGTCTAATGACGACAGGTCGAGTCGAAAGCGCGTCTCAAAGATATGTCAGCAACGCTGAGGGGCTAGGACCACCGCCTGCCGGGGTTGCGGGTTGTTCGAAAGAGAAACCGCGGCCCAGGAACATAAAGGGCAAATTAATCAACATGAGTAGGTTTTAGTCAGTAAAAGTCCGACAATCCCTGCTCTGCCTACTGGCGGGAGAAGTCATTTGATGGCTGTTAATGTTGCTTTCTAATTCTAGTAAAAAAACTTCTCATCATCTAAGCAATTAAATATACTCTTCAAAGTGTCCAAGTATTATAATATCCCTCAGAATGCGCGTCTCAAAGAGATGTCAGCAACGCTGAGGGGCTAGGACCACCGCCTGCCGGGGTTGCGGGTTGTTCGAAAGAGAAACCGCGGCCCAGGAACATAAAGGGCAAATTAATCAACATGAGTAGGTTTTAGTCAGTAAAAGTCCGACAATCCCTGCTCTGCCTACTGGCGGAAGAAGTCATTTGATGGCTGTTAATGTTGCTTACTAATTCTAGTAAAAAAACTTCTCATCATCTAAGCAATTAAATATACTCTTCAAAGTGTCCAAGTATTATAATATCCCTCAGAATAATTTTCTTTTACAAGGACTGTGCCCAACAGAATACCACCCCAAAACGTATCGTACACCTCAAGAATATGTGTCTAAAGTTGATTAAGCAGTTTGGATGCCAAGCCCGCATTCCCGGGAACTCGAGTTCATACACCTTTGTATGAACAAGACTGTGGCCGAAGGTAAACGGTCATATTGAACCCACGTTAAACTACGGTTTCATTGAAATCTCTCGTTTAATAACTTTATTTGGTCTTATATGAGCTCTTTCGTTTTTATGTGCAGTTATAAAAGATTTTTAGGTATGATTTGCAGAACTATTTCTAACCACGTTGTAATCTTGCTTGTGAATGTACGAAGTGTAATTTCTGTTGTTTACTGTACCTATGATTTACCAATATTTTGCATATCTTACTTCTTAGTTATATTTTAAATGCGAATGTATGTGAGGATGGATGGATGTATGGATGTTTGTACTCTTTCACGTCAAAACGGAGGAACGGATCTTGATGAATTTTGGCAAGGAGATTATGGTCTGGAATTACACATAGGATACTTTTTTCTTCGAAATCACGTGCGCGAAGCCTCGGGCGCCTTATATGAAGAATTATATGCCAAGAAAGGAGGTGTTTGATAAGATGACGAGGAAAAGAGAGTATGGGAGAAAAATACATGATACGCTGACCCTGAATAAATTAGTATAGGAAAGGAGAATGATGATTAAGTATACTATATGTATTTATTTATAAGTATTTGTTTTTTTAATGTAGCTATTAATTTTGAAAAATGTTACGTCACAGACTACCTTCAGTACCTTTTCTGCTGCTTTAAATCTATCCAAAGATTGTCTTGAAAAGATCGCTTTTAGCGATAATACCGCCCATTGTGTCACCCTATTTATAAGTTGTTTAATGTTATTCTTGTTATTTGTATGGTGTACATAATTAACAATATTCTATCTATTAAGTTTAAACCTGTGTTGTGGCGACACCAATCACAAAGAGCTGCCACTGCAAAACTGTTCTTTTTAGGGGTGGGAAATCATCCAATAACTTTCCTCGCTATGGGTGTAGTGAGAGGGAGTGTCAGACCTTTACTGACTAAAACCCATACATGTTCTTTCTTTTGCTTTTTATGTTTTGGGGCCGCGGTACCGATTTCGAACAACCCGCAACCCAGACGGGCACTGGAAAACTCCTAAAGGAAAAAAAATATTTGAATTTGATAGAACTAAAATCATAAACAATCCCAATAACACTGCTCGATCTCATGATCAGACGAAGCACTTGGAACCACTACATGATTGAGATAATTTTTGGATACTAATAATTTGACAAACTGAAATATTTATTTATGCACACACAACATACATGACAGGACATTACATTAAGACAGAAGAGCACAAAGGTACAACTTATTTCATAAGAAATTTCTTCCAGCAGACCTTTTTTTTTTGGGGTAGGAAATTATCAAATAACTTCCCCCGCTCTAGGCGGAGCGGGGGGGATTATCAGACTTTTACTGCCTAAAACCCACCAATGTTCCTTCTATTACCCTTTACGTTTCGGGGCCGTGGTATCTCTTTCGAAGCCCCTCTGCTTTGCTGACATCTCTTTGAGGCGCGCGTGAAACACAAACGCGCCGTCGACACGGCCTATTTTCAATAGACGGACGGACGGTGAGCTACCCATTGCTCACCGTCCACAGGCCCGCATCTACGGTGGCCGGAAGTTTTCTCGCGGCGCCCAGCACCCGGGGCGTCTCCCGCGGCGGCTGGGTTGGTTTGAGGTTCTCTCCCTCAAACGTTCGGCCACCTCCTTCGCTAGCATGATTGCTTCGTAGAAGGAGGTGACCGCTTCCCATTCCATCTCGCTCCGGACCATGGACTGAACCAGGGCCGGATACGAGAGATCGCCGCCGCCGATCGCCTCTACGAGGGCACGGCGGTGCTCCGCCCAAGCTGGGCAGAGCGCCACTGTGTGCTCCACCGTGTCCTCCGGGCGATCGTCACAATGGTGACACCCGGGCGTATCCTCCCTCCCGATTATGTGCAGGAACCTCCCGAAACTTCCGTGTCCGGTGAGGACGCCATGACGCCTCTCCAGCCACTCCTCAAAGAGGGGACTTACCGCCACTATTGTGGCGTGCCCTGCACGGGGTTGCGACAGTCGCTCTCTCCATGCCACCATGAGATCGCACCGGAGGTCTGTCCGCTGAGCGGCAATTTGCCGCGGTAGCGGAGTTTCCCCCCGGTGTAGTGCCTCCGCTTCCAGCAGACCTGCGAGAGGAAAGTTGGATGAGATATGTAGACGCAGTGTGTGGAAAAGATAAAACAGAAATTTAAAATTATCAATCATAAAATCAACACACATACAAATAATACACATATAAAATAAATACTGAGTAAATATATACCTAAAATAGATAATATCTTCGTGTGAACCAGGAATCACAGTTACAGCACTACTAGTTTCATGTTCTATGCAAAGTGAATCTTGTCTGACATGCAAGGCTATGAAACTCAGATTTCAGACTATCAAAATACTAACGTACCATTTACGTTCACATTTGAATCAGAAGCGAAACAAAAGCGAGCTATTACAATACTCAAACTCCCCTACACAGAATTAACATAATATCCCTACTCCGCTTCATACGAAAAGCAACAAAAACAAAAATATACAGAAAGCGCCGTCACCTCGGGAAGAAAAAATTCGAACGCTACAATCTATATAAACTTCAGCGGCCCTTTTATGATAATAATCTACCAGTCGAGAGACAGCTATTACTTAACATATAAAATGCAGAAAAAAATACCAACACAAATTATGTTCAGACTGGTACTCTGAAGAGCTATAAAATGCAGCCTTGCTTATCGACCGAACAGACAGTTAAATAACTCCCGTTCTTGGCTGAAAGACCGTGAAAAGGACTGGGATATTTCTATAAGATAAACTCTGCTACAGTTAGGTATTCATTAAAATGAAGATTCTGTTCGTAGTATAGGTACTTGTTAGGTTAGGTTAGGTTGCCTGATATTATAAATTAAAATAAATTAAAAAAAAACTGGTTGCAACTATCATAACCAAAATAGTAAGTAAAATAAAATATCCATTTTTATGTCAGATATTTACTGACTTAAACCCATCCATGTTCTTTTTTTTGCTCTTTGTGTTCCGAGGCCACAGTAACTCTTTCGAACAACCCGCAACCCCAAAAGGCAGTGGCTCTGGCAGGCCCCTCTGCTTTGCTGACATCTCATTGAGGCGCGCCTGGAACACGAACGCGCTGTCGATTCAGCCTGTCGTCACAAGACGCTGAGCTACCCATTCCCCATCATCCACAGCTCCGCATCTACGGTGACTAGGAGTCGACACGCGGACGGTGAGCTACCTATTGCTTATCGTCCACAGACCCGCGTCTTCGGTGGCCGGGAGTCATCTAGTGGCTGCTGGGTTAGTTTGTGGTTTTAATATCCAAGTATGAACTTTTTTAATTCGTTATACATAGGTATATGTATAATGAATTAAAATGATTCCCAATTTTTACTAACTAAACAACAAATACAAAATAGTAAAGTGTAAATCTAAATATAAATACAAAATATCAGTATGAGTATAAGTTCCGATATTAAAACCCTGTCTTAGGAAAGACTGAATATTAAAACCGTATACTTCAATACACAAACAGAAATAGAAGTCAAACAATAGCCCCGAAAATAATATCTATCGATAAAGCAAAACAGTAATCGCTTCTATCGCAACAATCGGTTGCAATACAATTAAACAAGAACCAAATCAAGCCGGCAGACGCTGATTCACTATAGTTTAAGACAATGCACTCGCCATTAGCAAGTAGCGAACGCGGCCAACAATAGCGCTACGAACAAAGAGACATTTTCATCCACAATAGCTTTTCCTGAATATTGTATTTGACTATACTATGTCACAGAATCTTAATAGCGAACGCTCTTTACTTCTTAAGCCCTATTTATAACCTCGGGCGATACGATTTGAGCCAAAACTCAATCTCGCGACAACTCATAGATCGGTAGCTTCACATGTCGCGCCGCGTTTTACGTAGCACTCTAAGTTAGAACAACTTTTCTTATATCACTGTCGCAACACGCGTGTTCTTTGAGTTTGTGGATTGTGGCCCGGATTCTACTTAGACGGGGAAGAGATGACAGGGAGAGGAGCTGTCTCATGTTTTTTAAGCCTCAGCGAGCATCAAGCGAAGACGAGAACGAGAACGAGACGTGAGCGGCCTGAGAATATCGCTAAACTGGTTGTATGTGAGTAGGTCATACACACATATTTGTACTGGTTAAGTAAGTTTGCATCTCTGGCAGGTCTCCACAGCTTCCGTAGATCCAAACATCCTAGCTCCCAAGCATGTCCTCTCCGCTTCGCATATCTTCGCACATCTCTGCTTTTGTGGCGGGCTTTAACAATAATCATTTTAGTTCGGAAATTATACATTTATATTTTATGAGTACACAGTAACTTAGAAAGCTAGGTTAGTAAAACATGTAGATTCGTCAAAACACGCATAAACGGGCAATCAGATTTCCCGCAAAGACATTCAGGAGACTGTTCGAGCTGCCCCGGAATCTCTGCAGCAGCGACGCGGCACGCTTACGTCTGTTCATTGCAAAGCCATCAATGTGCGCATCAGCAAACATTCCTGACGCACTGCAGATGCGTGGCAGCCCCAGCAGCATCCTGATAGCATTGTTGTATTGAACTCGAAGAGCATCGATGCTTTTCTGCGTATATATCTTGTCCATAGGTTACACGGGTAAAATGTCAGATATGCTTTAAAAAAAGCGTCAAACGTCGTAATTTAAATGGCACATGTCTTTCGATAGCGACTTATTTCATTTGTTTTTATAGCAAACACTCGCGTTTAAATTTAGAATCCCACGACCAGACTCACGGTACGACGACACTCTCGTAAAGAAAATAATTGACGCGCGGGCGTTTTACTCGACGCAAAGTCGCATCGCCCAAAGGCATGGGGCACCTCACTACCTCGTATACTTTAGCTCGCAACTTCCAAGTGATACTTTAAGTTTCTACTTCGGTTCTCATACAAAACTTTTGACGTATTCTCATACATATTTAACAGCGGTGGAAAATGAATGGTGTAATTCAAAGGTGTACGAATATGAATACGGCCCTTTCGGAGAATTTTAAATGAACTAATCCTTTTTATGTTTAATTTTAACAATGTACCTAGTTGTTTGCGTTACGTATATGATTCGGTATTATATAATTTTATATCTTAACGCTTATTTTCTATGGCAGTAGACTGTAGACGTTTTAAAACTTCTATCCAACCTTAAAAATGCAGGATGTTTTGTAATGACGGTCGAATAGGTAAACGTATATAATAGTGTCCTATTTATAATGAGTATAAAATGTCTAATTTACATTTAACTAATTTATCATTTTTAATCATCATTTCACATTTTTAAAATTGTCTTATATAATATTTTTCTTTATAAATTGTATTATTTATAATATTTATGTTCTCATTTAATGAATTAATAATTTAATTTATATTCGTATAAGTTTGCAAGTACTGTGCACTTCTAGTGGCAAACTCACTATAACTCACTGTTTGTGATGTTTGTGCAGGTATATGTGAGTAAGTAACTCGTTGAAGTGCCCTAAATTAATAATTTACAAAGAAAGATAGACAGCGTAGTTTTTTTTTTCAATATATGACATGCGCTTATAAAATTATGTTAATTCATAAAATCGGCTTTTCTGCTGTCTGTATTATCTTTCTATACTGTTTCCCACTGCTGAGCAAAACCTTCCGCTTTATTTCTTCCTTTTTGTTGAATAAATTCGTAACATAATATCATCAGGCGGGCCATTGGCGGGTATTTGACGGGCCTGTTGGTCTAGTGGTTAGTGGCCCTGACTGCTGAGCCGGAGGTCGTGGGTTCGATTCCCACCCAGGGCAAACTTTGTGTGATGAGCATGATTGTTTGTTCTGTGTCTGGGTGTGATTTATCTATAATATGTATGTATTTATAAATTATATAAGTATGTATATCAGTTATCTGGTTACCATAACATAAGCTCTGCTTAGCTTGGGATCAGATAGCCGTGTGTGAGTTGTCCCAAGATATTTATTTATTATTATTATCAGGCATATAATCGCGGAAGAGTTAGGCAGAGATGTACCTTTATTAGGTACATTCGCATTTTACTCGCAATGTTAAAGACATATGAAATAAGTAGTGACTATGAGCCTATTACCATAAATAAGACACAAATCCATATACTGTCGTAGATGAGAAATTAATAAAAAAACATAATGGAAAAAAATACCAACAACTGTTTGTTTAACCTGGTAATCAAACATTAATCAACCAGCTGCGCCCCGCGATGTCACTCGCGTGGTGATAGAATATATAATACTAGCTTTTGCCCGCGGCTTCGCCCGCGTTAAATTCGGTATAACACAGTTCCCCTTTTCTAATTTGCAGGAACCTGTAGTTTTTGCCCTAGCGCCTTATTTATTGTAATAGCAATGCTAAGTTTTCTCTTTTCTTCCCTCTTCTCTTTCATTTTTCAATATTTGAAAAAAAAAGATAGCCTATGTCCGTCTCCAGGGTCCCAACTATCTCTGTACCAAAAATCATCAAAATCGGTTTAGCCATGTAGGCGTGAAGACGTAACAAACAAACAAACTCACTTTCGCTTTTATAATATTAGTAACGATATACAATATATCTTTATGAATTGTAGCCTATGTGATATTCTGATGTATAAGCTATATTATTGTAAAGTTTCATTAAAATCCATACAGTAGTTTATGAGTGGAAGAGTAACAAACATCCATACATCCATCTAGCCTCACAAACAATCGCATTTATAATATTAGTATGATATTTCGCTACCTCTTATTAACATTTCACGGATCTGAAAAGACCTACCTATAAATACAGTTCGCAGATATATAAATAATTTACTTACTCAACCAGCACAAAATCCTGAAATAGCAAGAACTGCAAAGCCAAGAGAACAGTAATGGAAAAGATAAGTAGCTGTAAAAATAGACAAGCTACGTTCGTTTCGACGTAGAGTAGTCGATGGCTGCTATATCGGTCACTATGTGGTCATCGCCTTTCTAAATATAAGCACGTGAAACTTCACGTAGAAGTAACTACTTCTGCGGGTAAGCAGCTAATTTTCTTGTCAATTTGCTAAGAGCACTACTTGTATTTTAATCTTTGGATTGCATTCTAATCTCTGCTTCAATATTCCGGGGTTGCGGGTTATCACGAAGTTGTGGGTTGTTTGAAAGAGATAGCGTGATCCCGGAACGTTAAGGGCAAAAGAAGGAACATGGGTGAACTAGGGTAAAACTTCTTTCGCTCTGAGAAAGAAGTTTTATACAGATTTCCAAAAACAGCCTCAATTTTGCAAATCTCGAATTGTTCTAAAACCTAAATCAATCCAGACCAATTGTTCTAAAACAGGGGGAATATTGTACCTAAAATTTTTCTTACAAGTTTTGTAAATTGAGTCAAGAGTTGAAATTGAGAATATTTTATGGGGAGTTTAGGATTCTAAGCTGAATAAAACCAAGCCTTCAATCATCATCAGCACATGATAGTGGGCACTACTTACCTACACACGTACCCAGTAACACTTCTACCCAACACCTTCGGAGGAATGCGGCGTGATGTTATACACTCTACGCTATTTTTTTTTAAACGTTGCCCCACACTAGGAATTTCTCCTGTATCGTGGGTGCGTTTATAAACATTTAAACACAAACAGCCAGACCCGAAACAACTACCTGTAGGGCATACAAATATTTGATAAGTGCGGGAATCGAACCCGCGACACGCAGCGCAGCAGTCGATCGCTCAGCCACTGCGCCAACCGTGTCATCAAAACTTAAAAGCGATGGCTTTAAAGTCATCAAATAGGGTTTAAAAATTAAATGTGAACCTCCATACCGCACCAAAATTCACCTACGCTTAAGGACCAACGTCACAACTACTCAAGGAGCTAAGCCACCTCTAAAACCCTCAACGCTTTCACGCCAAGAGCTGCAAAATTGAATTTTCCCATCAACTTAGCTGGTAGATATTTCTTATATCTGATATAGAAACATAATACAATATCAGTAGAGTTTCCTTCTCACGTAGCCGACGTGACGATCGGTCACGCCTGGTTGCTTGGTTGCTGCAACTTAGATACTTGCTTCAAGTTGTATAGAAATAGCGAATAGCTTTGTTGCTTCGAATGTTGCATTAACATAAGTTGCAGTGTCAGCAAGACGTGATGACTGGTGTTCTTTGTTGTAGTGATGTATCTCAGTTTTTTTTAACGGTTGCTTAAAAAAACAGATAATGAAACAATGAATTCTGTAAGCCTTGAAAGTGACAATTACGAACAAACGACGATTAAAAAATGAAGCAAAAAAAAGACTATTTATTACATAGGTACGGCAGAGAAGAATACAAAATTTATAAAAAAATAAGCACTGTATCAGGCACAAAAAAAAAGAAAATGAAATATACCACCAAAAAGGCTGTCTCAGTATGGTGCCGAAACATTTAGTTAAAATAAAAACACCTTAAGTATCGGTACAACTTTTCAGATGTCCACATATATATTACGCAGTAAACTGAGATCATTACAATATGGATCAGACCCTATGTTTAGATAGTTGTCGTTGTCATAATACTTAACAAAAAAAATTGATCCAAAGTCATGCCAAAACAGGAAGCGGAAATTCAGAGTATCCTTTTCGCAGAATTAAAATTAATTATGTAACATTCTATGAATTTTCTGTAAAAACAATGCCTTATTTGATTAAAAATAAAAAAACGTTTTCAATAGATATTATACCACTACTTAACACTAAATTATCGTTGTCCAAGAGACAGAACACACCCGACACCGGCGACCGCAAACAGGGACCGCTGACCACAAACTGTAGCGCTGACAACGTGCCAACGTGGGGATTACCGGCACCCGCGCAGCCGAGCTCTTGGAGAAAAGTTGGAGGGAAGTGTTTTAAATCTTTTCAATGGAAGTAAAAGTTAATGGCAGATGTTCTGTTGTACTTAATGTTTGTGTGTAACTGTGGGCTCAGGTTGGCCGCTGTGCCAAATGTGGGGTATCCTCAATCCATCCCAAATACAGCCAGTGTGAAGCCCCTTTGCAGGATATGGCCCACCTGCTGCTGTCCTGCGCATCCTGCACAACCACTTGCACCTTTCAGGATTAAAAAGAAGCAAATGTTTGAGCTGCGCAGGGTATATACTGGTCTAACACAATATTATGACTTTAATTGCCACGAAAAGTAGAAGAAGAATGTTTGTTCAGACTTTAATCGAGAAGTTTTTTAACGTAATTGCAAATCAACGAATCCCTTTTTTTTTTGGTGTGGGAAATCATCATATAACTTCCCCCGCTTTGGGTGGAGCGGGGGGGGAGTGCCAGAATTGTACTGACTAAAACCCACCCATGTTCCTTCCATTGCCCTTTATGTTCCGGGGCAGCTGTATCTCTTTCGAACATTCCGCAACCCCGGCAGGCGTTGCCCCTGGTAGCCCTCTGCTTTACTGACATCTCTTTGTCTACGAATGTCTTTTGGCAACACTGGGAAGTTTGAAAAACCAAAAACCTTTGGCTATTATCTATTTATCAGCTACCTGGACCGATCGGGACACAGGCGTGACTGCTGACTGAGAGGTCAGAAGAGTTTGGTTTTCAGTTAGGGCATAGTGCAATTAGGATTTTCTCAGTAGTACGTGTCTACGGAGCCTAAATTTGTACCCAGTTTATGGCAATAGGCTTGACCCTTATTACAGCTGCTGATGGCGAAATGTAGGTGTTCTATAATTGGGTACACCTCTACCAAACCGTTTGGGGATTATAGCCGATATTTTGAATGAGTACAAATAATATTTTCAAGGCAAAAGTGAGTTATGTTTGAACATGGGCCGTTCAGAAGGAGAACATAAGAACTGTAGCAGGTGGTGATATGTTTCTGTCCTCACATGGAAAACCGGCCAAGTGCGAGTCGGACTTACGCACCGTACAAACTTGCGACATAAATAGAAATGTATTTCTAGAATATTATTCAAAGATCAAACATTTGGCACTATAAATACAATTAAAATCCTAGAAGTAATGTATCTATACCAAAATTCATTAAATAAATGGTATGACTATAAATTTTGACTGGGTCTGCGACTTAGAGGGTTGCTTTCACACATCGAAAGAATCACAGACTCATATGATTTTAATTTTATTGTAACTTCGCATCTTTACGCGTTTCCAAGATTGGGGATCCCCAATCTTGGAAACGCGTCACTGACAAAGTGATCCGTTTTTTCTTTCAAGGTAAAAAAGGCATGAGTTTATGTATACAGGGTTATTTGTAAAACACCGACAACCTTGCAGGACTCTATTACAATCATCAAAAAACAACTTTTGTTCTATGATTTTTTACAAAATTTTATACATTTACCAAAAACAAATCTTCAAGATTTCGTTGTCTTATCTAACACATTTCAACTCCGTCTTTTGCTGTACCTACATACCTACACCTACACCGCCGCTTGTAGGTACGTTTGCTTCGCATAGATTTCGTAACATTTAGAGCGTTCAATTCCAATATTTTTATTTCTGTATGAAAATCTGATGAACTAAAATATGAAAAATGTCCTAGAACAAAAGTTGTTGATTATGATGTTAGTAACATGGTCCTGAGACGTTGCCGGTGTTTTACAAATAACCCTGTATACATACGCATGTTTAAATTATTTTAAACTGACTTTCTTGTCTCGTTGTCGCAAGCACTAAATGGACAATGCTACATTTAACACCCAAGCAAAAGTACTAACGGATTTAAAAATCGTGAGTGAATAGCAAATAGTGACTTTTGCTCGGTGTACCTAAGTAATTTCAGACCATCATAAATCCAGGCTTCCCTCGATGTTTTTCACTGTCATCCATCGTTCTAGATTACCTACTTGGAGTTTGGACTCCACAATATGTTAACCTGAGCATACCTTAATCTCCTGACCATCACAACAATCCTCTACAAATACCTCTCATTACTAAAAGTCAGTTGGTGCCTCGTGATGGTCATGTTGGCACGTATTCAATAGAGTGGGAACAGTACAGTGGCAAGCTTGCGGTTACCGTCAGTCTGCATTGCGTGAAGTCAGCGAAAACTATTCACGTTAACAACGATTTACGTATTTGTTTGAAGACAAGTTTAAATAAGTTTTTATTTCATCCTGTCCTACTATATAATATAATAATATCCTACTAATATTAAAATGAGGATGTATGGATGTTTGTTACTCTTTCACGTCAAAACGGCTGAACGGACCTCAATTATTATGGATGGCACGTTTGGTTCAATTTCTGGACGAAACAAATATTTGTAGTACTGTTAATTTTTTTTGTTTTTTTTTTTAATCGTTGACATTTTCATACACGAAGCACGAGAAATTGCTAAAATAAAGATGTCTGATGGATGATAAAAATAACTGAGTAAAAGTTTTTGAGGCTATAATATTTTTTTAAATCTGTAAATTTATATCATGATCAAGTTATAATAGCCAACAGCCATTTAACAAAATATAAAAAGCAAGGTTATAACATGACGGTAATGTTACGGCAAAGCTAAACCTACCACAATTACCTATTCACATAAATAATTTAAGAATATTTCCCTTAAAACAACAAAGATACTTAAACTTAACGGTAACTGGCTATCATACTCGAGCCCTAAAAGCCTTTGTTGCCATGGTTACAACGTAATGAACTTTTAATAGTACGTATTACACGTCCAATTAATTCAATGTGTAAAGTTTACACCACAATCTCCAATAAATTGGTGTTAAAAGATATTGATATCGTCAGTAACTATTGCCAGATATATTATTATAATTGTCCTTTATTCATTTTTCCCACAAATTAATACATTTTAAATATTTATTTAAAAAAAAATAAAGAAAAACATTTAAAAATATAAAATAGGTTTACGCCGGTATTGGGAGCAGGGTCCAAGCTACCCGTGGTTAGGGTTCTAGAGACAGGAATCTCCTCAAAATGCGGGCCGTATCGAGGAGTACTGCCTTCTGAATCAGGCCCTTAATCCAACTGCCTAAGGAGAGCTTCGAGAGATGGTCGTCGATTCTCTTATTATAATTATTATTTTCTTGAAAAATAATCCAGGTTATGGTTAATAAGTTTCAAATTCGTGCAAGTACCAATGTGACTTTTTCACTTGATTTGCACTTTAAGAGTATCTCAAAAAGATAAAATGGAACCATTACAAGATCACTTTGTTGTCCGTTTGTCTGTCTGTCAAGACCTTTTATCTCGGGAACGCTAAAAGTATTGAGTTGAAATTAAAATCATATACTCAAGTATGAGGCCCCTTAGAGCTGTGAAAAATTTATTTATTTAAACTTCATGTACAATAGTGGTACACACGAAGACATATCAACCTGTACAAAACCAGTTTATGCTGATCTCTTAACAACGTATCGTACACCTTGGATTTCCCGTACGATGAGAGATCCGCATAAACTGGTTTTGTATAGGTTGATGTGTCGTCGTGTGTACATAGGCGGACTTAAATGCCATAAGGCATTCTCTACCAGTCAACCTTTGGGTAAAATACGACAACATTGTGATAGGGTACAAAAATATATATTATATTTATAAGTATTTGTTTATGAAAACATATATATTTATACGGATACTAATATTATACACATAATTATACATATAAAATAAACTAATAAATACAATTAAAAAAATAAATGAAAACGAGAACTTTAACAGTAATTACTATGACTTTTAATTGGTAGACGGACCTAAATAAACTTTTTTTAAATACACAATCAAAAGAAATGGCCATTTATATCGCAAGTTTGTACGGAACCTGGATTTATAATTCCTGATATTTCCTGGATTTATGATTGATGAGAATTTAAATTGAATCAGCTCACAAATTGTCGAGGAGTTTGGCACTTTCAGTAGCTTTCATCAGTTCCTCTGATGTGCAAGCAACAGGACAGGATGTCCAGTGTCCCAGTCTCCCACCTTGTCACCACTGTACAGAGCAAAGTCATTTAAAAATCAATAGGTTTTCCTTTTTTCAGCCAAGCCTGAGTCCGTCTCCGTACACAGAAATGGACGTATAATTGCTGCGCTGCGTGTCGCGGGTTCGATCCCCGCACGGAACAAATATTTGTATGGCCTACAGATAGTTGTTGGGGGTCTGGATGTTTCTGTATGTGAGTTTAAATGTTTGTAAATGCACTCACGATACAGGAGAAATCCTAGTGTGGGGCAAAGTTTTAAAAAAGAAAAAAATAATAATATCCTTACTAATATTATAAAAGCGAAAGTGAGTTTGTTTGTTAGTATGTTTGTTTGTTTGTTACGTCTTCACGCCTTTTTTTTAAAGAGAGAAATGAGGGAAAAAGAGGGAAGAAAAGGGAAAACTTAGCTTTGCTATTACAATAAATAAGGCGCAAGGGCAAAAACTACAGGTAGCAGGTACCTGTAAATCAGGAAAGGGGATCTGTGTTACCCCGAATTTAACGCGAGCGAAGCCGCGGGCAAAAGCTAGTAAGTTTATAATCGCAGACCTGTCTGAGGATACGTGGTGATCAATGCTCCTCGTCCTCGGTTTGAGAAGATGCCTTTGCCCAGCTATGGCATATTAATAGTATTGCAGTAGCTGTTAGCAGCAATCAAGAAATGTTTAAGTAATTTAAGGTCTGACGGAAGATAATGCATATAATATTACTTATAAAGTTTATAGATCCTCTGGGAAAGGAGTTGCCAGCTCAGATATCACGAGGGCGTGGTAATATAGTACGTGCTTCAAGAAAGTTATTTAGCAATGATATAACAAAAGCCTTGTCAGATACTCGACTTGCAGTTTTCGGAATGGAATGAAATATCAAACTATCTGGAGTATAATGCTTTTGGGAAATTATGTGGTTATACGAGTGTTTTACTACGGGAGGATTCTGTTAGTGTATTTAGTTTTGTTACAGTGACTTTCAAAAAACATTAAAAAGGCGGAAAATAAATTGAATTGCGTAAGTTAGCGACTTTTGTTTGATTCATAGTATGTCATACTACGATTTCCGGAAGTAAATTAATATTATCTCACTTTATAACATACTAGCTTTTGCCCGCGGCTTCGCTCGCGTTAAATTCAGGGTAACACAGTTCCCCTTGCGCCATATTGATTTGTAATAGCAACGCTAAGTTTTCCCTTTTCTTCCCTCTTTCTCCCTCACATCCCACTTTAAAAAAAAAATAACCTATGTCCGTCTCCTGGTTCCCAACTATCTCTGTACCAAAATTCATCAAAATCGGTTTAGCCATTAAAGCGTGAAGAGGTCACAAACAAACTCACTTTCGCTTTTATTATATTAGTAAGGGTTCATTGCTACTAAGAGATATTAGCACATATCGTCCATCTGCATTTGAAGACAAAATATGTATAGATATGACAAAATATGTATAGATGTATTACAGACGATAACTCATAAATAATCTAAGTAATATAAATAAAATTCATTTGAGGTCCTGTCGGCGCTGAGAAGACAAACACAGCTGCAACGGCGCACGTGCGTCGTGCACGTGCGCAATGTGACATCATCGTACCACTCCATGAGTCAGGCGAGGTGGGGGACGAGTAATACAAGGCGGCGCGCTAGCGGGCACGAGTCAGTTGGACCGAAGCAGTCGCAGTGTCAACACCTCGGAATTGTGATGCGGATCACACCTGAGTCATAAATGCAATTTATTGTGAAAGTTAATTATTTATTAGTGAAACGATTAGTTGAGTGTAATTTTGATATAATAAATCAGTTATCAACAATATACTGGGGTTTTGTTGCAACATGTCCGAGAATCGGTCAAGGTCCTGCCCGGATGACCTCATGAATGGCCGCCCGCCTGCACCAATTCTTCAGCAAGTTTTGGCTCCAGCCGAAAGGTCCCATATGAATTTTATCGAGAGTATTATTATACCCTTTTGTGTTTTTTTTGCGGATGGGAAATCAACAAATAACTTCCCCCACTCTGGGTAGAACGGGGAAGTGTAAGACTTTTACTGACTAAAATTCACCCATGTTCCCTTATTTGCCCTTTATGTTTCGGAGCCGCGGTATCTCTTTCAAACAACCCGCAACCCTGGCAGGCCCCTCTGCTTTGCTGACATCTCTTGGAGGCGTGCGTGGAACACTAATGCGCCGTCGACACGGCCTGTCGTCGTTGGACGGAAGGACGGTGAGCTACCCATTGCTCACCGTCCATCCGTAAGTCTATTGACCACAGGCCGCTTACTATCCGCATACTTCCGGCGGAGCGGGTCCAGAGGGGAAGTTATTTGATGATTTTCCATCCGCAAAAAACATATTACATATTTTTACTGGGTCTGTGCATAGCTACAAGCTACATAATTAATGCAATCAATTGATTAAATTGATTGTTAAATAAATATTTGGTTAGTTTCGTATTTGATTGTGTTTTGATTAATTAATCAATTATTTTGTGGTCAATGCGAATGAGGTCAATATTATGTTATAATTACAAACCATACATTGCTTGTTAAGTAGCGAGTACAATTAAGTAGTACTAAAACTGCATGGAATTACTGACTAAAACAATTCAAATAATATCCCATAATGCTTTGATTTGATAAATTGTTAACCAAGTGAATCGTTTGCTGTCATCCTTACTAATATTATAAAAGCGAAAGTGAGTTTGCATGTTTGTTACGTCTTCACGCCTAAATGGCTAAACCGAGAGATGGAGACGGAAATAGACTTTTTGTTTAAAAAAAGTGACATAAGAGGGAGAAAAAGGGAAGAAAAGGGGAGAGAAAGTTTCTTTTTCGATTATCACGCGCTAGTAATTAATAATAGATAATTAATAGAATTTCCAGGGTTTTTCTATGTTTTGGAGAGTTCTGGAAGAAAAATACATACTGTGCCGACACTGGGTCTATTGGGGTGAGGCCAAGGAAATGATGAGCACAGGATTGTTTTAAATAAAATATTATACAATAAAGAAAAGAAAAACAAGTTATCTTAAACATTACTTCATACGCCTTGACGGAAAAAAGCGAAAAAAAAAAATAACTCAAAGAAATAAATAAGAAAAGGTACTGAGCAAACAATAAATTGTTTTGTCAAAATAATCTGACGAGATTGTCTCAGTCACGGGCTCATCACGTGCACTTCGAATTACTATTGTTCTCAAAGCAAAGGGATATTTAAAATGTACAGTGACCACAAATCCTACTATCTTATTAATATTATAAATGCGAATGTTTGTGGTGATGGATGTATGGATGTTTGTTACTCTTTCATATCAAAACAGCTGAACGGATCTTGATGAAATTTGGCACAGAAGTAGATTATAGTCTGTAATAACACATAGGATACTTTTTATATACCACGCGGGCGAAGCCGAGGGCGACAGCTAGTCTTATATATTTTTTTTTTTATAAAAAATACTTATTGAGATTTTTATCAGGAATTTCTTAGTAGCAGTCTAGGAGTCTGGATTTGTACCCGGTTGATGGAAATAGGCGCGACCCCAATTACTAAGTAAACTAAAACACAACTAGTGTTATGTGGGTGTACTAATAGTACACCTCTGCCTAGTCTTACGGAGAATACAGGCGTGATGTTAATTTATATAAATCGTATCGTAAGTAAACATCTTACATAACTCTTTTAAAACATTGAAATACTGTTTTTGATAGACATTATGTTAAATTAATAAACGACTGCATTTTGACCAAATTGAAATTCTAGGAGCTGTGTCTGACATCTTATAAGAGTCTGTCTAAGTTGTAATGAAACATTTCACTTTACGTTACAGAAGAATATAAAATGAATTTCATTTTTATGTATGAACTAGTTTAATATAGAATACATCAACCAGTACTAATAGATGAGTAAGGTTGAATTTTATTTCGCCAGTTAGTTTATTGCTGTAAATTAGTTACTATACAGTACTGAACGTGTTTTAAAAGTCATCGATGCAGGCGTTCCATGTAAAATATACCATTACTTTATATGGAGTGCATGGGTGGGTTACACTAAAAGCTAACCTTAAAATAGTTGCAAAAATACTAAGCAGATGATGATAAGTAAATATTAAAAAAGAAAGAATAAAAAAAAACTTAATTACATTTAGACAAAAAAATGGTTTTCTGTAATTTTACTTTTTTTTATAAATTGTCCTGCGTTTTCCTAAATTATGGTGGCATAAGGTACCCACCAGGTACAAGTGGCGGCCTCTATTGTTAACTGAAACCTTTTGTCTCAGCACAAAAGGCCAGCCGTGAAATAAAGTCTAAAAATCAGTTCAGTTTAATTATTACAAACCCTTCTGTTAGGCTTTGTTTTGCTTATTTTAATGCTTATTGAGTTTTTTGCCCCTTTTTCTTTCATTGTCAAATCTATTTGAGTTTTAATCCGATTATTTTGAGTAGTGTTTCAGTAATCTTTTTCCATTCTATTTGGGGTCGGCTCAACACGTTTTCTTCTTCCATTCTCCCCTATCAGACGTCACGGCATCATTTACTCCTTTCTCCTTCATATCATTCCTTACACAATCCATCCATCTTTTCTTCGGCCTTCCTCTCGCTCTCCGTCCATCACCATTCAGATCCATCACTCTTTTAGTCAGTACTGTTGAAAAAAGTACTCACTGACAGTCCAGTCCCTCATTAACGTATTTTAGCTCTTCAAGGATTCATTATCGCTCAAATATCTTCTTGTGTGGTAAGATTGTCAATTGTACGCTAGTTTTAAATCATGCAAGTACGACATGAATGGTAAGGTAAAGGTACACATATTAATTTTGGTCAACACGATCTTATCAAATATGCATTAATATGGCTCTTATTAAAATACATGCTTTAAAAAAATAATGATAATAATGTTATGTGTTTAATAAAGAAAGCTATGCATTATTAAGATTTTTTAGATATTTACCTTTAATGGTAAATATCCCCTAACGGGGTTGCGGGTTGTTCGAAAGAGATACCGCGGCTCCGGAACGTAAAGGGCAATAGAAGGAACATGGGTGGGTTTAAGTCAGTAAAAGTCTGACACGCCCCCCGCTCCGCCCAGAGCGGGGGAGATTATTTGATAGTTTCCCAACCGAAAATAAATGGTAAATATCCCGTTTTTGAAACGGGATACTTACCATTTGTGTGTCTTACCCATGTTATAGTGACCATTTCAGTTTTTTTTTTAATATATATAATCACGTCAGTATTTTCCATTACAAAATAAAATCAAACGTTTAATACACGCTCTAAAACAAAACCTTCTCCATCATGCCTATATTTTTAACTATGCAATCGAACCACTCAAAACCATTCCCGAATTAATTCCCGAATGCCAAAGCCACTACACAGTGATCGTAAGGAGCACTCATCACGAGTGGCGGGCACTTGATCCATCCGTACTCCAACCTGTTTTACGTCCCAGTCGAACTTATTGTCAGAATTCTAAGTTCTGAAGGTTATTGCGGATGACATCTCCAGGTTATCGGTTAGTTATAAGGGGAAATATACAAATCTGTCATTCGACCTGTCGTACTGTTTAGGTTAGAATGCTGGGCGGTAAAAATGATGAATGAAAAATCGATTTGAATGTAGCGGAGAAGAGAATGTTGAGATTGATGTGTGGAGTGACAAGAATGGATAAAGTAAGGAATAAGTATATTAGAAGAATTTTGAAAGTTCCGCCTGTTATAGAAAAATTGAAAGAGGTTGGTTTTCTAGTTATGGACAAGTCATGAAAAGGGAAGAAACGCATGTGACAAAGAGAATGATAGGGATGAATGTTGATCGATGGAGAGGGAGAGGAAGGCCAAAGAAAAGATAGATGGATTGTGTAAGAAGTGATATGAAAAAGAAAGGAGTAAATGATGCCGTGAAGTCTGACAGGAGAGAATGGAAGTTGAAAACGTGTTGAGCCGACCCCAAATAGAATGGGACAAGGGCAGGAAAATGATAAGGATTTCTAGGTTATCTGTATTGTTTTGTGGAATAAATACAGCTTCTTCTTTGGGTCAAGTTTATTTGAATAATAAGTTATATTCCTACAACATTAGATTTGAAAAGTCAACAAAAAAAATATTTGTGAATGTGCCGCGTTATTAAAAATATAACTTTTAAATGAGACTTATATGAATAAAGCTAGCAAGTACCATGTTTCCTCCATGCCTCAAAAACATGTTAATGTATTGGTTTCGGCTGTTATTTGTAGATATATCACAGCTGTTACTCGAAAGTTTGACAACCAGTCTTACCAAGGGCCAGTACCTAATGTAACGTCCTGATCTCAAGTTAAATACACAAGGTCAAGAAAATTACGTAGATGATTGAAATGAAATCGCTTTCATTGTCTAACCGCTTAAATCTTTTAAATAACGGATTTTAATGAAGTTTTCAGAAATAGATGTAATGGTTCAAGAATAATGTTTATTTGTTTAATATATATGTATAAGAAACCGAGGCAAGTCCCTAGTTAATAATACATTTTAAAATATAATAAAATGCGCATTAGTTCTCGTAGAAGTTTAGGCGTCCAGCTTACTTTCCAGAAGCTTAAAATCCTTACTAATATTATAAAAGTGAAAGTGAGTTTGTTTGTTACATCTTCACGCTTCAAAAAAGATTGGGATGTGAGGGAGAAAGAGGGAAGAAAAGGGAAAACTTAGCGTTGCTATTACAAATCAATAAGGCACAAGGGGAATTCTGTTACCCCGAATTTAACGCGAGCAAAGCCGCGGGCAAAAGCTAGTCACTTATAAAACTATTGTTATGAGCTAAGCCTAGTAATTTGACCAACAAACGTTGTCTCAAGTTCGAACCCAAATCACTTCAAGGAAGGGCCTGCTAGGACTACTGCCTGTCAGAATTGGAAGTTGTTCGAAAGAGATACCGCGGCCCCGGAACACAGAACGCAATAAAGGAATATGGGTGGTATGTGGTTTTAGACAGTAAAAATCTGACACTCTCTTCCGCTCCATTCAGAGCGAAGTTAAGCGTGTTAAAGCGGAAGCATGTTAAGCGAGTTATTCGATGATTGCCAATACGAAAAAAAGGCTCTTCTTATTTTCGGATTTATGTGCGTATTGTAAAGTTATTTTGCTTTGTTACTTGCTTCGGTGAAAGGAAACATTGCAAAGAAACCAGCATGACTGAGATATATTACTCAACGGTCCCGACTGTTTCTCAATGCTGAAAAGTCAGAGGCCTATGGGGGCATAAAAATGCCTACAAAAAAACCTGGTTGAGCTATAGTCACATGCTTACGAAAGAAATGATTTGACATAAGATGACATGAACCAAAGAATGTATGTACCTTTTTGAGAGAAATAAAAATCTATTCTAATTCTATTCTATTCTAAAAGAAGCTGCTGAAATACAAATGTATTTCTTAGTGATAATACTGCACATATTTCTGCAATACCACCGATATCTAACATTACCCGCAGTGCCGAAAGTGACTGGGTTTTACGGTATCGGTAATTTAAATGACGCATAATTAACAAGACTTCTAACGCAGGGTGATAAAAGAAAACGTCGAAAATAACGTTGAATGTTTATGTAGTAGCTGCGCCCCGCGGTTACACCTGCTTAGACCGATATAATGTAAGTAAGTAGCTTATGTGTTAATCCAGGGTATACTTTTTTAATAACTTATTCTTATTTTTTTGTATATTTGTTTGACATCTCTTGTTAAAAAACAGTACGGTAGCCCACCGGTATCGGGAACAGGATCCAAGCTCAGGGTATTATTATTTTGAGCCTATATTGCCCCACTGTAGGGTAAAGGCCTCCCTTTCCTCCTCACATAGATATAAACACATTGATAGCACGGTTGGCGCAGTGGCTGAGCGATCGACTGCTGCGCTGCGTGTCGCAGGTTCGATTCCCGCACGGAACAAATATTTGTATGACCTGCAGATAGTTGTTTCGGGTCTGGGTGTTTGTGTATGTGAGTTTAAATGTTTGTAAACGCACCCACGATACAGGAGAAATTCCTAGTGTGGGGCAACGTTTTAAAAAAAAATAAAAAAAACACATACATAGTAATAAATAAACATACACATGCAAACTTTCTTTCGCCTTTATAATATTAGTGTGATTTACTTGATGAAACGAAAACATAAATAAATAACTACTTGGTAACAAACTTCTTTTTATCAATATCACAGACGACCTAAAAAAAAAAGACTAGCGCCTATGTCGCTAGTCTACTTACAAATTAAGACAAAAAATGTGCCTTTTTTTTGCGGATGGGATATCATCAAATAACTTCCCCCGCTCTGGGTGGAGCGGGGGCGAGTGTCAGACTTGTACTGACTAAAACCCACCCATGTTCTTTCTATTGCCTTTTATGTTCCGGGGCCGCAGTATCTCTTTCGTACAACCGCAACTTTTGAACAACCCGCATCTTTAAAACCTTGGGTTCGAACTCGGAATCTATGAGTTGGCAGTCCAACGGTCACACCACTAAACGTAATATAAAGGACCACAAGTAAAATAGCAACCTTAAACTCTTTCAAGAAAATAATCTCTTCGCTGGAATTTAATCCGAATCAAACAAACTAAAAAGATCATTATTCTCAAACTAGCATCCTCAAAATACTAATGTAGTTGTAAGTCCAAATGTTTTCATTCAATTAGGATGTGTACCAAGAACTTTCAAAGCAAGTTACTAAGGTTCAATGTTGATTCTGCTGTGAACTAAGAAGTTACTCCCAAGTCTTTTGTGGTATTTGATGTTACGGAAAATATGAGAGCTTGCATTGCGAAAAGTTTCCAAGATATTTGCTCCTTCGTTTTTCTCTTCATTGAAACTTTTGAGAGATGTCCAAGTTGGTTCTGTAGAAAATTATACTGACAACTTGTAATGATTTTGTTGTTGTTGGTTAACGGATCACCCCTACAGGACCGCAGAAAACGTGGGACGACGATTTAAGAAAAGTGGCAGGAGTGATGTGGAACAGAGTGGCAGGAGTGATGTGGAACAGAGTGGCTCTAGAAAGAACAGAATGGAAAAGGTTGGAGAAGACCCTTGCCGATTGGCAAACAGATCTGCAAAAATAAAAAAAAAACAGCAAATACTAGAATAAGTTTTAACTAAACTTTAAGTTTTATGTTTGCTTTAGATTGTTGTTATTAGGCTATGTCGATCTGAATGAAAGGCTATTATTCTTATCTCTACTATAATAATATTATAAAAGCGAAAGTGAGTTTGTTTGTTTGTTACCTCTTCACGCTTTAATGGCTAAACCGATTTTGATGAATTTTGGTACAGAGATAGTTGGGATAGGCTAGGATGTAGGGATGGCTATTTAAAAAAAAAGTGGGTTGTGAGGTAAAAGAGGGAAGAAAAGGGAAAACTTACCGTTGCTATTACAAATCAATAAGGCGCAAGGGGAACTGTGTTACCCCGAATTTAACGCGAGCGAAGCCGCGGGCAAAAACTAGTTATTATTATATGGTTAACGGACCCAAATATCTACGAGTAGCTACCACATGAAGCAGTTTAAGACCACTCCATTGACCGCAAGCGCAACTTTTGAGCACAGTACTGGGTTCGGTAGTTACAGGTATGATACCTCCATGCTGCAGCACATTAAGCTGTTGCCCCTGCGTCTTATCCTTCTTCGGTAGTCTGGGATTGCTGTCCCATCGGGTTTAGACAGTGCATGTGTGTGCACAAACTTGTGCTATACAATATCTTCCGCGCTGATGACTAATCTCCAGTAAAGATTACAAATACAAATATTTTTATTTTTTGAACATAGGTAACTTAGGTACAGACATTGTCATTATTAATTGTTTTTACTTGTTTTTTTTTTTTATAAGAAATATCTAAAAATATGAGAGAAAATGAATAAACGAAAATAATAATTATTTATTTAAGAAACACAACAGCGGTCCAAAGGTTAATAACAACTTATCAATTAAAGGGTTAGTTTAACTTAAAATCTAAAACTTATGCTACTGCCGCACCAGCAACCGCATCCAGTGAACACACACTGGCGCATCAGACTTATCGGCTAGGGTTTGAAAAATGCGATTGGGGCTGGTCCTAGATAGCGTGAAAACCATCTACATGCGCTATAGAGAACATGCCCCATGCATTGCAGTACCTAGGCAGCCCCAACACCACCCTGAATCCATTATTATGCTGGACCCGCAGGGCATCTAGAACCTTCCGCGTACAGTTAACCCGCAGACCGCCCATGTAGAACGACTCGCAAAACGCTTTGAATAAAGTAAGTTTGAACTCATTATTACAACGAGCAAATATGTGAGCCAACATATTGCATCTCACTGCTAGCGCCCTGCGTTTCCGTTCAATGTCTACCAGATCTTTGAGGTCCTCTGTGACATAGTGGCCTAAGTATTTAAATTGGGTAACCCTATTAAGTGGCCTCCCACTGAGACATATTACGGGCTCGTAACGTACATGCCTCCTGGGGGCCTCAAAGATTCAAGATTCATTTATTTGCAAAGATCAGGTATTCACTCATAAAAAAAACTTGTAGCATCTCTCTGATTGAGCCAGCCGTTGGACCCAGCAGCACCATGTCATCTGCATAGCTTAAATTATTGACACTGGTGCCATCTATCGAGCACTCGACTGGTTTACCACTAAGCTCAACGACCAACTCATTCATATACAGGTTGAAGAGATTTATAGGTGAGGTTCACCCCCCCTGCCTCACCCCACACTCCAACCTGTACGACTCAGACAGAGTGCTACCTCAACGCACTTGATTGCATTGATTCGAGTACCAGTACTGAAACAAGCCCGTCAACTCTAGTGGTGCACCCGCTTCCCTGACCTTCTTCCAAAGGACATCATACGACACTTAAAATGCCCTTGAGAGATCAAAGAAGGAGTGTTCCCATCCTTATAGTATTGGACTGTCTGCTTTAGACAAAGAATAAATAAATAAATATCTTGGGACAACTCACACACGCCTATCTGATACCAAGCTACGCAGAGCTTGTGTTATGGTAACCAGACAACTGATATACATACTTATATCTAATATATAAAATTTCCGTGTCACAATGTTAGTTACCGTACTCCTCCGAAACGGCTCGACCGATTCTTATGAAATTTTGGGTACATATTGGGTAGGTCTGAGAATCGGCTAACATCTATTTTTCATACCCCTAAACCTCAGCGGGCGAAACCGCTGGGCACAGCTAGTAATTTATAAATACATACATATTATAGATAAATCACACCCAGACACAGAACAAACAATCATGCTCATCACACAAAGTTTGTCCTGGGTTGGAATAGAACCCACGACCTCCGGCTCAGCAGTCAGGGCCACTAACCACTAGACCAACAGGCCCGTCAAAGAATGGCACTTTCTGTGGAAAGTCAAGGACCCAAACTGTGCGTCATGCAAAGTAAACCATTTGTCAAGTTGTCTGTCAAGCAGACCTTAGCAACTACAGTGGGTAAGGATATTGGTCTGTAGTTCGCCTTGTCCAATATTTTCCCAGTCTTGTTTTTAACGATTGGTACCACTACCGTTCTCAACATATCTGACGGTAGATAGGAGTGACTAACACAAAGCGTAAAGAACGTCGCCAATATTCTACGCAGATGAACACATATTTGAGATGCTCGATGCTGAGACCGTCGTGACCAGAAGACTTTCACTCGCCCATACTTAGGATTTGTTTCCTTACCCCCTTATATTGCGGATTTAAAAACTAGAACAGGTAGGTCTATCTGAATTACAAACAGCCACGGGGTCTTGATATGTGCCTGGTTCTTGGCAATAGGCTCGCCCCCTTTTACATTTGACTTAAGTATAACTGGCGAAATGTGCGTGTACTATTAGATACACCACAACCCACCCATCGGCACCCAGGCGTGATGTTTTGTGATCTAAACATTTTTGAAACAAAACTTTCATCAAAGTGCGCCTCATATGCATATTAAATACAACTTTCATACTATGCATCAACATAATCCGATTTTAGGGATAATGCGCTACGTCACCGCTGTAATACCTCTATTAACTAACAATACAATCATCAGGTATTCATTCGATCTATGTATTAATAGCCCTTGTTTAATAGATCTTTAGTGTTCACTCGACATGAGCTGTGCTTAATTGATTCGATGGGATGTTCCTTGTGCAAAGCGATGGCGACATAGAACTTAATGTTAAGCGTAGAATTAACACTGCATGGTTAGACCTGCTATCTCGTACGGATCAGAATGTTGGGCCACAAAAGGGACGAATGAAAGGCATTTGTACGGGTCTGAAATGAGAATGCTTCGTAACGTGAATGGATAAAGTAAGAAACGAGTACATAAGAGGAAGTCTGAAAGTAGCGCGAGTGATTGTAAAGTTGTGTGCTAATCGATTGACTTGGTCTGAGTAAGTGCAGCAGTAGAAACGGTTGTTAATATGCGATATATATAATATATCTGAATATTATAATATGCAAAGCAAAGAACGCTAAGTGAAGATCAAAGTTTAAAAGTAATTAAATAGTAAATTATAAGGGATAACAAAGGATGTGATCTTTCTAAATCGAATAAAGAGCTTTTTCTGTAAGTATGTGAAATCATCAAATGAACGGGAACGGGGTCTGGGTGGATCGTAAGGGTGTGTCAGACTTGTACTGTCTGAAACCAACCCATGTTCCTTCTTTTACCCTATGTGTTTCGGGGCTGCAGTATCTCTTTCGAACCAACCCGGCAGGTAGATGCCCTGACGGGCCCCGATCTGATAAGAAAGATGCGCTATGGAATTCTTCAAATAGGATTAAATAAACTAACAGGGGTGAATTGATAATTTTAATTATTATAACCCGGTAGAGGCATACTTGTCACGGTAGCGAATCATATTTTAATTGCAGCAAACGTAATAAAAATTAATTCCACATTCTACTTACGCTTCGTTCTTAAGGGGAAGGAGACAAACTGGCGTAAATGCTATAAACTGCAACAGTGAATGAAAATTCAAAAATAGATCAATGGACATTAGCTATCGAGAAGTATAATATAAATCCTGTGAAATGTTGTTGTAGAAATATTTCCTAATTACACTTGGCCTCGTTAACCACGTTAAGCTGTTGGTCCCAGGTGTCATTAATAGATCTTTGACAGTCGTTACAGGTAGTCAGTGTCCTGAAAGTCTGACAACAAGTTAAGACTTGTTGTCAGACTTTCAGGACACTGGGGGGCATCGTATTACCCAGTACTAACGGTGTTGGGAAGTCAAATAGGCAGTCGCTCCATGTAAAATACTGGTATTCAGCCGCATCCGGTAGGTAAGACTAGAAGCCGACCCCAACATAGATAAAGCTAGGCAGGTAATGAATACGCTTTGCAAGCGAATGTTTCTAGACCAGTCCCCTAAATCTAGTAGTGAAAAATATTTAAATTGCTGTTTGAGACGAAATCAGGGTTTTTTTTTAGATAGAGTAATATTTCTTCGAAATTTAAAGAGAACTACGATTCTGCCACACAAAACAGCAACACAATTGACTCGACATATATTTCTAGAACGATAAAGTGATGTCATACGAAATACACTCGTAAATTCTCGGCTTCGTCACAAGAAACCAATTTATTATCAGTTTAGCGATGTCATCCCCGAAACGGTACATGGCGATACCTCTATCTGTACAGCAGGACAACTACTTGCGTATTGTATAGACGAAGCTGCGTTATTTGCTCAGCCATTTGTCTTGCGAGTTCGAGAATTCGTACATAGATGGCGCTGTTTTAAGTTTTGATAGCGTAGAGCATTTCGCTGAAGTAAAACGACGGAATATTCGGGGTGATTTTATGAAATACACTAATGGTTGTAAAATTATACTATTAGAGTAAATGTTAATTCAATAGATGGAGCTGGTAGCAGCGTACAGGATTTAAGTGATGCAAGTATCTTAGAAACAGCTTTTCATAGAATAGTTTATACCTAATACATTTACCAACTGAAATTGAAATTGCCACATTATAATTCTGCAAGGAATCTTAGTATCCTCAACAGTATTATTAACTAAAAGATTGTTGTCGCAAGTAATAGAAAATGAAATTAATTGATAGGTATTAAGATTGTAAACTTTTGAATGATTCGTCAAAAAAAAATAGAGCTATGTAACTATTACAAAATTTTATCACCATCCTGATTTTTCATCTTAAGTCAACGTTTAGTTGACACTTCCCGTGACCCACGGGCTGGCTTTTACTTTGGCCAGAGGCTAAGCGTTCCCATACAACGTGGCAACGCGGCCAGCCTCTTGAGGACATTGCCAACTGAAAGCGACGAGGACGAATTTTTTGACGCTATTTTTTAGTTTATTAATTAGTTAGTTTATCTACGTCAACTAGTAATTATAATTTAAACGGCTTATAATTTCACACTTCAATAGTCACATAGTCAAAATAACGCGTTCATTGAAAATTATTTATTACGAACATTTCCGATGTTCAGGCACTTTTCCTGAAATTCAGAAACAAAGCGTTGGTTGAAATAGAAATGGCCCAAAATTCCCAATAGTTTGCTTTATGTTATTCCTTATTAATAAATGGCTTATTATTAATTAGCTGTGGTGATAAAAAAAGTATCCTATGTGTTTTTCCAGAATATAATCTACCTCTGAGCAAAATTTCATAAAGATCCGTTAAGTAGTTTTTTCGTAAAAAAGGATCAAACATACATCCATACTCACAAGCTTTCGCATTTATAATATTAGTAGAATTTACTTACAATGTGATTTACCCGCAAATTTGTAACTAAAGTACTGTCACAGTTATTATGCCTTCTGTCTGGGACTGTACCTTCATTTTATTGTTCTCATTATTTCGACAGTTCAAAAATGCCTGTAACTGGCCTACTTGAAATAAATTCTCTTGATTTGATTTCATGACACGGTTGGCGCAGTGACTGAGCGATCGACTGTTGCGCTGCGTGTCGCGGGTTCGTTCCCCGCATGGAACAAATATTTGTATGGCCTACAGATAGTTGTTCCGGGTCTGGCTGTTTGTGTTTACAGTGAGTTTAAATGTTTGTAAACGCACCTACGATACAGGAGAAATCCTAATAAGCGGCAGACTTTAAAAAAAAATATTGCAGTAGAAATGTACTAACATATAATCTGTTTTCTTAAATTCATTTAGACTTTCTTGTCCGTTACGTTTTCGAGGTTAAATAATAACAGACGCACGAGTCTATCTTCAAAGTCAAGCCACGGTTGTCTAGATCGCGGTTGGGAATTAGATAAGTGATCATTTAAAAGATACCAAGATTTTTTCTCGTGTTTGTAAGGGGTATAACAATACAATACTAAGTGAGTTGTAGGGTAGGGTCACATAGAGTGGGTATCTTACCCTCTCTGTTGCCTCAACCTCTTTCCTTTTGGGACAGCATTGATTTTTAAATATTCATATTTCGAATTTCTTTCTGTCATTAATTTCATCTTCAACAATCATTTTTTGGCTGATTACGTTTTTGGATCGCAGCTAGCAGCCACACGTGCAAGTTCGTTGTTTTTTTTTAAGATGTATTTAAAATGAATACATTTTATTGCAATGTTTTAAAATCAGTGTGTGTATCAGTTTATTGTTTATTGTGCAGTTCAGTTATATTGTGTTACTAGCATTTGCCCGCGGCTTCGCTCGCGTTAAATTCGGGGTAACACAGTTCCCCTTGCGCCTTATTGATTTGTAATAGCAACGCTAAGTTTTCCCTTTTCTTCCCTCTTTCTCCCTCACATCCCAATTAATATAATATAGCCTATGTCCGTCCCCTGGTTCCCAACTATCACCAAAAACCAATGTACCAAAATTCATCAAAATCGGTGTAGCCATTAAAGCGTGAAGAGGTAACAAACAAACAAACTCACTTTCGCTTTTATAATATTAGTAAGGAAGTAAGGATTTCACCCCTGTTAGAAGGTATGTGTTAAATTGTTTTAGTTTTCTACTTTTCCAGGTCTTGATGACCGACATTTGGTGTTGTTGTGTTTTATTTTTGTTATTTTAATTGTTAAAGGGTCCACCCTTTTTTTGGGATGGGAAATCATCAAATAACTTCCCCCGCTCTGGGCAGAGCGGGGGGGCTGTCAGACTTGTTCTGACTAAATCCCACCCATGTTCCTTCTATTGCCCTTTACGTTCCGGGGCCGCGGTATCTCTTTCGAACAACCCGCAACCCCGGCAGTAGGGTCCACCCTTGGCAAATATTTGTTCACCTGCCCCAATTTACATCTGAAAACTGCGGCCTCACTCGGCAGGCAGTGAGCGAGTGCCACAAGGGTAAGCCTTGGCAGTCAGTCTCTCCATGCAGGATACGTATATTCAGCTACATTCATTAAGAGAAGAGGCCAATCCCAAGTTAGTGGAGAAAAGGCTAAGCAGATGATGACAATCTTGTTATTGTAGCTTTCGTGCAATTTTAAGTCTTTGAAAGTAAACCATTGATTCTTTTTCTATTATTTATCAACCCCAGTGATGATATAATGGAAGAAACTAAACAATTCTTGGAAGTTTAATCTCAGAAAAAAAATGAAAATGCCTGGGGAACTTAAAACGACATATAACTGCTTAATATGAGCGTATTAGACAAAATCAACATAAGAAATGCTTCATCCATCCTTCTAAATAGTTCTAGAAAATTCCACCATCGGCTAGGTACTACAACCACTTGTTTGTGGCAATATATCAATCACTAAGTAAAGGCAGGTACGATAAATTTAAACGTAAGTAGGTACCCACTTTACGTTGGTGCTTCGTTTTTCTACAGAAATCCGTTAGTTTCAAATCTATTTCGTCTGCTTTAGAGAAAAATGTATCCTATTTACGCTTTTGTTACGTAGATATAGTTAACCAGTCATCATCATTCATCATCATCATCATTTTCCTGCCCTTGTCCCATTCTATTTGGGGTCGGCGCAACACGTTTTCTTCTTCCATTCTCCCCTATCAGACGTCACGGCATCATTTACTCCTTTCTCCTTCATATCATTCCTTACACAATCCATCCATCTTTTCTTTGGCCTTTTTCTCGCTCTCCGTCCATCAACATTCAGATCCATCACTCTTTTAGTCAGATGTCCTTCATCCTTCCTCATTACCTACATGTCCATACCAAGACAAACGACTCCCTTTCAATTTTTCTAGATAATATATTTAACCAGTATTCAATACAAAAAAGAGTATGCTATAACATATTGTCGAGTCTGCTATGTAACGTCAATAAAATGATAAAGACTCGAACTGCATTATTTTGTACACACGACGGCTCATCAACCTCCCCAAACCATTTTAACCTGATCTCTCTACTACGGTGTGCGATTCGTAGTAGAGAGATCAGGTTATAATAGTTTAGAATACGTTGATCTGCCGTCGTGGTGTGTACCTACTACGTTCTGTCTCACAAGTCCTTTCAGGATACTCCATTTTCTTGTTTTGTTTCATTTAGTGGAAGAAAAACAAACTGTTTATTAGACTCGCCCAATACAAAACAATACAACAAAAACAATAACCCGAAAAAACCGGTCAAGTGCGAGTCGGACTCGCGCACTTGCGAACAAACTTGCGATATAAACGGCGATATAATATTGACTGCGTAGACCTTAGTGGGTTGATTTTTCACAGCTTCAAGAGACCTCAAACTTGAGTAATACGGTTTGACTTTCAACTCGATACCTTTACGCGTTCTTGAGATAAAGGCTCTTGACAGATAGACAGACAGACTGACGGACAACAAAGTATAACTATGAGGGTTCCGTTTTTCAACATCAACATAGTTTGGGTTGGCTTCCAGTCTTACCGGATTCAGCTGACTACCAGTTTTCCACGTGCAGCGACTGCCTATCTGACCTCCACAACCCATTCCAACCGTGAGGCACGAAATCCTAAAAAAAACACCATCCAAATATTTCTAGCCCTTAAAGCATATTACAGTGTAAATATTTTTTTAACTGAAAAGGAATTTCAAGTTTAGGCCGATGTAGGTAATTACTTCGTTTTTTTCAAAAGGTGTTTTATTGGAGCCTTTTATTTAACTTGGGCATTTTTTTTAGTTTGTATAAAGTTTTGCATGCCAACAGGCAAAATATGGCTGATCCTATTTTCCTTTATTTACCACCACATTTTGAACCCATATTTGCAAAATAAAGTATCTTTAATCCAGTCAACAAAATCAACATCAAAATTAACTCAACCATCACGACTACTAATAATACTATTAAAAGCGATAGTGATTTACGTAAGGTGTCACTGATTAACATCGAAGTGGCCAGCCGACGGGTTCGCGTATTTCAATTAGGTGCCTCCGGGGCGTCTCACTGAATTATGCATAACCACTTTGATTGAAATGTTCGATCCTCAGTTAGTCTTAATTCTTTGATGTTTACTCCTGTACAAGTTGCTGGGTTATTTTAGTTAGTATATTTATTAGTTGATAATATATCACATGTCTGTTATCCCCGGTGTTTTTTTTTTGGGAATGGCATATCGCAGTTCAACCTAGGAGGTTGTGGTCTGCATAACAAGACAAATCCTGTGGATGCTCCGAGAGTTAGGACTCCAGCCAGGGCGAAAAACCTAAAAACTACTATACTATACGCTAAGGGCACGCCCTTTGGGGTACGCCTCGGCTTGGGGCGTCGCTGGGGGAGGACAGCAAAGGGACTGGCTGGATCTGAATGAGATCCCCGATGGGTAAGGCAGAGGTTTACGGACTAGTGCATCCATATTTCGTGAGTTATGTTAAGGTCCCATGAAGTAAGGAGCGAGTCTATGGCCATCAACTGAACCCAAACCAGACTTCGTGGCTGCTACTGAGAAACTTCTGATGAAAAAACCCAATACCACTATGTCCAACCCGGGAATTGAATCAAGGCCTCAAGTTCAGCAGTCACGCGTGCAGGCACTAGACCAACGAGGTGTTTTTTAAGCTATTGCATAGCTTCTATCGCGGGCCTTGAGCGCGGGGACCGAATCCAGAAATTCCGTAACGAAGAAAAACATGACGCTGCCCACTCCGACGGGCACGGAGGTGTGGCTTGTCTAACGTCGTTTACGCAATACGGTCAGTTATTTCAATCGCGATTCTAATGTTCTAATAGCGTGTTTGGTAGAGAATCGGATAGTCAATCGACATTACGCTGGATCAAACCCAAGGTCTTGTTGTTCTTTTTGCGACTTCTTTTCATTGGAAGTACTTTTTAAATATTATATTTAGTTTTTTATTTATTGTCTAAGTTGATAAAAAAATGTTTCTTTTTGCGACTTCTTTTCATTGGAAGTACTTTTTAAATATTTTATTTAGATTGTTTTTATTTATTGCATAAGTTGATAAAAAATGCTATGCAATAGCTTTACCGCGTCAGTCCCCGAGTGCCACACGTATTTTTTTTTTTTTAGTTTTGCTAAATAGATTTATTCTGTTTACAGAATGAGGGTAACTGGTTTTTGTTTCCGGTTTTTCTCTTGTATGTTAGTTTTAATGTTTGTAAACGCACCCATGGTACAGAGGAAATTAGAGGGTTGATTTTTCACAGCACAAAGGGACTACAGACTGAGTATATGGTTTTGATTTCAACTCGATACCTCCACGCGTTCTTGAGATAAAGCATCTTGACAGACAGACAGAAGGAAAACAAAGTGCTCCAAAAGGGTTCCGTTTTTTCTTTTGAGAAACGAAACTCATAATAATGTATTATTTTAAGATACAGACTACAGATATCCAGAATAAAATTAGGGTTCCCTCTATCTGGCAGAATCTTGATGCTCCGAAATTTATTTGGCATAACACACTTAGCATAATTTTCTTTAAACGAACATTTTAAATGCATAAAAATTATTTGATATAATTATCGTTTGGCATAATGTTCAAAACTTCGAATTTACAATGGCATACTTTTAAGATGGCAGAATTACATTTAGTATAATTACGATTGGCAGAGTTCAAATTTCGCATAATATCGTTCAGCATAATGCTCATTTAGAGCGATGATTATTTGGTATAATTTCACTTGGCATACTATGCAGATGGCAGAAATGGCTAGGTTAGGTTAGGTTAAAACTGTGACCTCCTACGACGACTCCTACCAGAAACGACTTGCATTAATAGAAAAAAGAGATTGTTTTTAGTAGGTTACCCGGAACGGAACTATTTAGATTAGTATAATTACTTATTGTACTAAATGACATTATTTCAAATTTAGTTAAATAATAACTAGAATAAATGACATTATTTTAAAGATTTAAATATTAAAATAAAGACAAAGATGATTCTAACTATAAACTTTCTGCGATATGACAATTCTGCCGTTTAATGATTATCTATATGAAATATATGCCAAAAGACGATTCTGACTGTGAACTTTCTGCGATATGATGTTTCTACTTTTTAAATATTATGGATATGAAATTTATGTCAAGAGATGATTCTGGCTTACAAAATTATGAGTTTTGAATGTATGTTAAATGAGTGTCTGCCAAACAATTTTCTGCGAAATGAAGTTTATGCTATCCGTTGTTATGCAAAATAAAATTATGACATAAAAAGTTCTGCTATAAAGGGTGGACCCATAAAATTAATATCTGATGGTCTTTTCATAACCGGAATTTACATAATTATAACGTTTCATATTAACAATATTAACATCGATACGATAATAATCGAATTTATAAAATACCCCCTTATTATTTTAGCTTATAATTTAGCAAATTACCTTCTCGTCATACGGAAGTATTTTGCTCATTATGCGTGGTTCGTGTATGAAGGAAACCTAACTCAATCCTAATTAATTGCGGCAATTAAAATGTTCCAGTTGCAGAAGTTTGGCAACATCGTACGAGTTCTACTGAAGTAGTTTATGTTCTACATCGTAGTTATTATGGCGTAGTTAATTTGTTACTTAAACCCTTATATTTAAACTCACGTTAATTATGTTTTTGTTTTTTTTTTTAATCACACTAAGTAGGAAACTTTCAATTTTTAAAGGAAAAAAAGGAACCCTTATAGGATCTTTGTCTGTCTGTCTGTCTGTCTATCAAGACCCTTTATCTCAAGAACGCGTGGAGGTATCGATTTTAAATTAAACCATAATTTTCAGGACTGTTTTGCCTTACAGCTGTGAAAAACACAAAGTTTACAGTCACAATTATAGCCGTTTTCATCGCAAGTTTGTAAAGCACCCGTCGTTTGGCGAATCCGACTCGCACTTGACTGGTTTTTAGAATACCTACTGCGCCTCTAAGTCGTTTGAGTATGTATCAAAAACAGCCAAAAGACCTTTAAGGACTATACATAATAAATTATTTCCTTTGTAATTTTAGTTTAGTCTTTCTTTCAAGTATACATGTTGTATGTTATATATAATATACAACATAATACAATATAATACAATATAATATACAATATAGTATGTTGGGGTTTGCTTCCAGTCTAGCCAGATGCATATATGAAGCGACTGCCTATCTTTACTTCACAATCTTGTAACTGGTTAACAAGACCGGTTGTCAATCTTAATATTGAGGCAATATATACCTACTAGCTTTTGCCCGCGGCTTCGCTCGCGTTAAATTCGGGGTAACACAGTTCCCCTTGCGCCTTATTGATTTGTAATAGCAACGCTAAGATTTTCCCTTTTCTTCCCTCTTTCTCCCTCACATCCCACTTTTTTTAAATAAAAATTATGCCTATGTCCGTCTCCTGGTTCCCAACTATCTCTGTACCAAAATTCATCAAAATCGGTGTAGCCATTAAAGCGTGAAGAGGTAACAAACAAACTCACTTTCGCTTTTATAATATTAGTAAGGATTCGTCAAATGATCGGCATTAAAAATCACATGGCTTTCATGTCATGGGCACTTATAAAACATCGAGAAAATGTGCACGGTCCGGGTTAGTCATTTCCTATGGAGAAGAACCGACATGAAACTCAATGGTCACTATTTAAAAATCATTTGGTTTTACAATGTTGTTGTTACAGCGTTATTACGTAAGTATGTGAGGACATTGTAGCCCCTACAATACGTCATTGCTTACTTTATAAAACGTAAACTAACGTAACGTAAAATAAGATAATAAGTTAACAAGCGTCTAAGAATCTACAAGGCCAACAATGTCCACACATTCACAAAGAATTTGAAAAAAACAATCTATAATAAGAAAGAAGCAAGAATAAGAAAAAATATTGCAAAAAATAACTATATGAGATAGACTAAGTAATAACTTAAGTATGTAAGGACAGCGTAGGCCCGACATTATATACCAACAGTTCACATTTCAAGCCAAAAAATTCTCAGTTATCAACAACATTTACAAAAACGTCTAAGTTATCACCAAAATTTTAGAAGAGAAGTCTCAAAATTGAATCTGTTACATAAAATAATGAGCCACTCATAAATCTCCATTAGTAACAGGATATCTGAATAACAAATGTTCAAACTAGGAAACTTTCACCACAGATAGTCCAATTTATGCGTAAGTCTCTTAGATTAATGGGCAAAGCCTTATTTTGCTGTTGGCTACAGCTTTATTTGACCACAAGTTGTTGTTGTTATTGCTATTTTGATGGTGATTACTTGGCGGGGAAAGTATTATTTTTTATTATGAGCCAATTGTGTCCCACTGCAGGGCAAAGGCCCCCCTTCCTTCCTCCCATTTTTTTCTATCTTTTGCTGTTGTGACCCAGTCCTTTTCGTGGAAGTCTAGCTCGTCACGCCATCTCCTTCTGGGCCTACCGCGTCGCCGGGTCCTGTTGTTCGGAACCCAATCGGTTGTTACTTTGGCCTTGGCTTTGATTTTGCTGTGACATGCGGCAGATGTGGCCAGCCCAGTTCCACTTTAATTTTACGGCTGTGTTGCCAACGTTTGCTATTTGGGTCTTGGAGCGGAGCATACTGTTTCTTATAGGGTCAAAAATTTTGACGTTTAGTATGCTTCGTTCCTGTGCTCGCTGGCAGACCTCGAGAGCGGACTTTTGACGCTTTGTTAAAGACCACGTTTGCGCTCCATAGGTGAGGGTGGGAAGGATGCACATGTCCATCAGTTGCAGTTGCGGGGCAAGTGCTATATTTATATTTGTACCCACCGCTGTAAGACATAGACTTAAGCCTACTTGTATGGGTTGCGGATTGTTTGAAAGAGATAACGCGACACTGGAACATAAAGAGCAAAAGAAGGAAGATGGGTGGGTTTTGGTCATTCAAAGTCTCTCCTACCAGAGTGGGGAAAGTTATTTAATGCTTTCCTATTAGCTAGTAATTAATATAATAATTAGATAGTAATTAATATAATTACTAGCTGTGCCCAGCGATTTCACCCGCTTCTCAGCTTCTCTCCATCATTTAGGGGTATGAAAAGTAGATGTTGGCCAATTCTCAGGTCTACTCCATATGCACACAAAATTTCATACAAATCGGTCAAGCGTTTCGGAGGAGATTGGTAATAAAACACCGCGATGCAAGAATCCTTACTAATATTATAAAAACGAAAGTGAGTTTGTTTGTTTGTTTGTTACCTCTTCACGCTTTAATGGCTAAACCGATTTTGATGAATTTTGGTACAGAGATAGTTGGGAACCAGGAGACGGACATAGGCTAACGTTTTTGAAAAAAAAGCGAAGCCACGGGCAAAAGCTAGTTTTATATAAGTACTAGCTTTTGCCCGCTGCTTCGCTCGCGTTAAATTCGGGGTAACACAGTTCACAGTTCGCCTTATTCATTTGTAATAGCAACGCTAAGTTTTCCCTTTTCTTCCCTATTTCTCCCTCACATCCCAGTTTAAAAAAAAAATAGCCTATGTCCGTGTCATGGTTCCCAACTATCTATGTACCAAATTCATCAAAATCGGTTTAGCCATTTAAAGCGTGAAGAGGTAACAAACAAACAAACTCACTTTCGCTTTTATAATATTAGTAAGGAATAGTAAGGAAGTAAGGATTAAATAAGTCTAAGAATGATCTCAGAGAAGCATGGCATTCCTTGGGGGAGGCTTTTACCCGAAGGGGGTCCATGCATTAAAACATTTAGGTAGCTAGCAAATTAAAACAAATATAAATTAAAGTATGAAATTACAAAATAGAATTTATAATTAGAAACCAAATTTATTTAGTGTTTATTAAATTGTTATCGTTTATTACAGGTTAATATTTTCTCAAATTGTTATTGTTTACTTTGTATTATGCATGGAATAAATACAGCTTTATTTTTATTATTAAAAAGTCCAGGTTTCTTCACGATGTGTTTATTTCACTGATGTCTGTAAGATTGAAAAAAAATGTTGAACAAAACGGCAACAACATAAAGTGCTGTTCAATGAATGATTTAATGATTAAGCAAAATTATCACTTAAAACAATATGAATTACAGCAAGTTACTATACCTATGGTTTCGTTACACCGTTTCTGAAACCAACGCCATCTAACGGACGGCCACCAAACAATTTCTAATTAAAGGATTCCATGCCGTTTGATAGAACATAAAGCAACGTTCGAATACCCCAGATGGGCGTAAATTGTAAAACGTGAATCGTTCAAATATTTACCGGATCCTCACCGGACGAGCCGTTTCGCGAAAATAGTTCGATAAAGGAATATATGGGCTTTGTTTTCGAACGTACCCGCAGGCTTTCAATTTAAATAAATGTATGTTCAAAATTAAAGTTTAAACTAAAGCATAGTTTACATGTTTTACTTATCGGAGTCATTAATTACGTTATGAAAGAACAGATAGAATTCACCAAATAATGAATTGATTTTTTTGAATATTTTTAATGCGTTTTATGAATAAACGAGTTAATTTGATGGCACGGTTGGCGCAGTGGCTGAGCAATTGACTGCTGCGCTGCCGGTCGCGGGTTCGATTCTCGCACGGAATAAATATTTGTAAGGCCTACAAATATTTGTTTAGGGTCTGGCTGTTTCTGTATGTGAGTTTAAATGTTTGCAAACGCACTCATGATACAGGAATGAATACACTCATGAAATTCCTATTTTGGGGAAACGTTTTTTTTTTTAATAAAAAAAAAAACAGAACAGCAGCAATCAAGAACGCAAAATTTGCACGTATTTTCCAACCGTTTAGAGTATGAACCGAATCCAAACTGTTGGAATTATTTACAACACTCGTTTTCGAGACGGCTGGCTGTTTGCTTTTGGTAGAACGTTTTGTCAGTTCACATCGAATACCTCGACGTGTGAACGGTGTGTTGTAGTTTTTCCGAATGAAACGATTTTTTATCGATTATTGGTTGTGAAAGCTTTTATTGCTAGAGAGGTATACGATGTGAAAAAATCGGTATATTTTATTTGATGCACCTTGAGTCAATTTCACAGACTACCATAACTGCGAAATGTGACTTTGTACTTCTACTTAACACTAACACAACGGGGATTTATAAACGTGATGAATTGTGAGTTTTTCAATTTATGGGTCCGAGTGCCTACGAGAAATCACCAAGCGGTTGGTCGACTCTTCTCATGACCAGAGGGCTGGCCTGTTTTTGCGCAAATAATTTGTATTAGTGAATTAATCAAATTTAATTTTCTATTCGTCATAGAGTAGCAAACTGTCTGTAACATTGAACTGGTGAACTCGTAACTAAACGCTTATTATTAAATGTTTATTTGATGTTTTACATACAACAAATGAACATTTATAAAATATAACAATAACAACAAATTGTTATTTAATTAATTGCTAAATTTTAAAATATTTCAATTTAGTATGTATTTACAACATTAGGCCGTTTAGCGATGTCATGTTTTTGTTTCTACTTTAAAATAAGACGAAAAAACGCTGAAAAAATAAACAAATTAAATCATAGTTTCATATTCATTAATGACAAAAGTATATTTTGCAACATGAAAATCGTCGTTTTATTGACGTGAGAATTTGTCACTGCTGTTCTCGGCTTTATAACACCCTCGCCTGGCGGCTTGTGCGTTAATTCCGCCTCGGCTGCAATGACAAGGTTTCATCCCTTGAATCAAAATGTAATATTACCAAGCATCAACACTCACAGGGTCCCTTTATTTATCGCTGAAGACGACACTGACCTGAGGTTATTTGAATTACATGCTTCTGAATTCTCAAGCCATCCCTTAGACTTCCTGACACCCAAATCGACCAGCAAACAAAATTATGACGCCCTCGAACACACCTGTACTTTACACAATGTCCTGTATTTCAATATCCCTGAGTCAGCACGCCACGCGATATTGCCCCTATCGCACCCATAAAACGTGCGAATTGAATGTTCATATTCGCGTGTAGGGGCCAGAGGTCGTGAACATAAGTTTCAAGTAATATTTTTCTTACAATACCGATACATATTTTTATGAGGGATCAGCTATGTCATGATAAAGCCAATAAACTTGCTTCCCCAAATAAGTTTTCGCCATTTTATTTTACGATGTTTGTCCAGTCGCTCGTATATTGTGTTGAGTTGGTTCTTTTTCAGCTAGGTACCTATTTCTAGAGAATTCAATCTGGTGTTTATTTTAAATCCTAGGAATAGAATAAGCTATAACAGAAATTCTATTTTATTTAAGCCATACAAGTCTTTGAATGAATTACAGGATAAGGTAGACAATACTGGTTTTTACGGTTTACATTTTAAAATACATGTATATAACTAAAAACAATTGAAAGGTGTCAAGGGACACCCAGATGGAATGAAGTTATTATTTATTATGTACAAAAAACCTGTATACACTCAACAAAAATAATCGTCGCGACACCACACTGTTCAATGCGAAATAGAAAGACGAAACGAAAATAACTTGCTTGTTTTCTATGAAAGAGCGAGAGACAGACAGACAGAGAAACACGCGTACGCCGCATTGCTTACAACTATAGCAAAAAGTGTCGTTACAACTTTTGGTCTTATTTTTTTCCGTTTAGCCCCCTTTCGCAACGCGCGATGAGGAACTTCGTTCCAATAAAGAATAATTATATAGATAATACCTATAAAAGACACGTAAAGGATTGATTTTAAGAGACGAAGAACTTTTAATTTAAATAAAATAGAAACATGTTTTGAATTTCAATGAAATTGGCTTTTTATTCTGATAGTTTTATGACTTTTAAGTTTAAATATTTTTTTGGCCTTGTGATTGTCCTGCCTTGTTAAAATTACATGTTTGGACATGCTTTTTAATTTAGGGATGTAAATTAGTAATTATAAATCAAACAAAGATTATCCATCGATAATAATTAACATATTTCAGTATAAAGTTCTCAATCTATAAAAAAACACACGTTAAAATAATGATGTAACAAAAACAAAGATCATCTAATATATAAAATTTCCGTGTCACAATGTTAATTACCGTACTCCTCCGAAACGGCTCGACCGATTCTTATAAAATTTTGGGTACATATTGAGTAGGTCTGAGAATCGGCTAACATCTATTTTTCATACCCCTAAACCTCAGCGGGTGAAACCGCTGGGCACAGCTAGTATCAATATATACCAGGAATTATTTAGTTTCTTACTCAAAGCAACTGAACCTAGAATCTATGCGATAAGTATAATTCAAAAAGTGTAGAAATTTAATGATGCCTTTATTACCTTCGTTACCATAACAATCACTGAGCTATCCTTCCCGAGGTCCCGTTTTCATGAGTCCCGAAATTTTCGGTACCAGGATGTAAGCACCGGAGATCCCAAGAAATTCTTTATCGCTTTTATTTTTCCGTAAGATTTTTAAACCGTTTAGCTAATTAGGCTTATGTTTTTGGTTGGTTAATTGAGTCTTAACAATGTTTTAAATAAATAGCTGCTTTCATAAATAAAGATTAATCAAATCTTAGTATTCTATACTTCTTAGTATTAGTTGAATATTAACAGTTTTCAGAGTACACTTACTTAATTAGTTTTGTAAACTGTTGGAATTAAACATGAATGACAAATTATAATTTGCCTTCCATGTTGCATTTAGATTTTGTACTCCAATTTTTTTAATATTTTTTATTTGAGCGGTGTGAATAAATATATTAATAATCTGTCTTAAATTGGGAATGTAACGATCACTAAAGTGCAAAATAATATTAAAGTCTATGAAAATACTAAAAACACGCTTTAGTATGGGTATATTTATACGTTTTTATTATGCTGGTAACCTTATTTTATCGTCCGTGTCAATTTGGTTGACATAAATGTATGTTGTTATAATTTGAATGTGTTTTGTTTTGTGCGAGAACTAATTGTGTCAGAAAAAAAAATATTCTACCAACTCTTTAAAAAAATGGAAGATCAAAATTACGTATATCATCTAGCTATGATAATACACGTCATTTTTATCTTCAAATGCTTAAGCTAGTCATGCATTTAACTCAATCGGACTAGGAGTAGTAGGTCAAATTTAACTTTTTAAATTCGCTTACATTTAGTTACAGCTAAAGCTAATAAACGCATGTTAAAAAATAGTTTTTGTAATGAAATCATTTTATCAAAACATAATCGAAAAACTAAACACCAACCTCCCCAACATAATAACAATTCACCCTGAAAAAAGTAGGTACCTATAAATACAAAACGATTTCATTTTTCTCCGTTCGAGCTCTTGAATAAAGTGTCATTGTATGTGGGTGCAAGGGCTCTTGGATCTCAACGGCTAGAGCCTACCTATAATGATATCGTGTTCTCAAGATGTCTCTTGAGCTAAAATTATTAAATTGTTTCTTGGAACAGTCGATAGTTCACCTGAATTTTTCGGGAACACGTGTATTGAATATGGTTTATAATTTGAATGTTTTACTGGTACTATCTCCAATGAATATTGATGAGTATCTTTATAAAAAAAATTTTTTTTTTATTTGTAACAGTTCTAAGATGTAACAAAACTTTGGCGAAAATCTGAAAATCTGTTTATTTAACGCAAATTTAAATGTAACGTAAGTATTCAAAGATTTGGAAATTAAATACACGCGCTGGGAGTTCTACAGTAAAACGTTATTTTTCATTAAAAAAAAACATCTTCCAAAAAAAAAAATAATTTACTTCCGGAAGTCGGTGACTTTTGTTTGTTTTGTTGACTTTTTTCCACCGACTTCCAGAAGTAAAGTTATTTTCCACTTTGTTTTTGGAAGTCGGTTTTTTTTGCGGGCAATTTTTTTATTTCAGCATTTTTAGTTATGGTATGATGATATATCACGTTTTTTATCGTGTATCATTTTTCATTCTAACTAAAAAGATTAGCAGATCATCTATCTAGACTAAAGGAAAAAATACGTAAGACGAAAACTCGTAAACTGCTCACGCAATATAAATAAAATTGATAATGGGACCACCGCAAAAGTATTATCTTACGAACAAAAAAAGAGTTATGAAAATCAACAGTTGGCGGAGTAAATAAATTAAAAAAGGATTGTATGAAACCACGGTAAAAGTGAAACTTTTTTTTATATTATAGACATTTAGACGTCCCTACTCCGCGGCCGACCGTCAAGCGACATGCAACACACAGACGAAAAAGTTTGAGACGTGTTATAAAAGTTTCACTTTAAAAATTTGTGTGATGTATAGAATACTTGGTTGATAGATTCATGAAAAGTCCGTTTATAATATCGGCCCGTTTTTATTAATAAAGAGGTTCTTAACTATTTGCAGGATAACAAAGTAAATTACTCCATTTCACAACTGAACGTCATAGTAAGTCGTCTAAAGACATACACGGAGGTAATCTCCTAACCTATTTGAACGATCTAACACAGTCGGCATGAACAGACTGTATGCATAAGACTGAGTAGGCACACAGAATGAAATATTTAAATTGTTAGATGCACAGATGTACAGACGCCTGCACATCAAGCTACTACAATCTGTCAGATTTCTTTGATAGATTTTCGACTTTATTTCTAAAGTATTAGGTTCAAGGTTCATTGGGAAAAATTGTCAGTTTCGGGTAGCTTGACCTGCTGGCGTCTGTACTTTGCAACAGTTAAGGGGTTGTGGCAGATTGAGGAAGAAATTTCAGGACGCCGTGGATGGCGTTCTTGTGTATTGGTAAGAAAAAGCTGACCATCAAGATATTAGATCGACTAAGGCGAGGTTTTTGTTCGGAATTAAGATAATACTGGTTAATAAAGAAACAAAAAAACCCGCCTAAAGCGAGTCAGTCTCGCGCACCGAGGGTGCAGTACAAACTTTCGACATAAACAGCCATATCTTTTGACTGCGTAGACGTAGAGGGTTGATTATTCCACAGCACAAAGAAATGAAATATGGTCATAATTCAACTCGATACTTCACGCATTCTCGAAATAAAGGGTCTCGAGAGTCAAACAGTTAAACAGACAAACGGACAACGTCTGATCATTATTTGATCCAATAAGGGTTCCGTTTTTTTCCTTTTGAGATACAGAACCATAAAAATTATAAGCAGCAAGCGTACTTAATGATTACACAGCTCGCAGTGCTCCTGTTAATAACATTTTCCGCATGAGACGACAAATTCAATTTTTGAATTTGAGTGAGTGAGACGATACTTTCCAATGTCAATGCAACATAAACGTAACAACATTCTTTAACGCGGCAGAGGTAATCTAGAAATTTAAATCTTTGCATAGAAGGCACACAGTACGCGTGCGAATCTTCTTAAATTTTACAAAGAAGCTGAGTCGGTGTTTGCTCAAAGACCGACCGTCTTAGCTGTTCCGTCTAACTTTCAGTCTCGTACCTACTGTGCAGAGTGTGGTAGGTTCTACAAATGTTGAAGAGCATAGAGGAAAGTTTTGTTATTTTGAGCTGTGCTTCTTTTGTTTGTTATTGCTACTACGAGTTGTGATTAGTTAGACTGAGAGCCAGAAAGGAAATAAATGTGCAATACTACGTTTTATGTTATACTTTAAAATTAAATTCGAGATAACACAGTTCCCTGCAGGTACCTGCTACCTATAGTTTTTGCCCTTGCGGCTTATTTTTCTATTGTAATAGCAAAGCTAAGTTTTTCCTTTTCTTCCCTCTTTCTCCCTCATTTCTCATTTAAAAAAATAATAATAGACTATGTCCGTCTCCAGGGTCTCAACTATGTCAGTACCAAAATTCATCAAAATCGGTTTAGACATTTAGGCGTGAAGACGTAACATACAAACAAACTAACTCACTTTCGCTTTTATAATATAAGTAAGGATTTACTTGCTTTACTTTTTTTTTAAACCGTTGGACACTAGCAATTTTTTCCTGTATCTTGGGTGCGTTTACAAACATTTAACTTTTTATATTTAACACAACTTACCTGTTACAAAGTTAGTACAATTCTGTCATTCTATCATACGCATATTTCAAAACTGGCTACGGCGTAGCACGTAGACTGCAGCGTAGCACGCCGTAGCAAATTAATAAAGTTAGGTTCATCCGCACGATTCAAATTTGACAAACAAGTTAACTCGTTGGTTTCACTGGTTTTGGCCACTGTGTATTATGCTCCTGAAATTATTGGGACACAACATTATACATAAAATCACGCTTGAAACACCTGCAGACTTAAGCAGAGGTGTACATAGCATTTTATATGATTTTAAAAGAGTAACCATGGAGTTTCTTGCCGGTTCTTCTCCATAGGAAACGACCAACCCGAACCGTGCATCTTTTCTCAACGTTTTATAAGTGCCCATGTAGGCCTATGTAAAATTTTATCACATGTATAAAAAAAGTGTAACATTTGTCTTTGATCAAATATTTAACGAGGATAAATCGTTGGTACTGAATGTAGTGATGGCTCATAGGTTAAGCATCTCGCCTCAAATGCATGAGATTGTGAGTTCGTATCCGGGCAAGTATTAATGTGACTTTTTCAATCCTCCTTTTTCATAATATAATTATGTAGGTACTTCGTAAAACGTATCTAAGATATCACTGACATGGGTGAATGAAATGTAAGTCTATAATCACCAACCCGTCTTGAGCAAGCGTGGTGATTAATGCTCGTGCCTTTTCTGTATGAGAAGAGGCCTTTGTCCAACAGTGGGACAGTTATCGACTGGTATAATACTTAGTTTATTCCCACCCAGGACAAACTTTGTGTGATGAGCATGATTGTTTGTTCTGTGTCTGGGTGTGATTTATCTATAATATGTATGTATTTATAAATTATATAAGTATGTACATATATCAGTTGTCTGGTTACCATAACACAAGCTTTGCTTTGCTTGGGATCAGATAGCCGTGTGTGAGTTGTCCCAAGATATTTATTAATATTTATTCATTTGCTCACATATAATTATTCATTTTTTTAAATTTCATAATCTATATTTATAAATCTATATATATAAAAATGAAACCCGTTTCCCGTTGTCACGCCATAACTTGAGAACGGCTAGACCGATTTGGCTGATTATTTTTTTGTAGTTTTCTAATACTCTGTAGAAGGTTCTTACGGAAGAAAATATTAAAAAAGGTTTTAGAAAAAATGAAAAAAATACATTTAATTTTGCATATTTTAAAAAACGCGCGTAACGAATGTCAATGTCATTCACAGTCATAGACTATGTTGAAAGAGCATCGTTTGTTCGGAAATGTGGTTACTTAATTAAATTCTATCGCACTAATTTACTATATTTTTTTAAAGGGGAACTGTGTTACCCCGAATTTAACGCGAGCGAAGCCGCGGGCAAAAGCTAGTAAAAAATAGAAAAAAAACATTTGAAAATAAAAAAGTAGTAGCCCACCGGTATCGGGAACAGGGCCCAAACTACCGGCAGTTAGGGCTCCATATATTGATAAACCATCACTGCATAAACTACATGTAACCCACTATTCCGCTTACCCCAGTAACTGACAAACAACATGCTTTGAGAAAGAAGCCCAATTAAAAGTTCCAATAGTTCCTACCGAAATGAATCGCTTCCATACTGCACAGGTCAAGCCACACACACGCCAAAATACGGCATCATTTCCCGAAATTAAAACCTTCAATTTCGGTTAGGGTGTATGCACACGATCGACTTTCCCGAAGTTTGTCAAAGTGAAAACCGATTCGGCTTGCAATTTTTATTAACTTTTATGAAATGTCGCCAGGATTTTAATGGTTTTGTTGACTCTTTTGATTATCCGATAAATGATTTAAACTGTCTGTTTTACGTGGCATTTATTGTGTTGTTCAGCTTACAAAATATGTTACACTACAATATTAAGACTTTAAAAGAGGCCACAAACTGAGTTTGTTTTGGCATTTTTTTTTCTTTATTGGCTACTGAGCCAATGTTGGCTATTATTATTTTTTTAAATAAAAAGTTGCCCCACACTAGGAATTTCTCCTGTATCGTCGGTGCGTTTACAAACATTTAAACTCACATACACAAACAGCCAGACCCTGAACAACTATCTGTAGGCCATACAAATATTTGTTCCGTGCGGGGATCGAAACCGCGACACGCAGCGCAGCAGTTGATCGCTCAGCCACTGCGCCAACCGTGTCGTCTAATTCTGCCAGTGTCATGTGGAGACGATTTTTTTTATCTACCCAGTAAATATAGAAGCTAAGAAATGTCAGCGTCATATATCCGGCAGACATGATCAGCAATGTTGCTGATTCCAATATACTAAAAACAATAAAACATAGTCTACACACTACAAAAATTTAACGCAACAAATGCTGCATCAGGATATATGCATGAACAAATAATATCGGCAAAATAATATTTCAAAAGGCTTTCGTCACTTTTTGGGACATTATTTATGTCAAAAGCTGTGTGTAGCTATCGGGAATTTATATTTCTAGAACCTTTTTTTTTTAACAAAACTATTTTAAGTCGCATTGTATACTACTGTATCATTAAACTTACCGTGTTTATCGATACATCCTACTATATAATATTATAAATGCGAATGTTTGTGGGGATGGATGGATGGATGTTTGTTACTCTTTCACGTCAAAACGGCTGTTCGGATCTTGTTGAAATTTGGCACAGAGGTTGATTATAGTCTGGAATAACACATAGGATATTTTTTTTAATAACACCCACGCGAAGACGCGGGCGCCCTAGGTCTTTAATATAAATAAAAAATAATAGACGGATAAAAGACAAGCGATAAAGTGACCAGAACATTTTAATCAACCATCACAGGAAGCACGATCGAAGATCACAAAGTATAAAATAAGGTCAAGAGTTGAATCTCAAATGAAGTTAAGGGGCCTTCAAAAGCTTAAAGGTTGATTAAGACGTATGCCTATTATTATAAGCTTTTATTTAACTTGCTTTGTGAGTAAGTACGTACGTTTAAGTCAAATTACGCAACTGCATTTTAAAACGTCAACCGAGTGAGCTGCAAATTTGCACACCATATTGTTTCTGATGACAATATATTTTATAACAACTAAGACTTAATCCAAGATGGCCTCTCCACGAGTCTCAACAGTTAATTGTTTGGACACGAAACAATGTTGATAAATAAACTTAATTCTTTTAATCTAATATATAAAATACTCGTGTCACAATTTTCGTTCCCATACTCCTCCGAAACGGCTGGACCGACTTAAACGAAATTTTGTGTACATATCGGGTAGGTCTGAGAATCGGCTAACATCTATTTTTCATACCCCTAAGTGAGCAGCGGGTGAAACCGCTGGGCACAGCTAGTTTGTGTATATTTTTTGAATTATTTAAGACTAGTAAATTCGGAGTGACACAGTTCCCCTTGCACCTTATTGATTTGTAATAGCAACGCTAAGTTTTCCCTTTTCTTCCCTCTTTCACCCTCACATCTCATTTAAAAAAAATATATCCTATGTCCGTCTTCTGGTTCCCAACTATCTCTGTCCCAAAATTCATCAAAATCGGTTTAGGTTAAACGTGAAGAGGTAACAAACAAACAAACTCACTTTCGCTTTTATAATATTAGTAAGAATTTAATATTTTGAAGTTTGTAAATAATTAACAGTCAAAATGCATACAGTATTTACACAGAAACAGTCCACGCTGTTATTTTAAAACTTTCAGTATGAACTGGAACTAAAATGGCCGTTGTTTGAACGAGAACCAAGTTCAATATTCTATGTAGGGGAAGAGTAGCGTTATTCTATTACAAGTTAACCAATGCAGGGTGGTAGAAACTGGATATTCTAAAATAAACTGATACTGTTTGTGGTGAGAATGTTATTTTAACTACACTTATATAACAGGTAAGGTGAGGTGAAGTGTGTAAATTTGTGAGTTTGTATGTAGAAGGTAATCTCTTGAACTACAGAATCGATTTTGGAAAATTCTCCACTAGTCAAAAACTACATCATCATCTGCCAAGCCTTTTTCTTATTTTTTCTTTTTTGAATTGATTACAAAAACCGCCGAGAACCTACTAAATGACGAGTCTAGCACATATACATATGTACGTTATTTATTGAATACTAGCGACCCACCCCGGCTTTGAATGTGTGCAATGTTGATACTAATATTCTACATTTAATCCTTCCTCTTCAATTCCTCTATCTATTTCTAAAATTATGTATTATTTTCATATTAACTATAATTTATTTCATATATTTCTGCCTTAAAATTTGATTTTAAGATAGGCAAGGCAAATAGGCAAGTACTTTTCCTTGACATTATCGAGTAATGAGTATAATTGAGTAGATTTAAAATGTTATCCTTACTATCCTTACTAATATTATAAAAGCGAAAGTGAGTTACTTTGTTTGTTTGTTACCTCTTCACGCTTAATGGCTAAACCGATTTTGATGAATTTTGGTACAGACATAGTTGGGAACCAGGAGACGGACATAAGCTTATTTTTATTACAAAAAAAGTGGGATAGGAGGGAGAGATGTCACTAAAGCAGTGGCCTGCCAGAGTTACTGGCTACTGGGTTTGCATGTTGTTTGAAAAGAGATACTGCGGCCCCGTAACACAAAGGGCAAAAGAAAGAACAATGGGTTTTACTCAGTAAAAGTCTGACATTTCCAGACAGAGTAGGAGAAGAAGTTATTTGATGATTTCCCATTCGAAAAAAAGCGTTAAAATAACATAAAAATATACCCTTTAAAACAGCAAACGCAAACCATATTTCAGGTTCGTTAATAAAAGAAAAGTTAAAATAATATTTCACAAAAGAATGATCTCTATATTGAAGACAGGAAATGAAGGAGTCGCTAGTCGCTCCGGTGACAGTCAAGTAGCCACTAAACGGGCAAAGTAATTTCCTCTCAGATCATTCGAGAAAAAAAATGTTTAAATGTTCCAGTATCCCTTCAGTTACGTTGATGTCATGGCGGAATAAATTGGCGGGAGAATAATCCTAGTAAAATATTTTGTTTTTGTTTATTCTCTGTCTATTTTTGGTTCCTTTGATTGTTAGTTCTCTTTTTTAACTTATGAAATTTATTGTTTTTATTAGTTTTAGTTCTTTATGCTCTCTTTTCTTTGTTTTCTTTTGTATTTGTTATCAACTCAGTCAAATCTAGAATGTAACCTACTTGGGAAGAGACTGGGCCCCACGACACAGGGTATCCTAGTGTGGAGTCCAGGGAAAAACACAATATTGTACCTACTATATTTATTGGACTGAATAAACATTTTACTTATTTATTTACTAGTTACGGCTTTTGATTAGAACAGCCTGTTCCATCTTGCAAAAGGCAAAGAGAAATATTATGTTAGTTCTTCATTTGTATGTTACTGTAATATTTCTTGTATTGCCGCAACAGTTTATTAGTACTTAGACCTAGGTCATAGCTACACTTGTTGGTTAGGTTTTTCTTCAATATTCTTGCAGCTCTTTGGAAAAATATATAAAAAATATGTATGAAACTTACGTCCTCGAGAGCAGGGAGGGAGTTTAAGACTAACAAAGGTTTATACAGTTCATTTTATTTCATTTTGCTACACCACGAGTAGTTTTCCTATAAAATATGTATAAAATTCTAAAACCAACACGCTATTGTGAACTAAAAAAGAATAAACATTTTATATAAACGCGCTGCGCCAATAAGGTTGCAAGTCAAAAGGTAAAAAATACATGGATGGGTGCATTCATTCAACGCTTGGCTCTACTGAACAAATGTTACTACTCTGAAAACGTGGCAAAGAAATATATTTGTCGAGTTGTTTGTGAAAATTGACTGAATAAAAGAAGTGGAATCAAAGTACAGTCATTTAACGGTTATTTTACCAGTGACAACAACCTTTTAACAATGAGAGTAAGGATGGTTATTGTCAGGTTAATTCTGGATAGCACTACTTGTGGGCAAAACTACGGTTTAATAAAACCAGGCAAGTGCTAATCGGACACGCACACCGAGGGTCCCGATAGATTTGAAAGAAACTTTCCAATAGTATAGCTTACATATCAAAATAACACATAGGCTACTATTGTATATTATTCTATCACCACGAAAGTGAAACCGGAACTATGTTACGCCGAATTTAACGCCAGCGAAGCTGTGGGCAAAAGCTAGTAAAATTGAGTCCTTTAAATGGTACAAAACTAAGGCTTCAATTTATTTTAAATCAAACGAGACAACATTGTTATTCATCTATAACAGTTACTGTTTAATTTATTGTTTAGAGCCGACTTGTTAGAAAGTTTACTATCTCAACAAGTTGATACAAGCCTGTAGGTGTTTGGAGTTCAACGGGAACTTCAGTTTGTTATCATAACCTTTCACTGAGAATATGAGATCGAAACAGCCGTGTCCTGATTTCCTTAAAACATTATTCAATGTCCGTAATAGGGGAAGCCTTTGCTATTGTTTATTTATTTTTTATTTTTAGGTTGGAGTTGTTTTGTTTAACATTGCCAGCTACAAAATCGCCGTAGGTAATATCTGTGAAGGATTATCTTTATCTGGGACAGTATTTTTTTCATCCGGCTTATATTTACTAAGAGGAGCTCGTGGCTAAATAAAACCTGCCGAGCGGGTCGATCTTAAGGTTAAGCCACGCTTGCCTAGGTTTGTCCGTGGATGGGTGTCCACCCGATACATACCGAGTTTCCTCCATGGCTCAGAAAGCTTTTTTTTTAAGTGAGAAATGAGGGGGGAAGAAAAGGGAAAACTTAGCTTTGCTATTACAATAAATAAGGCGCAAGGGCAAAAAAAAACAGGTAGCAGGTCTTTCTTCTTCTTTCTTTCTTTCTTACTTTCAAATCAAGAAAAGGGAACTGTGTTACCCAGAATTTAACGCGAGCGAAGCCGCGGGCAAAAGCCAGTTGATTTAAGTCCAGAATTCCTCACGATATTCTATTCACCGATGTATGTTATGTTTTATATAAACTTTTTAGAAAGTACAAATGAATTGAAAAAAACACATTGGTAGTTGCCCGAACTCTAACTATCTTAGTTAATATTTAGAATTTATTTAATTTGATTGTAATGTCTCTTTATTTGATACATATTCATCATATAATTAAATTAATTACTAAATATATACAACCTATAAATGTACACAAACTAATAATAAAAATATATACAAGTAAAAATGGAAAATTACAGGGCGTCAAAAAATTTATTTAATTGAATTTTTCTATAATAGATCGTTGATAAGTTTTTGTTCATTGTTATCCAAGTGAAAAATCGTCTAAACTATACATTTAATAGTAATAAGTAAATACTTAGTAATTTCAAATTCTTGTTTGAATAGTTTTACTATAAAATTGTTGAAAATGTCTGTTAAAACTAAGTGTTCAACAAATATTTGAAAACAAAGTTGTTGATAGTAATTAAAATTGTACTAAATAATTTCTCTTAAGTCAGAATTAGGTATTTACCGTTAAACGGTACGTTTCATCCCTAATGTCTAAAAAGGGTCTGAAAATAATTTTAAACTGATTAGAAGGCAACAGCCGTGAGTTATTTTCGTTAATTAATTAGGATATCTTTTGCCCACGTCGATTTAAAGAGAAAAGATATTCAATGATGCGGAAAGGTAAGCGTAGGAAGAATATAAACATTGAAGAATTAATTATTTAGACGTAATGAATACCTTGATAGGCGACAGCTTCAATTGTTAAATATCTTATCTTAGTTTAATTAAATTAAAAACAACTATATTCTCAGTTGCGTAGTATCTAGTTTTTGCTAAAAACCGATGTAGCGTAGCGTATTGGGGATTGACTTAATAAAACAATCAACCCCTATTTTTCATACTAAAGACGAATTTTTTTTTCCGATTTTATAATATGTGACCATCTTTGAAATATACTTTCTCCAAAAAAAAAAAGACTCATTCAAACCTGACATCTTTTCGTCGGTTAAGAACAGAAATATTCTTGATCAATTGAATCTGACATTACAATGTAAACTTTCTTAAGAATACAGGAATTGCCCACCTGTTGTAGCAGTATGTTCCTGCTATATGAAATGCCATAAACCAAGTTACTGGAACACTTTGATTAATTCTCGTTCTAATTAGGTTATAATTCCATAATTACACTCTCTGAGAACTGTATTGTAGCATGAAATTAATTACTGCAAACGCATTCTACATTGTTTCAACCAAGAATTCCTAACAGAGAAGGCATAACATTAAATCAGTTCTGCAGCATAATAACTACGCACAAATAATTACTTCAATTAATAAGCCTCATTAGTCTAATGGTTGGAACAGCAACTGCTAAGCTTGAGGTTCTAGGTTCATTTCCAGGTCAGTCGGCAAAAGTGTTATTAGTTTTTTTTGCGCCAAGAATTTCCCAGAAAGCCCTGCCAGGGCCATCGCCTGCTGGGGTTGCGGGTTTTTCAAAAGAGATACCGCGGCCCCAAAACATAAAGGGAACATGGGTGGGTTTTAGTCAGTACAAGTCTGACACTAGAGGTAGTCAGTGTCCCGAATGTCTGACAACCAGTTTTACCAAGAGGTATGGTATTACCCAATACTTAGCTAGCGAAGGATGTGGCGGTTCGTTTGAGGGAGACAACGTCATACCAACCCAGCCGCCGCGGGTGACGCCCCGATAAAACACTGGGATTACGGCAGGAAAATGATTATTACTTTCCACTCTATCAATTTTCATGTTATTAAACTTTAAAAACTTAAAACAAAAATAATTACTTTGGCAAACTATACCCTAGCACTTAAATAATAAAATATAAACTTCCATTTTGAGTTTACTCCTAGTCAAAAAGCTCCTTAAACCAGAATGCTTTCATGTCGTAATTATCTCATAATAGCTATGCAGGTGAACTCATTACTTTCACATGGTCCAGGAGACGTTGAAAATAAATGAATATTAAAGGGAATGGCAAAATGTTATGTCATGTTCTGTGAGTAAAAGGTTTTAATGTACATAGGGTTGTCCGGACATAATTATCTGACTTATCTGGCCGTTCGGATTTTCACATATTTTTAAAGGGAATTTATTCACGTCAAACGAAGTTTAATCTTTTGACTTGAATTGATTAAAGTGACACAACTAAACCATATTATAGTTTGACAGTGTTGATGATAGTTTATTTTAGAGATGCCACGAATATTCGGCAACTATTCGGTATTCGGCCACTTTTTTGCTATTCGGCCGAATAGTACGTTCTATTCGGCCGAATACCGAATAGCAAATCTTGTAAAAAAGACACGTTATTTTACTCAAAATAATGTATTTATTTCCAAATTACAACATTTTAGTAGTTAAAATTAATCAGTGGTAAGTTGTGATGGATAAAAACGAGCTTTTCAGCATTTTTCAGCGCGAACGCAACAAGAAAAACAGGCTGTGACTTGTCTTATTCCAGCTAACGCGCCCCCACCAAGCATGTTCTTCGCGCCGAATATTCGGCGTTTCGGCCAACAGTGTTGCCGAATATTCGGTATTCGGTATTCGGCCAATTCACTATTCGTGGCATCTCTAGTTTATTTTCTCAATTTAGAGAAAATGGCAATCTTTCTATTCTGAGATTTACGTTTTTCACAAACAATAGAGGCTGTCAAGCTAAATTGGACTATCTTTAATCGCGACTAAAATAGTGTAGATAAATTAAATGTGATCAGGTATCATTTTAATATTAGTATATTCCGGTGTATGTATATCCGTTGGTTCATCTGAATCGGCATCATTATTGTATTTTTTTTTTATCAAGACTTTTTATATTTCGTAATGGTAACCCTAGGTGTTCACACAAATGATGTCAACACATTTGCATCCTGCAGAAAATAATTAATTGTGCGTTGTACATTTTGTGAATGTGAAGTATTCAAAGTAAAGTCAAAGACAAGGTCATATTGTGTTATAGACAACTAGCTTTTGCCCGCGGCTTCGCGCGCGTTAAATTCAGGGTAACACAGTTCCCCTTTCCTGATTTGCAGGTACCTGCTACCTATAGTTTTTGCCCTTGCGCCTTATGGATTGTAATAGCAATGCTAAGTTTTCCCTTATCTTCCCTCGTTTTCCCTCATTTCCCACTATTAAAAAAAATTGCCTAAACAAGTCTGACTCTCCCCCCCGCTCCGCCCAGAGCGAGAAAAGTTATTTGATCATTTCCCATCCGCAAAAAATATATACCATATGCAAGATCAAACTGTATTATGCTTGGTATAATTTCAGAAACTAAATAAATAAATATCTTGGGACAACTCACACACGGCTATCTGATCCCAAGCTAAGCAGAGCTTGTGTTATGGTAACCAGACAACTGATAAACATACTTATATAATTTTATAAATACATACATATTATAGATAAATCACACCCAGACAGAACAAACAATCATGCTCATCACACAAAGTTTGTCCTGGGTGGGAATCGAACCCACGACCTCCGGCTCAGCAGTCAGGGCCACTAACCACTAGACCAACAGGCCCGTCATAACTGTTTCGGCGCAAAGGATTTTTGCACCTTTGCTAAAACAACCAGCTTTCAACTGTAATATTCTGAGAACTTGGAGGTAGTATTATTATGTTGTAGTAATTTACTCTCAAATACATTACAAAGCTTGAAAAAAGTTACCGTCCAGTTAGAATCATTCATAGAGAATATTTAAAATTAAAAAAGTTAATATAACGGAAATTAGTGACAAAGGAAATTAATGTTTAAGTTATCATTCATTTTTATGATAGAAGAAAGCGCCGTCAGAGAAAAGATAATGGATTTTCGTTTTATTTTTTTTCACGAGAGGTCAAGCTTTGCTATTATCCTCTTTGGAAATTATTATTAATTTTTATATTCGACTTTAAAAGCCAAGTTGTGTGAGCAATATTGACAAAAATAAGATTATCCTTATCCTTACTATCCTTACTAATATTATAAAAGTGAAAGTGAGTTTGTTTGTTACCTCTTCACGCTTTAATGGCTAAACCGATTTTGATGAATTTTGGTACAGAGATAGTTGGGAACCAGGAGACGGACATAGGCTAATTATTTTATTAAAAAAAGTGGGATATGAGGGAGAACGAGGGAAGAAAAAAAAAAACTTAGCGTTGTTATTACAAATCAATCAGGCGCAAGAGCAAAAACTGCAGGTCTGCTTGGTGTGTTATACCGAATGTAGAAAGTAGTGCCTGCTTGTTTTAGCACTATTTCTATTGTTGGTTGATAGATTGGTTGATTCGGTTGAGTTTATACCGGAATGGTAATGGTTTGGTTGTTGGTTTACGAACACTGGTTTAATGATACGCAATAATATGGTTCAAAGTTATATTGTGCACTAGTTAACTATTAAATGGTAAAATGGTAATAATTATTAGCTAAATTAGCACTAAGATGGTTTGATTCGAGTTACGCGATTGATATCTGAACACGCACTAACTGGCGATAGTTGCGATACATGCATTTATGGAAATGCATGCAGGCAAAAGTGCTGAGCTGTTCGGTTGCCAATATTGTACCGAACATATTCCCGAGCACAAGATGAGATAAGAATGTGGCAAAGTATTCCTCAAATCATCTTAGTTGTATAATATTACAAGAAACAAACACGAAATGGTAAACAAAGTAAACATGGTAAATTAAAAATGGTAAACAAAAGGTACTTAAAATAAGTAAATTAAATGGTAAACAAAGGTAAAAGTACAAATTATGGTTACTTATCTCTAAAACATAAATTCTTTTAAACTAATGAGTCTTCCACTGTAAACGCACTTTCTTTTAGCACTTTAGGCAACGTAGCCCTTTCCTTTTTACCCGCACTACGCATAGCACTGGGCCATCGTCTGGCGAAATATGCACTTATACCTATAGGTTCACTCTCACTTTGCTGACGGTCAGCTGTACTCTGCTTTCGCGGTTGCACTTCACTATATATTCTGGTTGGCTCCGATGAAGTCACCACAGACTCCTGTCTGTGGTGAGGCTGCGCCCGGCTGGCTGTAGAAGGCGAGCAGCAACTCGCTCTTTTCCAGATCCAGACTGCTGCCGCGCATAGTACAACTCCCAACAGTATATAGACGATGGTATACTGGTGGATGTCATGGATTGATACGTCATCTACTTCTGCTTTGGTGGTTTTCAATGTTTTAATTTGTTCTCCAAGAATGAATAGAGATCTATTCAGACTCATGTCCTCTGGTAATGCTGTTTCCGTTGGTATTGTGATGTTCACAATATGGTTTATCTGGTCTAACTCTGGCACGAGCAGTTGTGGTGATAAAAATAATTGGTTGGACTGCTGTTGTAAAGAATACAGTGTGATATCTTTACTTTTAATAAAGCATTTCTGTTTCATGCTAATGACCCCTGCTCGGGTCAGCTGGCGCACGGTAACTTGATCGTCACATATGATTTTAATTGAATATGTGTCACAGCAAAAATATAAGTATTGTGACGTTGAGTGTAATGCAACCCATCTGTTTCTGCACGCTGTTCTTTGTGTTTTGCACCTTTGGTTTATTGGGTTTGTTTCGCAAAAGTTTTTATCATTTTCCAAATTTTGGATTGGTTTGAAGAGCTCACATATAAAAGATTCTCCATGGTACAAGCATGTGTCAAGTTCATGTATGGTTGGTATGAAATAGGCATCCTTTTTTAGGTTTACTGCGACGTATTCTGATATTGGTGTTATGGTAATCATACTGTAATTGGTTTGTTGTGGAATTGGTATTATCCTGAATAGTTGGTAACTTTCTCTTGCTATGAGCGGGAATGTGATTTCGAAAATTACATATTTTTCAGTAACTCTCGCTTTTGTTCTCAGTAGATTGTAGATGCGCTGAAGGTCTGTCTCTATGTTTTCGATTGGTAGTGCTAAATCTTGTGGCATTTGCCCATAGATAATTTGTAGCTCTCGTTTAAGCTGCGCTGGTGTCAGTAGATGCAGACTGATTTGGCCGTGGTATATTTCCGATAGGGTATCTATTAAGGTTTCCTGTACCTGTTTCAAGTTTTGCATCATATTAATGGTAGCTATAGAGACTAATGTGAAGTCTTGTTGTATTGTCATCACATCAATTTCTTTTTGCAGCCTACTGTTAGCGTTGTCTAAAGCCGTCAAATGTTTATTTATGGTTTTATGTTGTTTTGCTATTATATCTTCAGTTCTCTGTAGTATATTATGCTCTGCTTCGACGATAGAGGTCAAGTTTTTCCATAGCTGACCTTGGTGTTTCAGATTACGGTGAACAAGTTCAATGTCCTGTCTGTATTTTTCTGCGAAGCTTTCGTCTAATACTCCGAACAATGAGTTAGCAATTGAGCCGACAGCGTTGATAAGGCCGCGCCGTGTTCGCAAGCGCTCGCCGTAATGCTGGCTAAGCAACAGCTGGTTGTAGTATTGCAGTTCATTGTAATCGTGACGTATTTGCAGGAGTATCATATGACAATGACTTAATTCCATAATTGTTTCGCATGTTCTGTCGAGATAGGTCGTAAAGTCCTTGATGGCGTTGTCCCCTTGCCAGTATGGAGACATGTCAAAATATGTGACTAGTTTCCACTTATCTCGAATTAGTTGTACTTTTCCTACAGTGTCAAAGTACAAAGTTTTGTTGGTATCGAATTGCGTGATGTTATATGAGGCTGTTGTTGGTAGTATTATACCTAAGAAAAGTAACAGTGCTAGTGCAAGGTTTACTATCTTGGGATAGGTACTGTACGTTCTGGTATTTGGTTGCGGGCGATTATCTGGTGTCTTTTCGGATTCAGTACTTTGATGTAGTGGTTGTTCTTCTGGTATGGTTGGTTCCGTTTGGTCTATCGGTAGCACTGATAGTTTAACTACTGGGCGCTTCATGTAGCCGTTTTTAGTTTTTAGAGTGACTACTCGGACCAGTTCATCTTTTCCTGGATGGACTTCCATCACACGACCCATTGGCCATTTTCCTGCTGGTAAGTTGTCGTCATGTATCATTACTAAATCTCCCACGTTGACATTCTTCTGTTGTTTCAACCATTTGCTTCTGGTTGATAGTTGAGTTAAGTACTCTGTTTTCCATCTCTTCCATAAATCTTCGAATAGTTTTGACACTAGATGCCACCTGGTTCTGGCGTCGTCTGCTGTGTCAATTATGGTTAAACCTGGTCGTGCTGATAGAAAATGGGCTGGTGTGAGGAAATTAAGATCCTCCGGGTCTTCTGATAGCGCACAAAGTGGTCGTGAATTAAGGCAAGCTTCCAGTTTCGATAGTAGTGTGGTGTATTCCTCAAATGTAAGTTTTTGTTGTCCAATCACACGTTTGAGGTGATATTTGAGACTTCGCACGGCTCTTTCCCAAAGTCCTCCCGCATGAGGCCAGGAAGGTGCGTTGAAATGCCATTCAATTTGTAGCTCCGTTATCTCTCTAAAGAATGATTTGCTGAAAACATTTTGAAGATGGTCGTATTCTTCTTGCAGCATTCTGTTGGCTCCCACAAAATTGGTTCCGTTGTCGCTATAAATATGACGTGGGGCCCCGCGTCGTGCCGCCATTCTGGTTATTGCGGCTAAGAAAGCTGAGCTGGTTAAATCTGAGACGAGTTCCAGATGCACAGCCTTCGTCACCATACATACAAAAATAGCTATGTAGCCCTTGGTAGTTTTTATCCCGCGTCCTTTGTTTGCTTTTACGTCCACAAAGCCTGTGTAGTCGACGCCGCAATGGTAGAAAGTGGATTCCGGGTTCACTCTGGATGATGGTAAATCACCCATGAGCTGACGTTGTTGGATGGGCTCTTGCTTCTTGCATGTAACACACTGTCGTAGGACTTTCTTTGTAGCTGAATATCCGCTGATAATCCAATAGTTTTGCCGAATGTTTGACAAAGTAAGTCGCGCTCCACCGTGGTAGGTGAGCTCATGAGCATATTGGATGATTAGCGTGGTAAGTCGATGGTTGTGTGGTAATATGATTGGGTGTTTCATGTCTGTACTTATCTGTGCGTTTCTTAATCTGCCCCCTACTCGCAGAATACCGTCTTGGTCTATTATAGGGTGTAATGGTAAAAGTTTACTTTTCGAATGCACGTTTCCGTTTTTAATTAGGCTGCTAACATCGCTGGCAAGCTCCATATGCTGTACACTTTTTATAATCAGCAGTTTTGCGCGACGCAGTTCATGTAATGTGAGATAATGTTGACGGCCTGCCTTGGCAGTAGGTAATCTTAGTATCCATGCAAAAACGCGTACAATTTTTGTGAATGAATTCGTTTTGCTTAATAAATGGTTAATAATGTTTGGTATGGTCATGGTTGTTTTCTGGTAATTTTCCGCCACTACTGCGTTAGTCCGTTTTATCTCTAAGCTGGTTTCATAGGTGGCTTGTAGTATGTCATGGTTTTGGAATGGTTGAATCCATGATGGCCCTTGCCACCATAGATCGTGGTTTTTCAATTGTTTGGTTCTCAATCCACGGCTTGCACAGTCGGCTGGATTTTCATTGGTTTTTACATAACTCCACTTTTCTTTTGGTATTAGTTTGGTTATAGCTTTCACGCGATTTGAGACGAATGGTTTCCATCTCGCTGGATCTCCTTGAATCCATCCTAATACTGCTGTTGAATCACTCCAGCAATATATATCTTGGTTATACGACTGCAAGCAAGTCTGTACTTTTTGCATGAGCTGCGATAATAGTTGGGCACCCATTAACTCCAACCTTGGTATTGATATGTCTTTGCTAACAGGCACTAATCTTGATTTTGCGGCGACTAGAGTTACCTCGTTAGCATTATTTTGGTCACTGACTTTGCAATATATAACAGCGGCATACGCCTTATTCGACGCATCACAAAAGCCGTGTAGTTGCAAGCTATGGTTTTCCTTTGTTCCTAACCATCGTTTTACTTCTATGGTGTTGATGTCTTTTAATTCTTCCCTTAAGTTTAACCACTGGATCTTGATATCCTCTGGTAGCGCGTCATCCCAGTTAAGATTTGATAACCAGACGCTTTGAAATAGTATTTTCATGGTGATAGTTAATGGTGTGAGCCAGCCTAATGGGTCAAATATTTTTGATATGTCGGAGAGAAGCGATCTTTTGGTTGGTCTTGGTAATGATGCTGGCTCTAGTTTTGAGTCAAAGATGAATTTGTCCTGTTGCGGGTTCCATCCTAGTCCCAATGTCTTCGTTGAGTCTGGCTGCTTAAACTCGTAGATTTGCTGGTTCCGCATATCTTTTTCTAAGTCAGCGAGTAGTTTTGGTTCGTTACTGTCCCATTTTCGTAAATTAAATGCCCCCTTGCTGAGTAGTTTTATTAAGTCTGATTTAAGCTGTTTTGCTTGTTCCATGGTGTTTGCTCCACCACAGTAGTCGTCCATGTAGAAACACTCTTCTAATGCCTTTGCTGCATCGGGGAAATTTTGTTTTTCCTCGGCAGCTAGTTGCTTTAAGCACATCATAGCCAAAAATGGTGCTGGCTTTGTGCCGTAAGTTATAGTTGTGAGTTGGTATGTTTGAATGGGTTGGTATGGTGAGTCTCTCCATAATATCTTCTGATACGACTGGTCTTCAGGATGTACCATTATTTGTCGATACATTTTTTCAATGTCAGCAGTATAAACGAACTGGTACTGCCTCCATTTTAAAATCAGCTCCTGCAGGTCCTGTTGCAGGTTGGGACCTCGGTACATGATGTCATTTAAGCTATGTCCAGATAATGGTCTAGCAGATGCGTTGAACACAACACGCAACTTTGTAGTGGTTGACTCAGCACGAGTGACGCAGTGGTGTGGTAGGTAGCACTCGTGTTTCGTACTTATTGCTGACGGTATCATATGGTTTAAATTATGGTACTCGTTCATAAATTTGGTGTATTCTGTTTTCAATTCAGGATGTTTTTCTAACTTTCTCTCTAAGTTGCGGAATTGTGCCAATGCTAATGGTTTAGTAGCCCCTAGTTGCTCCTTGGGTTCTGGTTTGAATGGTAGTCGGACTTGGTATCTCCCATTTTCTAGTCTCTCTGTTGTTGACATGAAATATTGCAGACATTCATGATCTTCGGTGGACATTTCAGTCGCCTGGTTGATGTCTTCATTTTCCCAAAATCTACGTAAATCGTCCGTATTGTGAAGAACGACGTTACACACGTAGCGTGGTGTCATTGTCCCACAAAGCAACCATCCTAATTGCGTTTGTTGTGCTATTGGTTGATCCTCGCTATCGCCCCTCAAAAGGCCACCTAAAGCTATCTTGCAGTATACATCTGCTCCTAGCAGTAGGTCCACTGGTCGGCTGATATTAAATTCTGGGTCTGCCAAGTTAATGTTTTGGAGGTGAGGCCACGTTGGTTTTATGAATGATTTATTTGGTAAACTTTTGATAAGATTGTTCATTATAAGAACCTCTCCTTCTAAGGCGAACTCACTATGAATTGATTTAATTCGTATGGTCATTACTCCCTTGCAGCTATTTTCTTTTTCTCCTATGCCGAATACGGTTCCTTTGCAAGAGTATCTTGGTATTTTCAATACTTGTGCCGCCTTCTCACTTATTAACGAAATCTGAGAACCCTGGTCAATTAAAGCTCTCATTTTATGGTATGTGCCATTGTGTCCTGGGACTTCTACTAAAGCTGTAGCTAGAAGTGTCTCGGACACATCATCCCAGGATACGTGGGTTGAGGCTGCTGCTTGCTCCTCATTGTTTCCGCGTGATGTTGCAAGTGTTTGCACCTTATGGTTTGGTTTTGCTGATGCGTTTGGTCTGGTTTTAGTTGTAATTGCATCATGCAATAATGAATTATGTTTACCGTTGCATTTGCGACATGTTTTATTCGATAAACAAGTTTTATTTAAATGGTTGTATAGGCAATTCGTGCAACAATTTAGCTGGTTGACACTTTTTAGTCTTTGCTCGTCGGACATTTGCAAAAATTGTGTGCACATCCATAACCCGTGGTCAGCGTTACACAATGCGCAGGTGATTGACCGCGACACATGTAGCGATTTCGTATGGTTTTTCATGTTGTTTGAATAATTTTTATTTGATGACTGCTGGTGATTAGTTGAACTATAGTATTTCTTCTGGTTTGCTTGGTAATTTTGGTTTTGTGGTTGGATGTTCGTCTTTTGGTTATTTGACTCATGTTTACGTCTTGATGCTTCTAAGGCCGTAAACTTGTTTTCCAAGAAATCTAGGAATTCTTGAAGGACTGGTAAATTCCTGGGATTCTTCACCGACTCGATGTATTCAGCAAAGGTCTCACTGTCAAGTTTCTGTGCTAACAAAAGTACCAACAGCGGATCCCAGGTGGTGATATCTACTCCTAGGTTCTGTATAGCGTGGAGACATTCTTTGGTCATGTCATGTAGCTTTTTGATGGTCCCGATGGATTGTTGCTGCATGCTAGGAATGTTCAGTAATGTGTTGACATGAGACGTGAAAATTAGTCTACTGTTTTCATATCTGTGGTTTAATATTTCCCAGCATACCTCGTAGTTATCTGAGCTAATCTGAAGATGGTGTATTAGACGCTCCGCTTCTCCTGATACTTTACTCTTTAAGAACTGCATCTTCTGTGCGTTTGATAGCGATGGATTTTTATGAATGGTTTCTGTAAATAAATCTTTAAACGACGTCCATTGGTGGTAGTTGCCTTGAAATATTGGAATATCCATCTGTGGAGTAGATTTGTCACGATGCGATACAGACCACATTTTAGAGTTGATGGTTTTCTTCAAATCGTTATACATTTTTTCGTACCTGTTGAACTCTTCTTGGTACCAGACATCCTCTTCTCCGTTTTCACCTTCTATGTCCCAGTGCAGGCTATCTATAATAGCCCACCGACTTTGAAGAGACTTTAGTGCGTCGTCGAACTCCCACTTGTTCTGCAGTTGTTCGATTTCTATGGTAGCTACTGTTCTCATGAACGCCCTAAAGTTGATGGTTTGCTTTTTTATCATTCCTTCTAGCTTACTTTCTTCACACTCCTCCCTACGTTGCTGTTTTGGTGCCTGTGGATGAGACGAATCCCCTGCTTGCTTCGAAGGACCTGCTTCTACCGACGTCGGCGGCGGAGGCTGTTGAGGCTCTTGTTGTTTTGACACCAAGTGCTCCATGATTTTGGTGATTAGCTGCTTGATCGACAGATACACTTCCTCTGCCTTATCAAAACAATTCTTGGTGAAATACACATGGTTAAAGTCAGCAAGCTCACAGCACTTCCTATGGTTACGTTGATACTCTCTCCAATAATTTTCTAATATCTCTAACTTCCGCTTGCTATAATCAATGGTTTTTCGTTCAGCTCCGTCTTTCTTTATATTAGTTAGAAGTTTAACCAAAGAGTCGTAGACCTCTGTTTGGCTGACTGCTAACTGCTCCATTATTCTCACAGTCGGCTAAATACGCGAGTGAAAATAAAGTGTATAAAATGGTTTGGTCTGACCTTATATTCTTCTTACGCGACAGCTGCCCAATTTCTCCAACTGGAACTCACTGCCTACTTACACTCCCTACAAACTGGTAAAACACACACTGGTTGCAAGGTCCCGGCGCACAAACACTTCACTGTACTTCGCGAACCGAGTCTTTTGATGCTCGAAGGACCATGTAGAAAGTAGTGCCTGCTTGTTTTAGCACTATTTCTATTGTTGGTTGATAGATTGGTTGATTCGGTTGAGTTTATACCGGAATGGTAATGGTTTGGTTGTTGGTTTACGAACACTGGTTTAATGATACGCAATAATATGGTTCAAAGTTATATTGTGCACTAGTTAACTATTAAATGGTAAAATGGTAATAATTATTAGCTAAATTAGCACTAAGATGGTTTGATTCGAGTTACGCGATTGATATCTGAACACGCACTAACTGGCGATAGTTGCGATACATGCATTTATGGAAATGCATGCAGGCAAAAGTGCTGAGCTGTTCGGTTGCCAATATTGTACCGAACACCGAATTTAACGCGACCGAAGCCGCGGGCGAAAGCTAGTAGTTGATAAAACTAAAACATACACTAAGAGTGACATCGTTCAATTCTCAAATCTTTCTTAGTGAACCCTATCATTTGAAATCCATCTTTGGGAGTTCGCCATATTGGATTTAGAATGTCGTTGCCTGGCCTATGCATTATCATCAAAACTTAACAAATATACTAGATACATCCTAATAGAACTTTGGTTAGTGATTTTTTTTTGATAAAACTTGCCATTTTAAAAAAAAAATCCAACAACAACGTGGCACACATAGGATGGATGGGGATTTTTAAAACTTTATTTGTAATGGTAACCCCAGCTCTCCACCAATATTTGGCTCTCCGGGAATTTTTGTTATTTTTAATGTCTATATTGACCAGACTAAAAAGTGCTGGCACAAAACAAAACACATTCAAATTGTAACAACATACATTTATGCCAATCAAATATGTACTTAGCGACGCTTGTTATTAAGATCAACTCTCAACGTTTGTAGCACTCAGACTACGATAGGAAATGGTTTAAATTTCAACCCTTTTCAGAACAAGTAACTAAATGGGTTAAAAACACTTGAGTCTGATTTTCGTGATGGTTTCATTCCAGGCTCAAAACGTTAAAAGGAAACCTCTCAAAGATTACAGCCGATAGAACATTGAATATAATCCTTATTTTATTCTTTAAACAAATAGGTACTAAGAAGAGGTTCGAGAACGTATTGGAAATTAATCAAGAGATCACTTGAATTGAAAAGGCTCTAGAAATGTATTAGACATGTATACACCGTCTCCGTTTTAATCTAATTTTTATTTGCACTATTTATAATATTGTAAAGAGGTAAGACTTGTCTTTTGTATAGAATCGAATTTATTATCACATTAATAAATACATTTTACGACACGGTTGGCGCAGTGGCTGAGCCATCGACTGCTACGCTGCGTGTCGCGGGTTAGAACTCCGCACGGAACAAATATTTGTATGGCCTACAGATAGTTGTTCGTTGTGAGTTTAAATGTTTGAAAACGCTTTAATAAAAAACTAGGTACTGACACAAAATTTAGTTTATTTGTAAACCAGGAAGTAGGTCAAACGACATGGCCGGATCCTGCCCTGAAAGTGCACAGTAATGATTAATATATGAAAATTCCTTTTAAAATAAATAAAAAATAACCGACTTAATTACATTTCCCTAAAACAGGCGAGATAAAATGCAAAAAAATATATGTTTGTTTATTGATTGTGTGGTTTTATATTCTGACATTGCATTGATTGACATTTACATTGTCATCTTGCGTTGATTTTATCACGTATTATCGTACTATGTTACTATTCTATCGCCTATTCTCTGATCATAAAACATAACCGATTGTAAAGCCCTACATGTATGTCACCATTGTGACGATCGCCCGGAGGACACGGTGGAGCACACAGTGGCGATCTGCCCAGCATGGGCGGAGCACCGCCGTGCCCTCGTGGAGGCGATCGGCGGCGGCGATCTCTCGCGTCCGGCCCTGGTTCAGGCTATGGTCCGGAGCGAGAGAGAATGGGAAGCGGTCACCTCCTTCTGCAAAGCAGTAATGCTAGCAAAGGAGGAGGCCGGGCGTTTGAGGGAGAGAACATCAGGCCAACCCAGCCGCCGCGGGAGACGCCCAGGGCGCCGGGCGCCGCGAGACGACTCCCGGCCACCGTATATGCGGGCCTGTGGACGGTGGGCAATGGGTAGCTCACCGTCTGCCCGTCTATTGACGACAGGCCGTGTCGACGGCGAGTTCGTGTTTCACGCGCGCCTCAAAGAGAGTCAGCAAAGCAGAGGGGCTTGCCAGGGCCTCAGCCTGCCGGGGTTGCGGGTTGTTCGAAAGAGATACCGCGGCCTCGGAACGTAAAGGGCAACAGAAGGAACATGGGTGGGTTTTAGTCAGTACAAGTCTGACATGCCCCCTCGCTCCGGCCAGAGCGGGGGAAGTCATTGGATGATTTCCCACCCGAAAAAAAAGCCCTACATGTAAACTTTAAAATGACGTACTGTACATCAACGTACATGAACATTTTTTTTGTTAGGGCAGAGCTCTCTACCAATTCCGGCCGTGTCATTTAACTTCTAAGATTTGTTTACACAGTAACAGGTGAAGATATAGGAAATAAAATTTTGTTAAAAATCTATTTCAAACTACATATAAAATCTGTTCGCTATTTCAAACCAACACCTCAACCAGTTTCAAGTCTCATCCCATATTATTATTCAGGTCCCAATTAAAATTTCGTTTTCCATACGTTCGCCACCCCACTGTCAGATGCATTATTTTAGGTAAGTACTATCAACAAATTGTATTATCATCACCCACTTAGCCGATGAATCATTAAAGTTTTCTTATCAAAGATTAAAGTATCATGCTATTATGAAAGGTAAAGGTAACTTTTAAAAGGTAGCAGAAAAGTAATAAGAGCTAATTTTACTTTGTGCTTCGGAAATCACGTTAAGCCGTTGGTTCCGTCCGTCACGTCATTTAATAATGGATCTTGACAGCCAGTGCAGGTACTCAGTGGCTCATAAGTCTGTAAACCAGTCTTAACCTTACTGTGTGGTGGAGGTAAAATAGCCAGTCACTTCAATTTTAAAAAGTACTGGTTTTAAATACAGAAAACATGTTTCTTTGGCACACAACAAAAAAAAAACAAATAAAAAAACATTGTTGTATTCAACTGCATGCGGTTAAACTTAAAGCAGACCCAAACACAAGGTTAAAGGCTATATTAGACAGTTAGCTTCCAGAACAATAAATACATAACTAGTTTTTTGGTGCTAGACAAATTATACAAGTAAAAAATACTATCTAGTCAAATAAAATGAAGTTAAGGTGTCTCACGATCCAGGGTTGCGGGTTGTTCGAAAGAGATATTGCGGCCCCGGTACAAAAAGGGCAATAGAAGGAATATGGGTGGGTTTTAGACAGTTATTTGATGATTTCCCATACGCAAAAAAACGTGTCTCACAATTCAATTTTGTTGATAGTACAAGCAACAGAATCACAATTTGTTGTATCTGTACACGGCAGCGACAGTTTAATCGTGCGTACGATACAAATGCGACGGCGTTGCCCGTATCGTGTTTTTATTTAATGCAACCATTTAAAACGTGGCCTACTTTGCGTGAGCAGCTCATTTTTATACACTCAGGAACAAGTGAATTAATGAAAGGTATTTTCAGAGTGTAGCGATAAGTTTCTTTTTTCAGGTCAACATAATAACATATTTTCGTCTTATAGAAAGGAAGCATGTTCACTGGAACAACTTGTGACTCACGGATGCCTCTCAGATTAAAGGGAAAAAATATACAAGTCCATGATCAGACCTGTTGTAATGTACGGGTCAGAATGCTGGGCTGTAAAAAAGGTGGATGAAAAACGTTTGCATGTATTAGAGATGAGAATGTTGAGATGGATGTGTGGAGTGACAAGAATGGATAAAGTAAGGAATGAGTATATTAGAGGAAGTTTATAAGTTGCGCCTGTTACAAAAAAAAATAAAGGGAGTCGTTTATCTTGATATGGACATGTAATGAAGAGGGACAAAGCACATGTGACTAAAGGAGTGATAGATCTGAATGCTGATGAATAGCGAGGGAAAGGAAGGCCAAAGAAAAGATGGATGGATTTTGTAAGGCAAAATATGAAGGACAAAAGAGAAAATGATGCCGTGACGTCTGATAGGGGAGAATGGAAGAAGAAAACGTGTTGCAAACAAGAGCAGGAAAATGATAATAAGCTGTGATGTCTTAGTGGTGTATTAGCCTACCAAATCAGAGGTCAAGTTAAAAAAAAGCATTTTTCGAATGCATGTGCGTATTGTATAATTATCATTTGCATCGGTGTAGATAAACACCAGCATTCTCTTTAGAATGCTGGTTGCCTCACCATGTTTATGTTTAGATATGTACTGAAAAGAGAGTGTGATAAGCCAAATCGGAAGCTATGGGAGATGCACGATAAAGACAGAAGAAGATATATAACGAGTTTATGTACGAAATAATTCTGAAATTACTAATGAATGTCTTTCTGTAAAAACAAAGGTGCCAAAAGTCAAATGAAATCCAGCAGCCATACCACTGAGAATTAAAAAAAAACGATAAGTGCGAGTCGAATTCGCGTACCAAGGGTTCCGTACAAATTTGTAGCTAACTAATGAAAGTACATACATCTCTAACGAAAAGATAAACTGTATCGAATGAATCTGTTTTAGTTCTCTCTGATGTTTTAATTATAATTGAATTTAAATACATGTTAAAATTTGTACACCAGAAATGGTAGAAGAGATGAGTCTGTAATAACTGTAACATCTTTTGTAAGTACTATATTCTGACAAATAAACTCTTCTTTCTTTCTTTAACTTTGCTGTTAGTAAACTGTTGCACCTAAACATAGACTTAAGTTGTGGTTTGTATATAATAGAAATTAAATTCACTTTTCTTTTGTGATACATCTACATTGCAGTCACGACGTGCAAGCTATTTTTATTTTGTCCGTATATACATATTGTATGTATTCGTAATTGTTTGTGATGCTTTGCATATTTAATGGTTTATTTTGTTATATCGTGTGCTCGTCGTTATTTTCGACGGATAAATATTTTTCTTTCTTACAAGTTTACGAGTTTGGCATTTGTTTTAACTCTATACTTCTACGTTTTTCAGAAATAAAAGGTTTTATTTTTATTTCATCATTTATTTCAAAAAAGAAAACGACTCATTTTAGGTAATATAAAACAAAACACAAGCATTACAATTTAATAGAATAATATCAAAAAAGTACAATAAAATTACATCAAACAAATAAATTACATTACATACAAATTTAAATTATTGAATTAAGTCGCGGTAACAAGCTAATCTTTAGGTATTCGCGGAAGTGAGGCTAGCTGCCTACTGGGCATGGTCTGACACAAGTACACGACAGTACTGCATCGAAAGAATAGAATAAGGTAGAAAATATCTCGGTGTTTGATTTTATTTGAATATCATGTCCGCCAAAATGTAGGTCATTTTGCAGTTTTAATTGAATATAAAAAAAAAACAGTTCCGTGTTTAGAAAATTTTAGATATCTCTTTAGACTATAAGATTTTCTTTGTTATAGATATAAAAAATATGATGGTTGTCGCTGAAAAAATTGAGAATTTCGAGACGAAAAAAAATTTTTCGTGGTCTTTTTAAACATTTTTCTTTCGTAGTACTAGACCACTTTTGTAAACTTATTTTGTGTAAGTCTTTACTTTATGTATTGAACTATACACAGTATTTTTTTTTGGCTAGTGGCATGTACAATACGGCAAACTTTGCGACGAAAATCTAGACGTTTTACGAAGTGTTTGCTTTGTACAGCGCCTTAAAAAAACTTTTTTGCAAAAAATATACTAATACCCATACTTATACATGTGGTATAAGTATGGGTTTCGCCAGGGTAGGCAGGCGAGTGGGAGCAGGGTGCCCGTACCCCCTCCCCACCCCTCACCTAGTCATTAAGAAACATAATCAATCATTAGATCAAGTATCAGCTGTATCCCCTAGGCGATGATGCATATGATTTCTGAATTGGTTTTAAACTAAAGCATAATTTAGATAGTATTAAATACTATAGCGTGATGTGGAACTAAGGCACTTGTCTCACCGGCAACGATTAACGAGTAACGAGTAGAGCTAGAACTAGAAACGAGTTAGCGAGACGTGGGGAGCAAGTGCGTAGTTCTGATATTTGTGTAGCTCGGCTATAAGCGAGTGTGCGAGTGAGGCGGGCGATTACTCGCATCACTCGCTCGCGGCAGTCAAGCGTACAGCCAGTCTTGCGGCCTCATACGCGACCAAATGACATGACCACTGGTTGCTCTCTCGGCGTGATTTCTAATCGCTTGGCGAGTATCGCCGAGTGAGTGTTATCTTTCATAGCTCTTGTCGCTCAGCGACAAACTAGTGAAGCGAGTGCTCGCCGGCAGTGTGAACAGTCAGCGATCAACTGTTTGTATATGCATCTCTTTTATTCACACGGAAAGTATATCTATTGTACGTTTCTTGAGCGAGAAAATAGCCGATAGTTAGTCGTTTTCTCGTCGTTGGTGAGACAACTGCCTAAAGCTTGTATTTAAGACGGGACCTACGCACTAAAAAGCTAAAAATAACCGTGTTTGCGAATTATATCATAATACTATAACTAAAAATGCTGAAATAAAAAACTTTTTTGCAAAAAATAAAACCGACTTCCAAAAAAAAAGTGGAAAATAACTTTATTTCCGGAAGTCGGTGGCAAAAAAGTCAACGAAACCAACAAAAGCCACCGACTTCCGGAAATAAAGTTATTTTCCACTTTTTTTTTGGAAGTCGGTTTTATTTTTTGCAAAAAAGTTTTTTGTTCATTTGTCTTCGACAACCTCTAAAATTATATCATCAACGTAGACGAAGTCAATCTAATACGCATTATTAAAGATAACTCAAAAACTACTGGCCGGATCTTGATATTTTTTTTATGGGACCAAACGACAACCACCAGCTTTCGAATAAAAAAAGACCAGAGTTATGAGGTAACAAACACAAAAAAAAAAAAAAAAAAAAACACAGTCGAATTGAGAACCTCCTCCTTTTTTGAAGTCGGTTAAAATACAATAGATTATAATAAGACTAGCTGGCACCCGCGGCTTCACCCGCGTGATATCGAAAAAATAATTATCCTATGTGTTATTCTCGACTATAATTTTCCTCTCTCAAATTTCATCAAGATAGTAACAAACATCCATACACCCATCAATCCTCACAAACATTCGCGTTTATAATATTAGGAGTATTAACTGTCAGCAGATTCAAATTTCATAAAAAAATAAAAGTCAATTTAATTTCGTTTTGTTTTGAAAGACAGACGAACAGATAGACAACAAGGTAATCCTGAAAGGGTTCCGTTTTTTATCCTTATGAGGTACAGAACCCAAAAAAAATGAGACCACACCGCCTCGCTCATCTTTGCACCGCTCCGCTCCGTTCCACATAACATGGATTGAGCTCCTTAGAAGTAAATAAACGTTCGGATGACGGCTTATAAAGATGGATGAAAAAAGGCGTATTGCGTCGACCCCAAATAAATTGGAATCACGGAAGGGGATGAGGTTGATGGTTTTCAATAACAGGTGAACAGTTATTCAGGGCAAAAGTTGGGAGGTATTTTAAGGCAAGATCCATCACGAGTATTTTTTTGAGCAAAACTCAACCGTACGGAGTACTAGGTAGGTACTGTTTTGACTGTGCTAAAATATATAGGTTAAAAAACCTTTAAATTGTATGGGTTCCGTACCTCAAAAAGAAAAACGGAACCCTAATTAGATCACTTTTTTGTCCGTCTGTCTGTCTATCAAGACCATTTATCTAGGGAACGCGTAAGGGCATCGAGTACAGAGGGGCTTGCCAGGGCCTCCGCCTGCCGGGGTTGCGGGTTGATCGAAAGAGATACCGCGGCCCCGGAACGTAAAGGGCAATAGAAGGAACATGGGTGGGTTGACGTGGAGTTGCGGATACCAGCCCGTTATACATGGGTGGGTTTTAGTCAGTACAAGTCTGACATGCCCCCCCGCTCCGCCCAGAGCGGGAGAAGTCATTAGAAGATTTCCCACCCGAAAAAAAAAAAAGGGTCTTCGAGTTGAAGGTAAAACTAAATTACTAAACTACCATAGACTTATGTATACTTTTATACTTAAGTCTATGGTCTTTTTGTGCTATGAAAAAAACACAGTAGTTACAAGTATGTACGGAACCATCGGTGCGAGATTCTGATTCGCTCTTAGCCATTTTTTTTCATTAATCCTTACTAAAATTATAAAAGCGAAAGTGAGTTTGTTTGTTTGTTACGTCTTCACGCCTACATGGCTAAACCGATTTTGATTGATGAATTTTAGCACAGAGATAGTTGGGACCTTGGAGACGGACATAGGCTAACTTTTTCTTTAAAATAGTGAAAAATGAGGGAGAAGGAGGGAAGAAAAGGGAAAACATAGCTTTGCTATTACAATAAATAAGGCGCTAGGGCAAAAACCACAAGTAGCAGGTACCTGCAAATCACCAAAAGGGGAACTGTTTTACCCTGAATTAAACGCGAGCGAAGCCGCGGGCGAAAGCTAGTTACTTAAAACAGTTCATAACAATGGGCTCGCCTATCACGACATGATACTAAATCATATTTTACGAAATGTGAGATCACAGGCGATGTTGTTACCTCAAAATTTTGCCGGTCAAAAACGTATTTTTTGTCTATACATAATGTACTTTCTTTCACTTTTCAATTTGATTTAATACGTACATACAAACTATACCTACGCTTTTATTTAAGTGAAGTCCGTAACAGATAGAGATTCTAACATAATTATCACGAATACAGGTTTTCTTTAACAATTAGAATTTTATTAAATCTAGGTCAATCTATTTAGTACTAAACAAATAACTACACAGAGTCCAAAGTCGGCCGACAGAACATCACGTAGTCTGTGGTTAACCACTATACCAGTCATTGAAAATCACGAGCCACTACCATTTAACTTCTATGTCAATTACATAAGGTTTAAATTGCAATGGCAGGCGTGTGCTTCTAAAATGCAACAGCTAAACCTTACCAGAAGTCTTCGTTCGTCCGTGAATGAAAGCCACAGAGCAATATAAACAGTATCCACAGTTGCACGGCTGACAAATTCGAGCCACCCCTGAACGGTTCAGGCATATACTGTGCATTCTACGAATTAAGGGAGGGCTACGAGAATACTGAAATAGAGGTCTGGTGATGGTTTCAGCCAGTGGTTTCATTAAAACACTGTTTAGGCGATACATAAGTCCAAGAAACGAATCTAAAGCTAAAATTAAAAGTGCTGAATGTTTATGAAGTTTTAGAATACATCTGGAAATATCTGAAAGGCAGCCATTTTATTTTTTTAGATTAATTTTAAAACGTCTTTTGTAAATGAGCCCTGACTGCCGGTAACTTGGACCTTGTCCCAATACCGGTTTTTTTTTATTTTTTAAATCTTTTTTTAATAAGAAACTAGCTTCCGCCCGCGACTTCGTCCGCGTGGCACTACTAGTGGCGTACTTTGTGCATGCTTACTTTAACCCGCGTGTTGATCGTTAAAAATATATTTTACTGTCCCCTTTTCAGTAAAAGTGAAACTCCCTTTTCTCATTTTTTTTAGCCTTTGTCCGTCACCAGGGTCCTAACTATCTCTGTACTAAAATTCTTCAAAATTGGTCAGGCTATTTAGGCGTAAAGATGTAACAAACAAACAAACTCACTTTCGTTTTTATAATATTATTAAGGATATTTTAAAATGTACAATTATTTGTCTGGAAATGAATAAACGATATGTAATAACTGACGTGAAAAAAAAACATGTTCTACTTCCCCTCGCAACTGCGTACACTGTTGTTCCAAACTCAATTCAAAACCAACATCAACCAAGAGTCCAGAACCAAAAGAGAACTAGCTCACTAATCAAAACCAAGTCTAATTCAAAGTTAAACAACCGTTTAATTCATGCGATAACTAGAACATACTATCTAGTTACTAATTCGCATCAACGTCAGTGATAATCAGTGCGATGGGATTACAATGTCGGTGTCCACTCAGGCCGTCCAATTTAGGTTAACGGACAGACCGACAACAATATATAATTAACAAGTTGTTTGATGTAATGCAAGGTGTCTTGATACGACGGAATTTTTGATGAAGATTTTACTGTATAAAGTCTGGTTCATCAAACCTATCACACAGTTGTGTTGCTGGAGAGTTTGTTCCGCCACTTCTTCTTCCCAGAAGGGCGAAGGCCAAGGGAGGTGGAGGAAGGAGGTGTTTTGAGGGACTGTCTTGTGTAATGACGTTCAAAAGGTGCTAATCATCAGCTTAGTTTGAATAAATGAGTTTTGATTTGATACATTTTTTTTTCGACATCTTGACGCCTTATTTCTCCAAAAGATTTAAGTAGAGATCATCATCTACTTTTTCCCAGTGTTGGAGTCAAGTTCCAGTCTAACCGATTGCAGTCGCATACCTGTATTTTACAAATGCTGCAACTATCTGCTCTGTATAACCCAGTTCACCATATCAGCCTAGAACTCCACTGTTGGACACAGGCCTCGCCTAATTCCCGCCACAGTGTGTGTCCTTGACCCGCTTGTAAAGACTTTTCGCAACATTCACCACGTCATCTGGCCGTTTGGTGTGGGAGTGCCCTCCCACGCTGCGTTTCCCGGTACGCGGAAGCCACCAGAGAACCTTTTTTCCCCATCGGCCATCGAATCTTTAGGCTATGTTCCCTGCCTATTGTCACTTTAGCTTTACTATTTGGCAAGCTATGCTGACAACTATTTCTCCTACGGATCTCTTCATTTCTGATTCGATCACTTAGGGAAACTCCGAGAATAGCTCTTTTTGACCCGGAGCTTTCTTATATTGGCTATATATATATAGCAGGCTCATAGTTAGCGGCGTCTCAATGCCGTTAACAACCCAGTTAGTACTGGGTAAAACGATAGCCTTTGTTAAAGTTTCGGGCTACCGGCTACTAGTGAAAATTGTTATCCTTACTAGTATTATTAAATTTGTTTGTGTGTTTGTTTGTTACGTCTTCATGCCTAAAAGGCCCAACCGGTTTTGATGAATTGGCACAAAGATACTTGGGATCCTGGAGATGGACATGAGCTCCTTTTTAGGGTTCCGTAGTCAACTAGGAACCCTTATAGTTTCGCCATGTCTGTCTGTCCGTCCGTCCGTCCGTCCTCGCTTAATCTCTGTGACCGTTAGCACTAGAAAGCTGAAATTTGGTACCAATATGTATATCAATCACGCCGACAAAGTGGTAAAATAAAAATTGGAAAAAAATGTTTTATTAGGGTGGCCACCCTATATGTAAAGTGGGAAGTGGTTTTTTTTTTAATTTCAACCCTAACGTGTGATATATTGTTGGAAAGGTATTTAAAAATGAATAGGGGTTTACTAAAATCATTTTTTGATAATGTCTGTAATTTCGGAAATAATCGCTCCAAAAGTAAAAAACAATGTGTCCCCCCCCTCTAACTTTTGAACCATAAGTTTAGAAAATATGAAAAAAATCTGAAAAGTAGAACTTTATAAGGACTTTCTAGGAAAATTATTTTGAACTTGATTGACACAACAGTTTTTGTACAAAAAAGACAAAAAGTTGTACAAAATAATTTCCTCCTCCACCTTTAAACTCATAAGTGGGAACACTTATTGTGACGGACGGAAAACTACGGAACCCTACACTGAGCGTGGCCCGACACGCTCTTGGCCGGTTTTTTTCTATTTAAAAAGTGAGATAACGGGGATACAGAGGGAAGAAAAGGGGATAGAAAGTTTTTTTTTTATTTGGTTAAAGTTAGCGTTAGCCCAAAGTAACTATACCACGCGGACTAAGTCGCGAGCGGAAGCTAGTGTATCTATGAATGACAGCCGGGATCAACACCTTAACGTAGTTACAGTATCTCGAAGAAAACTCGGCATGTAATGAGTTACCTATCCATGGACATTTATATAGTAACTAGCTTTCGCCCGCGGCTTCGCTCGCGTTAAATTCGGTATAACACACCAAGCAAACCTGCAGTTTTTGCTCTTGCGCCTGATTGATTTGTAATAGCAACGCTAAGTTTTCCCTTGTCTTCCCTCGTTCTCCCTCATATCCCACTTTTTTTAAGTAAAAATTAGCCTATGTCCGTCTCCTGGTTTCCAACTATGTCTGTACCAAAATTCATTAAATTCGGTTCAGCCATTTAAGCGTGAAGAGGTAACAAACAAACAAACAAACAAACTCACTTTCGCTTTTATAATATTAGTAAGGATTTTTTTTGCTTTGTTTGGTTAGGCTACCAATTGTTTTTTTTTTTAGTGTAAAGATTTGAGCTTTTTTTTTTGTTGCGTGTATTTGTGGCAAGTGCCAAATGAACATGTTTTTTTCTTTCTTTCTTTACATGCACCTTTGTGTACCTACGATCTTCAATGAGAACTTCCTAGTAGTATTCAATATATATTTTAGACAAGGTGCACCCAGCACGTTTTTCTGCAAACTGGACAAATATGCCTATGATTAATCCAGAGTATAAGCTATCTCCATACCTAATTGGTGCAGACGTTTAGGTATGAAGGAGTAACATACAAACGCACACATACAGACTACCCTTTAAAATATTAGCATCATTATTGTCTCTAAAATCACAGAGATTTATGACCAATTTGACTTTTGAAAGTAAAATAAAATTTAATAAAAATAAAATTTTACTCATTCAGAAGAAGTTTATGAGTAACATCACTTAAAACACATACAAGTTTTTAAGTTGTATATTTGACGACTCTAATAAGACATTTTCTAGACTGGTGTCAATTTATAAAGCATTACTTTAGTCTAGTTAAGTTGTTGACCAAAACAGTCAGCTGTCAAACACATACAATTCGAAATAAATATACTTTATTATTCCACAAAATTGTGACACAGCTCTAACAATATAACTTATTCTTTGAGCTCATCTTTTATTCACAATAAGAAACTTTTGTCCAAAATAAATTATAATAGATACTGTTAAAAAAAAAACAAGCTTTAGACTAAAATCATCATTTAAAAATTCTTGAATTCTTCTATATTGGATTTAATCTACCATTTCTGGTGTACGAATGATTTTCCATCCGTAAAAAAGTGGCAGTGTGAATGAAGAGCTCGTGGCTAAATAATAGCAGCCGCTCGGGTCAATCTTTAGGTTAAGCCGCGCTTGCCGAGGTTGGTCTGTGGATGAGTGACCACCCGTTACATACCGAGTTTCCTCCGTGCCTCGGAAAGCACGGTAAGCCGTTGGTCCCGGCAGTCATTTGTAGATCTTTGACAGTCATTACAAGAGTCAGTGTTCCGAAAGTCTGACAACCAGTCTTACTAAGGGGTATCGCATTACCCAGTACTAACTGGGTTGTGTAGGTCAGATAGGCAGTCGCTCCATGTAAAATACTGATATTCAGCTGCATACAGTTAGACTGGAAGCCGACACCAACATAGTTGGGAAAAGGCTAGGCAGATGATGAAAAAAGTGGCAGTGTGGCGACCATATAGGCAGTAGAACCGATGACCGTTGGGGTAGGCAGTTAGGTAGAAGAACCTGTGCAGATGCTGAAAATCGAGTTAAGTGGCGTGTGATTTAAGAGGCCAGCAGTGGAGTGCTGTGGGCTTGATGATGTGTCACTATACGATCTAGATGGTAAAATTAATAAATATTTACGTCACTTAAGGTGACGTAAATATTTATGCATTTTTTAAAGTTGATTTTGGGTGTTTTGAATGTATTTACTACTAGATTTTGCCCGCAGCTTCGCTCGCGTTAAATTCGTGGTAACACAGTTCCCCCTTCCTGATTTGCAGGTACCTGCTACCTGTAGTTTTTGCCCTTGCGCCTTATTTATTGTAATAGCAAAGCTAAGTTTTCCCCTTTGTCCCCTCTTTCTCCCTTATTTCTCACTTTGAAAAAAATATAAAGACAAAAAGTAGCTCATGTCCGCCTCCAGGGTAGCAACTATTTCTGTACCAAAATTTATCAAAATCGGTTTAGCCATTTAGGCGTGAAGACGAAACAAACAAACTTACTTTCGCTTTTATAATATTTGTAAGAATTGTATTGTAATCATCCGCTCTACACAGTAAAAAGGTCTTGAAATCTAGACTTCCAAACATTTGTGTAGTCATTTGTCGCAGTAGGTAGAACATTTTACGGTCATTGACTTCACTAATTAGACGTCCCACGATGGCCCTTAGCTAAGTCATTCGTACGTGCTAATTGCCTATTAATTAGGATCGCTACCATTTTTTATGTTGTCAATCTGGATCAGTGACAATGGCACTATCAGCGTTGTACACAATCGGGGAACATTAATTTAAGTGAATTGTCAGTGCCTGGACTTTTGTGTTCGTCACTCGCTAGTTCTTAAGCATTTTTTTTGTACAATAGAACAAGTACAATCATAAAATATTTGAAATACGCGATGGCGGCAAAAAATAACACATTATAATATCATAACCACCATCATCTGCTTAGCTTTTTCCCAACTTTATCGGGGTCGTAGTATTGTACATAGAGTGACTGTCTTAACTCTAAAGACCAGTTAATCCTGGGTGGTACAATATCTCAAGGTAACACTGGTTCTACCGGTAACAAAAATGACTGCATGCTGCTGGTACAGATCTATAAATGACTGCAGGCTGAAATTTTATGTATACTTCTAAGACCATAAAAGAATATTAATTCAATATTAGGTGGCGCCCCCGGTTTCGCCATCGTTATTTTGAAAAAAAAAAGTATCTTATATGTTAATCCAGACTATAATCTACCTGTTTCACAAATTTCATCAAGATCCGTTCAGCCGTTTTGACGTGAAAGGGTAACAAACATCCATATATCCATCCATCCAGCCTCACAAATATTCGCACTTATAATATTATTAACTTTTGCCCGCGGCTTCGCTCGCGTTAAATTCGGGGTAACACAGTTCCCCTTGCGCCTTATTGATTTGTAATAGCAACGCTAAGTTTTCCCTTTTCTTCCCTCTTTCTCCCTCACTTAAAAAAAATTAGCCTATGTCCGTTTCCTGGTTCCCAACTATCTCTGTACCAAAATTCATCAAAATGGGTGTAGCCATTAAAGCGTGAAGAGGTAACAAACAAACTCACTTTCGCTTTTATAATATTAGTAAGGATTAACAGGATTGTGTAAGAGTTTCCACGAAGCCATTGATATCTGTACCAAAGCGAAGACTTATAAGAATCTTTTAAACTATTTCACAAGAACTATGATTAATTTTCTCCTCAAGACCCCGTTTAATGAGCTTCACTTTTCGAACTTGGTGCTATAGTTCGGAGAAAAGGTTCCTGAACTGAACTTCGATGAATGTTTGGACTTCACTTCGATTTTCTCATTTAGATGAAACGGTTTTAAGAGTAACGGTGTAGGTATCAGTTTTATTCTATTCTGCAAAGTTTGTCGAGGAACGTGAAATGTATGTAGTATCGGAAAAAGGGTTTAGACCGATACCTGAGCAAATTTTAGTATTAATAGTATACTCTGTAAGTTGGATGAAAATAACGTATTCAAGTATGGTTTAAGAAAAACAGAGAGCACGAGGTAGAGCGAGTGAGAGAGACAGTTTGCATAATTGTAAACTATGAGTACATACAGAGGAGTGGGAAAATGTTGCGAGGGCTAAGGGTCACTTTTCTGACCTGCCAGTATTATTTTGACGTACGACTAGATAAGACGTGCTTTGTATTTTCTTTGTATTCCTTGTGTCATCCTTACTATAATATTATAAAAGCGAAAGTGAGTTTGTTTGTTTGTTTGTTACCTCTTCCTACCGATTTTAATGAAATTTGGTACAGAGATAGTTGGGAACCAGGAGACGGACATAGGCTGATATTTTTAAAAAAAGTGGGATGTGAGGGAGAAAGAGGGAAGAAAAGGGAAAACTTAGGGTTGCTATTACAAATCAATAAGGCGCAAGGGGAACTGTGTTACCCCGAATTTAACGCGAGCGAAGCCGCGGGCAAAAGCTAGTTTTTAATAAACCTAAATAATCTTATACCCTGTTTTTTAAACTAGAATAGATTCAAATAATTAAACATATTACATGTAACTGCTCCTTTATTTTGCTTTCTCTCTCATTTTGAGATTTTTAAATATTTCTATAAAAAACATGTAAAAATAAACATACCAATAGTGGTCCGCCGGTATCAGGACCAGGGTCCAAGCTACCGGTGGTTAGGTGTCCAGGGACAGGAACCTCCTCACAATGCGGGCCGTATCGAGGAGTACTACCTTCTGTATCAAGCCCTTGACCCTGCTGCCTAACGAGTGCCTCCTCAGGTATTGGTCGAGACTTTTGGCAATTAAGCCATTGGCAGATATGTAACTTCTTATTAGTGAGAAATTTTAGCTGTAGTAACAAAATTATTTAGGTCATCATCATCTGCCTAGCCTTTTCCCAACTATGTTGGGGTCGACTTCCAGTCTTGCCGGATTCAGCTGTCTACCAGTATTACCCAACAACCCATATAAAAACTGGGTAGCACGATACTTGCTTGGTAAAATTGGTTGCCAAACTTTCGAGACAATGACTACTTGTAACGACTCTCAAAGATCTACAAATGACAGCCGGGCTTAACGTGCTTTCCGAGGCACGAAGTGAACTCGGCTGTATGGAGTGGTCACCGATCCACGGATCAAAATAGTCAAGCGGCAATTTAAAACGAACCCGAACGGCAGTTTCTATTTAGCCACGAGCTCGAATCAAATCAAAAATCACTACATTTTTTTAGAGATTTTTGGTTTGACAGCCCGGTTGACGCAGTAGCTGAGCGATCGACTGCTGCGCCGCGAGACGCGGGTCCGATCCCCGCACGGAACAAATATTTGTATGACCTAAAGGGAGTTGTTTTGGGTTTGGCTGTTTGTGTGTGTGTGAGTTTAAATGTTTGCAAACACATGCACTATGCTGGAGAAATTCCAAGTGTGGGGCACCATTTCAAAATAATAATAGATATTTAATGTAAAAGAATATAATAACAACACTCTCATAAACTCACATGCAATTACACACTATTCTACTCATCGACTCACCTTTAAGTAAGTATAAGATTTTGTAAATAGTCTGCACATAACAATTTTAGCGGAGTCCTGGTGTCCTAAATACAGACTTCGACAAGGTTTAGGCCTCGGTCTCCCACAAATAAAATATATTTTCCTGTATCTATGTTACATTATTTTTTCTTTTATTTGTGAAAGAGTTTTTTTTTTATTTTGTTTCAGAAGTTTCAGAAGTACAATACTTTGCCCAAACTGAGACGAGCCAGTCAATTGAATTCATTTAAGCAAAATGCCTACGATTAAACCCACAACATGTGTCATAGATTTACCCACTGAGCACCACGGCCTCAACCTTAAACGAAATATTATTACTATCTCTGTAGGTTACACTTAGACCCCTCGAAGGAACAATGGGCGCTCCAGTAATTTCTACAGCGATCCTAAGAAAACAGACGGCATGGACCAGCGTGGTTATTTCTGTACTATTATTGCATTATATAGAAAACGACCTTAGTGTTTTGATACTATAACGAGATGGGCTACTGTCTAGGTTTTGAACTATAAAATAAGATGGGTTTTTGGATGAAAGACTGAACTTTGAAATTGCTTCGATAGAAAACCTTTAAAAATATAATCGAATAATATCACTAAAATTGAGTCAAAATCCGGGGTTGCGAGTTGTTCGAAAGAGATACCGTGGGCTTGATCAAAGGCAAAAGAAGGAACATGACTGGGTTTGAGTCAATGAAAGTCTGTCATTCCCCCCGCTCCACTCAGAGTGGGGGAAGTTATTTGGTGATTTCCCATCAGTAAAAAAAAGTGATTTAAAATCAAAATGTTTTATTTCATAAAGGCCTACATGGGCACTTATAAAATGTTGAGAAAAGGTGCAAGGTTCGGATTGGTCGAGTCAAAATAGAAATGAGCGCTGGCCCATTTTTTTTTCAGTGTTTGCGACGCTGAGCTCTCTTTGTCTTTATGTATTTGAAAATTTGGAAGATAAATGTAATTTCAATACTAGATATCCTAACAAACTCATTTTTCCTAGAGTTAAAACGCAATAATATAGGCGAAGCTGCTATCCTATGTGTATCGAAATCTACAAAAAGATTCCTAAATAAATTAAAGAGCTTCTAGTTATTCGCTTCAGAAGGGCTTCACGCTGGTGGTTAAGTGAGAATTCCTTCCATACAGTACAAGAATTCTTTCAATTCAAATTATAATATTGAGATATGAGGGAGAAAGAGGGAAGAAAAGGGAATACTTAGCATTGCTGTTGCAATAAAAAAGGCGCAAGGGCAAAGACTACAGGTAGCAGATACCTGCTAATCCGGAAATGGGAACTGTGTTGCTCCGAATTTAACGCGAGTGAAGCCGCAGGCAAAAGCTAGTAACTAAATAATAATCAAAAAATTGCATGTCATTATGTAATGATTAAATTATGTTAAGCCACTATTACACTATAATACAACCTTTTGTAATTGATTTTGAGTTTGTCGCAAGGGATGAAAGATGTGGAGAGAGGCCTTTGTCAATAAGTGGGACAGAGTAGGCGAAATCAAACAAGGCATTGCTGCGACATTTATTTTTTAATTATATTTTTATAGCGTTTCTTGTCCGTTTTTTTTTATAGGAACCAGCTACATTTTTAAATGGTTAACTTCGTTTTCATGACTGGCAACTTCATACAGTGTTGAATACAAACAAATGCTTTGGCTTTAGTTTGCCTGCCCGCTATTTGTCCGGATATAGTCCAACTTATTCGTTCCGGAACGCAGTTGTTCGGCGCTCTACTGCACGATAGTCGTACATTTCAGACGCAGCAGAATATTTGTTTAAATCCAATATAGAGTTGATGTTTAGTTACCAATGGAGTCTCTAGGATAATCTCAGTAAATCTGTTGGAAGCCGATAAGCCGGTCAGATGTGGAATTGTAAGTCTTCACCCGGTATACGCCACGGATTGTCTCAACCTGTATAATTTTACAAGTACATCTGAATCGAATGTGAATCAAAGTTCAACGAACTTTCGGTTTAAGTAAGTAACCGTAAATTTTCCGGGATTGCGGGTTGTTCGAAAGAGGTACCGCGGCCCCGGAACATAAAGGCAATAGAAGGAACATGGGTGGGTTTTAGTGCAAGTCTGATACTCCCTCCGCTCCGCCTAGAGCGGGGGAAGTTATTTGATGATTTCCCACCCAAAAAAAAACCGTCAATGTTAAAATTAGTTTGACAACTACAACGTACATAATCTTTTTATACCTGTAGCCTGTGAATTACTCGCAGCAGGGAAGCAGTGACTTGCGTGTCCAATAAAATAATGCACTCAGGGTACAGACTGTTGGGGCTGCCATGGCGTTGAAGTGCGTCAGGGATGTTTACTGAGGCGCGGGTTGATGAATTTGCAGCAAACATTCGAAAAAGATGCTCCTCCTTACTCACTCGTGTTCGTTCCAACACTATTCTGGGTGTTTTTAAAGATCGGTGGGAATCCCTTATGCTGCAAAAAATGTGTGGTTTCATCTCTCGATTGATCTTCAGTCTATACTTTTTAGTGCATTGTTACTAACATTTTTTTATTTTTTTTTTCCTGGACTGAAATAAATGTTATATTATTAAAACATCACGTTTGTAATCCACGGAGAGCTAGGCAGAGGTGTACCTAATAGCACACCCACATTTTGTGAGTTATGTTTTAAGTCCTTTGTAATTATTGTGGCGGTGGAATTATTGCCACCCAAATCCATTCCATGGTTGCTATTGACAAATTCCTTTATTATTGTTCTTTCTAAAGATATGTGCAAAAATATTTGTACACCAGAAATAGTCCTACTAATATTATTAATGTTTGTGAGGATGGATGGATGTTTGTTACTCATTCACGTCAAAACGGCTGAACGGATCTTGATGAAATTTGGCACAGATGTAGATTATGGTCTGGAATAACACAAAGGATACTTTTTTTTCGATATCTCGCGGGGAAAGCCGCGGGCGCTAGCTAGTAGAATATATGTATGAGTCTGTAATAACTACTCCATCTTTCGTAAGTACTATACTCTACAAATAAAGTTTTCTTACTTTTTTTTTTAGTTTTTAATGTTAGCCTACTCACCAGTGTATCACATGTAAGCAAATAAATGTATATGTTTTCCTTCACCATTTTACTGCCAAGGTTTGAACTCACTACCAACAACTTGTAAGCTGTGGCCATTACCGCTGGCCCACCGCGACTCAAATGTATGGCACTATGTAGTACGAGTAAGCTCTTACCAGACAAACTTTGAGAAATTGGTGGTCAGTTACTTATAACTACCCACTAATTTCTATTAAGTATAAATGATTGTCTTCCGAAGTAAGCTTCATAAGACAATCATTAATACTACGCATGCAGGTATCTGATCTCAACTTTGTTGGGGTCGGCTTCCAATCTAACCGGATGCAGCTGAATACAAGTATTTAACATGGCGCGACTGCCTGCCTGACTTCCACAATCCAGTTAGTACTGGGTAATATGATACGCCTTGGTAAGACTGATTGTCAGACTTTCGGGACACTGTAACGACTGTCAAAGATCTACAAGTGATAGCTGGGACCAGCAGCTAAACATGCTTACAGCATATGCTTACACCCGTCCACAGACCAACCTAGACAAGCGCGGTTTAACCTAAAGATCGATCAATCAATTAATCAATCAATTATTTATTTTGTAGAACATAAGTGTTTACAGGTAGTATATAAAATATAGGTTCACTATGTTCTGCCAATAGATGGCGTACGAAGTTAAGGTATAAAAAACAAATCGACCCAAACAGCTGCTAATATTAAGCCACGAGCTCCTCCTGCAAGCTGTCTAGTACTTACTATTTCCAAGGTAGGTACTTAACCACAACCAAGCTAACTAGTTAAGCCTGAATGACAGGAGGTAAACCTGATGGCTTAGCTGATACAAAACAAAATAGCAGATAAAAGCGTAACACCGGTGCCGTAAATCTGACTAGCCGAAAGCGTTAGTCCAACAATATTGAAAAGAATGGCCAGCGCGTACCGTCCATAAACAGAGAGCTGTTTTTTCCTGAAGGGGTGTTGGTAATGGAAAATTTAAGGTGCGTTTTGATTAAAGACGATAGTTATCATGATCAGGGGGCTCGTTGTTTTGTGAAGGGACGGTCGAGAGTTAAAACACATACACTCACACATCTACAAATACAAACACACTTATTCAGTGAGACGCTGCCTCTCAACACACTTTACGTTTCAAACGATTGAGATTTTGTTTTAATTAATCTGTTCAAGAAAGTTTTTGTTATATTTTTTCTTTTTTCATTATATTTTTAGTTATCTTTGACGATGTGACATGTTGTAGTCAGAGGTGAAAACTTATTTAGTGAGCCAGTGGGCATATCCGTTCACAATGTCTGTACAATAAATATAAGATGTCTGTAACAATGTTCACTGTACTGAAATAAAGATTTTTTTTTTTTTATATACGCTTGTTGAGTTCGGGTCACTTACTACTATTATTAGATGCGTCACACTCGCAAGATCCTTCTCTGGCCAGCCGATTTAAGCTTTCAAAGAATGTTTGTGGATGACATTGGTTAAATTAACAGTTTCTCTTCAATCTGGAACCGCAAGAAATGCGCAGCATTGGTTGCTGTACCATAACGCTATCTTTACTAAAACATATTATTATGATGACCGATTGTAAATGCAAAAGTTTGCATGGAACCTCTAGTACAGGATTATAACTCACACTAGCACAGGTTTTGTATAAAAATAAAGCCTGTAACACTTCAGGGATCAGCGGATTCCTTACTGAGAAAAAATATTGTGGTAATTGTATTCTATACAATGTAATTGTATACATTGCAATTGTATATTGTAAGTTATAATTGTGTATTAAAAATTATAATTACATAATGTGATTGTAAATTATAAATTATACGGCAGTGATCTATGTAAGTTGTGATTCAATGCCTTAACTGCCTTCATTGTTTCAGCTTCAAACTACAACTTTTGCATGCTTTTGGTAAAATGTGGCTGAGCCTAGTTGTTATTTATTTGTCACCATGTATTGTAGCCATATTTGCAAAATAAATAACTTACTTACATAGAATAAACAAGCAAATGCTTAAAAGTCAAAGCCGCCAGCACAACTAAAAAACAATCTCGAAAAATAAGATAAACGAGGAGATAGCAGATAGTTCGGTGCCTATACAAAAAACATAGGCCGTGCAATTTGTTCGTAACGCCCTGATTGATTGACTGACTCCCTTTTACTTTATTTTCATACCACAATTCGACACTAAAACAAAACTACGGTACACAAAAAAAGTTGGCACAAAATTACGAGCATAGTACGGATGTTGAGGATAAAAGTTTCGAAAAATAAATTGGAATTTCCATGCGTTTCCAGGAAAGTTGCAGATGGCTGTGAAAGCCAAAATAACGACACATATTTTTATTTGAAATTTTCAGTGGCGGTGCTTTTTTGATGACCAGTAATTAAAACTAGTGCAATTTATATCATATCTGTATTTATTTTCCTTTATAACTTGCTTAGAAACTTCGTCATCTGTGTACGCTTTCCTGAACTATATTGGGTTCAGTTTCCAGTCCACTGGAATGCAGCTACCAGTATTTTACATGGAGCGACTGAAATGATGACAGAGAAAGACGGTGACAGCTGATAGAGAATGCATTGTTAACATTTTTCATACTGACTATGACGTCACTGTTTACTCACACTAATAAAATCGTCATCATCATCAGCCTACACAGCAGTCTACTGCTGCGTCATCAATTGCAATCACAATCAAAACACTAAACTCGATTCTTAGCAACTCTCATCCATTTGGTACCAAATCTAGAGATGCTAGCTACGATCGTCACTTCATCATGAGCGAAACCGTCTGCTGCTGCCGCTTATCTGATCTCCACAACCCATTTGCAACTGGGTTTTACGATACTCCTTGGTAAGACTGGTTGTCAAACTTTCAAACCACTGATTAAGAGTAACGACTGTCAAAGATCTACAAATTACAGCCAGGACCAGAGCGGCTTAACGTGCTTTCCGATGCATTCGAAATGATATAGTCCTAACCGTTATTGTCTATCTCAGCGGAGATTAGCCATCGGCGCGGGATATTATTGTTGTAGTGCATGTTGTACATGTGTGTGCACAGGCACAGGTGCACTTTCCGTTCCCTTACTCTCATAGTCCGATGGGACGGCAATCCGACGCGACCGGAGTGAGATCAGTCGCAGGACCAGCGGCTTAACGTGCTTTCCGAGGCACGGGAGTACTATCTTACCGCCAATTTCCAAATTCTGGGATGCTACTGTAAAATTTCTAATGGAAAAACCTATTATCACTTGTCAACCGACCAGGAAGTCAAACCCAGGATTCCGTGCTCAGCCGCAAGACCGACCAAGAATGTGACATCACCGTTGGCGCAGTGACTGAGCGATCGACTGCTTCGCTACGTATCGCGGGTTCGATCCTCGCATGGAACAAATATTTGTATGGCCTACAGTTCCGGGTCTGGTTGTTTGTGCATGTGTAAACGCACCCATGATACAGGAGAAATTCCTAGTTTGAGGCAACGTTTTTAAAAAAAAGAAAAGAATGTGTGATACTAAACTGGTCATCGGCCAAACAAAAAAAGTCTCATCATCAACCACTTGTTACTATTTATTCTCTAAATTTACTCGAACAGTTTCGATTTGTACGGCATAAAAATACAGGTAGAACACACAACTAGAATTTTGAATACCCACTATGTAAATAAATGAACAATAAAAAAGTTGTTTCAAACACTGTGGTCAAACGTCACGGGATCCAATACTGCCCAGTCGTTACTATGAAATACTGTCTACCAATTTTTTTACAATATAGGAGGTCCTCAAACGAATGCGCGTCGTAAAAAAAGGATTGGCAGTCGCTGTGACGGACAATTTCGTATAATTGACTTCTAAAAAGTACCATACATACAGTATATATATTCATTTTTAAGTTATTGTAAACAGTGTCGTATGTTTGTTTTAATATTAGTGTCTAGGACTTTAGAATATTAGTGTTTTAGTTGTACAGTTAACATTCATTTCAATGATAATATACATCATTTAATACTTGAAATTTAAACATAAGCTATAATATAACATTACTAACATCAGAATAATTTACCATTTTTGTACTAACTATAAGTTAAGAACAAAAACTTTGTTTGGAAAATAAAAAGGCTTCTTTTTTTATGTGCGAAACGAATATTCAGTACTATTTTTAAATCAACATAAATACTAACTCCGTTTGTTTGTGCGAGGCCCACAGTATAATCAAAAGTTTTTAGTTGTTGTTTTTAATAATAGTGAATCCAACAGCAGTTGCACCAGCAAATGATTTCCACACTGCAATGTCCGTTGAGTTTATCCGTAAAACTTTTTGTTTTATGCAAGCCAAAATCGAACTTTTGTTTGCACACAATTCTGGAATGTTGACTTCATATTTAAAACTACAGAGGGCAGCTGCGTTATTTGAAATATTATAGTGGCAACGTTGCTATTATTTGTACAAAAAATAAATATTTTTACGGCACTGAACTGTCGATTTTGGAATATTATTATACTGTCTCATTCAAGCGAAGCCTATCAAAAAATATTGGGTTGCTATGTTTTCGGCGTTTATTTATTTTTACAAATGATTTTTTGATTTTTTTTACGTATTTCTTATAAAAAATGAAAAAGGAGCAAAGTCCAAACTACCGGCAGTTAGAGCTCCAGAGAAAGGAACCTCCTAACGATACCAGCCATGTCCAAGAGTACCGCTTTCTGTATCAAACCCGTAATAAAATTACGTCACTATAAAGCTTCGATCAAAAAAAAATGTATATTATTGATCGAAGCTCTAAAGCGTGTTTTTATTACTGTACACACAACGGCACATCAACCTATACAAAACCATTTTAACCTGATCTATCCACTATGGTGTGCGATCCGTAGTAGAGAGATCAGTTTAGAATAGGTTGACCTCCTGCCGTCGTGTGTACTATATTTTTATGTACATTAAGATTTTAACACGTCTAGTGTCCATATGGTACCAGTCTGCCCTAAGCAGGAAAATGAAGCGCATTTTGTTTTTAGGGGGGCAATCATCAAATAACTTCTCCTGCTGGGCGGAGCGGGGGGGAGTGTCAGACTTGTACTGACTAAAACCCATCCATGTTCCTTCCATTGCTTATTACGTTCCGGGGCCGCGGTATCTCTTTCGAACAACCCGCAACCCCGGCAGGTAAATGAAGGCATTATTCTACTGTCTGATTGAAAGAAAATATACCATCATCATTTTTCCTGTTATTCTACTGTCTGATTGAAAGAAAATATACCATCATCATCTTTCTAGCCTTTCACAACTAGGTTGCGGCATCCAGTCTATATGAATCTGAATCCTAGTATTTTACATGAAGCGACTGTCTATCTGACCTCCACAACCCAGTTAGTACTGGGTAATACGGTAAGGAACAAGTTTGTCTTACTATCATGGAGTTGATTTTTCTAACAAATTTTATTTATTAATAAAACAAGTTCTTGATTTAAAAGCTTGAAAACTTTGGCATGTATGCAAATGTTTTTATCGATTTTCCAAAGAACATTCCTATTCAACACAGAATTAATCAAAACCAATATTATTACATTAAGGGTAAGCCCACGTCTGTAAAATTCAAAGTCAGAAAATATAATCACGAACAAAAACACCTTATAGTTATGCGAAATTCTAAAGTTAAGTTGATACCCAATAATAATTGCCTGTTTGAGAAAATAACTATCTTTTCTTTCTTACATATAAAATTATCGTGTCACAGTTTTAGTTGCTATAGGTAATCCTCCTAAAAGGCTTGACCGATTTTTATGAAATTTAAATGTGTATTTGGTAGGACTAAGAATCGGTCCTAATCTTTTTATAATATGCCTCTTCAGAACACCTGGGGACTTGAGCAGCTGGTGAAACTGCTGGTCAAAGCTAGTTTTCTTTTAGAATGGTCTCTAACAACCTTATATCGTAACACTATATCCTCAAAAATACTTATAGAGAAAAACGCTTTCGAATCTTACGTACCTACTTTTGACTGTAACTGTACCTTAACACACAAAGCACGCCTCAAATAAATGAAACCAATAAGGTTCCTCACCTCCAATCTTTGTATCTCAAGCCTATACGTCTCCGGTAATGCCCAATATGTCTCGGTAGGAAGTCGGTGCGTCTACGACTTCCACCGTCTTCCATTTAATGATACAACGAAGCGTCACTCGTTACGGTATTGTTCGAGCGTGTGGAGAATTCGGATTACTTTGACAAAAGACGTGAAAAGGTATGTCACACTGTTAAGCGAAGAGAAGGGGCTACTATTTTGTATTTTTTTTCTTTAAAAAAAACGTTGCCTTACACATGGATTTCTCCTACATGACAAACATTTAAAGTCACATACACAAACAGCCAGACCCGAAACAACTATCTGTATCTGGCCATACTTATATTTGTTCGGTGCGGGGATCGAACCCGCAACACGCAGCGCAGCAGTCGATAGCTCAGCCACTGCGCCAACCGTGTTGTCATGTCGTCGTTTTGCCCTTTATGTTCCGGGGGCGCGTATCTCTTTCCAACAAACAACAGGCAGTGGCCCTGGCAGGTCCCTCTGCTTTGCTAAAACACAGAATGTACATACATAAGTACATTCGCTCCTGTTTCCATTGTACACCCGTAAGCGAAAGCGTACGTACTTGGTAGCTGCAATAGTACTTACATTAAGAAGAAATGGCTCCGTGGTCCACTTACGAGCTATGCGGGGAACTGTTTTCCTTCCAGCGTTAGAGCAAATATTATAAATTGTGGGATTGTGCAGTTTCTGTTTCGAAGCTGCTTGCATATATATTCTCTATCTTCATATTATCTTAACTGAAATAAATATTGTAAGATTATGAAGTCAAGTAAATATATATAAATACACTTATATATATATATATATAAAGGAAGTCAATAATAGATAGATTAAAGATGTTTTGATATAAATTGTTTTGTAGCTTTAATATATATGATTTAACACTATAAAATATTATAAAGTTTTACAGACTTCAGAAATGGCCACAATGTAACCAGACAGAAGTTTATTGGTGTCATAAATACTTAAAACAATGTATGCACTTACCATGGAAAAAAGAATACCGCGAGTTGAATCACGCACCCAGTGTTTGTATCCGACAAACTTGCGACCGAAAGCTTGCGACAAGATTTCGGTCCGTACAAGCTTGCGACATAAAAGGCCATATCTTTCAACTGCGTAGACTTAACTTTACGACACAGTTGGCGCAGTGGCTGAGCGATTGACTGCTGCGCTGCGTGTCGCGGGTTCGATTCCAGCACGGAACAAATATTTGTATGACCTGCAGATAGTTGTTTCGGGTCTGGCTGTTTGTGTATGTGAGTTTAAATGTTTGTAAACGCTTCCACGATACAGGAGAAATCCTAGTGTGGGACAAAGTTTTTTTAAAAAAAAAACACTCTCTTCCGCTCCGCCCAGGGCGGGAGAAGTTTTTGATGATTTCCCATCCAAAAAAAACATAACTGCTTGTATTTTTTTTCTATTAGCTCATTACCGTTTTTGCACTACCTACATTTAAATATTCGAATTAAGAAAAAGCAGAATCATATTCGGTCAACGATTCACGAATCGGATTCTCGGCGGAAACGCCCGAAAATCCCCGAGGGAGATCGGGCGCCATCGCAACTGCAACCGCCACAGAACAAATTCAATTTTGTTCGTTGTCGTATTTGCCCAGTCCATTTTGGTATTGCCAGATAGTCAAGACTGATAGGACGAAAGTAGATTTATTCTGCGACACAAAGAGATTTCTCGCAATAGTTTTTAAGTAACACGTTTTATTTCAAGAGATATAGCTTAGGGAACACTCTAGGTAATCTATACGTATCGTAGGCTGCGCTTTTTCGAATAAACTAGTTTTTACTTTACACGAATGAGCACTTTGTCTAGTAAAAGCCTATCAGGGGACTACGATGCTAGAATAAAATGTATAACTTATCGTGAGGCATGTAATGTGTTTTTGAATGTACAACTGTAATGGTTTCTAGGGATCGTATGTGAAACGTGTTTTTCTATTACAAAAAAGGGGCTTATTCGTCAACTCGCGCTTCATCAACTCTGACCGAGTGAAAATCTGACGTATTTACAGTCATCTACAAAAGACAAAACACTTTTGTAGATGACTGTAAATACGTCAGATTTTCACTCGGTCGCGAGTTGACTACAACAAAAATAGGTAAAATCAGAAAATGCTAACTGGCGCGCAGTCGCGAGTTTATGAGATGCGAGTTGACGAATAAGCCAAAAAAGGCACTCACTGTTTACGATAGTAACAGCTAATATTGCAAAATAAAATTGACAGATTTTAGATGAAATCAGAACACACACATATTTCAGAAACATCACTTAGATAATGCATAGACAAGACAGTCTACTGAAGTCTCATAATACCGCACCCGATTCTCTGCTACATTTACACAATATGAAACAGTATATTCTAAAGTACGCATATCCTAAAGCTATAATAGTGCCATTGTTATAATGACAACCGAGACATTGAAGTCTCCATAATGAATTGCTGACGCTGGGCTAGATACTACTTACTTATCTTAAATGTAAGATAAGTAAGTAAGTAAAAAAAAATAATGATTTTTTTTAAAGATTTAAAACCTGAAGCTGCACATAGTTGACTGTCATTCAAATGCGTGGGTAAATTAGCAAACTCTGTGTGACATTTTCAGTATTTCATGCCTTCACCAGTACCAGTATCTCTCTAACTCGGCATCTACCGTTATTTAATTATTTTCGAGTTGACTTAGAACGCTACGGGACATGTCTACCTTCATACCATGTAGCCGCGTGCCTTTGTCGAATCATGACTCAATAGCAAAGACAATATTCAGGTGTATTTAGTCGGGACAAGACAAAGAAAATCATAATCCCATACTTGTTCCAACTTGGTAACAAACCGTTCTGTCATATACATATAATATATGTCTGTGCTTGTTAGGTAGCATTCGTAAGTCAAAATTAAAAATGTTCGGAATCCAAATTTTTGCATGAAAATATTCCCAAACTCCACTTTGTAAGTCTATTAAACCTCTTTGCTCAATAATTAAACCAGAATATTTGTAACTGACACCTCTTAAAAACCAGCCTGAAAGTATTAAAACCTCATTTTAGAAAACAAATGAATATTAAAATATAGAACGAAAGTAAAATCTTCAATTTTAATGTAAATAACGTGGGCTATAGCTGCAGGCCAGGCTTTGTGGTGGCATTAAAAATAGAAAAGAAATCAGTCGACATCTGCAAATAAGGAAATTATGAAACCGCAGCAAAACGTCGGCATTCACTCTTTGTTTCTTCAACACCTTTTATTCAACGCTCCGGAGTTTTTAATCAAAAACTCATATTTTATTTTTGTGAGTATATTTTTAATTGCGTTTTTGCTTTTAAGATGTGTTGGGAATGACGATATTGTTTTTTTTATATTAGTGGGGATTTTGTATGAACGTAAGTCAGCAGTATGGGAGTTAAATAAAATAATAAGAAATATGCAAGATTTCCACAGTGTACGTAGTACGCTTATTGTATTTTTATACAGCACTTATTTTACATATTTTTTTGTTTTTGGTGAAACGAAACGCAAACTCAAAACGCATCGTCTCAAATAATGCCAGAAGGGACGTCAATATGTCATAATCATGTCTCATAAAAACACTTTTATTTGAAAAAAAGCTTACATTTTTGCTAAGATTTTATTACAATAATAATGTTATTGCAATTTTCGCATGAATAAAGCTTAAACAATTTGTATAACTATTGAATTATGCGCTAAAACTTGTGGTAAATGTCGTCACATCATGGCCGCAACAGTAACCTGACAGGCGTTTGTTTTTTTTTGTGACAAGTAGTTCTTGAAATTCCTGTCTATAATAGTAACAAACCAAGAATAATTAATAATTATACTTTTCTTGGATTGTTAGTACAATTTGTCATTGATTTATTTTTTTCAAATAAATTAAACCTAGTTTTATAGATTGAGGTTGGGTGCATTAACATACTGTTAATTTAGTTTGCAACAGATATCTACTTAATAATAAAATTTAAAACGGCATATTTTCTATTTATTTTTACTCTCCGGTTTTTCACAGTTGCACGCGAATCAAGCAGAGGGTGGACCGTTTCGTCTGCTTATAAATATCCACCCGCAATAACTTCAAACTGTCATGCAATTTAAAAACTCAGATGTTTACGACTTGAATACAACAAGAATTATTCTTAATAATCTGCTAAAACTTGGTATACCTATGTATTTAATCTTATTCTAAAATCTGTAATTTAACAAAAAAAATATACTTATTGGGGGTCTGAGGTCGCGAGCTATTCGAAAAAGACACCGCGGCCCAGGGCAAAAAAAGGAACAAGGGTAGATTTTAGTCAGTTATAGTCTGTCACTCCCTCCGCATAACTTCCACCGCCCAGAGCTTGTGACAAATTCATTTCAGCTTAGCATAGCATAATTTTAACTTTTTACTTCACTATGTGTAAAAACTTAACAAACCCCCAACACACCCATTAAACAACATAACACTGCAACTTATATTGCTTAGTGGACCACTGTAATCTTAATCTGTTTTGCATAAGCCCTGTCATTGCTCCGTACGGCGGCGGCGGCGTAAACACAGCAATGTGGATTAGAGCTTAAATAAACACACACATGATAGGATTTCAATTGAAGCAGCATTAACTGAGTACAATTTCTATTGGAAAATACCATTCACAGTTTAAGCCTGATGAAGTTTTTAATTGGTACAAGGAAGTTGGATGGGACTGCGTATTATTTTGTTTGTTCTAGCTTCTGAGATTTTATTGAGTAAAAGTTGAATAAGACTATTGTTACCTGACTGCGGCGAAGCTTAAAGTGAGGTTATGGGTTTGACCTGTATGTATGTGTGTCACAGGTGCGTTTCTTGGTTCCCTCGTTACTCTTAAACGGATGCACCAATTTCATAATGCACAAATTACAAATATATATATATCGTTGAATTTTTTTTGATGCTGCACATGTCATTGGCTAGTGCTGAAATTTAAAACTAAGAAAAATGGATTTTGGCCGCCATAACTATAATGGATTTGATTTCTTAGGGTTCCTACCTCAAAAGAAAAAATGGAACCCATATTTAAGTCTCTTTATATCGAGAACGCGGGAAGATATCGACTTGAAATTAAAACGATATACTCAAGCTTGTGGCCCTTTTTTGCAGATAGGAAATGATAAAATAACTTCCCCCGCTCTGGGCGAGGTCGAGTGTCAGAGTAGTACTGACTAAAACCCACCCATGTTTCTTCTATAGCGATTTATGTTGCTGCAACCCCGGCAGGCAGTGGCCCTGGCAGGCAGTGGCCCTGGCAGGCCCCTCTGCTTTTCTGACATCTCTTTGAGGCGCGCGTGGAACACTAACGCGCCGTGTACACGGCCTCTTGTCACTGGACGGAGGGACGGTGAGCTACCCATTGCTTACCGTCCAGATTCCTGGCCACCGTAGATGCGGGCGTATCTACGGTGGCCAGGAATCGTCTCGCGACGTCAGACGCCCGAGGCGTCTCTCGCGGCAGCTGGGTTGGTTTGAGGTTCATTCCCTCAACCGCTGACAACCACATCGACGGTGGCCAAGAGTCATTTTTGAATGAGTCTGTAATAATTAAAACATGTTTAAGTACTATATTCTGACAAATTTACTCTTCTTTCTTTCTGAGTAAATATTGTACTCCTGCCTGAAAATCCTAAGAAGACGCTTTTATTTATGCATAAATTAAGATGTCATCTAGTGTCGGTGAAATTGGGCATTTATCTTCGAAATAGTCGATCCTTCGGCAAGTTGCCAGGTGAATGTCTTCCTAGTCAGTGTATAGACTATCTATAGGTTCGAAACGTGTCAATTAATTTCTCCGAAGCATCTTGGATATTGCGGTTTCTAACACATTACTGGATCAATGCGGATTGGCAATACTACATCGATTCAAGCATGACTGAGTTGTATACTAAGTTTAGTTTACATGTTAGTAGGTAAATTTGGACGTTTATTCTGAAGTTATTATTAACACTTGAAACATTTCGAAGTTTCCGATATTTTGGCGATGTTGCTAACACCATGATCACATGTTCGGTTCCAAACGCATAAAAACTAACTCTCTCTAAATGAAATAATACCGTGGCCCCAGAATATTATGGACAAAAGAAAGAACATGGGTGAAATTTAGTCAGTAAAAGTCTGACATTCCCGCCCCGCTTCGCCCATAGCGGGGGAATTTATAACCTATTACAGCTGGCAACATTCGGGTGCTGGCGACCTCTGCTTAACCCCCCGGGTATTACATACAGGCATGTATTGTGTAAAACTGAGATCTATGATTTTAAGCGAAATATTTTTAAACTATTCCTCTTTAAAAAAAAACTCGTAAGACACAGAAAACAATGAAAAACGTCCAAATAGTTGTTTCTGTAACATCTCCAATTCCAAAGTTATCTAGACGTGGCTAGATAGTACTATCCGTAGCTGTGACCTAGTTCTTTTACCTGACATCAACTAGGACACCTGATACTAAGACTAGTTTCTCTTCCCAGGCAAGTATGGAAACTGTTTTATATGTACATACGTAATATGTATTGCGAAGTTTCGGAAAAGAATATAAAGGGATGTTGATTCTGTAACGGAAGTTGTGGGCATCCGGTTACAATAAAGGCTAACGCATATTACAGCCGCAGCCGCTGCGAACCGCACATCACATTTCCATCAAAGAATTAGATTGTTAGAAGTGCCTCCCCCGTTTAAAAATCCTACTAATATTATAAATACGAATGTTTGTGAGGATGGATGGATATATGGATGTTTGTTACTCTTTCAGAACTGCAGAACGGATCTTGATAAAATTTGGCACAGAGGTAGGTTCTAGTCTGGAATAACACATTTCTTTTTCGATATCACGCGAGCGAAGCCGCTGGCGCCAGCTAGTATTACATACATTACAATATTGAAATTTATAAAAAAAAATACACGCATAAGATTCTTGTCAACATAATGCATGAAGATTTGAAATATATAAAGCGGACTCCTAAAGATGGCCGACTTCATTTGTCCGCCATCTTTAGGAGTCCGCCATATTGGATTTTGAATGATGTTTATTATTTAGGCTTATTAAGTTTGCAAAATTTCACCTCAATTGGATACATACCGAAAAGTGGGTCAATTTAACTTCTATATAATACTAGCTGTGCCCAGCGGTTTCACCCGCTGCTCACTTAGGGGTATGAAAAATAGATGTTGGCCGATTCTCAGACCTACTTGATATGCACACAAAATTTCGTTGAAATCGGTCCAGCCGTTTTAGAGGAGTATGGGAACGAAAATTGTGACACCAGAATTTTATATATTAGACTAGCTGTGCCCAGCGGTTTCATCCACTGAGGTTTAGGGGTATGAAAAATAGATGTTAGCCGATTCTCAGACCTACCCGATATGTACACAAAATTTCGTTTAAATCGGTCCAGCCGTATCGGAGGAGTACGGTAACTAACACTGTGACACGGAAATTTTATATATTAGATATATATAGTACATAATTATATTTTATATTTATTTTTGGTTTCATCCGCTGCTCAGGTCCCCCTTATCACAGCCAATTATCAGATTTACTGAATATGCATAAAAAAATCATAAGAATCGGTCGAGCCGTTTCGGACTAGTATGGAAACGAACATTGTGACACGAGAATTTTATATATTAGATTTTTACATAGTTACGTTTTGTTCTAAAGAGCATTGAAATAAATATATTATATACAGTATTGTTCACTTAACTCATAGAAAAAAGAACCGGTGTTGGAAAAACAAAGTTGAAATTTTGTTCTTGTAATTCAATTTGGTATAACTTTTTGATACGTATGTTTTTATAAATATTTGTCTGTTCAATGGTTTTTTTTTGTTATTTTGAGTCCTCGTTATCTCTGTGATATTTTTTTTCTTTCTTAAAACCTAGAGACAATGACGGACTGATTTATGTCCTTGTCCGCATTTAACAGGACTCTTCTGGCTGATCGTTAATTAATAAACACAAAAATATACAGGCGAAACAACAGTGTTAAATCTTTCCTTCCTCCGTATGTGATAAAGCCACATTCTGTTCCGCTAATTATCCTTACAATACAAAACATTCCCAAAAAATAACTAAAATCCGCTTAGTTTTTTTCACAACAGTGGTCTGGAAAAAACATTTCCTTCCACAACATAATCTTCATAATCTCAGACGAAGAAGCGAAAACAGAAAATATTGTGTACATTTGACGTGAAAATTTTAACTTAATTCTGAATTGTTTCACTGTGTTTGTCCTGCGACGAACTGAGTTCGCTGTAATTAAATTTTTAAAAACACCCTTGCGTGTTTAAGTGGACTAACGAAATGAATTATTTTAATGAAGGGCCTCTAAGTCGCCTTTATTTTTGAACAAAAAATATTCAAGGTTTTCCGGAGTGTAGATGTATGTGCTGTTAAGGTTAGAGTGGTCGTATTTTTTTTTATTAATTGCTATCGCCAGTTTGTTACAGAGGCGAAATGTAAGCAAGCAAGGCTCTGGGTCATGATTTTTATTAAGGTTGTAATTTGTGCAAATAAATGTATGGGGTTTTGAGAATGTGGGGCTTGACTGGGTCTGGCCAATAAAGCTTGGGTGTTACAGTTAGTAGTAAGTTGAATAAAGATAAATCAAGCAGCATTTTATTTGTGCTTACATTACTTACAAATACCTGATTTGGTTCAAAATGTACTTATGCATAACCTTTCGGTGATTACCGGTGCGATATTATAATGTCATCTGTTACCTCAGTCTTTCAAAAAACCGCGGTGTACCTACCGCGGTTTTTTGAAAGACTGACTCCCGTTTTTATTCCATTAATACTCTTTTTTGCGACACTTTGCCTTAATTATCATCATAGAATATTGGTACCCATATAATCGTCTTCATCAACAAAAAAAAAACATATTCCAAAAAAACACTAAATAGACTGAAAATAAATTTACTTCCGGAAGTAGGTGGCTTTTGTTTTATTAATTGTTTTTTTTGCCATCGATTTCTAAAAGTAAATTTAATTTCGATCTTTTTAGTATTTTGCATAAATGTTCTTCATTTCATTCAGCCTTTTTAGTTGTGGTAGGTATTATGGTATCTCACACAATTTTATTCGAATATTAATTTTCTATTGTTACTGAATGATATCATTATAAATAATAGGTATATCATCCATTTACACGAGAAGAAAATATATGTATTATAGAAGATAAGTCGTAAACCACTGAAGAAATATAGAAAAAAAATAATAGGATTTTAAAATTCCGCACACAATTGTGGGAAGAGAAATCGCGTAACAAACATTAAAAAAAAACAGTCAAATGGGGAACCTCCACCTTTTTTTAAAGTCGGTTAAAAGAAGTACACATGACAGACAAAAGACCATTTACAACTTGTAGATAAACAAGACAAGCTGTCGATCATTCCATTTTCAAATATCTAGTTCTAAATCAATGCTTAGAAACAAATGCCAAACGAATTCACGAAAAAGCTTTTCAAACAAGTTTTTACATTGGTTGATTGTTAGATTATAATATAAATAGACAAGAGGCTTAAACTTTTCGAGTGTTCCAAAATCAAATTTTCGACACATCAAGTATTTTTCATACATATTTTATTTGAGATAGAATTGATATGTAGGTACAAAGGTGAATATAATTTACACCGAATTATTACAAATGGATTTATTCGTTTAAATTCACGAAAACCACATTTTTGTGGCGTTATGAAATGTAAGTTGGAAAATTCGTGACAGCGAAAAAAGGTTTTTTGTTCGAAAATACTCGTACTTCAAATAATTTCAGGTTAAACCAGATAAGTTTTACGCATTTTCAGAACTTAAATATACACTTGTCTAACAATAATGTTATATAGCCGGCTAATGGATAAATAGCTATCGGTCTTTTTCTTTACGTGTGGAAATCCTCGATGGATGTCCTCCGCCATGGCGGTAAGGTCTGTCAGACTCCTACTGACTAAAACCACTCGGTTTTCCTTCTTGTCCCTTCTTGCTGGGATGCGGGGATATATAATTCTACACAATCACCCCAGCAGTAATGGCCTCGACCAACTTCTGAGGAGGATCACTGGCAGCAGGATAAACGGCTTAACGTGCTTTCCGAGGCACGGAGGAAACTCGGTATGTAACGGGTGGTCACCCATCCACAGACCAACCTAGGCAAGCGCGGCTTAACCTAAAGATCGACCCGAGCGGCTGCTATTATTTAGACATGAGCTCCTCAATTTTAGTTTATCATATGAAACTCAAATCATTTATCACGTTAAACTGTACCAACAAAGCTTACAATAGTAAGTAAAACTGTTAACAATATAATTGTTTAAGATTTAAAACAATGACCTAGTTGAAAGGCATTCTAAATTAAAAGCCCATAACTTTTAAGACCAATAAATTAAATACAAAGTAGTTCGAGGTAACAAATTCTATAATTAGTACCATCAAATAACCAACCGAGTCCCAATTTCCATCATATCAACTCGTTATCTGCAATTACTAAAAGTTTTCTAGTACTCGGGACGATAAAAAACCAGTTTATTAGGACGTTTCGGGGTCAATGTCAGATTCTTATCAGTCGACCGACTGGTGAACACGCACTCTGAATATCCTACATTTACGTTGTGTAGCTTGGGGAAATGTTAGTACATAACCTCCTTATGTATGGCTGGTTCTCGTAAATTCTTATCACAATGCGAGGCGCTTTTGAATGTTGCTTTTAAAATTATATGCAGAATTTAGATTCTAATTTGCAGATTAGGGTAATGGGTGTCATACTGTTGCGATGCGACGATTATTGTGTACAGAACATTTGTATTTCCAGTTATTGTAGAGCAAGGGGGGAGAATTAGTATATAAGTGGGTACTTACAACGTTAAAAACGTTTCTAAATGAGTTATAGAGTGCCAGACAACCATATACTTTACAAAAAGAAACTAACTTATACTACAAAAAAAAACTTTTCTGCAAAAATATAACCGAAACTTTAACCTTTCGAGCAAAAAAGAATTAGGGAAATCGGTCCACTGTTAACAGAGTAATTGGTGAACACACATAAAAAATATGGTCAAACATAGAACCTCCTCCTTTTCTGTAGTCGGTTAAAAAATTGCGTCAAAAAGTTTGTCCTCAACGCTGTGAATTGGTAATATTCCCAAAAGGCTGGCTGCGTTGCCACGTTATATATGGCAAAGCTTAACCTCTGGTCAAGGTAAAAGCCAGCCCTTGGATCACAGCAATACCGAATTAGACCAAGAACTGTTCATCATATCAGCCCCTAGAGGCTGTACCAATGAAATTAAAAAGTTTAAAGATATTATATCATTATGATTAGTTGCCCAACAGATCGTATGCAAACCTAAAGGTATTTTCCACCTTTTAGTTTTTTTTTTTGAAAGTCGGTTTTATTTTTTGCAAAAAAGTTTTTTATTTCAGCTTTTTTTAGTTATAGCATCCTTACTAATATTATAAAAGCGAAAGTGAGTTTGTTTGTTTGTTACCTTTTTATCCTTTAATGGCTACACCGATTTTGATGAATTTTGGTACAGGGATAGTTGGGATCCTGGAGACGGACATAGGCATTTTTATTTTTGAAGTGGTAAATGAGGGAAGAAAAGGGAAAACTTAGCTTTGTTATTACAATCAATAAGGCGCAAGGGCAAACTACAGGTAGCAAGTACCTGTAAATCAAGAAAGGGGAACAGCTGTATTACCCCGAATTGACAAAAGCTTGTAGGCACATAAATCAGAAAGCAGTTTTTTTAGGAAATCGGCGTCAAGTAATGTGCCTGAAACGATTAAAGTATTCTTACATGGTTTGGTAATGTGGAGAGGAAGACTGACAGACGACATAAAAGGCAGAGGTGTGTGCCATCGCTTGATGGAGAAGGGAGACCCTAGAAGGATATACACTGACCTTATTGGTATTGGTTCTTCAGGAATGGAGTTTCTTGCCGGTTCTTCTCCATAGGAAACGACCAACCCGAACCGTGCATCTTTTCTCGACGTTTTATAAGTGCCCATGTAGGCCTATGTAAAATAAAAATATTTTGATTTTGATTGATTTGATTTGGAAGGTCAAGTGCGCATTCCTCGCAATCTGCGTGCGTGTATGACCAAATGTATGAAAGTGTACGAAGCAAAAGAAGCATCGCAGTGTGCAAGGATCGTAGCAGATCGCGTTCTGTGGTCTCTGTCTTGAAAAGAAGTGACATTATATGCAGTTAGTATGTAGTTATTAAATCAACAATGTCACGTTCAATTGCAATAAAATAAAAAAGAAACCAACTGCAAAAACACTATACAGGGTTATTTGTAAAACACCGACAACCTTGCAGGACTGTATTACAATCATCACAAACAACAACTTTGTTCTATGATTTTTTTCAAAATTTTATACATTTACCAAAAACAAATCTTCAAGATTTCGCTTGTCCTATCTAACACATTTCTACTCCGTATTTTGCTGTACCTACATACCTACACTGTCACTTGTAGGTACGTTTGCTTCGCATAGATTTAGTAACATTTAGAGCGTTCAATTTCAATATTTTTATTTTTGTATGAAAATCTGATGAACTAAAATAAGATAAATGTTTAAATGTCCTAGAACAAAAGTTGTTGATTATGATGTTAGTAACATGGTCCTGAGACGTTGCCAGTGTTTTACAAATAACCCTGTATATAATAATATATAATAATAGGTATTATGATAAAAACTGTTGTTTCTTTTTATGGCGAGTTACATTATAATTATTTTTGGTGAAGTACTTGAGTATCCCAATATTGTATAATTGTAATGCCCATGTGTGAGTACTATGTAATTTTATTGACTCGACGGTTGCCCTGGTGGTTGAGAGATTGTCATGCTCACTTAAATGTCTCGCTGATGGTGGCGGGTGTGTCGGGTCATTTAGCTCCCTTCAAAATGGTCGAGCTGAATGGGGCTGATCCATACGTCATGTTCGTGAACGGGCGCTGTCAGTTGGGACTGGTCATCTCTTAGCTACCACGGTTTGTTTTAATTCATCTATTAAACTCTTGCTAATTATTGCTTTTACTCTGGACGCTCAAAATGTGCTCGTTTTTCTACATCGTTCTCACATTATGTATAATCTCAACATGAATGATGTATCCATGATTTTATAAAATATTATGATTTAAAAGGGTGTCCATGGAGTTTCTTGCCCATTCTTCTCCATAGAGATCTACGCTTTGGAATGGGCAACTACAGTACTTTCACAAGTTATTATGTCTTGTGACTGGGACTGTAGCAGCATTATTTTTTTGTTCTTGTTTTTTCATTCAAAAGTGCCTGTAATGGTCTAATTGAAATAAATGCTTTGAGTTTGAGTTATCGTTACGTGCGTAGTACTTTTAACTGGCGGCGTGTGTGTATGAACATAGGTATGAGTTGGTAGCTCACCGTTCGTCCATCTAGTGACGACAGGCTCTGTTGATGCCGCGTTCGTTTTGCACACGCGTCTCAAAGAGATGTCAGCAAAGTAGAAGGGCCTGCCAGGGCCACCGCCTGCCGGGGTTGCGGGTTGTTCGAAAGAGATACCGCGACCCCAGAACATAAAAGGCAAAAGAAGGAACATGGGTGGGTTTTAGTCAGTAAAATATCTACATATCTAAATATCTTGGGACAACTCACACACGGCTATCTGATCCCAAGCTAAGCAGAGCTTGTGTTATGGTAACCAGACAACTGATATACATACTTATATAATTTATAAATACATACATATTATAGATAAATCACACCCAGACACAGAACAAACAATCATGCTCATCACACAATGTTTGTCCTGGGTGGGAATCGAACCCACGACCTACGGCTCAGGTCAGGGCCACTAACCACTAGACCAACAGGCCCGTCAAAAAAGTCTGAAGTTATTTGATGATTACTTATCCTCAATAAAATGAGTCGTAGCAAGTGACGGTCTGTCGTTTCTACGATAAATACTATAAGTATTCTAATTTTCATGTCCAAACACTTAAATAAAAGTTTCGCCAGAATTTTTAGAAATCCAGTTCTGAATAAGCGACATTATTATTAAAATTTCTTTCCGAAAGGAAATTGGTAAGACTAACCATTACCAGAACTGTACTTTAAACACAGTCAATAAAAAATAATGTGAGTGAGACGATTATCTCGTCGAACAGGACCGGGGCAGTCGTTTAAAAAAAATTAAGGTTAACAATATTGGAAAAGGGTGGGTCATGTCGAGGGTCGGTTCTCGACAGAAAATGTTAATGGTTAAAGATTTACATCGATAGATGTGCTCTCATCGTACTTGAGACTTGCAAAACAAAACTCCGACTGACATCTATATACGTAATTCAGCATTTACATCCTTGGGCTAAGCGAACTTACCTGTAACGTCTTTGTTCATGAAAACTCTGACGTGTTTTCCTTTACCTGAGCAAGTGAAAATTCATTCTTTTTTTAAAAAACGTTGCCCCACACAGAGAATTTCTCCTGTATCGTGGGTGCGTTAACAAACATTCAAATTCACATACACAAACAGCCACACCCGGAACAACTATATGTGGATCATACAAATATTTGTTCCGTGCGGGGATCAAACCCGCGACACGTGGCGCAGCAGTCAAACTCTTAGCCACTGCGCCATCCGTGGCGACAACGTATACAATACGCACATTAATCAGAAAAATCAAAGGTGCGTGTCTGGGGTACGAAACTCGAGATTTACGGCTTGTTAGTCCGACGGTCTCACAACAAGACTATAACCACTTCACAATAATATTGAAATACCATCACCAGCAAACCAGTAACATGAACATTTTGATGGTTTTGAGCTAGTCGAAAGATTTAAATCGTCCTTTAATAGGGATTCGACCATTGCGCCGTTGTAAAAACAACGGGATATCGTTTTTGCCCTCCTAATCTGCTCCAGTTAATAAAACGAGAAAACAAAGTAATCCATTATCATTATTTACAGTTGCTATAGGGATATAGCGGTGACAGATCGATCGTTCTGTCTTGCAGTCCATAATGTGGGTGATTTAGGATTAATGTACGTTCTCACAGTTGGTTGGGCATTGAAGACTGAGGAGCAATATTTCTCCGTCGGTATTAAAGAAAATACAGATGTAGCGGTAATGAGTAAAATTGTCCGTTATGGATGTTTTATGCCCCAATAATATGAATGTCTTGTAAGTGAATTGAGGTGAAAGTAATGGAAATTGCGGTGGAAAATGTTTGGTTTTGTGTGGAGTAAGTATATTTTTCGAGGCGTGAAAAAAAAACTAATTACACTCGACTGAGAAAGAAAATTACAGAGGCGAGATAAAATCTGTAGAACTATAAATTGAATGTTTCTAATTTAAACTTTTAAGAACAAAAATAATTGTAAAAAATTTTGGATCTTATCTTTTTTATTTAATTAGCAGTTTAGTAAAATAGTTTTGTAAAAATAATTTATTCATTTTAAAAATATATATAATTGCAAAACTAAAAACTTAGACAGTGCCAGAGATGGCTGTTTACTGCGAAAGAGGCAGAGTTTAAAGTAATTTTTTTAAGTGGTAAAAATCCGAAGAAGTTTTTAAGGGAAGCCTTTGCCCGGTACAGTGGTGGGATAGGCTAAGTAAAAAGTACTGCACTCATCAATTTCCTGCCCTTGTCCTATTTCATTTGGGGTCAATTCCATTCTTCCCTATAAGAAGTCACGGCAACATTTACTCCCTTCTCCTTCATATTATTCCTTACACAATCCATTCATCTTTTCTTTGGCCTTACTCTCGCCCTCCGTCCTTAAACATTCAGATCCATCACTGTTTTAGTCACATGTGCTTCGTCCCTCCTCATTACATGTCCATACCAAGACAAACAACTCCCTTTCAATTTTTCTATAACAGGCGCAACTTTCAAACTTTCTTTTGATTTTTTTTTTAGAGATTTGTAGAGTGACAAGAATGGACAAGTAAGTAGGTATACTACACATCCATCTCAACATTCTCATATCCGCTACATCGTTTTTCATCCACCTTTTTTACATCCCAGCATTCTGACCCATACAGTACAACAGGTCAAATCACGGACTTGTATATTTTCTCCTTTAACTTGAGGGGCATCCGTGGGTCACAAGTTGTTCTAGTGACCTGTCGCCATTTTATCCATCCTACGTTGATCCGGTGCGTTACGTTCCGGTCTACTTCGCCATCCCCTTGGACAAGCGACCCTAGGTATCGGAAGTTGGAGCAGATCGGTATGGGCTTTCGGCAAGAGTTATGGGCACAGGACTGGAGAGACCGCCGAAATTGCAGAACAAGTTAATTTCAGGCCAACGTTCTTCAGTCTTTACCACCGCACCTCCAATCTGTTCTGGACCTCTTGGCCGCTCTCGGAAACTAACACAATTTCATCGGCAAACAGCATGCACCAGGGAGCCTCTTCCTGGATGTTCTACGTAAGAGCGTCCATTATCACCAGGAAGAGATAAGGGCTAAGAGCCGACCCTTGGTGCAGACCGACAGCCACATTGAAGGTGCCGGTAGTGCCCGCTGTGGACCGGACTTGGGTAATGCGTCTATTGTACATCGCATCGATCAACTGCACATACTTCCCAGGCACACCTTTCTCCTTAAGAGCCCACCACAGAACCGCACGCGGTACCCGGTCGTATGCCTTTTCGATGTCGACGAACACCATGTGCAAGTTCTTATGTGCACTTCTGTATTTTTCGCACAACTGCAACAACAAAATGGCATCCGTCGTTCCCCGACCAGGCATAAAACCGAATTGGCTCTGAGAAATTTCGCTCTCTTCTCTCAGTCGTCTTTTAATAACTTCCTCCCCAACTTTCATACTGTGTGAGCTTAATTCCTCTATAATTGTTGCACTCCAGCACATCACCTTTGTTTTTAAAGATGGGAACCAGCGAACTGTTACACTATTCGTCAGGTATGGCCTCTTCCAGCAACAGTTTATTGAAGAATAAAGCTAACCACGTCCATCCATCCATCTGCAATAACTTCCTTAATTTAACCGGTATTTCGTCCGGTCCTAATGCCTTACCATTCTTCATTCCATTCACTGCAATCCTCACTTCATCCGCAATAACCATGCAGTAACTAAAATTTTGAGATAGTATAGATAGATATTTTTTTTAAGCATTTACTTACCAACAAATATTGTATTGTGAAAACGAATGTGAAAGCCAAACTTTTCATGAGATAAGAAGCAAGATGTTATGCACCTTAATTTGTCTATAAAAACAAATTAAGGCGCGGTAACAAGCTAATCTTTAGGTATTCGCGGAAGTGAGGCTAGCTGCATACTGGGCATGGTCTGACACAAGTACACGACAGTATTGCATGGAAATAAGGTCGAAAATATTTCGGTGTTTGATTTTATTTGAATATCATGTCCGCCAAAATGAAGGTCATTTTGCAGTTTTAATTGAATATAAAAAAATACAGTTCCGTGTTTGAAAATTTTTAGATATCTCTTTAGTCTATAACATTTCCTTTGTTATAGATTTAAAAAATATGATGGTTGTCGCTGAAAAAATTGAGAATTTCGAGACGCAAAATTTTTTTTCGTAGTACTAGACCACTTTTGTGAACTGATTTTGTTTAAGTCTTTACTTTATGTATTGAACTATACACGGTATTTTTTTTGGCTAGTGGCATGTACGGCTAACTTTGCGACGAAAATCTAGACGTTTTACGAAGTGTTTGCTTTGCACAGCGCCTTAAGTATTAAATGAAATACAACGTGCTTTTGGCGCTTTTTAATCTTCATGGGCGAGCCCGACTCGCACTTGACTGGTTCTGGAGAAGAGAGATCTGTATTTCATTGATCATCTACATAAAAGCTTAAGTCTAAGTAATAAGTTCATTTCGCGGAACTAATCTCAATCATAATACTTCAAAGAATATGATAATACCTTTTTTGGATGTCTAAGTAAATTACTTACCTTGCCAGAACTGAACCTACCGTTAATAGAGTTTATGTTTATTTTATCTCTGGATAAATCACCAGTTTTTTTTTAAATTATTTTTCAAAACTCGTATAAATCGCAAAAAACCATTCGTCAATTACTACTATACGTAAACCAGGTTTATTTTCAAAAAATTCTAGAAAAAAACGGTTCATCCGTTTAGGAGTTTCGGTGCCACAGGCAGACACACAGATATACTCTTCAAACTTATGACACCTCTTTATTTGGTCAATACCATATCATACTTCAACTGGTCTGACAAAACAAATACCATCGATATCGACACGACAATCCACGAACATCATTAATTTCTTTGCTCTAATTATAAGTCTTTGCTTCGTTTACCGGATTATTTTACCAAATAAGCTGCAATTATTATAATTACCGCTTAATAATGATAAATACTCGTCTAAACTCCTCTCAATCAATCAACCGGGAGCCCACAACGATCGCAAAGAGTTGCTCCTATCGACCATCAAGCTATCGCTCTATCGAGCTATCAGTCTATTGAGTGATTAATAGTGGCCACACCCTCAGGTACGACTGGTACAGCTACTAATTAATGAGTGTTTGTTATGTGAGTATTTACTACCCGCTATAGACTAAGAATTAGGGTGGGGTAGGTAGGTAGGTAAGGTTGGTAGATAGGGTAGGTAGGTATTGCATATTGTCAGTTGGGTAGATAGGAAGGTAGGGTAGGAAAGTTGCCGTGTCGACGGCGCGTTAGTGTTCCACGCGCGCCTCAAAGAGATGTCAGCAAAGCAGAGGGGCCTGTCAGGGCCAACGCCTGCCGGGTTTGTGGGTTTTTCGGAAGAGATACCGCGGCCCCGGAACATAAAGGAAAATGGAAGGAACATGGGTGGGTTTTAGTCAGTACAAGTCTGACACTCCCCCCTGTTCCGCCCAGAGCGGGGAAGTTATTTGATGATTTCCCAGTCAAAAAAAAAATAGGGAAGTTATGTAGGTAGGTAGGTAGTACATACCGAGTTTCCTCCGTACCTCGAAAAGCATGTTATGCTGATCTAACTGTCATTTGTACATCTTTGACAGTCGTTACAAATTCTTCGTTTAAAAAAAATATAGTTATATAGGTACCGAATGTGTGACAACTATTCTTCATCTTCAGACGATGGTCTCCATATTAACCAATAACCATACAACATCATAATTATAACCCTTAAACAGCATACATACATTTATATATAATATAAACCTACTTTCACATAAAAACATCAGAATGTAAATATGAATTTACGATCTTCTATAAGAAAAAGATGTTAATAACAGAAAACTTGTTATTTTGTACTAAGCTTAGTACTTTTTCTAAGGATCTACAGAAGACTTATTATAGTTCGTAACAGAAATTTGCATCGTGCAGCAACATATTTTTTATATAAAATTTTTATTTGGCCCAAAAAGAGAAATGATCAAAAAATGATGCATGGATTGTGTAAGGTATGATATATAAGAGAAAGGAGTAAATGATGCCGTGACGTCTGACAGGGGAGAATGGAAGAAGAAAACGTGTTGCGCTGACCCCAAATAGAATGGAACAAGAACAGGTAAATGATGATGAATTGACTCCAAGTTAGCTGCTAAGAATTAACACAGAACAAGCTGCATTGTATTCTCCAATACATGTTCACACTATTATATAAATGACAGGCTACAAACTGCAAGATAAAGAAATAATTCAGTTAAAAAATAGAAAATGATTAAAGATGCAATAACAATCCTAATAGTTCTACAAACATCATAAATGCAAAAATTCGTGGGGATTTATGCAAGAATGAAAAAAATAATTATTTGTCGCAATTACGACGAGCACACAAAATAACTAAACCGGCCAAGAGCGAGTCAGACCCGCACACCAAGGGTTCCGTACACACTTGCGACATAAAACTACGTATATACTTACCACAGAGTTGAGTATATGGGTTTAATTTCAACTCGATACCTCCACGTGTTTCCGACATTAAGGGTCTTGACAGACAGACAGACAACCAGATGGACAACAAAGTGATCCTAAAAATGTTCCGTTATTATAATAATAATAATAATCTTTATTGGCATAAAGAAATTACAAACATTTTAATGAATTCCCTAGCTCCTGTGCTAGTGTACACGTTTTTTTCCTTATGAGATACGGAATTTTAAAAATAAACATTGAGAATCGCAAACATCCTTACTATCCTTACTTATATTATAAGAGCGAAAGTGAGTTTTTTTGTTTGTTACCTCTTCACGCTTTAATGGCTAAACCGATTTTAATGAATTTTGGTACAGAGATAGTTTAGAACCAGGAGACGGACATAGGCAATTTTTTTTTAAAATGGGATGTGAGGGAGAAAGAGGGAAGAAAAGGGAAAACTTAGCGTTGCTATTACAAATCAATAAGGCGCAAGGGGAACTGTGTTACCCCGAATTTAACGCGAGCGAAGCCGCGGGCAGTTTATAAATACATTCGAAAAAATCATTAATGCAACATTAATGCAAAAAATTATGTATCATATCATATCATATGTTCTTTCAGAAAAATTGCTTAACGGATTTCAAAGAATTTTGGCACGCAGATAGTTTGAAACCTGGATTACGCGTAACATACTTTTTATAGCACGACCCCGTAGAACAATTACTCAAGTCCTTACGGGAGTAGCTTGGCTTCTAACATCATTTCAAACGAAAATACGAGTTTCTATATCTATTGATATAAGGCGCACTTCAATGCAAACAAGAATACAAGATGTCATATCGACTTTTATAGTGCAAACTAGGTAAACATATTGCATAAAGTGTAGACTATGACATACCACTTACTTGGGTCGTGTACTATGCGCAATACATTACCGGTAATACAAAATCAATATGTTTGTCGAAAGAAAGAGGAAAGCTTACAATGAACATGAATGCCTTTTTTCACAAGAAAAACCTAATTAATATCATCCTGCCCTTGTCCCATTCTATTTGGGGTCGGCGCAAAACGTTTTCTTCATCCATTCTCCCGTGTCAGACGCCACGGCATCATTTACTCCTTTCTCCTTCATATCATTCCTCACACAGTTCATCCATCTTTTTTGGTCTTCCTCTCACTTTCCGTCCATCAACATTCAGATCCATCACTCTTTTAGTCACATTTCTTTCATCCCAAGACAAACGACTCCGTTTCAAATTTTCTGAAACAGGCGCAACTTTCAAACTTCCTCTAAAATACTCATTCCTTACTTTATCCATTCTGGACTCTACACATCCATCTCAACATTCTATGAAGTATACGATAAACTTTACAAAAGTGCTATGAATTGAAAAAGTCACATTGGTACTTGCCCTGATTTTAACTCCCAAATTCATGATTGAGGATAGTCAAATAATTAAATTTAAATATTTTATTAATCTGTTGCTCTAGCAAGCGTTGAAATCAAAACTATTTTAATTTAAAAATCCTTTCGTAACTATTTCTTTTCGTACAAGCTTATTTTCCACAATCCCAATAAACTTAAAAATGCCTTTTCCCCCAAAACATTATCCAATACAAAATTCTCTACAACATTATTAAAATTCACATAAAAGTACCTATACAAAGTTGGCCCCATTGTTATAACTAAGTATTTGGAGCTCTCCTCTTAAGACTTGAATTTCCTAACAATAAACTTTGTTCAAAATGATTAAATATTAAGTTACGTGAATTTTCTATAACTTTACTACATTAAAGACTGGATTGTGAACTTGTGTAGTACCTACCTACTTCATTATGCCTATTGCTCAAAATCTCTTTTGGTACTAACAAAAACTGTGCAGAAAGTATTAAGAAGATTGTAGCCGAGAGTCACGCTATATTTACCTTCGTGAATACGTGTATGGGGACTTGATAAGGCTCAAAACATTTTGTTTCGTTGTGAGTTAATCTTCCGAAGTATGTTAAAGTTTGTACCTGTGTATTAAAGATACACGAGCATTAGCATGTACCTAAGTTGATAACCGATAAATAAAAGTGTCATCACACTATTTTCAGAACAACATTAAATTACAGTCAATATGGAAAGACAAAACCACTTTCAAAAATTTTCTGATTTGTGTTTAAGGCTGCATACTCAGCCGAGGTTACGGGTTGTTCGACAGAAAGATTTATGCCGTATATTATAAGCCGTTTATGTTCCAAGGCCCCGGAAAATAAAGGGAAAAAGAAGGAACATGCGTGGGTTTTAGTCAGTTAAAGTCTGACCCTGCCCCCTGCTCCGCCCAGAGTGAGGGAAGTTATTTAATGACTTTTCATCCGCAAAAAAAAGGCTGAACACAGTGAACACTCAACAAAATAATTTGTTACGCAGTAACATGAATATGATATTACACACATTCTTTTTATATTTGAACCAAAAAGAGCAAGCTATTTATTAAATAATAATAATAATAAAAGCCTTTATTTCAGACAAAAAGAATATTTACATTTTTTTTTATGCTATATCAACTCTATTGAGTCAATTACATCGACAACTTCGTCTGTTTGCCCAACTTTGGCAAAGGCCTCCTCCATTTCTTTCCACTCTGCTCGGTTTAGAGCTTTCCTTGTCCATAGTTTTCCTGCTACCGCCTTTATCTCGTCTTCCCACCTTCGGATCTGTCTGCCTCGTTTTCTTTTCCTATTTCTAGGGTACCAGAACACTATGCTTCTGTTCCACTTTTCAGTACCTCTTATTGTATGTCCTGTCCATTGCCATTTAAGTTTCCGTATTCTAGTTGTAACATTTTGTATTTTAGTGCGGTTTCTAATTATTTTGTTGCGCACTCTGTCCGATTTCCTTAAGTTTAGCATGCTTCGCTCCATTGATGTCTGACAAGTTTCTAGCTTTTTGTTTTGCGCTTTGGTGAGAGCCCAAGTTTGGCAGCCGTAGGTTAAAACTGGTAGCACGCAGGTGTTATATAGTTTAGATTTGATAGACATCTTGATCTCTTTGTTCTTCATAATTTCTTTTAGCCGCCAGTAGCATTTCCACGCATTCCCGATCCTAGTATCTATTTCTTTTGACATTATATCAGTCATTGAAATTTGTTGGCCAAGGTAAGTGTACTCTTTGACATAGTCAATAGATACACCGTTTATGATGATGGGGTCTTCAGACGCATTTGTTAGTGCTTTAGTTTTGGAGGTATTCATCGTTAAGCCTACCTTGCGGCTTTCTCTGTCCAGGTCTATGATCATATTTTATAGATGATCTTTTGTTTCTGCGAATAGGATAATGTCGTCAGCGAACCGTAAATGGGACAGTCTTTCCCCGTTTATGTTAAGCCCATAATGATCCCAGTGTAACTTCCGGAAAATTCCTTCCAAGACAGCTGTAAATAGTTTAGGTGATAGCGGGTCTCCTTGTCTTACGCCTCTGTTTATTTTAATTTCCTTCCCTTCTTTTTCTAACTTGATTTTAGCTGTGCTGGCAGTGTAAACGTTTTTTATTATTCTTATGTACTTTTGTTTGACTCCTTGTATCTTTAGACAGTGCCAGATATGCTCGTGTTCAATTGAGTCAAATGCCTTGTTGTAGTCAATAAAACAACAATAAAATGATACATTAAACTCCTTGTTCTTCTCGATAATTTGTCTCACAGTATGGATGTGGTCTAATGTCGAATAACCTGCCCTAAAGCCGGCTTGTTCTCTAGGTTGGTTTTCGTCCGGTTTCGTTGTCGTTGGTTTTTTTCCGTTTCCGGTGTCAAAAAGTAAGGACGTGTTGCCGTTGCTCCTCACGAAATAATTCTAATTAAGAGTCAAGATCATCAAAAACAACTGTTAAATTCCATAGAAGTAGTGAAAAGTGGTGAATAAACCTGGCGAACACATAGTAAACAAGCAAACAGCGAGAAAAAACCATCCACTTAGAAGATAACTAAACCGGCGTCGAACAGGTTAGAAAAGTAAACATAACATTTAGACGTTGACAGTTGAATTCCAACACAACGTACGAGTACTAGTAACCATAGACCTAATTTGGTGTTACCAAGATTAAACTAGTGTTACCAACCTCAAACAAGTGTTGCTAACCCCGAACTAGTGTTGACAACTTTAAACTAGTGTTGCCAACTTTAAACTTGTGTTGTCAGCTTCAAACTAGTGTTACCAAGGTCAATTTTGGGTTACCAACAATAAACCAGTACACAAAACTATTTAATATGGAACAACAAATGGATGCCTTCTGGCAAAAAATGAAGCAAGAAATGTCAGCACAAACGCGTGAGATAACTGAAGCCGTCACCAAAAAGGTGTCCGAAAATATCAACGAGAAATTGTCTGCTCTTGTGGAGGAAAATAATAACTTGAAGACCGCAATCAAGACCTTAGAAGAAAAAGTAAAGTTTATGGAAGATCATAAAAGAAAAAACAACATCATTTTCTTTGGCATGAAAGAAGAACAGAACGAGGCCCCAATCCAATCCATTATAAAATTGGTAGAAAAATACATGAACATTAATATCAGCCCACAAGAAATAAATAATGCCTACCGCCTAGGAGTGAAAAAAAATAACAAAACACGCCCTATCCTTGTAACTTTCACAACAAACTGGAGGAAAAATGAAGTTCTTAAAAACAAAAAGAAACTAGACCAAGATATCTACATCAAGGAAGATCTCAGCAAAGAAACGTTGGAGAAAAGGAAAGAGCTTCTTCCTCAGCTACAAGAAGAAAGGACAAAGGGAAAAATCTGTTACTTTGCCAAAGATAAAATTGTTATAAAGGAGCCAAAATATGGCAAAAGTGATAAGAGGAAAAGAAACTGCAGCACTTCACCTAACAACCAACCCACGTTGGGCCCTAACAAGATCAACAAGACAAACCACCTGCTAAATTACATGGTGCGGGGCAGATCCGCTTCATTGTCTGCACCTACAACTACAAAAAACGACCAATAGACATCGACAACGGAGAACTGAAATCATGCAACAAGAACTATACACCCAACGAAACAACTCACACACTCACCCCAAGACGGCCGGTCACCGTGGGGGAAGACGACCACTACCCTCCAAATACAAATACTATACCTTTACCTCGAACATGTAGAACCAGAAATCATAAAAACACGGAACACCTATATATAGCAACATATAATACTCTCTCTTTAAGGACTGAAGAAATACTTCAAGAATTTTTATATTCTATACGTGATATAAAGTGGGATGTTATTGGCTTGAGCGAAGTAAGAAGACACGGTGAAGCCATAGAAGAGCATGACAAATTCATACTGTACTATAAAGGTGAAACACCAGGAAGACATGGAGTAGGATTCATAATAAGAAAAACCCTCAAAACCTTCATTACAGAAATAATTGGCATATCAGAAAGGATTGCCATACTGAACTTAAAGATACCTCAAAGTAAAGAAATATGGTCCATAGTGCAAATTTACTCGCCAACCGAACAATCCTCGTTATTAGAAGTTGAGTCATTTTACACATCCCTTAAAACTGCCATAAAAGAACATACCCAAAAAAACTACATTGTCATGGGTGATTTCAATGCAAAAACTGGAACACCAAATACAGGAGAAGTATTCGTCCTGGGTCCATACAGTAATGGTAAAAGGACAAGGAACGGACAAAAATTAATAGAAATGGCGTTTGAACACAACTTAAAAATACTAAATAGTCAATTCAAGAAGAGAGTATCTAATAGATGGACATGGATATCGCCAGATGGCCGGTATAAAAATGAAATAGACTACATCCTAACGAACAGACCCAAACTATTCGATGATTGTGGCACCATTGCAAATCTCAACTTTAATAGCAACCATAGAATGCTCAGAACATGTCTGAATATATCATCCGCCCTAAAACCAAGCCGGCCTTTCAAAGCGAAAAAAATAACACCACACAACAACGCAAGAATCGCAACTATAAAAGAAAATCTCAACAATGTGACAGAATCATCTCTTGAGCATCTAAGCACGCAACAGAAATACAACACCGTACACGAAATACTAATAGCAAGACCCACAACAACTATCATCGAAGACGAATCAAACAATACGAGATATATATCAAAAAAATCCAGCGAACTCCTACAAAAACGATCTAAATTAATTAAAACAACAAATAAAACGAAGATTATCAGAGATGAAATAGGCAAATTGAGCAAAGAAATAAAATTACAAATAAGAAAAGATAGAGAATACCTTAGACTTAACACCTTTGAAAAGTTCATCAAGAAGACCGGTGGCATAAAAAAGGCCCTTAAAGCTTTATCAGGCAAAACTAACTGGATAGCTAATATAAAAGACCACTATGGCAAAACAACATCTAAAAGGTTAGATATTCTATCAATAGCTACAAATTTCTACAAAAACCTGTACTCCAGCAAGTGCCAAATTGAAATTACTGAACTAAGCAGCGAAGAAAATGTGCCACCCATACTAGAAGAAGAAATACAATTGGCAATCAAAACCCAGAAGAATGACAAAGCCCCTGGCCCTGACCAGATTAACAATGAATTGCTTTTAAGCTGCAGAAACAACATCGCACCACTACTAATATGCATCTTCAATGATATATTGAATACCGAAATTATTCCCTCACAATGGACTGCATCGACCATCATCATACTCCACAAGAAGGGTGACAAAACCGAGGTAAATAACTATAGACCCATTAGTCTAATGTCCAATATTTACAAAATATTCGCCAAAGTAATTCTAGCTAGGATAACAAGAACTATTTATTAAATACAGCAATCTTAATTGGAACACATAAAAAAAAATGATACAGTAATCTTATTCACGTTAGCCATGGGAATCTTCGTTGTCAAAATAGCTGAATTTCATTCTTAATACTTTAAGTTCCACGACAGAGATGCTGTATACGTTGGCAAGAGCCATGCTCCCATGAGGTTTCAATCGTAGTCGCGTTCAGGGCAGCTGGCTTCCGACGCCTGGAGTCCATCAAAGGAACTAAATTGCTGGCTTTTATGAACTAAATATGTCGGAATGGACTAGCAATTCAATTTTGGAGTTAGAATTTCCTGTGATATTTCAATATCCAAGCGGAAATAACAATATTTTGACGGCATGGTTGACGCAGTGGCTGAGCGATTGACTGCTGTGCTGCGTGTCGCGGGTTCGATCTCCATTTGAACAAATATTTTTGCTTGACCTACAGGTAGTTCTTTCGGGTATGGCTGTTTGTGTATGTGAGTTACAATGTTTGGGAACGTACAGACGCCTGCAGGTCAAGCTACCCGAAACTGTAAATTTTTCCCAATGAACCTTGAACCTAATACTTTAGAAATAAAGTCGAAAATCTATCAAAGAAATCTGACAGATTGATGTAGCTTGATGTGCAGGCGTCTGTACATACGATACAGGGGATTTTCCGAGATTTTTCTGTCCGCGGAGTGTCAATTTCCCGATTAACGATGGCGATTTGAAAAACTTCACGCACAAATTTTTGTAGGCTGAGTTTAATAAAAATAGACATGTAATTTTTGAATGTAATATTTTTTCTGCACATAATATGATAAAAACCATCACAACAGCAACAGTTAAAACATTTAGCCATCGAATCAAACCCACAAAAAAAAACAACCACCAAACAAAAACCAACAGATATGAAGCTCAATAAATCCTTTCTTGAGAAAAAAACACACAGCACTAAACTGGCTGGGCGTCTTACAAGACAGTACTTGTAAACATCTGGCGCGTCTACAGTGCGGACAGGAACAGTGGCAATTACAGAGCGCGGGGACATCTGCGTCGGTTGCCTTATATGCAATAAAGTAGTAAGCGGACGGGACGCACGAATTGTGGAGGCGGTAACTTAGAACACGTTTAGTGCGGGTTTCTGTAGGCTTAACATGGAGTTTAGTATGCTTTATTGGTCAAGTAGATAATATTGCAATCCTTACTAATATCATAAAAGCGAAAGTGAGTTTGTTTGTTTATTACGTCTTCACGCCTAAAAGGCTAAACCAATTTTGATGAATTTTGGTACTTTTTTTTAAGTGACAAAGAAGGAAGAAAAGGGAAAACTTAGCTTTGCTATTACAATCAATAAGGCGCAAGAGCAAAAGCTACAGGTATCAGCAAATCAGGAAAGGGGGAACTGTGTTACCCTGAATTTAACGCGAGCGAAGCCGCGGGCACATGTTATATTGCCCTCAACCGAGCACTAATCTAGATTCCGTGGCTAATACCAATTGACTCCTGATGAGAACCTGGATGCAGCTGAATAGCAGTATTTTATATGGAGCGACTGCCTTTCTGACCTCGACAACCCAGTTAGCACTGGGTACTACGGTACACTTTTTTAGGGATGGGAAACCATCAAATAACTTCTCCCGGTCTGGGCGGAGCGTGGAGTAGTGTCAGACTTTTACTGGATAAAACCCACCCATGTTCCTTCTTTTACCCTTTATGTTAAGGGACCGCAGTATCTCTTTGGAAGAACCCGTAACCCCGGCAGAATACGATAATTGATGAGACGGTTGTCAGACTTTCAGAACAGAAACTGCTTGTAGCGACTGTCAAAATGTTTCACTTGACAGCCGGGACTGTGCTTTGTACAGCACAGTCGCAGTTATCGACGTAAAACGCGTATCGCGAGTAATTATTGGCCAAGCGCTTAACAAGTTCTTGACTGGCTGATTGTAAACCAAAACCACTGAGGATAAAAACAAGGAATTTGATAAGTCAATCCAAAAAAAAAAAAAAACATCCAAAAAGAATCATGTTTTAAACTCAAACTCTTTTCCTCTTTATAATTTTCGATAAAATATTATAATCATTATAAAAAGCGAAGGCGTCATTGTGTTTCGGTCACGACTTTAATGATATTTCCCAGGGAGTTACTGTTCATACCGGAAAATTAAAAAACTTTACACGTGGGTTAAGCCGAAAGGCACATCTAGTGATTTATGAAAATCTGCGCACAGGACATAAAATTAACTCCATTATTTACCTTTGTACGAAAAAAAAATGTATTTAGGAACTTCGCCCACAATATTACTTTAAACTTAAAGGATTAAAAACGTAAACGTTCCTTTGTTATTTTTCTGTGTATATTGTTCAATATACAACAATTTTTTTTGGTAAAATAACGAACATACAATAAACGGGAATGATTTTCATGGCTCTGGAGAGGTTTAAGGCTGGGTACCCAACCGAGGCGTCGTAATAGCAATAATAACCATCCCTTTAGTAAGACAGAAATGAAATAAACTAGTGTGAACGTGCTATATCGGCTGGTAAGTAAGGTCCGATGTTGTTTGAAACGTAGCGTTAAAACGGGTTATTTTTAATTATTAAAGGACTGGAGGTCGACAACAAATTCAAATTCGTTTAATTGACTGAATATGGTACATTTTTGTGGTCTAGATTAATAATATAAACAAAGGTCTCAACATATTCTGCCACTGGGGGCGTGCAAATATAATATGGTACTATAAACATAACTTTTAAGACAAACATTAAATAGGAAAAAAAATCCAACATGATTCAATAACTGTTGTTTAATGTCAAGCGTGTCGTATTTCCACAACTGTTTTTGCCACAAATGACATCACTTTTCAGTTCATATAAATCTAATTTATTTTAGAATATTCAAATATTGTGATTGCTGATAGAATGCCATTTTGTTTAAGCTCTTTTTTGAGTAAGGGATATCATCAAAAAAACTTCCTTCTGGGTGGAGGCGGAGGGGGAGTGTCAGAGTTTTACTGACTAAAACCCACCCATGTTCCTTCTTTTGCCCTTTATGTTCTGGGGCCGTGGTATTTCGTTTAGGCCCTATAGGTATGTTTTTGTAAAGCAACTGAAATGTTGTGTGGATTATGGATCGATATTGTATTTAAAAAAGCATTATTTTGTTGAAGACAGAAATCGCTCAATAAGGTACTTTTTTGAGAAACAAATAATATGTCTAGTTTGTGTTTATCGATTTCCTGAGACTTATCTATTAGGATTTCCACAAGAAAAAATATATGTGTCATATTTTATGCCATAAACCGACCTTCGCCACCAAAATATAGGCGGAAACTGATATCCGGATTTTCAGATTTCGGTTTTAGCTTACGGAAAAGTCAGTCGTTTCGGATAATCAAGGCTGATCGTTTTTTAAGAGCATGTTAGCTTAGAGTTTTGAATAAAAAAGCAGAAGACGCAAAATTAGCATTTTTTTTTAAATAAACTTTCAAATCCGTCCCAATATATGACAGCGTTATGCCCGAATATACTTATAAAAAATATATATGTAATAAACTTATGAATTTAGAACTTATTCCTTTTTTGAAAGTCGATTAAATAATATCACAGTTACAAAAAACACATTGACGGCACTAAAACGTGCAACTTTTTTCTTGCACTTATATTATTTAACAAAAAATAAAACAGCGCCATCTATGCCACAAAAAAGAACTAACATCGAAATTTAAATTCGCAGTTTATAAGTTATGTGACTTATTTAGGGAAAACTCGACAATTACTGTTAGGCAGAGGCCCACCACACAGAACAGCCTTCTGGTCGGTCAACCCTCCCTTTCCCATGGGACCTAACACCCTATAATCTCATTATTATCTTCATAGCCTTTTCCAGTCTATCAGTCTTTACGGAGGCAGCTGAATACCAGTACTTTTTATGGAGCTACTGCCTATCTGAGCTCCAAAACCCAGTTAGTACTTATAAACGAAACGTGTCTGTCAACCACCACGCGGGCCTCGCAGATCGACGTTAGCAATATTGTGTCAAAGAGATGTCAGCAAACAGAGGGGCCTGCCAGGACCACTGCATACCGGGGCTGCTGATTGTTCGAAAGAAATAACGCGACTTTGGAACACAAAAGGAACATAGATGGGTTTTAGTCAGTACAAGTCTGACACTTCCATCAGCTCCGCCCAGAGCGAGAGAGTGGGAGAACCTATTTGATGAGATTCCATCCGAAAAAAAAAGCTAGTTAAGTATATTTTCCACAAATTCTCTCCTGTATGTTGATAAAAGGAATATGTCCAAATAGCACATTCGATTGTAAATACCTACCCATACCAAGGCAACTTGACTGACACAAGTCCAAATCTGCTTTTCTTGCACTCAACAAAAAAAGACATTAGAATTCCCTCGCCGGGTTTCATCGTATATTAGAACATTCAATGACAATTTCATTCGTCTAGGACGTAATCTGATTTATATTGTTCTGTAGTCAGTATTACAATCTTTTTATATCAGATTTTAAGAACTTGAAAGAAGATTTATATTGTATTTTAAGTAGGTAAGTAACACTTTTTTTTTGCAAGACACAATAATGTTTGTAAATGACTTTTCTTTGTAGGCCAAATAAGTTCAAAGACAATTTAATCGCAGTAAAAATGACATTGAATGTTTTAAAAGGTCGAAAAGTTTTCACCTGACTCAACTTCGACTGTCATTGACATTAAAAAAAATTAAAAGCTGTAATGGTGGCGATGGAATGAAACAACGTTGGATGACAGATAGGGTTTATTTACAAACACTCATACACTTGACAGAGTTTTAGCAACAAAGTTAGACTGATGTGAAACCTATTAGTGGTCCTAGGGATGGACTACGGGGCTATCCTATCCCTTAACCTCCTAGCTCGGCTGTTCCTGAGGGCGACGGGGCCTCCGCTCAGGTCAAGCTTAAGACAACAGTAGTGACTGCGGGGCTATCGACCACTGTGTCTGCTAAGTAGCGAGTGACGAGGTTCCTTTTTTTTTTTTGAATGGCATCTCGCAGTTCGACCTAGGAGGTCGTTTACTGCTTAACCGGTCGATCCCTGTGGATGCCTTGAAGTTAAGGCCTCCAGCCAGGGGCGGTGGTGCCGATTTATATAGGCGGTTGGACATCTTAGTGTGTATCTTCAACATCTCGTCCTTGTATGTAGTGGTAACTCGCTGACGTCACGTACACTTCACACGTTCGATGATGGGTGTCGCTAGTAATCTATACATGTTATCGTTTTATTGATGTTTGATCTTGTTTGTGATTTGATTAACTTGGGTGGCGTAGTGTTGTGCCCAAAGTCCGATAGATGGCGTAAGGCGTCGTGTTACAAAGCTAAATTTGAGCAATTGAGCTAAAATTTCGCACACGTTTATTTTTTTTTTAAACGTTGGCACACACTAGAACTTTCTCCTGTATCGTGGATGCGTTTTATACACATACAAACTCACATTCACACACAGCTAGACCCTGAACAACTATCTGTAGGTCTTACAAATATATAATTTTAATTTGACATGCTGCCGATTGCAGTTTCTTTTTTTAAACACAGCAACAACCTCCTGACCTCAACAGCTTCATTACAAATTAACATCCAGTTTCCAACCCAAAACTCAGTTTATAATCAACACAATACAATTCCAGCTATACTATTAATAAGATTCTACGCCACACAATTGCAATATTTGCAGTAAAGATCAAATCTATTATTAGTTCCAAACGTTATATGTTGAGCCGTCAACAAAATTGTGAAACTGGGCGTTCATTGGAAATTCTGACCGCATCCAGTATTACTGAACCAATTATCTTTGCAAACACAAATAACACCTAAAGCAACTAAATCGGTATTCGATATTGCATTAATACTAATTTTGTTTGCTCAATAAATGTCATGCAGAATTTTGGTTTAGTGTTGAATGTTAATACGGATAGATAAAGCATTTCAATTTTGTTTACTTTTGATAGTTTATTATTTGCCACTGCGCAGACCGTAGCTATTTGAAGTTTCGGATACATTTTTTCTGCAGGATAGTTTAAAAGAGATAGGTACCGCAGTCCGGAAACACAAAGACTAAAAGACGGAACAAAGGTGGGTTTCAGTCAGTAAAAGTCTGACACTCCTTTCTGCTGCACGGTACTATAAAGTTGATGAAAATTTAAATAATGTAGCTTTAGACATTTTTAGAAGTTTTCAAATAACTTCCCTCATTCTGGTCGGAACGGGGGAAAGTGTCTGACTTTTACTGACTAAAACCCGCCCATGTTGCTTCTTTTGCCCTTTATTTTTTGGGGCCGCGGTATCTCTTCCATACAACCCAATTACTTTCGTCTCATTTAAGCAAAGAGTGGTTAGGGTGGATGGGTAAAACGGAAGATAAAGGTATGATTCCGAACTCGGCACCATGCAGCAGTGCTGTTGCCGTAGTGCTGCCACTAAGGTGCAGCCCAGCAGTGCTGCCTGCCGCGCTGATCCCGAGCAAGGTGGCAGTGTCGCTTTGTTCGTGGTGATGCGTTGTTGTGTATTCGTTACTTTAGTTTGAGTTGACAAGATGTCGATTAACGACCAACTTTTATTTATACTCTTGCGCGTCACTACTGGTCTGTTGAATCGAATCCGCAACATCCAGCGTAGCAGTCGATCGCTCAGCCACTGCGCCAACCGTGCCATAACTGATGAAGCAGTTCTAAATATGGACGCTATGCGCATGCATAGCGTCCATATTTAGAACTGCTTTTTAGAACGATCTTAAATCTGCTTAGTTGACATCTAAAGAGCATTCTTTAGATGTCAACTAAGCAGATTTAAGATCGTTCTAGTTTCTAAGACCTTTTTTTTTTTTTTTTATTTGCGTGTGGAAATCCTCAATGGATGTCCTCCGCCTTTGCGGAGGGGTCTGTCAGACTTCTACTGACTAAAACCACACGGTGTTCCTTCTCGTCACTTCTGGCTGGGGTGCGGGGACACATTCGCATTCTACACAATCACCCCAGCAGTAGTTTCTAAGACCTACTCTAACTATACCTTTGCTCACACCTTCGTGGAAAACAGTCATTAAGTTATGTTTGGTAAGGCATAATAAAATAATATTAAGTAACCAAACTTCATTAGTTGACTGCCTCGTTGGTATAGTGGTCATAATCGCGAGGCTGAACATGACAAATCGTTATTTGGTTTTTTCATACAGAATTTTTCAGACCGTGGAGTTGTAATTTGTGGTCGATAGATGGCGGTTGGGGCACCCCTTTTAAATAGGACGTACTATTAGATACTGAACTCTGCCTCTTACAGAAAAACGTCTTAAAAGAGTAACCATGGAGTTTCTTGCCGGTTCTTCTCCAAAAGAAACTACCAACCCGAACCGTTCACCTTTTCTCAACGTTTTATATGTGCCCATGTAGGCCTATCCTACTAATATTTTTTTTTCTTTTTTTGAAAACGTATTTAAATAGAATGTTTGTGAGGATGGCTGGATAGATGTGTAGGCTATAGCTAAGGTACATACCTAACATTCACATACATAAATACATATACAAATAACTCGTACACAATATCTATTAATCACATATATATCACATAAATACACGTATAATAATATAACTTCAAAACATTAATACTCTACACCCGTTCGTACACAACCTTATGCTCCCGCACGTTTGTACACACCCTTAGCTATACCTACAGACCAGCCGCTAGCGGAGCCCGAGCTCCGCGTTCAAGTTGGGACCTGCTCGACGCCCGGCGCGCCGCGCGTGCCGTCGGTCGCCGCCTCCACCCCGCGCTCTCAGCCGCGCCCCGCGTTCGCCCTGGCAGTCCGCGTAAATCAACGATCGCGCGCGCATCGTAAATATTGTACTCGCGCAGCACATTGCTAAATATTGTTTGCTTTAGTTTAAACTTGTTATATTTTCTTATATAAATAAACATTTGTATTATTCGTTAGTGCATAGTGTTTTAATTGAAGTCCTAACACTATAGACACTACAGTGGTGACCCCTCAGACTTAACACGTGCTAGTGCTACCTACCTACTTTGTGCGGAGAACGTGGACTCAATAAACTTAAGTGTCTATACCCAAGTGCTAATAATTCAAAATGAGTGAATCTGAGCATATCGTAAACGATGCGAAGACCGATTCAGCGGCATCACAAGATGTTTTTCGTGTAGGCGTGCGCGTTCCGCCATTTTGGCCAGAGAAGCCCGAGATTTGGTTCGCTCAAATAGAAGGCCAGTTCGCGATTTCTAATATTACTGCGGACACAACCAAATTCTATTACGTCGTAAGCCATCTTGATCCAAGATTCGCAGCCGAGGTGGAAGACATCATTGTTAACCCACCAGCAGCCGATAAATACGGCAGACTGAAGACGGAGCTGATAAAGCGACTCTCCGAATCCAGGGAAAAGAAGGTGCACCAACTCCTGACCCACGAGGAGTTAGGTGACAGGAAGCCGTCGCAATTCCTTCGACACCTGCGGAACCTTGCTGGTCCTAAGGTACCTGACGAGTTTCTTCGAACTATATGGTCGAGCCGGTTGCCTAGGAACATCCAACCTATAATAGCGTCACAAGCGTCTTCACCTCTCGAAACATTAGCAGACCTCGCCGACAGGATTCACGATGTCGTGCCGAGAGGTCACGAAGTTGCAGCAGCACAAGGGGTAAGCGATTTACATACCATAAACAAACAAATGGCCGAACTTACGAAACAAGTGGAGTTATTAACACAAAAGGTTAATGACCTTTCCCGCTCAAGCCGATCGAAAAGTCGTAATGACCGCTCAACTTCCCGCCTAAACAGATCTCAATCAAGAAAAAGGGTACATCCAACGTGTTGGTACCATTATAAGTTTGGTGAAAAGGCCACTAAATGTGATCAGCCCTGTGACTTCAAACCGGAAAACTCCAAAAGCAGTCAGTAATGGTGGCTGACGACTGCTCGACATGTAAAGGCCGCCTATTCATCACCGACAAACGTACCGGCGTACAGTTTTTAGTAGATACTGGTTCCGACGTGTGTGCCTATCCAAAAACATATTTAAAAAACCATTTGCATTACAATAAACAATGTAACTATGAGCTTGTCGCTGCTAATGGCACACCCATACCTACCTACGGCACTTACCAGCATAGCCTCAATCTTGGATTACGCCGTGAATTTACGTGGAAATTCATTATTGCTGACGTGTCAAGACCTATCATAGGCGTCGATTTTTTAAGTTATTTCAACCTACTAGTCGACTGCCGACAACAAAAGTTGATAGACTCCATCACGAATCTAACCGTCGGCGCACCTTCAACCCACGAAATAACTCACGAATTGTTGTCGTTGAAAACCTTTACAGGTCATTCACCTTATCTCGACATACTACGATGTTATCCCGAAATTACGAGACCAGCTGGATCCATAAACATACCAATTCACAACACTAAGCATCATATTAGAACTACGTCTGGCCCGCCCGTAACATCACGACCGCGTCGTTTGGCACCAGACCGCCTGAAAATCGCGAAAAAAGAATTTGAGGAAATGTTACAAAATGGAACAGCTCGTCGCTCTGAAAGTCCATGGTCGTCTCCACTACATCTCGTGCCCAAAAAAGACGATGGCTGGAGGCCATGTGGCGACTACAGGCAATTAAATGCACGAACAATACCGGATCGATACCCAGTGAGGCATATTCATGATTTTGCATACCAACTGTCAGGATCCACTATATTTTCAAAAATTGACCTTGTTAAAGCTTTTAATCAGATTCCCGTTTATGAAGATGACATTAAAAAAACTGCCATTACGACACCCTTCGGATTATTCGAATTTACCGCCATGACTTTTGGTTTGAGGAATGCTGCTCAAACGTTTCAAAGATTTTTGGACGAAATTCTCCAAGGACTGGACTTTACGTTTGGTTTTCTCGACGATATCCTCGTATTTTCGAAAGGGGAAACAGAACACATTGGACACCTAAAAAATATTTTTGAAAAATTAAAAAATTTTGGAGTGGTAATCAATACTAACAAATGCGTGTTAGGTGTTAGCGAAGTAACTTTCTTGGGCTATCACGTGTCTGCAGCTGGCATACGACCTCTCCCCGAAAAAGTCAAAGCTATACAGGAATACCCCCTCCCTAAAAATGCAAAGGAGTTAAGAAGATTTTTAGGGATGGTAAATTTTTATCGCAAATTTCTCCCAGGCGCCGCACAAATTCAGGGTCCTCTCAACCTAGCTTTAAGTGGCCCAAAAATTAAAGGGACAACGCCCATCGTCGTAACACCTGAAATTAAACAAGCATTTGACGCATGCAAAACAAACTTACTGGAAGCTACCCTCATCGCGCATCCTGATTCCGAAGCTGAGTTAGCACTCTTCACCGATGCTTCAGACGTGGCTATTGGAGCTGTCTTGCAACAGCGAAGACATGACAGCTGGCAACCACTTGGATTCTTTTCACGCAAGTTGTCTCCTGCTCAAACTAAATACAGCACTTACGACCGTGAATTGCTCGCAATACATGAAGGTATTAAATACTTTAGGTATATGCTCGAAGCGCGAACATTTAAAGTGTTCACCGATCATAAACCCATCACATTCGCCTTCACAACAAGCCGAGATAACTGCTCACCTCGTCAACACCGCTATCTCGATTACATCTCCCAATTCACTACAGATATCAACCACATCACTGGAAATGACAACGTAGTTGCCGACGCCTTTTCACGATTGGAAAGCGTCGACTCTACCATCAATTATAAACAGCTGCAAAACGAACAGGAAAATGATGAAGAATTACAGAACTTGCTACAAAACAATACAGCGTTAAAACTAGAACGAGTAAAAACTATGGATGCCTACGTGTACTGTGACCAATCTACTTCTCGTCCTAGGCCATTCATAACACCAACGTTCCGCAAGCAAATTTTCAAAAACTTACACAATCTCAGTCATCCAAGTCCCAACGCGACAGCAAAACTGATTTCGGAAAGATTTGTGTGGCCTAAGATTCGTCGTGACTGCAGAACATGGGCTCAGCAATGCACTGATTGCCAACGCAACAAAGTTACCCGTCATACTCACTCTCCTCTTTCCTCATTTCCTGTTCCTTCTAACCGTTTTTCCCATGTCCACCTTGACATAATAGGCCCTATGCCACCCTCTTCTGGTTTCAGGTACTGCCTTACAGCCGTAGACAGGTTCACTCGATGGCCTGAAGCCTACCCTCTAGCAGACATCACAGCGGAGACCTGCGCTAGTACCTTCATTTCTGGCTGGGTCGCTCGTTTTGGATGTCCAGAAAAAATCACCACTGATCGGGGGAAACAATTTGACTCGCAACTGTTCCAGAGCATCTCGTCTATCATAGGCGCCTACCATTGTCCCACAACAGCTTACCACCCGCAGTGCAACGGCTTGGTGGAGAGGATGCACAGACAGCTGAAGGCCGCCATAATGTGCTACAACAACGCGCAATGGTCGGAGGCACTTCCTCTTGTTCTCCTGGGTATGAGGAGTGCCTGGAAAGAAGATCTACAAGCCTCTTCAGCCGAACTAGTGTATGGCGAGCCACTCCGGTTACCTGGTGAGTTCTTGAAACCAGTAACACACCACAGCATAGATGAAGCAGACTTCGCAGCACGGCTAAGACAACATATTTCGAAGCTATCACCTGCATCAACTTCAAGCCATGGTGAGAAAATGTTTTATGTTCCTAAAGACCTCAATACAGCCACTCACGTCTTCCTGCGGAAAGGACCTTTAAAGAAGTCTCTAGAATCACCTTACTCTGGTCCACACCAAGTCATAGAAAGAGGACCCAAAACATTTATAATAGACCTACAAGGAAAACATGTAACGGTGACCATTGACAGACTAAAACCGGCTTACTTGGCTAAAAACGATGATAATTTGCCGCTTAAAACACCAACTTCACCACAACCAGCATCTGCTCCATCGCCAGCTCCACCACCACCGCAGCCAGAAACCACCACAAAAAGCGGAAGAACTGTGAGATTTCCACGGCATCTCTCTCACTATCGACCGTGAACCGGTCTCAGCGGGGGAGTGATGTAGGCTATAGCTAAGGTACATACCTAACATTCACATACATAAATACATATACAAATAACTCGTACACAATATCTATTAATCACATATATATCACATAAATACACGTATAATAATATAACTTCAAAACATTAATACTCTACACCCGTTCGTACACAACCTTATGCTCCCGCACGTTTGTACACACCCTTAGCTATACCTACAGACCAGCCGCTAGCGGAGCCCGAGCTCCGCGTTCAAGTTGGGACCTGCTCGACGCCCGGCGCGCCGCGCGTGCCGTCGGTCGCCGCCTCCACCCCGCGCTCTCAGCCGCGCCCCGCGTTCGCCCTGGCAGTCCGCGTAAATCAACGATCGCGCGCGCATCGTAAATATTGTACTCGCGCAGCACATTGCTAAATATTGTTTGCTTTAGTTTAAACTTGTTATATTTTCTTATATAAATAAACATTTGTATTATTCGTTAGTGCATAGTGTTTTAATTGAAGTCCTAACACTATAGACACTACAGATGTATAGATTTTTGTTACTCTTTCATGTCAAAACGGCTAAACGGATCTTGATGAAATTTGGCACAGAGGTAGATTATAGTCTGAAATAACACATAGACTTTTTTTTTCGATATCATGCAAGCGATGCCGCGGGCGCCAGGTAGTGTGAAATAAAAATACTTTGATTTTTGAACCTTCGTTGATAACAGGAGTGATATTATGTAACCTTCATTTATAATATCACACTTTTATGATTATTTAATAATTTCATTCAGCACCTCCATTCTTTCTTATTCCGCCAAAATCTTAATTAATAATTAAAGGAAAGATGAAAAAAAATATAAAGCCGACGGATCGCAGTTTCTTTATTAAAGTGAAACTACTAAAATTTCCTTTTTGTTGCTTTATTAAAAAGTTTAAAACATGTTGGGGAGCGTTTACGAGGCTCGCTTGAGGTTACCAAGTTAAAAGTTTATAAGGATGCCGCATGGATAAAAGGTGTAGATGTTGAGCTGTTGCTTGCTTCGTGAAGATCTTTAAAAGTTTTAAAAGGATACATAGAATATGTGTCGCTTTTCTCTTTTACTGAATATTTCACTAGTATTTTATGAGTACAATTTTAAGGCAAGGTTAGGTATAAAAAGTTGTGTGTCTAAAAAATTGGATTCTAGTTGTTTGATAACTGGTTTTTTGGGGAGATAGCGGAACTTTTATTGGATCATTTGTTTGCCCGTCTGTATGTATGTCAAGACACCTTTTCTCGAGTAGGGTGGGAGGTATCGAGTTTGAAAAATCAAAAGTTATTTATTCAAATTAGGCTGATAATCAGCACTTTTTGAACGTTACATTACAAGAGACAGTCCCACAAAAACGCCCTGCCCTAAAACTAAAACAAATCAATAATCAAATCTTTATAGATTTGAGTAAAAATAAAAGGGATTACTCCCTTAGAGCTGTGAAAAAATCAAGCCTCTAAGTCGCTACAGTTAAAATTAATATATGACCATTTATATCGCAAGTTTGTACAGAATACTCGATGCACAAGTCCGACTACGACGACGAAGCCAATTTTTTTTATTACTTACAAACACATGCACAATTTAATTATTTACTTACTACAAGTAGATCTAAAATAATACAAAAAATATGGACATAATATGTACAGACGCCTGCACATTGAGCTACTACAATCTGTCAGATTTCTTTGATAGATTTTCGAGTTTATTTCTAAAGTATTAGGTTCAAGGTTCATTGGGAAAAATTGATAGTTTCGGGTAGCTTGACCTGCAGGCGTGTGTACAAATATCGATATTGCAGGGCGACAAAAATGCATTTACATCACTGTTAATAAAAATAGTAGTACGATGTTTGGCAAAGATGATTCTTTGAATGAAAAACAGCCCTCTGGTCACGAGAAAAGTCGACCAACCGCTTGACGATATCCCAAAATAATAGATGGGAATTTTGACCCCATGGCGCTAATGTGACATTCCTAGTCAGTTCAAACACATAACCACTAATTAAATAATCGTATTTCGGCCATTCAAAGTTTTCAGTATGCATTTTTAATACTTTAATGTACTTTTCAGAAGGAGACTGTTAAGACCGCTTCAAAATCGCCGCGCGCCGGCAGCAGTGAACGAGGGGTGCGGGAACAGCGGGGAGTCGGCTGACTGACTGAGGGCCACTCGTGGGCGTCCACACCACACCAGTGAGCTGTAGCACGTCTCCAGGCACGGCTGCGCTTACGCGTTCTCTACCGTCCTTATATTTTCATGTTTACAGTTTTGCCCGACGTTGTTTTTAATTATTATCATACCAGTTCATGTTTATCTGTGCAAATTTCATTTTTCAATCGTCGCGATCTAATACTTCTTCGACAACTATATTACAACTGTTTTATTGACAACTATTTTATTCCCGACTACCTCTGGGTAGGGGGGTTTTGAGCAGTGACAGAAAAGAAGTCGATGTCCTCAAATATCATGTTGTATTGATTGGTAAGGCGTTTGAAGGGTGCTCGCAAGCCTGCGTTTGTACGACAAGACGAATAAACTCTAAGGAAACATAGTCATTTTGCCTGTATATCACCTACATACCAAACCCGTGTCCTTTACATAACTCTCAACTAACTTTTTAAAACTTTACCTAAGTTCGTAGAATGAAAACACGGACGGTCTTAAAATTTTCTTCTTTCACGTATACATACATTTTACAGACTTGTTGAGTTTCTGAGTTATGTTGATACGATTACGGTAATTTTAATATATTGCTAGAATTTTTAAATAAAACATGGACACACTGTTTATCTGTGATCATGGCGATTTCAACGAGACCAAAATATCGGAAACTCGTAATAAATAAAAAAACATGGTAAATATACCGTTTCAAACGAAGGTTTTTTTTGCCTAAAACACGTTCATAAATAAACATGTTTGTGTGTTTTTACAAACATTTAAAATCACATACACATACCGCCAGACCCGAAACAACTACCTGTAGGTTTTATGAATATTTGTTCTATGTGAGGATCAAACCCGAGACACGCAGCGCCACAGTCTATCGCTTAGCCACTGCGCCAACCGTGCCGCCATAACTGATGAAGTAGTTCTAAATACGGATATTTAGAATCAAGGTCGCGGATTGTTTGAAAGAGATACCGATAACATGCACCATATCTTTTGACTGCGTGGATTTAGAGGATTGATTTTTTCACAGCTCCAAAGTATCACAGACTTGAGTATATGGTTTTAATTTCACACTTGACAGACAGACAGATGGACATTAAAGTGATCCTATAAGGGCTACTACAATCTGTCAGATTTCTTTGATAGATTTTCGACTTTATTTCTAAAGTATTAGGTTCAAGGTTCATTGGGAAAAATTGACAGTTTCGGGTAGCTTGACCTGCTGGCGTCTGTACATAATCCTAAAAACAGCTGTTCTCTACAAAAGTACAATAATGCCGTACACGTTCAAAATGTATGGAACAGATGTTTTTATTTTTGATACTAGCTTTTACCCACGGCTTCGCTCGCGTTAAATTCCCTTTTGCTGATTTGCTACCTGCAAATCAGCAAAAGGGTTTTCGTTGGTAACAAAGAGTGTGTGTACCGTTTTTAGCTTCCTACCTTGAAAACTGCGAAAAATCCCATAATAATTTCTCCCCGTCCGTCTCCAGGGTCTCAACTATCTCTGTACCAAAATTCATCAAAATCGGTTTTGCCATTTAGGCGTAAAGACGTAACAAACAAACAAACTCACTTTCACTTTTATAATATTAGGAAGGATTGGTATGTTGAGTTTGGAATAATGTACTGAATACGCAGTAATCGTTTGTGGTTCGATGTCTCTCCCACACTGTATACTGGGTTGAAAAGCTTGTCTAAATCTTGTTCAAAGTCAAAAGAAGCCCATGTGTGAGTGCTATGTATTATCATTGACTTGACGAAGCCCTGGTGGTTGATAGTGTCATGCTCACTTAAATGTCTCGCTGATGGGGGCGGGTGTGTCGGGTCATTTAGCTCCCTTCAAAATGGTCGAGCTGAATGGGGCTGATCCATACGTCATGTTCGTGAACGGGCGCTGTCAGTTGGGACTGGTCATTTTTTAGCTACCACGGTTCATTTTTAAACTTATTTAGATTTAAAATTAAATTTTGCTTTTTATTTACTCTGGACGCTCTTACTGTGCACGTCTTTCTACATCGTTCTCACATATTTGTATAATCTCAACATGAATGATGTAAATACGATTTTGTTAAAATATTATAATTTAAAAGAGTGTCCATGGAGTTTCTTGCCCATTCTTCTCCATAGAGATCAACGCTTTGGAATGGGCAACTACAGTACTTTCACAAGTTATTATGCCTTGTGACCGGGACTGTAGCAGCATCATTTTTTTTTTTTTTTTTTATGACATTCAAAAGTGCCTGTAATGGTCTAATTGAAATAAATGCTTTGAGTTTGAGTTTGAGAAAATATAAACGCTTTAAAGGCGACCCATAACATATCGAAAACGAAAATCAAAAGAAAATAAAACAAGTGAAGTTGAAAATGTCTGAATGGCCAGTGATCACCTAAAAATTGATACGGCATTTGTAGGTATTTACCTGCTTACAATAAGTACAAACAATACAATTTACCAAGTTTTGAGTTTACAGTCTCTTATCGTTTAGGGTAATATCTCCCGGACAACCTAGTAACGAATATAACTCAACTTATTAAAGTTGTGAGAAAATACAACAAATTCAATACTATATTCTTCAGTAGCTTATAACACATCGTTCCTTGTGTCACAACCGATAACGAACACGTTTAAGTAAGCTCCTACGTAACATAATACGAAGATAATTTTCTAAGTCGAATAAACTTTGTAACTTTTAACTTTTCGCCAAGTCCGTGTTCTCGAATTCACAAAAGTACTCTATGTATCAAAGAAGCATACAACTTTAAAAGGTTCTGAACTTAATGCCACTTAAAATAGGGTTGTATTTCAACTGCAGATGGTTTCCCGTCTTATTGAGTGTAGGTAAGTTTGGTACAGAAGTGTAACTAAAGAAAACGCTGAAAGTTAAAAAAGAAACACCCGTTCTTGTGTGTTCGGAGGAACTGTTAAATTTAACATTGGAACTGTTACTGAATTGCTGCTTTTAAAGTTAAGGATCAATAAGACTGGTTCTGAAAAACCGGCTGCAAACAACAGAGTCTTGGCAGTAATGTACTAAAGTCTTTGTCAAAGTCTTTTGTCCACACCCCGGATTAAATAATGTCCAACCTGATTTTTTTAGGTATGGTGAATCATTAAATATTTTCTTCTGCTCTGGGTGGTAGAGCAATAAGGAGTGTCAGACTTTTACTGACTAAAACTCATTCGTGTTCCTTTGAGTCGTCGTCTCGCGGCACCGGACGATCGGAGCGTCTCGTGTTTGATGTTCTCTTCGTCAAACGGCCAGCCTGTTGAGTTTGAGTTTGAGAAAATATAAACGCTTTAAAGGCGACCCATAACATATCGAAAACGAAAATCAAAAGAAAATAAAACAAGTGAAGTTGAAAATGTCTGAATGGCCAGTGATCACCTAAAAATTGATACGGCATTTGTAGGTATTTACCTGCTTACAATAAGTACAAACAATACAATTTACCAAGTTTTGAGTTTACAGTCTCTTATCGTTTAGGGTAATATCTCCCGGACAACCTAGTAACGAATATAACTCAACTTATTAAAGTTGTGAGAAAATACAACAAATTCAATACTATATTCTTCAGTAGCTTATAACACATCGTTCCTTGTGTCACAACCGATAACGAACACGTTTAAGTAAGCTCCTACGTAACATAATACGAAGATAATTTTCTAAGTCGAATAAACTTTGTAACTTTTAACTTTTCGCCAAGTCCGTGTTCTCGAATTCACAAAAGTACTCTATGTATCAAAGAAGCATACAACTTTAAAAGGTTCTGAACTTAATGCCACTTAAAATAGGGTTGTATTTCAACTGCAGATGGTTTCCCGTCTTATTGAGTGTAGGTAAGTTTGGTACAGAAGTGTAACTAAAGAAAACGCTGAAAGTTAAAAAAGAAACACCCGTTCTTGTGTGTTCGGAGGAACTGTTAAATTTAACATTGGAACTGTTACTGAATTGCTGCTTTTTAAGTTAAGGATCAATAAGACTGGTTCTGAAAAACCGGCTGCAAACAACAGAGTCTAGGCAGTAATGTACTAAAGTCTTTGTCAAAGTCTTTTGTCCACACCCCGGAATAAATAATGTCCAACCTGCTTTTTTTAGGTATGGTGAATCATTAAATATTTTCTCCTGCTCTGGGTGGTAGAGCAATAAGGAGTGTCAGACTTTTACTGACTAAAACGCATCCGTGTTCCTTTGACTCGTCATCTCGCGGCACCCGACTCGGAGCGTCTCGAGTTTGATGTTCTCTTCCTCAAACGGTCAGCCACTTCGATTGCTAGCATAACTGGTTCGCAGAAGGAGGTGACAACTTCCTATTCCCTCTCGCTCCGGACCATGGACTGAAACAGGGCCAGACGCCAGATATTGCCGCCGCCGATTGCCTCCACGAAGATCCAGCGGTGCTCTGCCCAAGAAGGGCAGACCGCCACAGTATGCTCCACCGTGTCCTCCGAGCGGGAATGTTTACCTGCACTCTCAATGATCTGAACAACGTCTTGAACGCTGCAATAAACGTGACCACTTAGCCCAAACTGTGTTATGCCAGTCTCGTCACGACAACGAAGTGCGTGTAACTGTAAGCGTTAGAAGAAGAAGCGGAGAAGTTACTGGTTCTCGGTATAAGGAGTCAATTTAAAAAAAAAAAAACAAAATATATTTTCGTCAAACTTTTCTTGAAACTTCAATGACGAGACGGTTAAACTTGACTTGCGGCAGCAAAAAGGTAGCAAGTTTTGATAAACATTTTTTTTTCCTTATTACAAAATGCTCTCTTAGCCTAAAACCAAACCTACCCGCCAAGACTAAAACCAAACCTACCCGCCAGTTATTGAATTTTGAACTTTATTTTGACAGCGATGAAATACTTACTAATAATATAAAAGCGAAAGTAAGTTTGTTTGTTTGTTACCTCTTCACGCCTTAACCCGTCGCACGATTGTTTACAAAAATGTAGGGTAACAATGTATGAAACTTTGTGTGCAAAGTTTGTCGCGCGAAGGCTTAATAGCTAAACCGATTATGATAAATTTTGGTACATATATAGTTGGGACCTTGGAGACGGACATGGGCTATTTTTTTAATTGGGATAACGAAAAGGGAAAACTTAGCTTTGCTCTTACAATTTAATAAGGCGCCAGGGCAAAAACTACAGGTAGCAGGTACCTGCAAATCAGGAAAGGGGAACTGTGTTACCCCAAATTTACCGCGAGTGAAGTCGCGGGCAAAAGTGAGTTTTTAATAAAAACATAGGGTCACATCAGTTTTTGTAATTAGAACTTCAATGTTGTCGTTCTTAAGTTTAATTAAAATAATGTTAAACATAGAAAATAACATAATGTAAAGACACGTTTTATAGTGACGTCATTTATAAAATGTTAAATAATGTTTATTTTGCTAGTATAACATTGTATTCATTTATATTCCCCAAGTTATTTACTTGATGAAAAGTAACGTAGGAGTCCATTAGATAAATTAATTATACTAATAGTAACGTTCAATGTGATAAGGTTGTATTGGAAGTAGTATATAGAAAGTAAATGCCCTATGTATCTGTATATGACTTCGTTTATAAATATTATGTCCACGTTCTGCTGTATTTAATGGATTGCCATTAAATATTTACTATTTAAAGAGATGTCTATCTCGGGCAAAATAGAAACAGGAAATACCATATTAGAAACTTCGTATGCTGCAATTTTATATTGTAACCAGCTTCCGCCCGCAACTTCGTCCGCGTGGCATAGTTATTTTAGGCTAACGCTAACTTTAACTCGCGTGATGATCGAATAAAATATATCTTACACTCCCCTTTTCTTTCCTCTTTCTCCCCCTTTCTTCCCTCTTTCTCCCCCTTATCTCACTTTAAAAAACATAAATAAGTCTATGTCCGTTTCCGGGGCCCAACTATGTCTGTACCAAAATTCATCAAAATCGGTTTCGCCATTTAGGCGTGAAGACGTAACAAACAAACAAACTCACTTTCGCTTTTATAATATTAAATATTAGTAATGATTATGCGTCTTAGTATTCCTGACTTGCCGACTCGGTTGGCGCAGTGGCTGAGAGATCGACTGCTGCGCTGCGTGTCGTGCGATCGATCTCTGCATGGAACAAATATTTGTATGGACTACAGAAAGTAATTCCGGGTCTGGCTGTTTGTGTATGTGAGTTTAAATGTTTGTAAACGCACCAACGATACACGAGAAATTTATAGTGTAGGGCAACGTTTTATGAAAAAAAAACAAGACATCCGACTAGCAAAGTACTTGATTAGATAGTCCAAAATACCAGACTTGGACGTGGAATTGCGGACACCATATAATAATATTATTTTCTTGCTCTCTATTGCCTAGCTAATATTCCGGTCATCTTCCGTCCAATTCTTCTATAAATCTTTTAAAAAGCATCCAACTTGTCTTTCAACTTCCAGTCTTTATAGATAGCGACTTTTTTCCTCTAAGATATGCATTTGTATCCCAACATTATGTGGGCCAAATATTCGTAGAAGTTTTGAACTATTTTTATGCTACGACGTAGCTGACCTACGCCGTAGCAGTCAGAGACGTGGTAGTCGACAAATTCACACTCGTTGCGCGAAGACAAAAGTCTGAAAGTCTGAATGCTGGCATATCGCAGTTTTCCGTTAATTAAATTTAGAACTGATTATTTTACACTGAAATATAACTATATCTATATTTTCTAGAGTAGAAATAGTAAAATTGCATTAAATGAGAATTGTTCTTTTGCAAGTTGATTTTGCATAGTGATTTTTTTGGTTATGGCTTTGTGAGTTTTATTCAATAATGGGGTCCCAGTGCTTGAAAGTGTTTATTTTCATATTATTGGTGTAACCTAAGTTTTATTATTTTTATCTTTATTGGTGTAAGTAATTCATCTATTTTCTATTTTAATATTACGCCTTTGGTTAGAAAATAGAAATAACAATATTTTCAGTATTGTCAAAAACAAAATATTATTATATAATCAGTACCATTCGCCAGCATCAGTACACTAATAATAATTTTCCTACTAATATCAAAAAAGGACAAAACGTATTATAATTTATTTAAAAAAAAACTTTGCCTCACACTAAGAATTACTCCTGTATCGTGGGTGCGTTTACATATATTTGAACTCACATACACAAACAACCACCTGTAGGTCAAACAAATATTTGTTCCGTGCGGGGATCGAACCCGCGACACGCAGCGCAGCAGTCGATTGCTCAGTCACTGCGCAAATCATGTCGTCTCGTCTCGAAGTTTTCAATCTCTTCGTTTTGTTATGAATCTTAGCAGAATATGTACAATGGTAGAATATAGTGCACAATCATTCAATATCTTGAACTGCACTCAACAAACACACAACGTACAGCCTAGATATTTATCGATCTAGGTTTATATTTAGATCACATCTTCATGTTTCATCGTCATGAATTTTATTTAACAATCTGTCGATCAAAACTTCACATACTATAGCAGTTAACACCAAAAATGACAAGACATTATTATGTTATATGATAATATTACATCAAAGCTCCGCAGCAGGCGATGGTAATCCAATTGCATTGCACAGAGGGTCTCTAAATCCAATTTTCCGTATCGCGCCTCGCTCGGTAGGTACTTTAGTCAGTAGGGGTAGCACCAGCCTAAAATAACATATCGTTCCAAACTCAACACTTGGTTAAACGGAAAGATTCCCTTGTTCACGTGTTTGAATATTTTATTGCTTTATTTTTAGTTTGTGTGGCAGCCCTAGTCTGTCGATTGATGTCGATTTGGACTTGTCTGTGGACAAATGCGAAAACAAATGCTGTGAAAAATTTAAGTGTGGGGCTGTTTTTTGAGATTATTGTTGCTATTGGTATCCTGCAAAATACGCGCCTCAGACGTGGAGTTGCGGACACCAGCCCGTTATACAATACGGTATATCATGGTATATTATATCATATATTTGGTATATCATGTTAAAAATATTTGACTCAAACTTTATGAAATTTCTTTATGCATACTACCTAGTAAATGTCAATTTCCAACCATTGCACTCTGAAATACGGTTGAAAATCGCATGTGTAATAATAATTTTCCAATGCGGTCAACACGATTCAGTATAGTTATTTGTTGTGGAGATCCACGCCTAGAATATATAAAGTGCGCTGTCCTGCTGTGTTAAATTTAAGTATCGGCCTGTTTGTTTTGCGATTAGTGATCCTATTGGTATATGGTTGGTTTGTTTGTTTGTTTGTTACCTCTTCACGCTTTAATGGCTAAACCGATTTTGATAAATTTTGGTACAGAGATAGTTGGGAACCAGGAGACGGACATAGGCTAATTTTTATTAAAAAAAAATGGGATGTGAGGGAGAACGAGCGAAGAAAAGGGAAAACTTAGCGTTGCTATTACAAATCAATCAGGCGCAAGAGCAAAAACTGCAGGTCTGCTTGGTGTGGTATACCGAATTTAACGCAAGCGAAGCCGCGGGCGAAAGCTAGTTAAAAATATTTGATTCACACGTAACGCCACGCCTAGAATACCCATAGGGTTGGACAGAGGTGTACCCAAATTTTGCTAGTTTCTGGCTTAAGTCCCATGTGAGCTTGGATATTAAATACTAGCTTTTGTCCGCGGCTTCGCTCGCGTTAAATTCGGGGTAACACAGTTCCCCTTTCGTGATTTGCAGGTACCTGGCACCTGTAGTTTTTGCCCTTGCGCCTATTTGTATTAATTGATTGTAAAAGCAAAGCTCAATTTTCCCTATTCTTTCCTCTTTCTCCCTCATTTCCTAGTTTTTTTAAATAGCCTATGTCCGTCCCCAGGGTCCCATCTATCTCCGTGCCAAAACTCATCAAAATAGGTTTAGCCATTAAGATTAATTACTTTCGCTTTTATAATATTAGTAAGGGTTCTTAGCAAGGATCACCCATACCAGAAAAAGTTATATCTAACTATAGAATTCAAATCAGCCCAACATACTTCTCATCAAATAGGAATTAGATCCAAATGAATGAAAATAGAACAAAACACTTAATTAGGTACCGTTGAATGTTCAAAATAACTACAAAATTTGATGTCAACTTTCCAAAAATAGTTTTCTATTTAATTAACTGACTAGAATAAGAATTTAAATCGATGATACCATCACGCGATGTTATAATGTCGTTTTTAGGTTACCGCACCTCAAAAGGAATAAACGATACCCGTATTGGATCACTTTCTTATCCGTCTGTCTGTCTGTCAAGACCCTTTATCTCGGGAATGAGTAAAGTAAAAAAAAGGTCCTTTGGAGCTGCGATAAAAACAACCCTCTAAGTCTCTGCAGTCGAAAGATATTGCTGTTTTTATCGCAAGCTTGTACGGAACGCTCAATGCGCGAGCCCGACTGGCACTTGGCCGATTTGTTTATTGTGAATTTGTGTAAACATGTAGGTGTGTAGAAGAAAATTGTATAGTAATCCTTGGCCGTGCATGAATCTTACGGCGCTGTACAAAGCTAACACTTCGTAAAACGTCTAGATTTTCGTCGCAAAGTTAGCCGTATCTGTACATGCCACTAGCCAAAAAAAATACCGTGTATAGTCAAATACATAAAGTAAAGACTTAAACAAAATCAGTTTACAAAAGTGGTCTAGTACTACGAAAAAAAAATGTGTAAAAAGACCACGAAAAAATTCTCTATTTTTTCAGCGACAACCATCATGTTTTTTTATATCTATAACAAAGGAAATTTTATAGACTAAAGGATATCTAAAATTTTTCAAACACGGAACTGTATTTTTTTATATTCAATTAAAACTGCAAAATCACCTACATTTTGGCGGACATGATACTCAAATAAATCAAACACCGAAATATTTTCGAACTTATTTCTATTCTTTCGATGCAATACTGTCGTGTACTTGTGTCAGACCATGCCCAGTAGGCAGCTAGCCTCACTTCCGCGAATACCTAAAGAATTGCTTGTTACCGCGCCTTAATGTATTTTTCCTCCGTTTGATAATGACTGCCTTGCCTTGGTAGTCTACCCGGCATTATGTTGAGCTGGACTCCTATTTGGTGTAATCTTGAGACACACACCACCCAATAGTGAGCGACGGTTATAAATGTATGTGATGTGTCTAAATGTCTATGGGTCAATCTAAATACTACCTTTTTTTTAATCTATATTTTTTTTTCACAGTTTGATATTTTTTTGCGTTAATTTCTGTGTTGTGTCTTTTGTTGCATCAAATAAATGATTCATTTATCTATATATCCTTGCTGACAGGTTGCATACATAGTTCTAAGTATTGTAAACATTTGCTTAAGAAAAGTGCATTTACATGAAATAATAAAGTAACTCTACGCCGAAATTTAATGTTTGCTGGGAAATGACTTGAAAACCACATTTCAAAATCATAAAAAAGTTTGAACTTTGGCCTTTAATATCTTATGGAGATATTAGAGGTCAAAGTTACTAGAAGGTATGGTCCACATCATCATTTTCCTGCCCTTGTACATTCTATTTAGGGTCGGCGCAACACGTTTTCTTCTTCTCCATTTTCCCTTGTCAGAAGTCATAACATAATTTACTCCCTTCTCCTTCATATAATTCTTTACACAATCCATCCATCTTTTCTTTGGCCTTCCTCTTCCGCTCCATCCACCAACATTCAGATGCATAACTCTTTTAGTCACATGTTCTTCGTCCCTCCTCATTACAAGTCCATACCAAGACAAACGACTCCCTTTGATTTTTTCTGTAACAGTCGCAACTTTCAAACTTCCTCTTAAACACTCATTCCTTACTTTACCCATTGTTGTCACTGCACGCATCCATCTCAACATTCTCATCTCTGCTACATGCAATCGTTTTTCATCCACCTTTTACAGCCCAGCATTCTGATTCTGAGTGTCAGAATGGTCGATCACTGATCGCATAATGGTTGATTTTGACAAGTTTAGTATGTAGTAGATGTCAAAATCAACCATTATGCGATCAGTGATCGACCATTCTGACACTATTGTAATAGCAGACTAAGGCCCCAGGTCTAGTCACAGATTTGTAGATACAAAAAAGTACAATATCAGGGAGAAAAAGTGCCTTTCGGCTGCATTAGGAGCGTTTTTCAAGTAACACTTATTATATTTCAGGACTTCAGCGAGGCTGCTGAGCAGAAGGTTCGATTATTAGCTTGGATAAAAACTGATGGTGGGTTTTTTCAGTAGAAATTTCTCAGTAACAGCCTGGAGTTTGGAAGTTGGCGGTATGATTCCTCCGTGCGTCGGTAAACAAGTCGGTCCTGCACCTCATCACTCTCCGTCCCATCGGACTATGGGAGTGAGAGAACATAGAGTGCACCTGTGCTTGCGCACACCATTGTGCACTATAATATCTTTCTTCGATAGCTTTTTCTGGTGAGACTGGGAACCGTGACTGAAAAACGGTCATTAGGACCATATTATACCAGGAATTGTATACAATGACGGATAATAAACTTTTCCGTAAACATAGATATATTATACGAACAGAAAGGATCTGAATAAAACAGCTTCGCAGTAAGCAGGAAATAGGATAAGGAAGGAATTAACTCTTAGTATAATACAAAGGAGGTAAGAAAAAATAAAACATGAAAATATTGGATGGAAAATATAAACCCCACGCAAAACCAACGCTTTATCTTGTACTTTATTAAAATTTAAGACGTATAAACACAGATGGTTAAAATAATGGTTCTTGTTTATAGTAAAACTAGCTTTCGCCCGCGGCTTCGCTCGCGTTAAATTCGGTATAACACACCAAGCAGACCTGCAGTTTTTGCTCTTGCGCCTGATTGATTTGTAATAGCAACGTTAAGTTTTCCCTTTTCTTCCCTCGTTCTCCCTCATATCCCACTTTTTTTAAATAAATTAGCCTATGTCCGTCTCCTGGTTCCCAACTATCTCTGTACCAAAATTCATCAAAATCGGTTTAGCCATTAAAGCGTGAAGAGGTAACAAACAAACAAACAAACTCACTTTCGCTTTTATAATATTAATAAAAAATAATAAATATTAATATAGTAAGGATAAGGAAGGATAGAATAATATCAAATAGCAGATCATCAAATGCTACCTCCGACTATTAACGCGAAAGTTTGAATGGATGGACAGATTGCTGAATGGACGTATGACTGTTTGTTTTTCTTTTTTTTTTGTGGGTGGGTAATCATCAAATAACTTTGTGGGGGGAGTTTCAGACTTGTACTGACTAAAACCCACCCATGTTCCTTCTATTGCCCTTTATGTTCCGGGGCCGCGGTATCTCTTTCGAACAACCCACAACCCGGCAGGCGGTGGCCCTGGTAGGCCCCTTTGATTTGCTGACGTCTCTTTGAGGCGCGCGTGGAACACTAACGCGCCGTCGACACTGCCTGTCTTTAATAGACGGGCAGACGGTGAACTATTTGTCTCACGTAATATTAACAATTGGAGTCATTCTCTGCTAATATTATCTACATATATTGTTTTCTGTGTACTCCGTTAATTGGCGTAATGTTTGGACAAAAAAAAACAAATTCTTATTAATTAAAAAAAAAAATTGGTACAGAGATAGTTGAGACCTGACCTGTTTGGGACCCTGGAGACGGACACTAGCTATTTTTTTTTTAAAGTGATATTTTCGATCATCACGCGGGTTAAAGTTAGCGTTAGCCCAACCATTGATGTAATCACAAATGTAAGAAAAAACCGAAATATTAAAACAGAAACACAAGAATATTGTGTGTTGTGTAAATAGAAACATATCAACAAACCCGAACATTTTATCCTAATTCTGTTTATCAAGGCACGCATGTAACGCTCGCTGTCATAAAATTAGGGCTCTATGAGACTGTGCTGCTCATAATCTTGTTGTTACACACGAGTACAGCCAGCGCACCAAGTAAGTCTTACACGTAACTTGTTAATGAGTGGTACGTTTAGCTTCTTGCTTTAATACTAAGTTTTAGCGCAGACTGGCGACATTTATGAGAAGCTTACAGTGTATAGGGTTCGCAGACATCAGAATAATGTATTTTTTTTGTGTATTATGGATCACTTCGTTGGCTGTCTGTCAAAACTCGATATTTTCCCGAGTATTTAGAGAACGCGTGGAGGTATCGGATTGAAATTAAAACCATATATTTAAATTTCTTATCTGTGGTCACTTAAAGCTGTGACAAAATTAACCCACTAAATCTACGCAGCCATTCGGATTTCAAGTTAAACCGTGATTGCTTAGGTGGATGTGATTATTATGTGGATGCGTGACCAACCATTCCATACCGAGATTCGAGTATTTCGAGTACTATCTGGGTTATCGTCGTATAGGATATACGACAGATAGGCAGACGCTCCATTTAAAATACTGGTATTCAGCTGCATCCGGTTAGACTGAAAGCCAACCCCTATAAAATTGATAAAAGTTTATGCACATAATGATAACAAATACGACTTCTTTGTTCATTGGAAAGCATGTGGATAGGCGTATGTTTTGGCCTTAGACCCCTGTTTCTGAAAGCGTATGCAGACGTTGTTAGTCCTGGGTTCCATTGCATTTGTTACCTGTAATATTTGGTGAACTGTAATACAGGTGTTTCACTACCTACCACAGGCACCAGGGATTTACAAACATGTATAAACTTGTTTATGTCAATAAAAATCCTCACTATCCTTACTAATATTATAAAAGCGAAAGTGAGTTTGTTTGTTTGTTTGTTACCTCTTCACGCTTTAATGACTAAACCGATTTTGATGAATTTTGGTACAGAGATAGTTAGGAACCAGGAAACGGACATAGGAATATATATATTTTTTTAAAGTGGGATGTGAGGGAGAAAGAGGGAAGGAAAGGGAACATTTAGCGTTGCTATTACAAATCAATAAGGCGCAAGGGGAACTGTGTTACCCCGAATTTAACGCGAGCGAAGCCGCGGGCAAAAGCTAGTAATATAATAAAAGCAAAAGTGAGTTTGTTTGTTACGTCTTCACGCCTACATGGCTAAACCGATTTTGATGAATTTTGGTACAGAGATAGTTGGGACCCTGGAGACGGACATAGGCTATTTTTTTTAAATGAGGGAGAAAGAGGGAAGAAAAAGGAAAACTTAGCTTTGCTATTACAATAAATAAGGCGCTAGGGCAAAAACTACAAGTAGCAGATACCTGCAAATCAGGAAAGGGGAACTGTGTTACCCCGAATTTAACGCAAGTGAAGCCGCGGGCAAAAGTTAGTAATTTATAATTGAAAATCTTTCACAGCCGTTGTGGGCAATCAGAAGAACCTGGAAGTCTTATAACCAATCCTAGCAGAAGATATCATGTTACGTGGTTTATGAAAGTCAGATAGGCCGTCTTTCATGGAAAATGTTGGTATGTATTCAATTGCATCTGGTTTGATTGAAAGCCGATCCCATGAATCTTAAATACCGTAGATGCGGGTCTGTGGATGGTGATCAATAGGTAGCTCACTGTCTGTCCGTCTGGTGACGACGGACCGTGTTTATGGCGCGTTAATGTTCCAGGCTCACCTCAAAGAGATGTCTGCAAAGCAGAGGGATTTGCCAGGGCCACTGCCTGCCGAGGTTGTGGGGTGTTGGAAAGATATACCGCGGCCCCGGAACATAAAAGGCAAAAGAAGGAACATTGGTGGGTTTTAGAGTGGACGAAGTTATATGATGATTTCTGAACCGAACCAAAAATCAATGCCAATCCTAGCATTGTAGCGACAGATAGATGGCGCTCTTTTGTTTTCGAATCCTCAATGTGCTAAGAACATCAAAAAATTAACAAAACAAAGAAAAAAGAACGCGTTAAAACAGAAAAGAAAACATTTAAATTAACATTGGATTCATTGGAGAACTCCCATAAATTCCATGTATATTTAAATTATTAATTAATGAATAAATTTTCATGTATGTTAATTACAGCCCAATTTCAATTTTCCACTTCAATAATAATCCAAATTCAGAACAAAATATAAAAAAAATATTTCGGTTTTTCCTGTCTCGAACCTTTAGGTAATGTATGTATACCTTTTCATCGAAATAAAAATGTATTATGTAAATGGAAACGACACAGGAACAAACCCTTGGAATATATAATCGATCAATCAAGCTATTGTTTTAAGAATATATTTTACGTACATAAGTTTTCATGTTGAAAGAAAGAGGAGCTCGTGGCTAAATAATAGCAGCCGCTCGGGTCGATCTTTAAGTTAAGCCGCGCTTGCCTAGGTTGGTCTGTGGATGGGTGACCACCCGTTACATACCGATTTTCCTCCGTGCCTCGGAAAGCACGTTAAGCCGTTGGTCCCGGCTGTCATTTTGTAGATCTTTGACAGTCGTTACAAGTTAGTCAGTGTCCCGAAAGTCTGACAACCTGTCTTACCAAGGGGTATCGTATTACCCAGTACTAACTGGGTTGTGGAGGTTAGATAGGCAGTCGCTCCATATAAAATATTGATATTCAGCTGCATCCGGTTAGACTTGAAGTCGACCCCAACTTAGTTGGGAAAAGGCTAGGCAGATGATGATGAAGTTTTCATGTTGAAGAAACAGTGGTGCTATTCTCTAAGAATATAGCCTTGAACGCAGCGATGACCTCGGAAGGCTCTCTATGAAACTTGACGCTGTGGCAGCGCTAAACTCGACGCTTTATTCTTATAGAATAGCACGACAGCTGTCTGTTTACTAAGCAATCAATTAGGTGTGAGGTATTCCGTCGATTAGCATGTTCTTTGGCTTATTGGCTATTACTAGCATTGGCACTATATATTAAGCAGTGGCTGCCCATTGCTATCAAAGTTGCCTAGTTGATGGATTTAGGCTAGCATTAAAAGGTCTGCTTTGTATAATGTATTTCATTGTCGCTGATACTTTGTTGGTCGAATAGTTGCAAATGGAAATTCTGAGGCCGTTTTTATTGTCTCCCGCGGTGGCTGACATGGTTTGTGGTGCAACCTTTTTCACTAGCATAACTGCTTAAAAGAATGGAGTGACCACTTTCATTCCCTCTCACTCCGGACCATAGACTGAATCAGGGCCGGCCGCGAAAGATCGCCGCTGCTGATCGCCTCTACGAGGACACAGCGGTGCTCCGCCCAAGCGAAGTAGACCGCAACAGTGTGCTCCACCGTGTCTTCCGGGCGAATGTGACAGTAATGACCCCCGGGCGTACTGCTGAGGCCTGGGTTTGATTCTTAGGCTGGGCAAAGCGTTTCTCTGTAGCAGCCACAGAGTCGGGTTCGTGCCAGGTAATGGGCTCGTCCCATTACCTGGGACTAGGCTTGGGGCATTGCATCTCTCCGTGAACCTGCGGTAATTACTGGTGGGATGATATGGTATATTATGATCTCAAAACGGTCAAGGATAATTATCATGACGGTTTTATTGGACAAGAACCAGTTTTTCCAAGACAAAGTTTAAGGCCTATAGCGTCAAGGGCTGAATCCTGTATTTGTTGCATGTTTAAGTAGTGTAAACTAGCTGGCATTTGCGGCTTCGCCCGCGTGATGATAAAAAAGTAGTATCCTATGTCTTATTCCAGACTATATTCTACCTTTGTGCCAAATTTCATCAAGATACGGTCAGCCGTTTTAACGTGAAAGAGTAACAAATATCCATTACATCCAGCTATCCATCCTCACAAACATTCGCATTTATAATATTAGTAGGATGTATTTATACTCCAATTACGATGTATATATTATTTTCAATACGATAAGGTTGAATAATCATTTTATTTCCTTTTTTTTCTTTGTCAGAATTATTAATTTTTCTTTCAGTCGAGTCTTAAGGGGCCAAGTTCAACAGTTGACATTTTTCGAGATAATAAGAATGGATGCTTTTTTCTCTGTATTTTATTTATGTCACAAAAATTAACAGATGTTCAGGTGACGAAGAAATGGAATTAAGTGAGATGTGGCATGCCAAGAGGGAAAATAAATAGTGATTAATGTTTGTACAGTTTTTTGAAGACAGCAATCTGAGTTTTGATTTCTTCAAATTTTGTTGAAAAGCTAACCTTTTGCTTTATTATTATAATTAACACTTGAAACGGGATATTTACCATGTTAGTTATTTTTATTGAGTTTCCGATATTTCGGCGATGTTGCAAATGCCATGATCACGGATGAACTGAAGTTATTGTGGGTGGATGTTTATGAGCAGACAAAACGATCTACCCTCTTTCTTATTCGTTTTTTTGCGTTCGTTACCAGTAACACCGTCACTTACAACTCGATTTTGCTCTCGACACACAAAACTCACTGTATCAAGTAGCGATCATTTTCACTACTTTTTGGGTTTTTACACAATTGAACCACTGGATTCCAGACTCTTGATAGTTTAAATATCCCTTGAAATATCCCGTTTCAAGTGTTAATTATAATATTAGTTACCATGTCAGTTTAAAGACTTATGCTTTATTGTTTGCAATTTTAGTGTAGAAACATTAAAGTTTTGATTGAAGAGACAATCAAAATTTGACTGGTTTTTCTATTTCCATAAAAGTTTTAACGACGACAAGATGAGTACCTGAAGATGGACGGCGCCGTCGGGGCCGGCATAGAGAGAAGTAGTGAAGCGATCTGGACCAGCACCACGAAGGTTGGTTTAACGTGGCGCATTAGAAGAGCACCAAGAAGGATATGGTGGGGCTTTTGGCTACCTGCCGGGGTTGCGGGTTGTTAGAAAGAGATACCGCGGCCTCAAAACACAGAGGGCAGAAGAAGGAGCATGGGTGGGATTTAGTCAGTAAAAGTCTAGCACTCTACCCCGCTCCGCCCAGAGCGGGAGAAGTTGTAAGGTGATTTCCGATCCTTAAGAAAAAGTCTTCTACCCAGCAGTGAGACAAAACAAGAATACCAAAAGTAATAATGTTTTGTAATTTTTGCACTTGATATTAAAGTTAGGCACAGTACTTACGGCGAAACATTAAACTACATATTCCACTGTAACATTGCCTCGGTTTGTATAGGTGTCCTTTACAATGAGAGATCCTCATATGCTGGTTATACAGCTTGATGTATCTGTCTTGCGTACACTCTCTCTTCACCTATTGTGGTTAAATTCCAAGTAGAGTTGAAGCCTTTTGTCATTAATTGGCATTTGTCTAGACTATGTGCTGCTTCTGAGAAATTACTTTAGACTAGGCTTAGTAGCTCACGTTTTGATTCATTTTTATAACATTTTAACCCGCAAATCATTTTAAATTTATATTATATAAGTTACGCTCATTAAAATGTAACTTTTTGACGTTCGTTAGTCAGGGAGTAACGGATTTTTACACGACAGTTGACGGCCCCGTAACACCGTTTAAATTATTATGGGCTAGGATTTATTTTACTTACCAAAAAAATGCTGTATTTCTCCTTTTTGGTATTACGAAGTTTTTATTTTAACATAATATTATAAACTGTCAAAAAAGGCGTTTTTACGTCAAACACTGTTTACTATATTAAAAAAAAGCGTGATAAAATAGCCTACCTGACCATTTTGCGGTCACGGCGGTCAATGTCGGAGGAGAAAAGCAAGATAATCTGTTTCCTCACTCTCATAGTCCGATGGGACAGCGATCCGACATGACCAGCGACAAATCAGGGGTATGACCAATTGTTTTAAGATTGGATTTTAGCTCAGGCTGTCACTGAGAAATTCCTAATAGAAATCAAACGCCTGAGAATCGAACCCAGGACTTCGTGCTCGGGGTTGCGCTTTGTTGGAAAGAGATTCCGTGGTTTCAGAACACAGAAGGCAAAAGAAGAAACATGGATATGTTTTAGTCAGTAAAAGTCTGACACTCCATTGCGCTCGCCCAGCGCGGGGAAAGTTATACGATGATTTTCCATCCGAAAAGAGCCCTGGGGTCAGCGACGCTTGCGACGAGACCAACGGAGCAATCAACAGCAGAACACATCAGTTTTTGACGGGCCTGTTGGTCTAGTGGTTAGTGGCCCTGACTGCTGAGCCGGAGGTCGTGGGTTCGATTCCCACCCAGGACAAACTTTGTGTGATGAGCATGATTGTTTGTTCTGTGTCTGGGTGTGATTTATCTATAATATGTATGTATTTATAAATTATATAAGTATGTATATCAGTTGTCTGGTTACCATAACACAAGCTCTGCTTAGCTTGGGATCAGATAGCCGTGTATACTCATTTTTAACTTGTAAAAATAACAACCTGTTTGATAATAGCCTATAAGCTTTGTTTTAAATGCACTTTTGTGTAACTCCAACAATTTCATCTTAGCTGTAATACATTTTAAACCACCACCGTACAACATCAAAATAAACAAAAGCTACCTTATCCGTGAAGGCTGGAGAATGGAGTAAGTAATATAGATGGCTATGGTGCGCGCCCCCGACGGCCTGTAATTTCTCACGTTTAGGCTATTGCAATATTTAAACTTCTTAGTTTATTGCTATATTTAACGGTTTTATTTATTGTTGTGATGAATTATTTAGAAGAAAACCAGGAGTTTGTGGTTTGATTATTTTTGGTGATTAACCCAAATTTTTTATGTCAATTTCCGTTACTTCGATTTACAAAAGACAACATTAAAGATTTTTAAGTTAACATATAACAACAAATTATGTCATAATTATATTTTACTAAGGACAAAATATACAAATGTCGAATTGAGAACATCATCCTTTCACTTTTGTCGGTTAAAAACAGGAAAACGTGTACATACGTGTGTTTTGACGGGCCTGTTGGTCTAGTGGTCAGTGGCCCTGACTGCTGAGCCGGAGGTCGTGGGTTCGATTCCCACCCAGGACAAACTTTGTGTGATGAGCATGATTGTTTGTTCTGTGTCTGGATGTGATTTATCTATAATATGTATGCATTTATAAATTATATAAGTATGTATATCAGTTGTCTGGTTACCATAACACAAGCTCTGCTTAGCTTGGGATCAGATAGCCGTGTGTGAGTTGTCCCAAGATATTTTTTTTTTTTTTTACATTAATAAAAATACATCTTATATAGCAAGTGCGCAGTTCAGATTTTCAAGGCTGAAAGACTCATGTAGGTAAAGAATGAAAAAATAATAGAAAAAAAAACATTGAACATTCAAAACAATAAAGAGAAAAAAAGCTTTCACGACGTGACTGCGACAGGTAGGTCACCTCTCACATGATGCTGTGCTATGGGAGCCCACAGCACAGCGCTGGTTTTCAGTGAGTAAAATATACGGAAGTCAAGACAGTATACATGAATATTTGAATACTTAAATAAACGGTACAAAAGAGTAGGTTGAGTACAAAATATTAGTATTTTATTCTTCAACGTTTTGACTACACTAGACTTCAATGGTACAGTGACCACAATCGCGACTACAAAAAATGGGATCCTGGGTAAATTTTTCTTTTATGAGTATTTAAAATGTAAAGTAGAAAAGTAAAATTTAAGTATTTAGAATGTAATCTGTCTCCAGGAGACGTGGTTACTTAATCACGACCTTCCGCTGCTGGGTACTGTATCACCTGATTTTCAGCACATAGGTAAGAGTTCAGTAGATAGCGGCGAATTACTGGTAGGTAGACCATATGGTGGTGTGGCCATACTATGGCAAAAGGGCATTTTTGATAGTGTTTCTGTTATAAATTGTCATAGTGACAGACTGTTAGCTATCAAGGCTACTATAGGTGGTCGCTCCATACTAGTTTTTTGTGTGTACATGCCAGTGAAAGCGAGAGAGAACTTGCCTATTTTCACGGATATTCTTAGTGAAATCAGCTCAATTGAAGAAGGTAATGATGCGCAAACTGTTGTTATTTTAGGAGATTTAAATGCGCAACCTGGCCAATTATTCTATAGGGAGCTTAATAGTTTTTGCACGGATAGATCTTGGGTGTGCGCCGACATAGAATTTTTAGGCATTGATTCTAATACGTGTACCTATTTTGACACATTTCATCGTAAGGGCAGTTGGTTGGACCATTGCATTGTCTCACAAGCTGCGTGGCAATCGACAGTTAACGTCGGAATAATTGAAGATATTTTTGTTTCTGACCATCTGCCTATATTTATAGAGTGTAATTTGGGGTCAATTAGTCCTATCGCCGCGATTCAGAGTACATCGCGCAGTGCTGTAAGCTGGGGGGAGAGAGATGAGGCTCAGATTAGTGAATATCGAGATCTATGTAATAAGGGTCTGCGAGAAATTGACTTCCCCACTGAATTTGAGACGTGTAGCTTCGGGCTTTGTGCTTTGTCTGATCATAGGCTAGTCTTGGATAAAATGTATAAGACTTTTGTAGAAATATTGAGTGATGCGGCGGCACAATCTAAAACTAATGTAAGACTTAAACGGAATAATAAGCGGGTGTGCGGCTGGAATGAAAATGTGAGGATTGCGCATCGGGAGGCTAGGTTACGCTACCAAGGTTGGGTGATTCTGGGCAGACCAAGTACTGGCTCCGCTTACGACTTGATGGTCGAATCGCGAAAAATGTTTAAAGGACGACTAAAATGGTGTCAGAAGCACCAGGATCAACTTAGAATGGACGTAATAGCTAAGCAAAGAGCCGAAAAAGATTTCACCAAATTTTGGAAGTCCACTAGTAGGCTTGATGTTAAGCCTGGCCTCCCTGCGAATGTTGATGGAAGAAGTGACCCGGTGGATATAGCTAATTTGTTCATGGAGCACTTTAAAGTGCGCTCTCCTCTGGGCCCTTTGACCACTAAGCGAGATGGTGAGCCCAGCGTGGCGGGCGAGGAACCATTACTTAAATTTACAGTGAAGCAACTTAAAAAAGTTATAGACAGTATGCGTAGAGGTAAATCTCCTGGCCACGATGGGCTCAGTATTGAGCACCTAAAATATGCTGGTGTACACGTGCCGAGGGTCCTGTCCATGTTCTTCAATATGTGCATTACTCATACTTACTTACCGGATGACTTGATGAAAACTACTGTGGTGCCCATAGTGAAGAATAGGACAGGAGACATATCGGACAAAGAGAACTATCGCCCGATCTCTCTCGCGACAACGGTAGCCAAGGTATTGGATAGTGTGCTTGAATCTTGTCTGGATAAGTACATACAGATACACGACGCTCAGTTCGGGTTTAGACCTGGACTGTCAACTGAAAGCGCGATTCTGGCTCTCAAGCACACTGTCCAGTACTACACAGAACGGAAGACTCCGGTGTACGCCTGTTTTTTGGATCTCTCCAAGGCCTTCGATCTTGTTTCGTATGAAGTGCTTTGGAGAAAGATGGAAGACAGAGGTATACCGGCAGAAATATTGAAAATATTTCAATACTGGTACTCGAATCAGGCTAATTGTGTTAGGTGGTCAAACAGCCTTTCGGAATCGTACAGGTTGGAATGCGGGGTGAGACAGGGGGGGTTGTCCTCGCCAAAGCTGTTCAATCTGTATGTGAATGACCTCTTAGTCGAGCTCAGCGGCATGCGTGTTGGTTGCCGAGTGGGGGGTGTTTGTGTGAACAACATCAGCTACGCGGACGATATGGTGGTGCTGGGCCCGACTGCGAGGTCAATCAGGGAAATGCTGAAGGTGTGTGAGAAATACGCCGCATCACATGGTCTGATGTATAATGTAAGAAAAACCGAGTTCATGGTCTTTAAGGCCGCCGGCAAGCGCACAGACACCATGTCTACAATTACTTTGAACGGTGCTAATGTTAAGCAGGTGACCAAGTTCAAATATCTGGGCCATATACTTGTCGACGACCTAAAGGACGATGACGACGTGGAGAGGGAGCGCAGGGCGTTGGCGGTCCGAGGGAACATGTTGGCGCGCAGATTTTTTCGTTGTACCGATCAGGTCAAAATAACATTATTTAAAGCGTACTGTCAAGGCCTGTACACGGGAAGTCTGTGGTTCAACTGTTCTCGAGGGACGCTAAGCGCCTTGCGCGTCCAATATAACAATGTTTTCAGGATGATGTTGAAACTCCCTCGTTTCTGTAGTGCCTCGGGGATGTTTGCCCAATCGGGTACAGATGGCTTCCATGCTATCATCAGGAAAAAGGTGGCATCGCTTGTGAGGAGGATTCGGGGGAGTGACAATAGCATCCTGAAAGTCGTGGCTGAGGACCCGAGAGCTCCTGTGCTGAGGCATCTCATGCGGAATCATTGCCCTCATGAAATGCCTCGTAAGTACATGACTCATTAATTATTAAGAATAGAAATCCAATTGGTTACTAATCCTAGTGTATAAGGTGTTTACTAACAAAAATGGTTCCTATGTTGTCCGAAATAAAGAATTATTATTATTATTATTATTATTATTTTCTCAGTAGACCACCACGATGATTGGAATTGTATCTGGTTGATGGCAATAGGCTCGCTCCTATTAAATTAAACTGGCGAAATGTGGGTGCATTATAATGAGATTCACCTTTGGTTGACTTTTGACGTTGCATGTAGCGGAGATGAGAATGTTGAGATGGATATGTGGAGTGACAAGAATGGATAAAGTAGGGAATGAGTATATTAGAGGAAGTTTGAAAGTTGAACCGGGTATATAAAAATTGAAAGGGAGTCGTTTGTCTTGGTGCACATGTGACTAAAAGAGTGATGGATCTGAATGTTGAAGGATGGAGAGCGAGAGGAAGGCCGAAGAAAAGATGGATGGATTGTGTAAGGAATGATATGAAGGAGAAAGGAGTAACTGATGCCGTGACGTCTGATAGGGGAGAATGGAAGAAAACAACGTGTTGCGCCGACCCCAAATAGAATGAAATGATAATGATCTCTGGTTGACCTTTCATGGATTTTAAACATGATGTTTAGTTTTTCCCTACGATTAATCCTCTGTCATCAAAACATTGTAACCTTCAAAATCCGCTTGTTTGATTGCAAAACGAAACTTTGTACGATTTGCATGATGTCTCCTAACATTGTTATCGCTGCGAGAACAACAGATTGGGCTTATGGAACCTACCTCCTTGTTATTTTCACGGCAGAGTAACCGGTTGAATTCCATTAATGTTTACTAACGACCGGACGCACTTCAGATTGGGGTTTAAAAGGGTTGAGTGGTTTTCTACAATCGTTCGGATAAAGGGGATGGATGTTAAGCTTTTAGCGATTTGAAGATGTTCCATCGGGTGTATTAATAGCGATTTGGAGAAGTCAATGAATTAAGCAGTTGTGATTGTGCTCTTTGTTGCATAACGCATATGAAAAAAAAAAGAAAAAAAAAATGTCGCAATTACGACGAGCACACAATAAAAAAAAGCAATTAACGTAAAAAAAACATCACAAACCTTTAAAAATACATACGGAACAAAAAAAAATATCTTGCACGTCGTGACTGCGACGAATAGGTCACCACTTAGCATGATGCTGTGCTATGGGAGCCCACAGCACAGCGCTGGTTTTCAGACATGTGACTAATAGAGGAAGGCCAAAGAAAATATGGATGGATTGTGTAAGAAATGATATGAAGGAATAAGGAGAGAATGATGCCGTGACGTATGGTTGAGGAGAATGGAAGAAGAAAACGTGTTGCGTTGACCCCAAATAGAATGGCACAAGGGCAGAAAGATGATGATGGTGATTTTTGTTTGTCGAGTGTTGTGTTTTTTAATATTATATACATATTATGTGGATCTTTTGTCGTTTAAAAAACTCAACAGGTTTATTTTAAATGTTCTTAAAATACTTATACACTGACGAGTAGGTTTAATTTGTCTTTTCAATAATTAGCTCTTATAAACTTAGAAAATAACTTTTACGTGCCTAAATAACTCTAAGAGATTTTTTATCCTTGAAAGTACCTTTTCTTTATCAACGTAAACAAAATTTCGTTAAAATAATAAATGAAGGCATAAATACTAACAGGCCCCAATCGCGTTTATTCCCTTTCAGTTTATCGTTTGTTTTGCTTGCGCAAACTTGTCGGCCCATGCGGATCCCGCGAGGAACATTCTAAACAAAACTAAAAACTAACTTATGAATATTCTCTCCTGTAGTATTAGTGTATAAGCTTGGCGGGTGTCAATCGGGTTGGCGCATGCGCAGTACCGCGTTTAGCGCGGGCTTGCGTGCAGTCCCTCAGTAATTGGCCGTACGCCGTCCAGTTTAAACCGGTTTCTACTGGTTTTCGCTGCCATTTTTGGCATTTCGCGCGCGCGTGACGAACTGTCAATGATACGTATAACAGTGTAATACACCTTGTATATAAAATTATGGTTAATTACGGAATAAAACATTAGTTTAAGTGAGTGTCCTATAAACTTTGAAGTTTGTTTCTTGATAGTTTCACTATTGTTGTATGTAGTAGTTGCTTAAAAACTTTGTAAATATTAAAGTGTAAGTGAATTATTGGTAAATGGATTTTTAAATTAAAGGTGAGTGGATTTTTTAAATTATCTCAGTTTGTTCTTGTTGTGCCAATATAACGAAAATTCAATTGATTTAATATATTTATACAATTTTTTAAAACTACAAAAATGTATAAAGTGAATATTTATTTAAGTCACAAAATTTTAAGAAATTAAAAATAAAAACTCATATGCATAAAAAGCGGATTCCACAGGGATGTGGTATACCTGTTATGAGACATGCGTGCGACTAAATTATTTACTAAAAAAGAACACAGAAAAAAAAAGTAAAAAGCACTTAATAAGTATTAAAGAATACAAAAATATAACGAACAAAAAACTCTTCGTCACATACGCGTCTTTATTGTTTGCGACAAAACATGTAGTCCCAGTATTTCTGACTTTAATTTTCCTGACCAATATTTGACATGCGAGGGTGAAAAGCTCCCATATTTGTAAAGGATCCCGCTGACGCTTGAAGAATTATATTATTTGCATGATGTAACATCAAGGACAATATGGTGTGCTAAATAAAAATATATCGAGGAACCTTCTGGTAGACAGTCTTACCAAGAGATATTATCCTTACTTAATATTATAAAAGCGAAAGTGAGTTTGTTTGTTACGTCTTCACGCCTAAATGGCTAAACCTATTTTGATGAACTTCGGTATAGAGATAGTTGGGACCCTGGAAACGGACATAGGCTAACTTTTTTAAAAAAACGTGAGAAATGAGGGAGAAAGAGGAGAGAAAAGGGAAAACTAAGCATAGCTATTACAATAAATAAGGCGCAAGGGCAAAAACTACAGGTAGCAGGTACCTGCAAATCAGGAAAGGGCAACTGTGCTACCCCAAATTAACGTGAGCGAAGCCGCGGGCAAAAGCTAGTACAGTATAACTGGGTTGTGAAAAGCACGTTAAGCCGTTGGTCCCAGCTGTTAAATTTTTGACAGTCGTTATAGGTAGTCAGTGTCTAGAAATTTTGACAACCAGTCTTACTAAGGAGTATCGTATTACCCAGTTGTTAAATGGGTTGTTGAAGTTTAATAGGCAGTCGTTCCATGTAAAATACTGGTAGTCAGCTGAATCCGGTAAGACTGAAAGCCGATTCCAACATAGTTGGGAAAAAGTTAGACAGATGATGACTAGGTAGACTGGTAGAAAATGCCCAAGGCATTAAGTGCGCCTTTGTACAGTGTTTTTTATACATGTGCATAAAGTTTTAATAAATAAATAAAATAAATGATGAACTGGGTTGTGGAGGCCAGATCAGCAGTCGGTCTATGTAAAATACTATTATTCAGTTGCATCTGGTAAGTCTAGGAGTCGAACCAGACGTCTTTGGGAAAGGCTAGTCAGATGATGAGTAAGCTGAAATTTATTACGAAAATAATTTGTTGGTGGAATTACTCATTAAATTATATAAATTCACGCTATTGCCATGAGTGTGGTAAGCAGAAACTGTGGAATGGTATCTGCTACTATTTTAATGTCCTTATGTTGCCTCGTCTCTCAATGGGCCGGCCATGTCTCAAGGCTCAAAGATAAGAGATGGACCATTAATGTGACACGTTGAAGAGGGCCATCAGGAAAAAGAAAGGTCGGCAGACCTTCTAAACGGTGGACTGATGACATTGTCCAAATAGCAGGGCACAACTGGATGACCATTGCTAAAGAAAGAGATGTGTGGAAGGAGAAAGAGGAGGCCTTTACCCATATGGGATCCACATCCCAAGAGCTAAAATAACCCTACTAACACTAGAATATTAAGTTAAAAGTACTAACTCAACTAACAATCATTTGAAATGTATTAATAAGATGTGGAAATAAAAAATAAAATAAATGTTGCCTCGTCCACGTTTATATATCTTGTCATACACACACACGCCTGTTGCGAGAACTACGCATCTGAGATTTCTCGAAAACATTATGTAAATTAAGAAAAATATTTTATGAATTAACAAACCTTTTATTATCAATTGTTATACACGCTCGACAAAACGAATTATCACTTTTTACTGATTGCATGAGCCAGCGATATTTTATCTTTTTTGTGAGTAATTTTCCATTAGGATAATTTTCCCATTTGATGGTCTGAATCACCTTTGAGGTATAATCTGTTAGAATTACACTAATATTATAAAGTTTGTATGTGTGTATGTATTTAATCCTTCAATCTCAAACAGCTTAACCGAGTTGGATAAAATTTTGAAATATAGATAGCTTCATATAAAATATAAAATTCTCGTGTCACAAGGTTCGCTCCCATACTCCTGCGAAACGGCTCGACCGATTCTTATGAAAATTTTAATGCATATTCTGTAAGTCTGAGAATCAGTTTCTATCTATCTTTCAAACCCCTAAGTGATAAGGGGTACCTGAGCAGTGGGTGAAACCGCTAGGCACAGCTAGTAGATATAAACACTATCCATTCGATAAAACACAGAAGTTTCGAATTATCTTGACATATGGGCAAAACTGGAAGTGTTGAAACTTTCGGATAACCAAACAAAAACTGACATTAACAAATACATTAGATCATACATTAGATCGGTAGTGCAAAAATATATACTTTGTATTTTACTGGTATTTTACTTGTACTTTGTTGTTGGGTTTTTTTTTCGAATGAGAAATTATCACATTCCTTCTCCAGCTCTGGAGCGGGGGGAAATGGCAGACGTTTACTGATTAAAACTTATCCATGTTCATTCTTTTGCCCTTTGTGTTCCGGGGCAGCGGTAACTCTTTCGAACAACTCGCAACCCCGGTCGTTTTTGTTTGGAATAAAAATCATGTTGTGCATACCGTCATCTAAGAAGTTGCGTTTTATAAAAATACATATCTTAAAATATTTAAAAATCTCTTTCAATAACAGCAACAACATCTAACATCAGCAACAGTTTTCTACAAAACGAGTTCTACATATGCATCACAAGCACCCTTTACAATGAAAGTAGATGGGGAAATTATATATTTATGAGTATATCTAAGAATCAGTTTTAAAAGTCACAATTCATAGACTAAGAAAAGAAAATACTGAACAGAACCCGTTTATTCTGAACTGAACAATGTAATAAAATTCTGAGAAATCAGGAGAAAAGAAACAGGATGAAAAAGCTTTTCATTTCAAGAAGCATTATAAGCAGCTTTATGCACTAGCTTTATGCGAGCTTTTATAATATGGTAGCCATATAATAAAAAAATCGTCTGATAAGAATTTCTCAGTGGCTTGCATAGAGTTCGTTAATGAACTAGAATCAAAACCATGAAAGAAGAAAGAAATTACGTTTATATTTCACATATCAGAAGTGCACACAACATGATAAAAAAAAGGAAAGAACTAATTGATGACACGGTTGGTGCAGTAGCTGAGCGATCGGCTACTGCGCAGCGTATCGCGGGTTCGATCCCCGCACGGAACAAATATTTGTATGGCCTACAGATATATGTATGCATAGCATGTTTTTTATTTTGTTGGAGAATGATTATTTCACAATTGGTCCGATTTGAAATTGGAAACTAAAAAAAAACCACCAAAAATAGAGGTTGATTGTTTCAAACGTTCCGATTTACGTCAAGTTTGTATTATGTACAAAGAAAGACGGCAACAGTCCCGGACCATACAGTTTTAGTCCAATAGGCGTGTGGGACGTAAGCATAACGAATAAGCATAATAGTTATATAAAATTCATTTATTTATTTGTTACTAGTTTTTGCCCGCGGCTTCGCTCGCGTTAAATTCGGGGTAACACAGTTCCCCTTGCGCCTTATTGATTTCTAATAGCAACGCCAAGTTTTCCCTTTTCTTTCTTCTTTCTCCCACACATCCCACTTTTAAAAAAAAAAAGTTAGCCTATGTCCGTCTCCTGGTTCCCAACTATCTCTGTACAAAAATTCATCAAAATCGGTTTAGCTATTAAAGCGTGAAGAGGTAACAAACAAACAAACTCACTTTCGCTTTTATAATATTAGTAAGGATGAGACTATATTGTCCCACTGCAGGGCTAAGGTCTCCCTCCTCCTTCCACATTTTGCGGTCTAGTGCGATTGTAGGCCAATCCTTTGAGAAAGAAGCAGCTCATCCCGCCATCTCCTTTTGGGTCAGTCGCGTTGTCGTTTTTTGCTTTTTGATGTCCACTGTATGATTATTTTTGCCCATTGCTCTTCCGACATGTAGAGCCCAGCCCAGTTCCATTTTAACCTAGCAGCTGTGAAGCCAGCATTCAAAAGACAGGTGGCGTCATCTTCTATCATGAGAACGTTATTGTTGCTTCTCTCGGGTGCAGTGGTATCTTATGCTCGTTTCTGTAAACCTGACAACGTATACGCAAAATTTTATGAAGATCATTTCAGTTGTTTAGGCGTGAAACGGTAACAAACAAACAAACTTTGGTATTTATAATATGAGTTAAGATTTGTCCCGAAAATTGTCAAAGTGTAGCACAACAATAAAACTACGTAAATTAAATAATTATATGTTTTGACGTGCAACCTTCCAAATGAGTGGCGGGTTGCTACTAACTTTATGGAAAAATCTACAACTTGTTAGTGATTTAAAATTAGAACATCGATCGTCTTCGTGCTGAGCGTATGCACTTTTAGGTATGTTACTAATTCCATGCATTGTATAGTAAACTAGGTCATGTTAGGACCCTTTATCAAGCAAAGTATATATAATACTAGTTGTGCCTAGTGGTTTCACTCACTCCTTTTCTGGAGAAGGCCACCCTTATCACTTAGGGTTATGAAAATAGTTTACATCATCGATTTTGATGAATTTTGGTACAGAGATAGTTGGGACCCTGGAGACGGACATAGGCTATTTTATTTAAATGAGGGAGAAAGAGGGATGAAAAAGGAAATCTTAGCTTTCCTATCAAAATCAAACTTTGCCCTTGCGCCTTGCAAGGCAATTAATTAAAATTAATTATTTACAAACCGGCCGAGAATTTTGTTGTATACTTAAATTAACTACTTTGATAAATTAAAAATGTACACTGCGACTCTGATCATATGAACTTATCAAGCAATCGCAATTGATTTTAATGAGAGTAATTATTAAAGTGCATGTCTTTAATACTATCAAGAGAAGAATGAAAAACATTATCTTTCCATTTCAATATACATAGTTGCTTTCTCAGCTCAGTCACTCGTTGCTTTTAAAACCTTAGTTGTAAATCATTATCTTTCCCTTTAATGTCATTGAATTTTTCTTAATCAATGTTTGACACCTTTCTTATTTGTCAGCCGCATAGTATTATAAAACACATGTTAAATAAATAGATTATGTGTATTTATTTATGTATTTACATATTTTGAATAAATAACTTTATTTTAATTGTTTGTGTAGTATTAGCTGTAGGTACACCATTGACTACCCCCGTTGTATTTTTATATTCGAACAGTCCATCCAAAGGTTATCTGGAAGATATCGCTATTAGCGATAAGACCGCCATTGTAACCATAGATTTAACATATTTTTGTATAACAGTTTTGTTTTTAGATTTTGGTGTGCAATAAAGTATATTCTATTCTATTCTTTCTTATTTATTACTAGATTTTGCCGCGGCTTCGTTCGCGTTAAATTCGTGGTAACACAGTTCCCCTTTCCTGATTTACAGGTACCTGCCACCTGTAGTTTTTGCCCTTGCGCCTTATTTATTGTAATAGCAATGCTAAGATTTCCCTTTTTTCCCTCTTTCTTCCTCATATCTCAATCTATATAAAAATAGCCTATGTCCGTCTCCAGGGTCCCAACTACCTCTGTACCAAAAATCAACAAAATCGGTTTAGCCATTTAGGCGTGAAAACGTAACAAACAAACAAATAAACTCACTTTCGCTTTTATAATATTAGTAAGGATTATATTTTATATTGTATTTATGTATTCTTTGTACTCTCCTTTCGCAGGTATGCTGTATCTTTGTACCTATTTTCTGTTTTTGTCTTTTTTCCGTATTCAGTGTGTACACACGACGGCAGGTCAACCTATTCTAAACTATTGTAACCTGATCTCTTTACTACGGAGCGCACACCCTAGTAGAGAGATCAGGTTGAAATGGTTATGTGTAGGTTGATGTGCCGTCGTGTGTACAAAAATCATTAAATCAATTTTAAGAAAAAAAATATATAATTAGAATTTCTGATTCTAAAACCATCTCGTGGCTCGTTAATAATAGCCGCACGGGTCGATCTTTTAAGTCGGGCTTACTCATATTGGTTTGTGGATGGGATTCATCCATTACATACCAAGTTTTCTCCGTACCTCAGAAAATACAGGCTGCCACTTCTAGATCTTTGGCAGTCGTAATAACTAGTCAGTGGCACGAATGCCTGACAGCCAATCCTTACCAAGGGGTATCATATTACCCAGTACTAACTGGTTTCTGGAGAAAAGATTGGCTGACGCTCAATGTGAAATAGTATTCAGCTATTGTAACCGTTTACTCTGAAAACCAGACTAGGTAATAAATAGATCCTCATCATTTTCCTGCCCTTGTCTCAAATGATGAAAGAACTAAAAAAAGAAAGAAAAAATAATACGTATAAAAATATACGTTTTCGTAAACAAATAGTTTTAGAGATATATATTATATAATTTTTGTACCCTATCACAATGTTGTCGTATTTTACCCAAAGGTTGACTGGTAGAGAATGCTTTATGGCATTAAGTCCGCCTGTGTACCACTACATGAAGTTTAAATAAATAAATATTTCCTAGTCGCTACTACGACGAGCAAAAAAAAAACAATTGGTGATTATTATAATTTTCACCTCAACTATTTTAAATGACAATATAACTGCAAAGTAATCTAATTGCCTTTCTCTATAGCAATTAGACTTTTTATAAATTTACTTTGCAAGTTGATTGGAAAAAGTGTAAAAGAAAAATCTTATTTTCTTTGAACGAGCGTTGAGAAGAGAGTACCGGCTCATATTACTGAACATAATCTATCCTATCTTTTCTATCCATCTTTTTCACTATCTTGAGCTCTATTATTTTTAATGGAAGTAGTGTTTCTGAAGGTAAACTAATTAGTTTTAAAGGTAACGGGAACGTAGTCGAGGTAAAAGGCGACTGTTAAGCATGAAATTCTAGGTTTGACTCCCGTTTGACTCCTCTGTGTTGGACTTATACTATTTACTATAAATAAAAAATAATGCCAGGAAGAGACTTGTACAATACCACTTACAAACTAGAACAATATCTTTAAAATGTTAACATAACTGCATTTGGTTAGTAGTGAAAAGAACTCTGGTACCCAAGGTAAGATTAAACTTGTGTTATTGATTAGGTACCAGTGGTCTCTCAAGTTTTACCTACAGAGTTCCTTTTAATTTAAATAAAATGGAGACGTGGTTTCAATGAAACACATTAAATTTTTTTATAGTGTTTTTTTTTTTTTGAAATTTCACAATAGCTGAGTTCGGTTTGTGGCAAATGGCTCGCCCCCTTTGACATGGGGCTTCAAAAATATAAATGTCGGAATAGTGCGTACTTTTTTGGTACATTTCTACCTAGCGCTTCGACGATTACAGGATTGATGTTAAACCATGTACGAATCTATCTGTCTAACCTTTTACCAACTATGGTAGCTTCGGCTTCCAGTCTAAACGAATGCAGCTGAATACCAGTATTTTACATGGAGCGATTGCCTGTCTGACCTCCACAACCCACTTAGAACTGAGTATTACGCTACCCCTTGGTAAGGCTGGTTGTCAGACATTTGGGACACTGACTATCTGTAATAACTGTTGAGTATATAAAAATGACAGCCGGGAACAACAGCTTAACGTGCTTTCCGAGGCACGGAGGAAACTCGGTATGCATTGAGTGGTCACCCATCCACAGACTAACCTAGGCAAGCGTGGCTTAACGATCGGCCCGAGTGCTTGCTATAACTTAGCCACGATCTCTCTTTTCTTCTCCTCTTATACAGTGTACGAATGTTACTTTGTAAAATAATAAACTTTCTACTAACTGTTAATTGTCGTGAGAAAACTGGGTTTTAATGATCTGAAATCGTTAACGCGCCATAACTTGTGTTAACGTTCATTTCATCTCTTTATGAGATAAGGAATTTGGCCTATGGAGAAATAATTACTGGTTGATGAAATTAGATGATGAGGATGTGGTAAGAAGGTGGTTCCAGCAGTGGGATTGAAAGCTGTTATATGTATAATTTACGATAAATTGCCCTATGACATTAAGAAGCTACCTATTTATCTATTTAATAAATAAAATCATTGCTGGTTCAAAAAAGTTACTATAATATAAGAAAGTACTTTGAAGATAAAGACAATGTATTTTAATAATAGTTTTATAATAATTATTATGCATGACATAATTATTTTAACTTATTAATAAAAAATAATACATGTGTAATGAAATTGACTTTTGTATGTTATTTTTAATGGCAATGTAATTGATTAATAAGAAAATATCTAAGACGAGTACACAATATTATATTTGCACACCACCTTAGGTTGTGCAGTACCTATGCAGTGTACTTTTATCATACATCTATGTTGCTAAGTTAGGTAATAGACTATTTGAAGTTAGTGAAAAAGTTTAAGATGTTTTTTTTTTATTTTTAAAGGGATCTTAGCTTTTGTGTTTGTGGTTTTTAATCTTTTAGTGGTTTTTAACATCTATTCAACTTGTTATACGCATTTAAATGATTTTGATTTGATTTGATTTAGGTGAAGTCGGGCTGTGAATGATGATGCTAAAATTATTTTAGGGTTATCCTAAAATCTGTTAATTTCCTAGACTCTGTCATGTAGGATCTTGCCGATTCTTCTCCATAGGACTAACCCAAACTGAGGACCTTTTCTCAACGATTTATAAGTGCCCATGTAGTCCTATGTGAAATAAAAGAAAATATATCAGCTGCAGTTGAATTTTTTTTTTTATTACCCCACACTAGGTATTTCTCCTGTGTCGTGGGTGCGTTTACAAACATTTTAAGTCAGATACACAAACATCCAGACCTGAAACAACTACCTGTAGGCCATACAAATATTTGTTTCGTGCGGGGATCGAACCCGCGACACGCAGCGCAGCAGTCGATCGCTCAGCCACTGCGCTAAACGTGCCGCCCACTTACATAAACTTCTAGAAGTTTCTAATACGATTTACTTCGATCTGGCTATTGCACCCAGGTACTCGAGCTTAGAGTCAGCAGTAACGGAGCTAATGACCATAGAAGCAGCTGCGAAATTAATGTAATAGGTACGTAACTTAGCCGGTTGCATAAAACTAAAATATTTTAATAAATATAAATAATAAAATCTTTATTCACATAAAAAGGTTACAAATTGATTTAAAGTCTCTGATTCCTGAGCAAAGGCCTGTATTACAGAAATCAGGAATATTTGAACTAAAAACCCTTTTTAAAGCCAGAGAAATTAAATTTTAATTAATAATTAATTAAACAAAAACGACTCGTTTTGCTTACGGATAGTTGTATTTTGACATAAATCTCATAGAACTTAAGTCAAAATACAACTATCCGTAAGCAAAACGAGTCGTTTTTATTTATTGGAACGGGGCATAAGAAACTCCGCCTTCATCTGTTTTTTTTTTAAACCTTGTTTAAAAGTGTTTGTACCTAAAACTAACCATCATTTATTATTATATCACATAGCGTGATAAAATTCTGTAACGCCACTTCCTAAATTACAAAGGTAGTTTAAAACGCCTACAACGGATACAGTTTAGGAGACAGAAAGTCACTGGTATTTTACCAATGTCTTCTTTGTTTCAACTGATACGAAAGTTGTCACACATGCCTGAATTTCATTAAGACTACCTGCACTGTGTGATTTTCATCGCTACTGGTGTAGCGTGTATACGGTTTGACTGCACTTTGTTATAGTTTTGTCCCTCTTTATCGTGTGGGAAGTGAGTAGACTAGGAACTAAGACAACAAAATATAAAAAAATTACCTATTCTTATATAATATAATACTAGCTATGACCAGCAGTTCCACCCGCTGCACTTAGGGGTCTGAAAGATAGATAGTAGCCGATTCTCAGACTTACTACTAAAAAAAATCATAAGAATTGGTCGAGCCGTTTCGGAGCAGTATGGGAACGAACATTGTGACACGAGCATTTTATGCATTAGTTAGAGATTATAAAGAGGTAAGATTTGTTTGTGTTTGTATCGAATAGACTCGAAAAGTGCTGGACCGAATTTAACAGTTTTTTCACGAATAGGAAGCTAGTTTATTAAGAAGTAACATAGGCATCATCACGGTACTACCCACGGGAGCGGGGCACCTACAAAAGACGCGAGTGAAACCGCGCAAGATACTTAGCTAGTTTACAATAAGTACATGAATCCGAACACTGAAAGGTGAATATTAACTCGGTCTTTCTAATAACATGGACACTTCACATCCCCTCTAGCTAGTATTTTGGAGTCAGATTTAAAAAAAAAACCCCAGAGCTACAACAAAATTAAACAGTTAAACGTCAAACCATCAAAAATTTCACTTGACAACGCCTTTAGTAATACGTAAGTAGTAGGTTATAATGAATTTAAAATTCATGAAGTCCGTAACAACTAGCAACATAAATAAAATTATAGATATTGAAGAAGTTTACAAACAATATCGAACATTTCTTGTGAAATTATAATGAGGAAACTATTTTGATACTACAGTTTCTTAGTTCAACTCAAAGTACTTGGAAATTTTAAGTAAAGCTGGAAATCCAATTACACCAAACTTAAGTTTAACTTGTCTTATAATTGGAAAAAACAATTCTGGACAGAAAATTCTTACTGGCTGAAAGAATAAATAACCTTATAGATTCTCTTATTTTCCTCTTTGTGGTATAAATTTATTTAATATTGTAGATATTTTCGTTGAGTGAAGTGTTTTATTATTGTGAAATAAGATATTTGTTTTAAGTAGGTATTTAAGTTAAGTGGGCTTCGTGTTTCCTGGTACTTCAATATTTTGTACATTTTTAGGAAAAAAGTAATATCTTTTACGATCGTCTTCAAACCGATTTATCGTTTTAAAATGTGCTGATGCAAAGTGTTTATTCAGTAACTTAAATTACTAATGCTAGTTACATTGAGGAGCATCACTTTGAGCAATTATTTGCTTGTGTTAGATATTAAAAAATATAAAATATTCCTAAAATCTCTACTCCTACTACATGGATAAGTCAAGCGGACTGACTGTGGACACCGGACACTGTCATACACTTCAATAGGTACCTAAGTATTTGTGTGGCGTTATTCGTATTTGGAATCGCGTCCGAATCCATGTCCATAACGATTTAATAAGTCTTTCGTTTCCACACAGTTGTAAAAATAAACCAACATGTATTTCAGTTGGTCGACATCCTGTATTTGTTTTCAATGCATACCTATTTTTTTTTAATATTTTAACAATAAATCTGTTGGTGTATTTTTACCATTTATGTATTTTGAAAAGACTGTAATCATAGTTAGAACAATATTGTTTTTCCTATTGTGACTTGTAACATTGTATTTATTACCTTGTTGTTTTCTTGCATACCTACAGATAATATATTTTTAGACCTTACCCCACTATAAGAATTTTTCGTGTATCGTGGGTGTGTTCACAAATATTTAAACTTACAAACACATACAGCCAGAACCGAAACAACATCTCGTAGATCATACAAATATTTTTATTTCCGAGCTATCGAACCCACTTCACTTAGCCACATTAGCCAGTCGCTCAGCCACTGCACAACCATGCCATCACATTATATTAAAAGTAAAAAGTCACAGTTGACACAAAAACTCAAACAGGAAATTCCGTTTCAATATCAAAACTAATTTTCATTTTAATTAATAAAGCATAGCGTTCATGAAATTTATTGGAATTCAATTTTGATCAAGATCCTAGCCCGACTTGGAACTAATAAAGCAGTATATAAATGTTAGCAGATTGGTAGCAAGTTAATTCAATTAATGGTTTACCAGTCAAACTGCTAAGCTATTGAGTAATTAGTTTCATCACTTACTAATTTACGAAACTTAATAATGTTTTCTCTTTGAAGACTGATTTTCATAATTAGTCGGTAGTTTTTCGGTCATAGTTTTTGGTCGAATACGAATCGGTGATAAAATTCTTGATCATCTTGGTTTTTTGAGTAATTTTTAAATTTGTACTAGAAATACTAGCTACAGTATATTTAAATTCTTATTTATGATTGATGCTAATTCCACTCATAGAAATATCACTTTTAGGTTAATATAAATTAAGTTAGTTTCATAATTATTGATACCTACTATATCAAAGTCATAAAAAAGTAAGTATATTTCTAGGTTAAAAAAAAACAACATTTATTTTTAAGTTTCTCTTACGAACGCAGCTAATTACGAACGCAGTATTAATTTACAACACACACAACAAATATTTAAAGCTACTGAATAATTGCATAATTATTTAAGTTCTTTAATAACACTGTTTTCCATGACCTAGAATTTCTACAGAAAAAAAACTATGCATTCTGTCACTCACTCATTTTAAGACAGTTCGTTTTAAAACAGTTTTTATTACCGTGCACGTTTAATTCTTTTTTTATTTTAATTAAAAACCTACTTTTAAACACACAGCATCAACGACTGAAAAAAAAACAATACAAAATGAAAGATAAACTTTTTTGCCAAGGTGCACCAAGAAAAGATTTTCTAAAACTTCGTATCGGAAAATAGAACTTTCTCTATTTCAGAAGAATCGACGTGAACAAAGTCGCAGGACTTGGTAGTATAGTTTAATTTGATTTGTGGGCTAACAATATCCATTATAGGTAATCCTGGACAGAGTCGTGACCACGTTAAATAATTGAGTTTCGATTGCTTCCATCTACTTCTTAATATTTTATTTCTGGATTGGTTAACTACAAAGGTTAGTCCGCTAGTTCTAGTTAGTTAACCTACCTTTTTAACTGACTGCCGTAAGGAGGGTTCTTTTTTTATCCGACTGCTGAAAAGGGAGTTGTTTTTCGATGATGATGTATGTATGAATGTCTAATTCTTTAGCGCGCTCCATAGCCTAAACCGTTAACGGAATTCGACATAATATGAGGTGATTTTAAATTAGACTCAGTTGTGTAAAGAGTACTTCAAAATTTCAATTTTCTAAGTCTACGCAGTCAATAGAAATGGGCGTTTATGTCGCAAGTTTGTACGGAACCTTCAGTTTTTCAAGTTATTCAACCATTCTTTAGCTTTCAACACAGCACTATCACACTAGTAATATTGTAATGACGAAAGTTTGAATGTGTGTGTTTGTTGCCCGTCACGCTCAAACAGCTTAACAGATTTGTATGAAATTTAGATTACCTGCTTGTGGTCGCAAACGCCACTGCTGAACACGGAGTCCTAGGTGCGGTGAAATGAGATATTCTATTTTTCCATTAGGAATTTGACAGTAGCAGCCCGGAGTTTGGAATTCGGCGGTACAATACCCCCGTGCCTTGGAAAGCACGTTAAGCCATTGGTCCTACGCCTAATCTCTCTCTGGTCGTGTCGGATTGCTGTCCCATCAGACTATGAGAGTGAGGGAACAGAGAGTGAACACACACAGCCTGCGCATACACTTGTGTACTACAATGACGCCGGCGCCGATGGCTAATCTTAAATATCCGGGGTTGCGGGTTGTCCCGGATTTGCGGGTTGTTCGAAAGAGCTACCGTGGCCCCGAAACATAAATTCTATTGGTTCTAGTCAGTACAAGTATGACACTCCCCCCGCTCCTTCCAGAGCTGGGGAAGTTATTTGATGACTTTCCATCCGCAAAAAAATACTATATAAATATAGATAAACACAGACTTTAAATCCCAGACTACGCGGGTGAAACTATAGAGCGCAGCTAGTTTATCTATAAAGTACCAACGTATCGCGTGCTATAATACACGCGAGGGGCATCACTTTACATAGTTAAACACTTGCAATTTCATGCTGTCATGCAACGCAACTTTGATGACATTATCGTACAATCTATGTACCTACGGGAATATGAGATCGATTCATATTTAAACCAAATTGTTGAATAATTAAAATGTAACCCCGATCAAGAAAAGGGGTGTTTAAAAAATTGAAATGTGTATCTCTGTGTTTATTTGTGGCGTCGTAGCTCCTGAACGTATGAACTGATTTTGATATAGTCTTTATTGTTTGATGTCATAGTCAAAAGTGTTTTGTGGGAGTCGCCGTTTCTATGGCCTCTTAAGAGATAAGCAGTGTCGAATTTTTCGTATTCTCTGTTAACCTTCTCCGAAAATTCGTTCAAGTGGGTTAAACTTAAATTATTTAACGATACCTGTAAAACAAAGAAAACAAATGTAAGCATAAAATAATTAACAATCAAAACACAGATGCTTATTTGCCTGAACTAGGTTGGTCTCGTGCAGTTGTCGACCAGTAATAATAAAATAATAATACTAGGCTATAACTCTCCTACAGCTGGGCAAAGGTCTATTCTTACCCAGATATGGCACAAGCATTGATCACCACGCTTGCTCAAGACAGGTTGGCGATTTCAGACTTATATTAATTACAAGTCCAGGTTTCCTCACGGTGTTTCCCTTCACCGATCTGAGATGTCCTGGATAAACTTTTAGAATGCATTAATACTTATTTAAAAATATCCTTACTAATAATATAAAAGCGAAAGTGAGTTTGTTTGTTTGTTTGTTACCTCTTCACGCTTTAATGGCTAAACCGATTTTGATGAATTTTGGTACAGAGATAGTTAGAAACCAGGAGACGGACATAGGCTATTTTTTTAAAGTTGGTTGTGAGGGAGAAAGAGGGAAAAAAAAGGGAAAACTTAGCGTTGCTATTACAAATCAATAAGGCGCAAGGGGAACTGTGTTACCCCGAATTTAACGCGAGCGAAGCAGCGGGCAAAAGCTAGTGTACTAATAAAACGAAAGTGAGATTGTTTGTTTGTTACCTCTTCACGCTTTAATGGCTAAACCAATTTTGATTAAAGTTGACACGGAGACGGACATAGGGAAATGAGGGAGAAAGAGGGAAGTAAAGAGAAAACTTAGCATTGCTATTACAATAAATAAGGCGCAAGGGCAAAAACTACAGGTAGCAGGTACCTGCAAATCAGGAAAGGGGAACTGTGTTACCCTGGCAAAATCTAGCAAGAATATAAAATATCACATTGAAGAAAGCCTTTTTAAGGAAATTTCAAAACGTTTGGTTGACACTTTCCGTGATCCAAGGGCTGGCTTTTACTTTGGCCAGAGGCTTAGCGTTGCCATACAACGTGGCAACGCGGCCAGTCTCTTGGGGACATTGCCAAATGACAGCGTTGAGGACGAATTTTTTGACGCTATTTTTTAATTTATTTAAAAGTTAGGTAGTTAATTCTTTAAATGTTTTTGTTTTCATGACATTCAAAAGTGCCTGTAATGGTCTAATATTGAAATAAATGATTTGATTTGAATGTTTATTAAAATTTAAAGAAAGATTATTTCCATAACATGAGGTGCACTGTACTAACTTAATAACATTTTCTCTTGGTACGCCATTATTAATAACAGGTACAAAAGTTCAGTGTTCATGAAAATATAAGCTAGACAGCAACGTTAACAGCGAAACTGACTGGACAGAGTGCATCGAGCCAGACGCAGGTACTTAAGCATCACTCGTCGAGAAACTTTGCCGACACGGTTGGCGCAGTGACTAAGCGATCGACTGCTGCGCTGCGTATCGCGGGTTTGGTTGCGCTGGTGCGGGGATACGGGACAAGTATTTGTAAAACCTATAAGTCGTTGTTTCGGGTCTGGCTGTTTGTGTATGGGAGTTTAAATGTTCGTAAACGCATATAAGCACTGTATGAACTTCAGTAATGGACCTACTAGGTCGTTCTACTGGATTTAAAAGTAGCTGTTGTGATAATCCTTTATTTTGGGTTTATAAATTACGTATCTCTAAAAATTCGTTCAGTAGTTTTTGCGTGAAAGAGCAACATACATCCGAACGGCCTTAAAAACTTTCGTATTTAATATCTAATAGTTGCGCCCTGCGGTTTTATCTGCGTAGGCCGGGGTAAAAGCTTGTCTATGTGTTAGCGTCCAGGGCTTAAGCTACCAAATTTCATCTACATCCGTTAAGCCGTTTAAGCGCGTAGGAGTACCAAACATACATAGAAACATACAAACTTTAGCATTTATAATTTACAAGCGATCCGCCTTGGCTTCGCATGGGTGCTATGTTATGGTAATATTATACCCCTTCCCCTTGAATCATTCTATCTATTACTACAAACTGCATTAAAATCTGCTAAGTACTTTAAAAGATCTTAGCGGAAACGACTTCATTTTATACTATAACCAGTAGGATAAAAAAAAATACATTTAGTAGGCTAAACCCATATCCCTATTCTTTACTAATATTATAAAAGCGAAAGTAAGTTTGTTTGTTTGTTACGTCTTCACACCTCAATGGCTGAACCAATTTTGATGAATTTTGGCACAGAGATAGTTGGGACCCTGGAGACGGACATAGGCTTTTAAAAAAAATATTGTGATATGAGGGAGAAAGAGGGAAGAAAAGGGAAAACTTAGGATTGCTGTTACAATAAATAAGGCGCTAGGGCAAAAACTACAAGTAGCAGGTACCTGCAAATCAGGAAAGGGAACTGTGTTTCCCCGAATTTAACGCGAGGGAAGCCGCGGGCAAAAGCTAGTACTACATATACCCGGACACACACACAGACATGGGTTATGATCCATGTCTGTGTGTGTGTCTTAAGCAAAAGCTTGTCTGGGGTTGCGGGTTGTTCGAAGATACCGCGGCCCCGGCACATTAAGGACAACAGAAAAACAGATGGGTGGGTTTTAGTCAGGAAAAGTCTGACACTTCCCCCCGCTCCACCAAGCGCGGAAGTTATTTTATGATTTCCTATCCGTATTAATGCAAGTTTTTGTTTTTTTTACACGATGTACCCACGCATATTTCTCTAAAATTCTCTCTAAACACAAATATTGCGCAAAACTCGACCAATATCCGCGTAAATCCCTAAAACATATTTTCATACCAATGAATATTCAATAGGAAACGTAGATAAATAAAAGGTTTTAACGGCAAAACGCTAAACTGACTTTAACACGGCAGAATTGGTGGTTAGTTATTTTAAGCACGCAGGCCGCATAGAAAGGTTTGTCATGTATAATTCAAAATGCATATCCATGCAATCTGCTGCACACTTCTTGATTTAAATATTTAGAACACAACATAGTACCTGTAATTAGCGAAGGGTTAGATAGGTCATCATCTGCCTAGCCTTTTCCCAACCGTGTTGGGGTCGGCTTCCAGTCTTACCGGATGCAGCTGAGTACTAGTATTTAACATGGAGCGACTGCCTAACTGACCTCCATTACCCATTTAGTACTGGTCAATACGATACCCTTTGGTAAGACTGGTTGTCAGACTTTCGGGACACTGACTATCTGTAACGACTGTCAAAGATCTACAAATGACAGCCGGGAACAACAGCTTAACGTGCTTTTCGAGGCATGGAGGAAACTCGGAATGTAACGGGTGACCCATCCACAGACCAACCTAGGCAAGCGCGGCTTAACCTAAAGATCGACCTGAGCGGCTGCTATTATTTAGCCACGAGCTCCTCAAGCGAAAGGTTAGGTATGGATAGGTGTAGGTACTTAATAGTTCACCTAGATTCCGCTTGTTATGGAATGACTAAGGCGAGACTAAGTTAAAAGCTCGCGAACATTCAAACTCAAAGCATTTATTTAAATAAGACCATTACAAGCACTTTTGAATGTCAAAAAAGAAAATGAAGCTACAGTCCCGGTCACAAGACATAATAACTTGTGAAAGTATAGTAGTTGCCCATTCCAAAGAGTTGATCTCTATGGAGAAGCATGGGCAAGAAACTCCAGGGACACTTAATTAAGAAGTTGGCAGACTTGTCCCAAGTTTTTTTTCATATTTTGTAGTTTTACTTCTCATTATTGTTGTTTAGTGTCTAGGAATGTTTACATATATTTATTATAACATTCTGTTTTTTTTTCTGTCACATTGCACCTACTATATTTTTTGTCTCTACAACACCCTAAATTGAATTGATTCAATTTCAGATTGAATGGTAGAAAATGCCCAAGGCATTAAATCCGCCTTTGTCCAATGTTTTTAACATGTGCATTAAGTTAAAAAATATTACAAACCAAGTAAATCCATGTTCTGTGACTGCCGCTAAGTAATGACTGGAGGAAAATCCCAATAAATATTTGCTCAACACCCGGGAATCAAACTCAGGACCTCTGTCGCGATTGTCATAGGACCAACGAGGCAGTATTTAAATATTTATAACTAGCTTTTGCCCGCGGCTTCGCTCGCGTTAAATTCGGTAGCGCCTTATTGATTTGTAATAGCAACGCTAAGTTTTCCCGTTTCTTCCCTCTTTCTCCCTCACATCCCACTTTTTTCAAAAAAATATTAGCCTATGTCCGTCTCCTGGTTCCCAACTATCTCTGTACCAAAATTCATCAAAATCGGTTTAGCCATTAAAGCGTGAAGAGGTAACAAACAAACAAACAAACAAACAAACAAACAAACAAACTCACTTTCGCTTTTATAATATTATAGTAAGGATTTTGATCGAAGTGTAGTTCCATCTTAATTCTTTACTTTAGACATATAAAACTGTTGCAAACAATTTGACTGTCAGACGTCACAATACAATAATTATTTGTGAAACATATTTTTACAAACATTGCTCTACGCTACGTGTTGCTCCAGCATCATGCGTAAACTCACAAACACAAACAGCCAGACCCGGAACAACTACCTGTAGGTTATACAAATATTTGTTCCGTGCCAATCGTGCAGGCACATTTCTTAGTTCATACTACACAAAATCAAAACTAGTCTTAGTTTTTTTTTTTTGGTTAGTTACTTTTATTCATCATTTATAATTAAATTAATTACTAAATATATACAACCTATAAATGTACACAAACTAATAATAAAAATATATACAAGTAAAAAATGGAAAATTACAGGGCGTCAAAAAATTCGTCCGTATCGCCGTCAACAGGTAAAGTGCCCAGAAGGCTGGCAGCATTACCGCGTTGGATGGCAATGCTTATTTTGTGTGCAAAAAACAGGCCAGCCCTCTGGTCACGAGAAGAATCGACCAACCGCTAGGGCCATGGGGGCACTCGGACCCCATGGCCCTAGTCTTAGTCTTAGTTAATCAACGTTTTATTCAACAAAAACATAATTATTTCACCTCTTGACCTCTATTCCGTGGTAAGCTGCAGAAATTAGGTTAGTATGACGCATGGAGGCATTGGACCAGTAACCTATCAGAGCAGTCACAAACTTTAAATCCTATACATTATGCAACAAGTTTCCAAGCGGCGTAGTTCCATTGCATGGTAGCGTACGTATAACTTGATATACTTTTAACGCTGCATACAGTTGTACAGTCACGAGCATTGATATGTTTACACTTCAATCATTAATGTGTGTACAAATTTTAGAAACGATTTTCTCGTAGATCTGTATAATATCGTTAGCTACTTTGATATAAAAGTAATTTGAGTATCTTCGCAAGAGTTTTATAAAATATTTTTAGTTACGTAAGGCCATAAGGAAAGAGAAATATTTTATTTTTTGTTTAAGTTTTTATAATAAGGTACTTATAAATTTAAAGATTTGATGTACAGTGTTTTATTTTTTAGATTTATTTTGATTAATTGATAACTTCACTGTCACATTAGGTTAAGGCCTGTAAGGATAGTTGTAAAGAGGATAAATAAATAACTAAAACTGATTTCTTAACAGTAAGTGTTTCAAAATGTGCGTATGGTGCATACGCAAAACTCGTTACGAATAAAACTGTTGATTTTAGATGTTGTTTTTGAAAAAGTTTTACCTTTTAAATAATTCTTTGATATTTTTATTAAACGTAACTTCCTGAATGAGGGTGAGCACAACATAATTATTATTTTAAAAATAACGCCAACAATGACTGGGGTTGTGGTTTGTTCGAAAGAGATACCGCGCTCCTGGAACACAAAGGGCAAAAGAAGAATCATGGATGGGTTTTAGCCAGTACAAGTCTGAAACTCTCTTCCATTCCGAAGATTTCCACCCGAAAATAAACAAAGAATGATTTCAAAATGCTTCGTAAAAAGGTATGTTTGCAATAACATACAATTACAGCCAACACGTTAAAGGAAATACAGTTTTAGAAGTTGTAACGAGTATTAGTACTTGTGTGTTTCGTGTGGTGTGAGTTTTATTAAAATCTCGCAGCATTGTGTTGAGAATTTTCAAAAAAGGAAATTAGCAGTAGGATAAATGACTACGGGTACGAAGTCCTACTAATTTTAATAATTCTTCCTACTATTATTATAAATGCGAAAGTTTGTGAGTATGGATGTATGTTTGATCCTCTTTCACGAAAAAACTACTGAACGGATCTTGATGAAACTTGGCACAGAGGTAGATTATAGTCTGGAATAACACATAGGATACTTTTTTATCATAACGCTTGTGAAGCCGTGGGCGCCAGCTAGTAATATTATAAATGCGAATGTTTGTGAGGATGTATGTATGGATGTTTGTTACTCTTTCACGTCAAAACGGCTAAACGGATCTTGGTGAAATTTGACACACAGTTAGATAATAGTCTGGAAGAACACGTAGGATACATTTTTCCAATCATCACGCGGGCTAAGCCGCGGGCGCTAGCTAGTTTATAATATTAGTATGAATATCCAGGTTAATTACTAACAGTATTTATGGCCGGGCTAGTCCTGAAAGCGACACCCCTCTCACTTGTGGGCGTCGTAAAAGAGGACTAAAGGATTATGTTGTCGAGAGGGCTAGCTGCACCCGACCTCCTGCCCGCTAATAACAACAATCTGCGATTAGCATTCCATCTGATAAGAACGGTGACTGCGGAGATTTGTTCTAAGGTTTATTTCTTTAGTTGATTAAGGGGTGAAGCTTGTTTAACAGTAAAAGTTTATGGGGTAGGTTTGGTCATACACAAAGGGGTAAACGCAGTTTAAAAAATATGTTATGCTGAACTTTTATTTTTGACATATTATATCATCATAATCATACAAACAAAAAGATCTGATCTTATTTAATTTACTTCCAATAAAAATTGGAAAAGATGACATTAATAATTTTTTTTTTAGCGTTGCCCCACACTAGGAATTTCTCCTGTATCGTGGGTGCGTTTACAAACATTTAAAGTCACATACACAAACGGCCATACCCGAAACAACTATCTGCAGGTCATACAAATATTTGTTCCGTGCAGGAATCGAACTCGCGACACGCAGCGCAGCAGTCGATCGCTCAGCCACTGCGCTTACCGTGCCGTCAATTATTGAATTATTGTAAAGAACTCAGTATTTTAAACATAGAGGGTTGTATTTCATATCAGTTCCAAGGGCAGTAGAAGGAATATGGGTGGGTAGTCAGTACAAGACTGATACTCCTCCCCGCTCTACCCAGCGGGGGAAGTTATTTGATGATTTCCAATCCGCAAAAAAGAGGTTTAAGAGACATGAGTAAATGGTTTTAATTTTATTTTGATACCTTCACGCGGTCTTGACAGCCGGACAGAAAGACGGACAGCAAAGTGATCCTATAGGCGTTTCGGTTTGTCCATTTGACATACGAAACCCTAAAAATAGTTAACTTCGAAAATTTTGTAAAACAATTTATATAATATCTATCATTAAATTTGTTCATAGTCGAATTGACGCATATGACCACAATATTAAGCCCATATTAATTACCTGCCAATCCCAATGTATGGTTTAATCCCATTGGATATTGATACTTAAATATTTATCAATATTTTAATTTCATAACAAGAAATAGTTTTATCTATATGTCGCAGAATCAACAAAGAGAAATGATTGAAATCGTTATTTTAGAACAACGCCATCTATTATCGGTTGTCGGAAACGTCAAGCAGTAGTCTTGGGTGAGGTCGGTACAAGGTGGCAAGTCTGGTTTGATAGCTGTCAGTTGTCATTTGTGGGCATTAGAGGAATGAGATTGAAGAGACGTTACTTTTTGGATGGACACGAGCGTGAGAGGTCGTTTTGCCAGCCTGTACCGAACTTACCGCGTTTCTGATTTAAATCTGTATCGATCATTAGCATCTTTAGTTATTTTGTTTTATTGATTTTGTGAAAGGACAATAAAAGTGTTAACAAAAGTTTTGCGAGTATGATTTCGTGTCCTCCGCCATGATAATCTCGACCATCCGACGACGAATCTCCGTCATCAGAAGTGGAATGCAATCCAAACGCCACACGTGGTGCGAGTGACAGTGCTAACCAAGAAAACTGTAAAGACAATACGTGCGTGTTTGAAAGTGACACAGAAACGGAAAAATGGCGTTTTCTGTTAGAGCAGCAAAATAAAAACTTTATGGCTATTGTGCAAGCAATGAAAACACCTTCTGTGATTGTGGATATTCACCTACCAGATTTTGACCCTGAAAAACGGGAAGTTGACCCGCGTGCTTGGCTGGCAACAGCAGACATGTGTGTTATTAATCCTAATAGTCAAGGTGCATCGTTGATGATTGCTTTGAGCCGCGCGCTTAAGGGAGAAGCTTCGTCATGGTTGTCATCCATATCTTACCCTGGGATGAAATGGAGTGATTTCAAGGAACTGTTTTTGGCCAGGTATGATTATCCAGAGACTGCCGCTTCTTTTCTTGTTAATCTGCATAGAAATAAGCCTAAGGAAAACGAGTGATTGGCCGCATATGCAGCTACCCTCATGACAACTATTATGTCGAAATGGCTCACAACAAAGCAGATTGCCATCGCGACGGTGTTAGCTCACATCGCGAAGAACGATGGCGAGTCCAGCGATTGTCATTTACTACGGACATCAAAACCCGAAACGACCTACACCGGGAGCTGAAAGCTGTTTCGTTTCTGAAGAGGAGCGCCCCGCCAGGTGGTGATGAGCATGAAGGTCCTGATGCGAAGAGAAACCGCCCCAGTGAGCCCTACGCTGGGCCTAAATGTTACAATTGTGGGAAACCAGGACACCAATCCGTGCAATGTCGCCTGAAAAGACATTCGGCACATGGAGTAGAATCGAGATCGACAGCGTTTAGCAGTAGCAAGAGTAACCAGGCAACAGGGAAAGCCTGGATGGCTTGTTTCAGCTGTCGCGAACAAGGACACTACGCATCCAGCTGCCTTAAGAGGGACGTCAAGGAGGCACGCAGCAGCATGGTGGTCGATCCCGTTACGGGAAAGCGAGTTGATGTATGCCTTGTGGACGCACCTGCTGGATCCTTAAGGACTTTGGTGAGCAACTCCATTTTTATTATGATTCTGGTGCAGAATGTTCGTTTATCAAAGAATCTTCTGTATCTTGTAAATTTATTGGGACTTTATGAAAATGTGACATTGACTAGTATCGGACAGACTTCTAAAAGGTCGACTGTACAAATATTGAGTACTAATGAGTTTTAATTATTTTTGTAATTCTTTTCCACGTTTTACCTGACATTTTTATTGCGGTATGAAATCATGATTGGCGATTTGACGCGAAGTTTTATCAATTGGTTAAACAGTTCATATGTCGTCAGATAAGAAACGATTGAAGAAAATACGGACTGTTCAGACATATGACGTGATTGTTGATTATAAATTTGAGTTCGACACGATAGACACTGACGAGACGAGACCGACTGACGATGAGGATGTTAGACCTTAAAAGGGGTATAAAAGATGCAAAATGTAGTATGCAAATGACTCGGATTGCTTGAATCCTGGTGCTTACTTAAGGTTGGTGACCTTGGGTGGGCACTTGGGGTCAAGCATGGTGCTAAGTATTGTCTTGAGATTGGGTACCGGATGGAGGTCCCAATGTTGCCGGATGGAGGCAATGTGATGTGTTGAGGTCGGGTACCGGATGGAGGTCCCGTTGGTTTGCCGGATGGAGGCAATGTGATGTGTTGAGGTCGGGTACCGGATGGAGGTCCCGTTGGTTTGCCGGATGGAGGCAATGTGATGTGTTGAGGTCGGGTACCGGATAGAGGTCCCGTTGGTTGCCGGATGGAGGCAATGTGTTGAATGTGATGAAACTGGTTACCGAAAGAGTATTGTATACTAGGTTTGACTGGATTTGACTAGATTTGACTAGATGTGTCATTTGACCGTAACGTTTCATGAATTGGTTGAAATTGATTAAGAGTGGTGATTTTAATGTTAAGATTTTCTTTATGAGAGTTGATGAGAGTCATGTGAATCAGAAAAATGTGTTGAATGTGATGAAACTGATTACCGAAAGAGTATTTCATACTAGATTTGACCGTAACGTTTCATGAATTGGTTAAAAATTATTAAAGTGGTGATTTTAATGTTAAGATTTTCTTAATGAGATTTGATGAGAATCATGTGAATCAGAAAAATTGTGTTGTTTGAATCGTGTGACTTTATTTCTCTTCGTGTTTGTCAGAAAGGCCGAGCGAAGAACGTTTTACTTTCCATGAATTCTTGTTTCAGGTTGCCTATTGTGTAAGTAACCGGATAGAGGTTACGTGTAGTGGTACCGGATAGAGGTTACGTGGTGATGACCGGATGGAGGTCGTATTGTCTGGTGATTATGACTGGATGGAGGTCATAAGTGTGACGATGGATACGCTTGGAGGTACTTCACACGAGGTCGTGTGACCATCAGGACGGCCGTGTCGCAGAATCAACAAAGAGAAATGATTGAAATCGTTATTTTAGAACAACGCCATCTATTATCGGTTGTCGGAAACGTCAAGCAGTAGTCTTGGGTGAGGTCGGTACAAGGTGGCAAGTCTGGTTTGATAGCTGTCAGTTGTCATTTGTGGGCATTAGAGGAATGAGATTGAAGAGACTGATAAATCTAGAACGAGCACAACGCGCACTCCTGAAGATAATGCATTTTAAAAAACTAAGATTCCCAACTGTAGACCTTTATCAGATCAGTGATGTACTCTCTGTCAGAAAACTGTACATCGTTCAAACAGTATTAAAAAAGCACAAGTTTTTGCCTTTGAATGTGAGTATTGCACCGAAAAGGAGAAAGTTTACCATAGCGGATGTACCTGCAACTAAGACCAAATTTGGATGCAAACAATATAGTAAACGATCAGCTCAATTGTACAATAAAATAAATAAAAATATACATATACACACCAAAAAAATATATGACTGTAAAGAAACACTAGTTAAGTGGATAAAACCACTTACGTATGAGGCCACAGAAGCATTGCTATAACACGGAATGATTCACAAGTACACTCACAGACTTACACACCTATATATATTTGCACACACGTACACACACACGCGCACACACATACACACATACACACACACACACACACATACACACAGCCACACGCACACATCTATAAGCATGTTCTCTTTTTAATTTTGTATTTTCATTAGACTAAGATTTTAAAGTTAACTTCAATTCAATTCAATTTATTTTTGTTTTTTCTTTTTATTATTGTGTTAATTATTACGCTATACAAAATAGGGAGGAGCGGAGTCTTCTACTACAGGCATTGTTTGTCTAAAAGAAGGTTCCGAACACAATTATGTAAACGAATTATTTGACACAATAAATTTTATTATTTATTATTAAGAGACGTTACTTTTTGGATGGACACGAGCGTGAGAGGTCGTTTTGCCAGCCTGTACCGAACTTACCGCGTTTCTGATTTAAATCTGTATCGATCATTAGCATCTTTAGTTATTTTGTTTTATTGATTTTGTGAAAGGACAATAAAAGTGTTAACAAAAGTTTTGCGAGTATGATTTCGTGTCCTCCGCCATGATAATCTCGACCATCCGACGACGAATCTCCGTCATATAAATAATCTCGTATGACAAGCAGTTCAACAAATCGTCCCGTTAGACGACACGGTTGGCGCAGTGGCTGAGTGATCGACTGCTGCGCTGCGAGTCCGGGTTCGATCCACGCACGGAACAAATATTTGTATGGTCTACAGATAGTTGTTTCGGGTCTGGCTGTTTGTGTATGTGACCCACACCCACAATACAGGAGAAATATGTGGGGCAAAACGTTTTTTCTTAAAAAAAAACATATCGCAAACCTTGACCTTAACTGGCACAACTCAGAAAAAGTTTTTTTTTTTAAGAGTATTTCGACGGTTCCTACGTACATAAGGTTAAGTCAAAAACCGAGGTTTACAGGAGAGCGTAATTTCTGTTCAACACGCCCTAGAATTAATTCTATGGCAATAATAAATATTTTCTTTCTACAATATTTTAACAGTTTTAAGGGCTTTATGTACATATGTATTTAGGTACACATTCATATTTTTTCAGTTTAGAAAAACTGAGAGATGACCGTTTTAACGACACTTATTCGTTGTAATTATAAGACTTGTTCTCTTATACGATTTCTAAAACAAGGTAAATAAATTAAATAAAAATCGCGTGTCCACATGTGCGCATATATAATCTAAAGCAAATGAGACAAAAAAAAATGCCATTTTCGACATGTCTTTATGTACGTAAGGACCGTCGATTTGGTTAGGAAGTAGTTAGTGCAAATGAAATTAATTTTAGAACAGAAATAGTTTGTAACATCTAACTGTATGTAAATGTATGTTAGTTGCGCACGATCACCGGGCATTCGACTACAAGGATAACTAAAACATTACGATTTTTGAATTGTATCCGTTTAGATATAGGTGTGCATAATTATCATCATCATTTTACTGCCCTTGTCCCATTCTATTTGGGATCAGCGCAACACGTTGTCTTCTTCCATTCTCCCCTATCAGACTTTACGGCATCATTTACTCCTTTCTCCTTCATATCATTCTTTTCACAATCCATCCATTTTTTCTTTGGCCTTCCTCTCGCTCTCCGTCCATCAACATTCAGATCCATCACTCTTTTAGTCACATGATTTAAAACAATTATTTTAATTTGGGTCAAGCTCTGCCAACACGGCATCGCCGTGAAGTGCGCAAATGCACATCACTAAAGGCACACGTACCATCAGTGATGCGCATTTCATTACCTACATTAACATTTTTTCAATAAACTAATGCAATGTGGTGTTGCCATCCCTATCTTTTCTCATTAGTCGGTATGCAACTGGCCACTTATATTTTTTTTATTCACTTAGGTTGAATTGGAACTTCATAAATAGTCAAGTGGAAGCTATGCCCTCGCCTTGGCTTCATGTGGATATTACTTCGTTAGAAAAGAAACAATGAGGCTTATTGTAGAGATTTTCTGTTTACAACAACTTATTATTTGTTTAATTTTTTAGCGACAAACAAAGTAAATTAGATGTACCTAAATTTAAAGACTTGGAGAATTACGTGTTTTGATTAAATAGAATCATTTTGAAACACTTCGCATTTTTCTTCATATCACACCTGTTTAGTCTATACCCAATTTTATGGGGTCGTCTTCCAGTCTTGCCGGATGCAGCTGAATACGTTACCTTACGTTTTATGACTGCTAATCTGACCTCTTCGAAAAATAGTTTTCAGACATTTTTTTTAGTTTTCATGCAGAATGATGATTGGCCATATCTAGGCATATTATGATGACACGTTTTCATTTTTTTTTCATCTCAAAAGTTAAACGAATATTTAAATTCTCGTTTTTCTATTGCCCTTTTATTGTTTACCAGCTGGTGGCCGCGGCTTCGCCCGCGTGATATCAAAAAAAAAAGTATCATATATATTTTATTCCAGACCACAAACTACCTCTGTGCCGAATTTCATCAAGATCTGTTCCGCCGTTTTGGCGTGAAAGAGTAACAAACATCCATACATCCTCACAAACATTCGCATTTATAATATTAGTAGGATCAATATCTGCCTAGCCTTTTTTAATTATGTTGGGGTCGGTTTCCAGTCTAACCGAAAGCAGCAGATTCAAAAAGAAAAATAAAAAAGAAAAGTATTTAACTTGTGATTATCTCTAGTAAATCTTTTAACTACACCACTAAAGCATACTAATTTACCAATATTGACCTACATTTTCATATCTACGTTATCATTTATTCTGTAACAAAGACTAGCATTAACAATATTGATTTATACCATTAATAATTACAACAGTCAGTTTTGAACAGAGGCCATAATAGAAATGATTGAATATCGATTTATGGTTTCCGTTTATAAGTGACAACGTTCAACAAATGCTTAATCATTTGTACAGTATTGATAATTTATTAGTTAGCTGAATAAATTCATTATTAAAAATAAAACATTTATTTTCAGGCATCTTAGGCCCATAGATAAATACCTTACAGACAAACATATATATAGGTAATACAATTCGTGTTAGTAAATAAATCCTTAACAACTATGTTAGTAACACTTCACTGCACTATGTCACTGCGCGTTCATGTGGCACTTGTCCGTGGAAGCGCCGGAACACCACTCCCTGCGGCCAAAAGTCCTCCTCCAAGACGAGGTGCAGATAACACATACACACATAAAATATTAATAAACTTTTGTTGCGGATGGGAAATTATTAAATAACTTCCCCCGCTCTGGGCGGAGCGGGGGAGTATCAGACTTGTACTGACTGAAACCTACCCATGTTCCTTTTTTTTGCTTTTCATATTCCGGGGCCGCGAATGTATCTTTTTCGAACAACCCGCAACTCCGGATGAATTAAATACTTGCGAACTCGTGTGTATGGTTGTTTAAACATTTAAAAGAGCTTGTCATACTTAAATAGGATTTATCTAATAAATTAATTCATCATGTCATCTCCCGGAAAAATCTTCATAACAAACTGTGTTATTGCGTCATATGAATGATAATTTCCAATAGTACAAGGAAAACGGAAATATAATACGCCAAGTATAGTTTCCTCTTTCTGAAAATGCAATAACAAATCAACCAATCTGCTAAACAATCCATTGTGCCCTATTGCCTGACAAGAGTCTCATATTTCAGCGCCCACTTCCAAATTCAATCACAATAATTCCACTCTTGGACAAATTCCTCCCAAAGGTCAGTGAATACCACCTAAACGTCTTAAGTAACTTTTTTACTAAAAATCTCTACAGGACTACCAACTATTTTAGACGTAGAGAAACGCAACTCCCGTTGGACTTACACAACTTAGGTTTAAAACTAGTGCTCAAAGAAGGCTTTCAGCGTACAGGTGGTAGTGCCAATCTCAGTGATACGAGCCCTTAGAGAGCTTTCCATTTTGGAGACAGGTGGAAACTAAGCTCCGTGCGATAACAGCGTAAGTACATAGGTATTACGTACTTAATATTTCAGTTCTTCTAGAAGTTAATAGGGTTGATTTTAGGTCAACATGGGCTTGTCTAGATTGATCCGTAGACCAAGTATCCTCCGTGCCTTGAAAACTCTTTGATATCTTTGAAGATCTTTGACATGCATTACAGTTCGTCAGTAGCCTGAAAGGCCAATAATACAATCAGTCTAACCAACGGGTGATAGGTTTACCCAATGCGGGGCTCTGAAAGTCAGATAGGCAGTCATTAGACTGGAAGCCAACTTGGTTGCTAATACAGTTCAGAAAAGGTAGATATGTAAATAAAAAAATAAAAAAAATATACTAGCTTCCGCCCGCGATTTCGTCCGCGTGGCATAGTTACTTTGGGCTAACGCTAACTTTAACCCGCGTAATGATTGAAAAAAAATATCTTTCTCTCTCCTTTTCTTCCCTCTATCTCCTCCTTTTCTCACTTTTTTAGCCTATGTCCGTCTCGAGGGTCCCAACTATATATGTACTAAAATACATCAAAATCGGTTTTGGCCATTTAGGCGTGAAGACGTAACAAACAAGCAAATTAACAAACTCACTTTCGCTTTAATAATATTAATAAGTATTTAGTTTTTTGCTCTTTATTTAATATATACACATATATTATATGCATCCGTTTGTTTAATAGAACACCACAAACTACCCATAGTACTGTGTGTCCTCCTCCCTTAAATCCATCCAAAGGTTGTCTGGAAAAGATGGCTCTTAGCGATAAGACCGTCCATTGTATCACGCTATTTATAAGTTGTATACTGTAACTAACGTTGACGGGCCTGTTGGTCTAGTGGTTAGTGGCCCTGACTGCTGAGCCGGGGGTCGTGGGTTTGATTCCCACCCAGGACAAACTTTGTGTGATGAGCATGATTGTTTGTTCTGTGTCTGGGTGTGATTTATCTATAATATGTATGTATTTATAAATTATATAAGTATGTATATCAGTTGTCTGGTTACCATAACACAAGCTCTGCTTAGCTTGGGATCAGATAGCCGTGTGTGAGTTGTCCCAAGATATTTATTATTTATTTATTATTATTATACTCTTGTAATTTGTATGGTGTACTTAATAAAGAATATTCTATCTTTCTATCTATCTATTCAAGCTCAGTGGCATGGACTGTTGGATCGTACTTAACACTGGGCAAGCTGAGTTGCCGAAATTACGCCCGTGTTTGCGATTTGCGGTACAAAATCAGTTCGTTTTTATACTGTATGTGTATTTATGGCGTCAATACTGTAGGCTACATTTTCAAAACGTAAGTTTTTCTTTTCCTTTTTTAAAAAACGTTGCCCCTCACTAGGAGTTTCTCCTGTATCGTGGGTGCGTTAACAAACATTTAAACTCACATACACAAACAGCCAGACCCGAAACAACTACCTGTAGATCACACAAATATTTGTTCCGTGTAGGGATCGAACCCGCGACACGCAGTGCAGCAGTCGATCGCTCAACCACTGCGCTAACCGTGCCGTCAAAGTATTTTGCTTACCAAAAAAAACTGACGTAACAAATGACTTGTTTAAGCTATGGACTTATCGCAACGTTTAAGCCATTCTTTAGTCACATCAGACGCGTCTATCCCCTTGGCCATGACCAGCACGGTACAGCGACCTGTACTGTTGAAAAATTTAAGTAGTAATAGCGGAGTGGCCACGACTTTAGAGCACGTGGGACTGACAAATCGCTGTCGCCGCCAACGAGTCGTGGCACGACATGATGTCGCGACGTTCCAAGTCGTGAACGTTTCTAGCTGAGTAGATTAAAAATTCATTTATTCGAGAGACTAATAAAAATAACCATTTAGTTAGCTGAATTATTAATGAATTCATAGGCTTTGCTTTAACAGTTAAGACTAAGAGTTTTCTTAAGTGAACATGTATTTAAGTTAATTTAAATAAAATATTATTTTGGTTATTTTATACCTCATGTCACTTAGTCTGCTTTAAATTACAGTGAAATTAAATATTCTATTATTTATACGAACTAGAATAAAATAGAGCTACAGCATCTCTTTGTTATAAAGGTTTTTGACCTCTTTGCAGATTTGTTTTTATCTTTTTTCTCGTTTTCTGTCTGTTATGTAACTGGCGGACTGCGAAATTGTTTTTTTTTTGTGCGCTTTATTAGTGTAAAAAGGGTAGAAAGGGATGAGACTTGTTTGGGGTATCACGGGTTTTGTAATAGTGTTAAGGGTAGACTTTTTTTACTATTATAGCAAATCTTAATGTCGCCGCGCCGTCGGCACTACATTTGTAACGGAAGGCCACAATGACACGTAGTAGACACGGAGATTGTTAGTTTTGTTCAATAATTGACTATTTACCTAATAAAAAAAATATTTGGATATAAGTTTTTAAACTGACATGGTTAGTAACATTATTATTAAAATTAAACGGGATATTTTGGTAAATATCCCTTTTGAAGTGTTATTATTTTTTATGTTAGTTCTCTATTTGAGTCATAGGTACTTTTTGTACTATGTTGGCATTGTAATTTTTGTAGTAAGTACAAAAGAAAAACTAAAATTGTGCCATTCACTATTCTAGTAGCACCACGCCACATCTAGTCTAGTCAACAAGTTCAAAAACGTTAATAATAGAGATAAAGGTCCTAAAAATATACGATAGCTCATCGATTCGGAACTCTAGAAAATTTAAAAAAGTTTTTTTTTTAATCGTTGCCCCACTCTAAGAATTTCTCCTGTATCCTGGGTGCGTTTACAAACATATAAACTCACATACATAAACAGCCAGACCCGAAACAACTATCTGCAGGTCATTCAAATATTTGTTCCGTGCGGGAATCGAACCCGCGACACGCAGCGCAGCAGTCGACCCCTCAGCCACTGCGCCAACCGTGCCGTAACTTTGCAGTATGTTGGCGTTGTAATTTTTGTGGTGTGTACTATAAGTTAAAAAAAAAATTGTGTCATTAAAAATTCTAGTAACAATTTCACCACACCACATCTTGATCGTTCGTTCACAATCAAAAAATTAATTAACGACACATTATCACATGAAAAACCCACTGATTTGCCAGTTTCCGGTCCTTTTAGACACAATAATATATTATTATTTCCCCTACGCCCTTGAAGCCGTCTGTTGGCCAGCCCCGCCCTATATTTTGTTGGTTCGTGCGTGTTCATACAAAATATTAGGTAGTAAACGGCCCAGTACTGGCGACACGCAAACTGCCCGACTACTGGCATTGCCGAAGATTAAGTACGTGGCACTTGGCTACGACAACACTGGTTCGCACGATACTGACTTATTTTACTTTTGTATGGCTGTCGTTTAGTTTTATTTGTGGCCTTGACTAATATTTTTGTTTGATTCTTACATTTTGACCCGTAATCCTTCTTTAATATTATAAAAGAGAAAGTGAGTTTGTTTGTTACGTCTTCACGTCTAAATGGTTAAACGGATTTTGATGAATTTTGGTACAGAGATAGTTGGGACCCTGGAGACGGACATTAGCTATTTTTTTTTTAAAAAGATTGAGATATGAGGGACAAAGAGGGAAGAAAAGAGAAAACTTAGCATTGCTATTACAATAAATGAGGTGCTAGAGCAAAAACTACTGGTAGCAGGTACCTGTACCTAAATCAGGAACTGTGTTGCCCCGAATTCAACGCGAGCGAAGCCGCGAGCAAGAGCTTGTTAAATTAATAAATAAATAAAATAGAATAGAATAGATAGTTTATTGCACACCAAAATTAAAACAACCGTTTTCAGAAATTGCTAATTCTTTGACTACAATAGCGGTCTTATCGCTGATCTTCCAGACAGACCCAGAGCAAATATCTGTAGGCTATACAAATAATTGTTAACTGTATGGGGATCGAACCCGTGACACGCAGCGCAGCAGTCGATCGCTCAGCCAATGCACCAACCGTAAACATACATTACTTACTAGACATTTATTCATGCTGTCCGTCTACCTGTCTGTCCGTATGTGACAGCCATTTTACTACATCACTGATGGAAAGTAGGTTCCTTTCATGAACCGATTAAAGAATAAGATGTAAAATTACGCTTTTTTTCTTAACTCAATGGTTTTAAAATCCTCTAATTTCTAAATTAAGAAGAGGAAAATACTGAAAAAAAATATATGTAGATCGTAATAAAATATTTCAACAAAAAATATTTTCCTTAAGACGTTGAGTTTTGAGATATGGAACTTGGGACTATAGGAAAAAATATGCAGGCTTAAATAAAAAAAAAAAAAAACAAATCTGAAAATGGAATCATGTCAATAACTTTGTCAGTCATTTCTCTTTCCACAAGAATGACAATAATTTATTCTGATAAAGGTTCGACAACTCGATTCACAGTTTTATTCGAGCACAAAATCGAAAGGATTGTGATATAATAGGCACTGCATATTGTATATTATGTTTAAAGCGTTAGATTATAAAAAAAATATCTTCATTTTGGCTTTGGCTGATATAAGGCATTCTTTTTTCTGATCTGATATTTAAAAAAAGAAGGCTCTGCTCTTGCAAACGACTCGTAGGGTGAAGAAATTGAAGTTATGCGCCTTTTCAGATTTAATCCTTAATACCTACCAAAATAGGTGTTTAATTAAATATTTTCTCTTCACTATTGTATTAAACTTGTTTATTCTAGTTAATCATATATTGTTTTATAGCATGTGGTTGTGGCACAGCCATTTATTTTTTATTATTACTGAAAAAAAAAGTCTCACACAAGGAATTTCTCCAGTATCGTGGGTGTGTTTACAAACCTTTAAACTCACATATACAAACAGCCAGACCCGGAACAACTATCTGTAGGCCATAAAAATATTTGATCCGTGTGGGAACCGAACCCTTGACACGCAGCGTTGCAGTCGATCGCTCAGCCACTGCGCCAACCGTGTCGTCATATTTGTGGAGCATGCGGTGCTAACTTGTAAGAAATTAATACATTCACCTAAGATTATTGTAGATGAACCTCAAACCCATCCGCCATCGGACACACTCCGGGTGTAAGGCGCCACGATACGACACCCGGCCACCGTCCGTCCGTCTAGTGTGACAGACCATGTTTACGACGCGTTCGTGAACCACGCGCGCCTCATAGAGATATCAGCAAAGCAAAGGAGCTTGCCGCCAGGGCCACCACCTGCATGTTATCCCATGCGTAAAAAAAATATTGGTAGATCATTAATTCAAATATTTACAGAATAAAATGTGTTAGTTGCAAAAATATATACATACCTACATAATATCAGTTTCAAACTGGACCAGTCCTATTTTGATGTAATTAACATTTAAGCGGCAGTAACAAATTTTCTTAGTTGATTTCCCCTTAATTATTAAGTGACTGCTTTGTTTAGGGGTAATATCAAAACTTGTCTAAATCAGCTAAAGAGAAAATTATTATGAAAGTGACAGAGGCAGAGAAAACCAACAAGTTAACTCTTAACGGTTTAACAGTCCTACTTCCGCACTTAATTACTAACTTCACAACTGTTTTTAGACGTTTTTGCTTTCTGTTACGAACTTCAGGGGAGTTGACCTCAATTTTGTAATTATAATTTTATTTTAAATTCCGAAAAGTTTGCGAACGCTGCTATTTCGTGTTTGTGTTGTTTACCATAGCATGATATTGCTTGCAGAAAATGTTCAGGAGTTTTTGTTGGTGTAGTGCGTCCCTGTATTCATTATGACTCTCTCATAATTACAAGCAGAATTACTTTTTATTGTCAACCGTTTTACGCGTGTACAACCAGATGGATATATGAACCGAATAGTTTTAATCTCGTATAACAAGTTCGAGTTCAAGTTCGTATACAAGTACAACAGTTTTTGTGTAGCCATGATACCATGGCTACACAAAAACTGTTGTTTGGGTCGATCTTGAGGTTAAGCCACGCTTGACCACCCATATACCGAGTTTCCTCCGTGACTCGGAAAACACGTTAAACCGTTGGTCGCGGCTGTCATTTGTGAATCTTTGAAAGTCACAGATACCAGGTGTTGCAAAGTTGATAAATGTGTTGTAGGTTGTGATGTTGTTGTGAAGTCAGATAGGTCCTCGCTCCATGTAAAATTCTATTGACACATTGACTTTACTTTTCAGGCGACATCCCTGTAAAATAAATATAATTTTGTCCACAGACTTCACTTAGTTTCTTTACGCTTTTTTCGGCATAAGCATTGCTACTGCGTCCACAACACAGCAGGCCTAAATGAGTAATGATTAAAATAAACGAGTGTTTTTTTTTTTAAATCATAAGAAGAGAAAATGCTAGGGCGAAAAGAAGATTAATAGCATAGTCATTTTCTCTGTTCGCGCCCGTGATTTACGCGGCGTGAATATAAATAAAGTTTATTTTTATTTTTAATACACTTTCTTACTGACTGGTACTAAAATGTTTATTTATGTTTTTAGCTTTACGGAGCATATCTTCCGGGCTTATGAAGTAAAACCTATTTTTACGAACTTGTGTGTTTTTAGTTAATAAATTCTCAACCTACTTTGGGTTTTGTAGATAAGCTGATTAAATTCGCGGTAAACTTTGCGTGTACATAAAAAATGTGACACGGTTTTTGAATTATTAAGCTGTAATTCTAATTCTATTGGTTAGGTACACTTAAGTATAAGACATGCCAATTTTACACAACATCCACTTAAAACAAAAAAAAAACTCTATACAATTTATTAATAGCTTCACTTTCATACCTATATAGAGATGTCAGCAAAACAGAGGGGCCTGCCAGGGCCACCACCTACCGGGGTTGCGGGTTGTTCGAAAGAGATACCGCGGCCCCGGAACGTAAAGGGCAATAAGTACGTAAAGGGCATGGGTGGGTTTAAGTCGGTACAAGTCTGACACTACCCCCCGCTTCGCGGGGGAAGGATATTTCTAAATACAACACTTTATAGTAAACAATTTCTAACTCAAAGATTTAGTTACAGTCCTCATGCGTTTTCGGCCACGGCGACCAATCTCAGCGGAGATTAGCCATTTGCGCAGGAAATATTATAGTGCACAAGTTTGTGCGCAGGCACAGATGCACTCTCTGTTCCCTCACTCTCATAGTCCGATGGGACGGCAAACCAAACCAAAAGATCAGCATCAGCATTTTTTCGCATAGATTTAGTTAGTAACTACACAACCGTTAGTTAGTAAGTAAGTGTTAGTTTGACGGTACTGTTGACGCAGTGGCTAAACGATTGACTGCTGCGCTGCGTGTCGCGGGTTGGATTCCCACACGGAACAAATATTTGTATGACCTAGAAATAGTTGTTTCGGATCTGGCTGTATGTGTATGTGAGTTTAATTGTTTGTTAACGCACCCACGGTACAGAAGACATTCATAGTGTGGCGCAAAGTTTTTTAAAATAAAGAAAAAAAAAGTACTTTCCCCATGTAGGTTAAAGGTATAAGCAAAGACTAAGAAGATTTCAGTTTAAATCTATTGTTAAATAAAATAAGCATTGTTTGTTTTTCAGAATAACTTCAAAGCTACAAAATATATAAATTCATTAGAACTAGGAGATCATAACTTAAAAGGCATCCCTAGAACCAATCCCTTAGAGGTTTAAGAAGTTTCTTTAGAATATTTTTCAGTAGTTTAAATGAGCATTCCGTTGAGAGCCAACAAGAAATTCTAGTAATAAGTATATTTTAAACATTTATAGCACAAGTGATTATGGTATTCTATTATTTCAAACTAAAGAAATATAATTGACTGTGTGAAAAAATGAAATGAGGTAAAGATTACCTAAGTAGTACCTAAGTCAAATAGATTGAAAGCTTAAGCTCTAGATTAATGCTTGCAATGTCGTAGAAAATATAATTTAATACGCTATTACAAAATGCCTTCATGATGCGCGTACAGATTATCTGGTCACCTCTTTCTAGGCTATCCTTGGCGGTGTCATCCATCTTAGCCCGGTTCGTAGCGCAAGAGAGCTGTAGTATCTGGGAGGTCTTTGCCTAGTGGTGGGACATACAAAAATACTTTAAAAAAATATAGGCAAGTTTGTGAAGATAGATCAATGTATGGATGCTTGTATACAAAAATACTTTAAAAAACTATAGGCAAGTTTGTGAAGATAGATCAATGTATGGATGCTTGTATACAAAAATACTTTAAAAAACTATAGGCAAGTTTGTGAAGATAGATCAATGTATGAATGCTTGTTACACTTTCACGTAATGGATTTGGCTGACATTTGATACACATATCCATCCATATTTAACACAAAATAAACTAAAAGATTAGCAGATCAGTCACATAAACCTAGAGAAAAAAAAGTATTATAGACGATTAGTCATATACAACCAAAGAAATATAAATACAATTGATATGGTACCAACTAAGAAGTATACCCTCATCATCTGCCTAGCCTTTTCCCAAGTATGTTGGGGTCGGCTTCCAGTCTAACCGGATGCAGCTGAATATCAGTATTTTATATGGAGCGACTGCCTATCTAACCTCCACAACCCAGTTAGTACTGGGTAATACGATACATCTTGGTAAGACTGGTTGTCAGACTTTCGGGACACTGACTACCTGTAACGACTGTCAAAGATCTACAAATGACAGCCGGGACCAACGGCTTAACGTGCTTTCCGAGGCACGGAGGAAACTTGGTATGTAACAGGTGGTCACCCATCCACAGACCAACCTAGGCAAGCGCGGCTTAACCTAGAGATCGACCCGAGCGGCTGCTATTATTTAGCCACGAGCTCCTCCTAACTGAAGAAGTATACCCTTTTAAAACAAAAAAAGATTTTTACAAATCGATCTAGGCGTCTTTGAGTAATCGGTGAACATACATAAAATAAAAAGATTCCATCGAATTGAGATCCTCCGCCTTTTTCTGAAGTCGGTTAAAAAGGTCCATGGTTTGCGCCGAAGAATTTCCACATATCACTCAAAAATTGATAGCTAGCGTTATATATATGTATAAGCCTTTTAAAATGCCATTAAACAAAATGGACTTTTCGTAATTCAGTTAAAAGATTAAAGTCCTCATACGAAGTAATAATGATTTCCCTGAAAACCGTGCCCAACGAAGTTAAAAATATAATTTAATTAACAGTTCTTTTTTTGTATAAAATGCTTGCGTAAAATTTTCTGAACGAAATTAAAAGATTATCGTAGTATTGTAATTGACCTCGTACTACACTGAGGCATATATAACCTTTAATTAACTAAGTTCGTTCGTAAACTGTGCCCGTGGTTTGCTGATGTCGCTGAGTATTTACGTAAAACTAGATCAGTATCACCTGATGGTGGTATCACATCTTATGGTGATATCACCTTATGGTGATACTCTAGTTTAGTAATAGTAGTAGTATTACCATGGCTTGTTTTAAGTATCACACAGAGACAATAGGTAATTGTAACGAATTATGTCTTTGAAGCCAAAGCCATAGTAAACTCAAGCCAAATAAAATAAATAATATCCTACTTATCTACATCTACACAAATATAATAAAGTAAAAATACAAATATTTGTATTTTGTACGTCACGAATATACTCAAAAATTACTGGACCAATTTGAAAAAATATTTTGCCATTAGAAAGCCATGAGAGCGGGGCAGTAGTAGTGCGGGGGAGGGGAATCATCAAAAAACTTCTCTCGCTCTGGGCGGAGCGAGGGGGAATGTTCTGACACTTCCCCCGCTCAGTAAAAGTCTGCTTTTTCTGACTAAAACTCACCCATGGTTTGCCCTTTGTGTTCCGGGCCGCAGTATTTCTTCCAAACAACCGGCAACCCCGGCAGGCCACTCTGCAAGCACAGATCAGCTTGTCCATTATTAATGCGAAAGTTTGCAAGAATGCATGGATTTTTGTTTTTGTGGGGCAACATTTATTTTAAGAAGAAGAATTCAATTTATCCCGATCCACGCTAAGTCGCTGACGCAAGCAAGTAACGGATAATGTACTATATATCTATTACTAATACGTTATGGTCATAACGTATTAAATAAATAAAAAAAAAATATCTTGGGACAACTCTCACACGGCTATCTGATCCCAAGCTAAGCAGAGCTTGTGTTATGGTAACCAGACAACTGATATACATACTTATATAATTTATAAATAAATACATATAATAGATAAATCACACCCAGACACAGAACAAACAATCATGCTCATCACACAAAGTTTGTCCTGGGTGGGAATCGAACCCACGACCTCCGGCTCAGCAGTCAGGGCCACTAACCACTAGACCAACAGGCCCGTCAATTTAAATATTAGTAATAGATAAACATTATCCGAACCAGTATGTAATTTAAATGACTATGAAACTTTCGGCACTGTAGTAGGTATTCATTGTCAGTTCAATTGCATTTTATTTTACAACAAAATACCACATATTTTTATCATTCCAGTTTTGTTATACTTTTAGAGTGACTAATCAAAAACCAATAGTAAGCTATATTGACACTAGCTAGAAATTGAACGCAGGTTCAGAACTAGCAATGGGATTTGAAATTCAAAATTCAGTTAACTATTTATGCAGGTGTATGGCTTAATGTAGACAATACTGTAATGAAATGAAATACTTATAAATAAATTTTACTATGAGACTAACTAAGAAATATGACAAAGGAAATCTGCTGTTGCCCATATAATATATTTTGGAAATTTGCGAAGTATAGAACAGCTGATTTTCAAGATTCTATGATCGGTATCATAGACAAAGTTGTTTATTTTAATTAGTACCGCCCTTAAAGTATTGCCAATGTTTCAAAAATCACTTAGTTATAGAACGGGAACAAAACCGCTAAAATACCATTTTCTACCAAAACGGTAGAAAATGGTACGTTATCGGTCTCAGAATACGTGCATTTTTTTAGTGAAAAGTCTGGAATACTGTTGTTCTCCTCCACGTAAGTCCAGTGCGATCAGTTGAATGTCAAAAGTCTTGGTTTTGCTTTGTTTCTCTTTCAACGATTTAAAATAAAACAATGCAGTGGGTGGTGACACAGCTTTACAACTATGTAGATATTGTCACAAACTATGCAGCATAGTTCGTATTATATGGCTGTCTGTGTGAGTTTAAATGTTTGTAAACGCACCCACGATACAGGAGAAATTCCTAGTAGGCAAAAAAAATGAATACAATTTTGGTGTGCAATAAAGTATATTCTATTCTGTCCAGAAACAAAATGATTTTTTATAGTTTTAATCTACCAGATATTCTCAGTCATCATCATTGTCCTGTCCTTGTCCGATTTTATTTGGGGTCGGTTCCATTCTCCCCTGTCAGACGTGTCACGGCAGCATTTACTCCTTTGTCATTCATATCATTCCTCACACAATCTACCATCTTTTTTGGCGTTCCTCTCCCTCTCCATCCATCAACATTACGAGATATTCTCAGTACAAAAAGAAAATTATTCCGAACCACTATCATTTCCACGATCGAGATACAAACACCCAGTTTAATACGTTAACATAAGCCCAGCGATACATCATACGAATGTTAGCAAACGTATTTTTTATTCGTAAATTACACTCGTGTGTAACCGCCTTGTTCAGTATAACATGATATTTATGTAGCGAGACAGAACAAACATTATTCTCTACTAATAAAGCGTTGAAAAAACTCCTTTGTTCTATTTCTTGTGAATAAAGATATTCTTTATTTTATGCTCTCTTAAGCAGTTTTCGTTGGTTTGGAAATGTTTTTGGGTTTTGTAAACTTTTTCCTCTAATATTATATAATACTAGCTAGCGCACGCCCGCGCATTGCCCGCGTATTATCGAAAAAAAGTCCTACGTGTTATTCCAGACTAAAATCTACCTCTGTGCCAAATTTCATCAAGATCCGTTCAGCCGTTTTGACGTGAAAGAGTAACAATTATCCATACATCCTCACAAATAATCGCATTTATAATTAAGTAAGACTTTGCAAGGTGTTACCTATTATTTCCAACATTGTCTTAAACTTGGGCCAATCACACGCATTCACCAATATTTGTATGTTTTTTTCAGATATATAAAAATACGTCACATTTTAGTCGCTCACGATTGACTAGACGCGTAGCACCTCAGTTATCGGATACGTCAGCGTAGCATGCGTAGCAAACGTAGCGCTCACAATAGCTACGTCGTAGCTGCTACAAATGACGTTATTTATCTGAGTCTAAACGTTTGCCAAAACAGACTTTTATATGAACCAATTTGAGTACTAGCAAGCAAATTTTTTTAAAATATTTCAATTAAGATATTTAAATGTTCAGACTGCATTTAGAATGATTAAATCCTTTAATAACTTGGTTTGTTTGTGACCTCTTCACGCTTTAATGTCTAAACCGATATTGATGAATTTTGGTACATAGATAGTTGGGAACCAGGAGACGGACATAAGCTATTTTTTTTAAAAGAGTGGGATATGAGGGAGAAAGAGGGACGAAACGGTAAAACTTAGCGTTGCTATTACAAATCAATAAGGCGCTACCGAATTTAACGCGAGCGAAGCCGCGGGCAAAAGCTAGTATATTATAAAAGCGAAAGTGAGTTTGTTTGTGACCTCTTCACACTTTAATGGCTAAACCGATTTTGATAAATTTTGGTACAGAGATAGTTGGGAACCAGGAGACGGACATAGGCCACTTTTTTAAAGTGAGATGTGAGGGAGAAAGAGGGAAGAAAAGGGATAGCTTAGCGTTGCTATTACAAATCAATAATTCGCAAGGGGAACTGTGTTGCCCCGAATTTAACGCGAGCGAAGCCGCGGGCAAAAGCTAGTCATTAATACAAGCATTATTTTTATTATTTTAGCATGATCGTAACGTTTAACCGTTGTGCCGTGTGGTGCCGGCCTAAAAGAATAGCACCAACCCAACTCTGCCCGCGGGTGTCGTAAAAGGCGACTAAGGGACACAAAACCGGGGGGTGGGCAGCAGCGCCTCCTGCATAGCAAACCAACAACCAAACTGCGATCCCCAACCCGCATGCCCAGCGTGGGGATTATGGGCACTACCCCTTGATGATGGCACGACAAAAAAGATGGCCCTCAGTTCCCGGCCGCCTTGCTATTCCTGGCCATGGCAGCGGCCATGGTAACGGCGGGGCAGGGGGTGCGAAGAATCACCGGGCTACGGCAGGCTGCCACAAAGATCTGACCCTGGCAACGTATAACGGATGCACTCTGAGGCTTGACCATCATCTAGCGCAGTTGGAAGTGGAGTTAGAGAACATTAAATGGCATGTTCTAGGGTTATGTGAAGTCCGTAGAGAGGGGGAGGACACCGTAACCCTGGACTCGGGCCATCTTCTCTACTTTCGCGAGGGGGATAAGAAATCCCAGGGTGGCGTAGGTTTCCTCGTCAATAAAGCCCTCTCTAACAACGTTGATGAAATCTCCAGTGTGTCGTCCAGGGTAGCGTACCTGATCCTTCGGCTGTCCAAGCGCTACAGCATGAAGGTCATTCAGGTTTACGCACCGACCTCGACACACCCGGATGATGAAGTGGAGGTTATGTATGAAGACATATCCAAAGCCTTACACAACACCACCAAGGCCCACTTCAATGTTGTTATGGGGGACTTTAACGGCAAGGTGGGAACACAGACTGGCAACGAATCCCGTATAGGCCCGCATGGTTATGGAGTAAGGAATCACAGGGGGCAAATGCTTGTCAACTTCCTTGAGAAGGAGGGACTGTTCTTAATGAACTCTTTCTTTAAGAAACAGCCTCAAAGAAAGTGGACATGGAAAAGCCCCGACACTGTGACTAAAAATGAGATCGACTTCATCATGACGGATAGCAAGCACATATTCAGAGATGTCTCAGTGATCAACAGGTTTAATACCGGATCTGATCACCGACTTCTCCGTGGCTCTCTGAATATCAACTTAAAGCTTGAAAGAAGCCGACTGATGAAGTCCACGCTCCGACCTAACCCAATCCATATCATGGCGGGCACCGAGAAGTTCCAGCAGCTTCTCGGGAATAGATTTGTTGCCTTGGAACCCACTGACGACGTTGACGAGAGCCTACACAATCTGGTCGAAACTCTGAGGGATGAGGGTATCAAGTTCTGTAGGACGCAGCGGACTGGCAGGATATCCAAACTCTCGGCTGAGACTCTCGGGTTGATGACAAAAAGACGGGAAACCACCCATGCGACTTCGTCGGAGAGGTCAGACCTGAACAAGCAAATTGCGAAGATGGTACGGCGCGACCTTCGGAGCTCCAACACACGCCTCATCGAAGAGGCGATAGAGCGAAACCGAGGGTCTAAAGTATTCACTCAGCAGCTTGGCAGGAGCCACCAGCCAGCTTAAAAATGGAAAAGCCCCCGGTGAGGACGGAATAACATCAGAGCTTTTGAAAGCTGGAGGAGTCCCTGTTATACAGGAACTACAGAACCTCTTCAACGACGTCCTTCACAGTGGGAGAACTCCAAAGGCGTGGAGCGGGAGTTTGGTGGTGCTCTTTTTCAAGAAGGGTGACAAAACCCTCCTTAAGAATTACAGACCCATCTCGCTCCTGAGCCATGTCTATAAGCTGTTCTCACGAGTGGTCACGAATCGTCTCGCCAGGAGACTCGACGAGTTCCAGCCGCCGGAACAGGCCGGGTTTCGCGGAGGATATGGCACCATAGACCACATTCACACAGTGAGGCAGATTATACAGAAGTCCGAAGAGTATAATCAGCCCCTGTGTCTGGCCTTTGTGGACTATGAGAAGGCCTTTGACTCTGTCGAAACCTGGGCTGTTCTGGAATCCTTACAGCGATGCCAAGTAGACTATCGTTATATCGAGGTGTTGAGATGTCTGTACGAAGCCGCCACCATGAGTGTCCAAGTACAGGACCAGCAGTCTAAACCGATCCAATTGCGCAGAGGAGTTAGACAGGGGGATGTTATATCCCCGAAACTGTTTACCAGCGCGTTGGAGGATATGTTTAAGACGCTGGACTGGAAAGGAAAGGGCATCAACATAAACGGCGACTACATCTCACACCTACGATTCGCAGATGACATAGTCTTAATGGCGGAGTCGCTAGAGGAGCTGAACCAGATGCTGGACGGCCTAGCTTCAGCCTCGCGACGTATCGGTCTTGGCATGAATTTGGATAAAACCAAAGTCATGATCAATGGCCACATTGATCCGATGCCGGTCGTCGTACATGGTCACCTTCTCGAAATCGTTTCTGAGTACACTTACCTTGGGCAGATTCTGCAGTTAGGTAAAAACAGTTTCGAGAGGGAGGCCAAGAGGAGGATCCAGGGGTGCAAAGTCAGAAAACCTCCACGTGTGCCTAGTGGCTGCTGCTCTCCTCGATCCGTTGAGTGGGAGCAGCAGTTGCTGGGCCGGTGCACCCTGGGCGCGGACAGTGGCATTCCCCGAGTAATGGGAAGAAATTCCTATCCCTTGGGGAAGATCACTGTCCGTGGCGAATATTCTGACGTGGGAGGGGTCCAACCCGGACCACCGGTGCGTTGTTCCGCGTGACCCTCTGATAAGCAGAGGGCACAGCGGAGGAGCAAGGGCGGGCTCGATGTGCACTCACCCTGCCTCGAGCAGACAGAGGAGGCACTCCTTCTCTGTCCCCGTCGATCTCGTAACCCCAAACCGGAGTGTCGTGGATCACGTCTCGCGGCTTCGATTGGGACCGAGGGTCTTGGCTTAATCGCCCGGACCGCGAGGTAGAATACCTCTATAAAAAGTCACCCCGAATCTCAAGCGGCGGCGCACCGCGAGGAGATGAATGGCTGACGGGTGTTCCTTTGGAACTTTCAGTCGTTAGTGCGTCCCCCGCCAGAGTACCAGCCGACCCTCTGGCGGGTTATAACTTCAGGCTTGTCTGGGGACAGGGGGTACCCCCAGAAAGGACAACACACTTCCCCCATACTCGTGGGAACAAAATGGAAAATGTAAACCAAAAAACCACCGATGCAGATAGGGAGAGAGACGTAGATAGGGAGAAAGAGGATGCGGGGTGCGAGTCCGACACCGCATCGAGTGTGGAGAGCGCGGGAAGCTCAGGGAGCTCCCGCCGCGAGAGGGCTGGGGCTGCTAGGAGGGCGGACGCTATGTCCTTCCTCAAGCGGCCCAGGCAGGTGGACGACCAGGGGTCAACCACCGAAGGGGAGCTGGCTTCGGCACGCAAGATCCCCACTAGCAAGCGCGGTGGAGTGCGCGAGCGCGGTGGAGTGCGTGGCCGTGGCCGAGGCAAGGGCGAGGGCCCTCTGACCCAGAAGGCTGGTGAGTCTGGGGGGCCCCCGGTCGATACCGACCCTGAGGAGGTCTCCCCGAGCGCGGAGGCAAGTGCAGATGGTGGCTCCAACCAGGAGAGTAAGGCCAGATTTGCGGAGGCAGTGGAGGCCGCGGTCAAGGACGTGGCCTACAAGATCAAGAAGGCCTCCAAATTTAAGGCTGTGGGCACGGCCGCGGCCACTATAATTGCGGCAGCAGAGGCCAGCTTCGCGCCCCCTCCTGCGTCGGACGAGGTGGCCCAACTGCGGGCGGAGGTGGCCCGCCTGACGGCCGCCACGGAACTCCTCCTAGAGGAGAACCGGAGGCTCCAGGCGGACCTGGCCGGTCTCCGGGGAAGGAGGTCCCCCGAAACACCCGAGGGGGGGCAGCAGACGGCAAGCCATGCCGTTCCGGTTGAGGATCGCATTCTCAACCTGGTTCGGCAAGAGATGGCTGCCTTCCAGGCGCGGTTCTCCGTGCTGGAGGGCATTGTTCTGCGCCCCCCCTTGGCGGCAAGCAAGGGTCCGGTCACACCAGGTGGGGCCACGGGGTCGGCAAAAGGGGGCTCGGGGACGGCAAGACGGGGTCCGGGGTCGGCTTCATACTCGGCCGTTGCGGCTGGACCGAGGCCATCAGGCCAGTCCAGTGGCACGAACCCAGCGGCCCCTGCAAAGTTGACCCCAGTAAAACCCGCGTCGGCCCCGGCAAAACCCGCGTCGGTCAGTGCGACGCCAGCCCCTGCAATACCGGCGCCCACCTCGGCAAATCCGGCTCCGGCACAGCCAGTGCCGGCTAAAAAGAAAAGAGGGACACGGAAGGGCAAGGCGAAGGCACCAGCGCCTGCCACCATCGCCCCACCACCTGAACCCCAGACGGCCGAAGCCGGATGGGAAGTGGTCGGGCAAAAAAAGAGGAAGCGCAAGGCGGCCAAGGCTGCCCACAAGAAGGCGCAGAAGCAGCGGCGAAACGTCGCGGCTAGGCTTCGCGCCCCAAAGACCGCGGCTGTGGTGGTCACACTACAGCCGGACGCGGAAAAAAGGGGCGTTACCTACCGCGACGTGCTCGCTAAGGCGAAGGCGGCGGTGAACTTGGAGGAGCTAGGGATCACCGGGGGGCTCCGGCTACGAGTCACCGCAACGGGGCCCCGAATGCTGGAGATCCCCGGTGCCGCCAGTGGTCCGTCCGCAGACGCTTTGGCTGAAAAGCTCAGGGCGTCCCTTGATGCGGACGAGGCCCGAGTGTCCAGGCCTGTCACGTGCGCAAGCCTGCGCATTTCAGGCCTGGACGACTCTGTGGTGGAAGAGGAGGTGGTGGCTGCCGTCGTCAGGACTGGTGGGTGCTCTGCCGACCAGGTGAAGGCAGTGGGCACCGTGCGTCCAGACTTCGGGGGCATGCGAACCGTTACGGTAAGCTGCCCCGTGGCGGCGGCCAAAACAATCGTGGAGGGCCGAAGGCTCTTGGTGGGCTGGGTGTCTGCGCAGGTGAAACTGTTAGAGCCCAGGCCTCTGAGGTGCTTCCGCTGCCACGTGGGTCACCACGTGGCAGTCAAGTGCTCGGAGGTGGACCGCAGCCGTTTGTGCTTCCGCTGCGGCCAGCCCGGTCACAAGGCCGCGACCTGCGACGCCGCGCCGCACTGCGACGCATGTGCGACGGCGGCCAGGCCGGCCGATCACCGGGCGGGAGGCAAGGCCTGCGCACCACCCGCCAAGACCAGGGGCAGGGGAAGGTCCTCCGCGACCACCACCACCAACGCCGCCGCCACAGCCGTCGCCGCTTGCGCCGCTGCTGCCGCCGCTATCACTGCCGCCGCTGACGCCACAGCGGCGGCAGCTGGGCCATCAGAGGGGGCCCAGGGGGGGGCTGATATGGAGTGCCAATAACGGCCCCATTACGCCTCCTCCAGGCGAATATCAACCACTGCGCCTGCGCTCAGGATCTCCTGCTCCAGAGCATGGCGCAGTGGTCGATTCATATCGCCGTGGTCGCTGAGCCGTACTTTGTCCTCCCCAGGGACGACTGGGTTGAGGACCTGAGCGGCTCAGTGACCATAATTTCGTCGGCCGCCGCCGGTACCCCGTCCTTCGAGGGTGTCAGGAAGGGTCAGGGGTGCGTCGCAGCACGGTTCGGGGATATAGTCGTAGCGGGTGTCTACTTCTCCCCGAGCCGAACTCTCGCCGAGTTCCACAACTCTCTGAGGGAGTTGACCGTCGTCGTCGGTAACTGCTCCCTCCCCGTGCTAGTGCTCGGGGACTTCAACGCCAAAAACTTGGCTTGGGGTTCTCGCTGCACGGATGTGCGGGGAAGGATGGTGGAGGACTGGGCACTGGAGACAGGCCTGGTCGTCCTAAATCGGGGTTCTGTTCCCACGTGTGTGCGGATGCGGGGCGAGTCGGTGGTGGACATCTCGTTCGCCAGCCCCGCTCTGTCGCCGCGTGTCGTCGACTGGCGCGTCATGGAGGAGGTGGAGACCTACTCCGATCACCGGTACATCCGGCTCGACGTCTCCACCCAGACCTCCAGCGCGCCGGTCCTACAGGCCCCGAGTGGTCCGCGGTGGGCGCTCAAACAGCTGGACCGGGAGCTCCTCCTGGAAGCCTCGATCGTGCAGGCCTGGGTGTCATCACCGGACAGGCCTGCCGACACCAACCACGAGGCGGACTGGTTCCAGGAGGCCATGTCTGAGATCTGTGACGTGGCAATGCCCCGAGTCCGGTCTGGAAGCGCCCGGCGTCAGGTGTACTGGTGGTCGCGCGAGCTGACGGCACTGCGAGAGGCATGCGTCGCTGCGCGACACCTGTACGCCAGGCACCGCAGGCTCCGCATTCGAGCACCGGATGCGGCGGCCATCGAGGCGGAGCTGTATGAGGGGTACAGAGCGGCGAAGACCGCCCTCCTAGAAGGTGTCTTGCGGGCCAAGGACCTGGCCCGCGAGGAGATGCTGGAGTCTCTGGACGGGGATCCGTGGGGGCGCCCGTACAAGATGGTGCGGGATAAACTCCGCACCAGGGCCCCCCCGCTGACGCAGAGTCTCCGGCCCCAACTAGTTGAGGATGTGGTGAGCGCTCTGTTCCCTTCACGAGGGGAGCATGCTCCTCCGCCCATGGCTCCGCCGCTTGCGGTGCCACAAGCGGACCACGAGGACAACGACGACGACGACGTTCCGGAGGTGACTGGGGTAGATCTGAGAGCGGCGGTGGGCAGGCTGAAAGCCAAAAACACCGCCCCGGGACCCGATGGCTTGCATGGCAAAGCCTGGGTCCTGGCCCTGGAGGCTCTCGGGCCCCGACTGCTAGGGCTCCTAAGCGCGTGCTTGGAGAGAGGCCAGTTCCCACTTCGGTGGAAGACGGGGAAACTGGTCCTCATACAGAAGCCGGGGCGCCCTGCGGACTCTCCGTCCGCATTCCGGCCCATTGTGCTGCTCGACGAGGTGGGCAAGCTCTTTGAAAGAGTAGTTGCAAACCGCCTCGTCGGGCACCTTGTGGGGACGGGGCCGGATCTTGCGGAACACCAGTATGGTTTCCGCAAGGGGCGCTCTACGGTGGATGCCATCATGCGCGTGAGAGCCCTCACGACGGGGGCTGCAGTGTCCAGGGGTGGGGTTGTCGTGGCGGTGTCTCTCGACATCGCCAACGCGTTTAACACCATGCCCTGGGGCTGCATCAGGGAGGCACTCCAATACCACCGGATGCCGACCTATCTTCGTCGTGTGGTCGGGGCATATCTGACGGACAGGGCCGTCATATACCCCGGTCGCTCTGGAGAGTGGAACCGGCGAGAGATGTCGTGCGGCGTCCCACAGGGATCGGTCTGGGGGCCGCTCCTGTGGGACATCGGTTACGACTGGGTGCTGCGCGCCGACCTCCCCAGCGGCGTCAGTGTAGTTTGCTACGCTGACGACACGCTCGTCCTGGCTCAGGGGGGGTCGCACCAGGCGGCGGCCGACAATATGACACGCGGGGTTGCGATAGTCGCGGAGAGGATCCGGCTACTGGGTCTCGAGGTGGCCTTGCACAAATCCGAGGCCATGGTTTTTCATGGCCACGGAAACACGCCACCGTCGGGATCCCAGTTGACGGTAGGAGGGGTTCGCATCGGCGTCGGGTCGACGATGAAGTACCTGGGAATCGTCCTCGACAGCCGGTGGAACTTCGTCGAACACTTTCGACGTTTGGCTCCCAAACTCGAGCGGACGGGGGCTGCTTTCAAGCGGCTCCTGCCCAATCTGAGGGGGCCAAACGCCTCCTGCCGTAGGCTCTATGCCGGAGTCGTGCGGTCCATGGCCCTTTACGGGGCCCCGGTATGGGCGCGTTCTTTAGGGCGGCGCGCCGCCCACTACCTGAACGCGCCCCAAAAGGTGGTGGCCATACGGCTTGTCCGGGGCTACCGCACGATCTCCGGCGAGGCAGCGAGCCTCCTTGCCGGACTGCCACCGTGGGATCTGGAGGCGATAGTCCTCGCGCGCCTGTTTGAGTGGCGCGCGGAGGCACTACACCGGGGGGAAAACCCGCTGCCACGGCAAGTTGCCGCTCGGCGGGCAGACCTCCGGTGCGATCTCATGGTGGCATGGAGAGAGCGACTGTCGCAACCCCGTGCAGGGCACGCCACAATAGCGGCGGTAAGTCCCCTCTTTGAGGAGTGGCTGGAGAGGCGTCATGGCGTCCTCACCTACCGCCTGACGCAGGTCCTCACCGGACACGGAAGTTTCGGGAGGTTCCTGCACATCATCGGGCGGGAGGAAGCGCCCGGGTGTCACCATTGTGACGATCGCCTGGAGGACACGGTGGAGCACACAGTGGCGGTCTGCCCAGCTTGGGCGGAGCACCGCCGTGCCCTCGTGGAGGCGATCGGCGGCGGCGATCTCTCGCGTCCGGCCCTGGTTCAGGCCATGGTCCGGAGCGAGAGGGAATGGGAAGCGGTCACCACCTTCTGCGAAGCAGTAATGCTAGCAAAGGAGGTGGCCGGGCGTTTGAGGGAGAGAACATCTGCCCAACCCAGCCGCCGCGGGAGACGCCCATGGCGCCGGGCGCCGCGAGACGACTTCCGGCCACCGTAGATGCGGGCCTGTGGGCGGTGAGCAATGGGTAGTTCACCGTCCGTCCGTCGATTGACGACAGGCCGTGTCGACGGCGCGTTCGTGTTTCACGCGCGCCTCAAAGAGAGTCAGCAAAGCAGAGGGGCTTGCCAGAGCCTCCGCCTGCCGGGGTTGCGGGTTGTTCGAAAGAGATACCGCGGCCTCGGAACGTAAAGGGCAATAGAAGGAACATGGGTGGGTTTTAGTCAGTACAAGTCTGACATGCCCCCCCGCTCCACCCAGAGCGGGGGAAGTCATTGGATGATTTCCCACCCGAAAAAAAAAAAAAAAAAAAAGAGGAGGATCCAGCTGGGCTGGGCAGCGTTTGGGAAACTACGCCGAGTTCTCTCGTCATCCATGCCGCAATGTTTGAAAACGAAAGTTTTCAATCAGTGCGTCCTACCCGTCATGACCTACGGAGCCGAGACATGGACACTCACGGCAGGGTTGGTCCATCAGTTCAAAGTCGCTCAGCGAGCTATGGAGAGAGCTATGCTCGGAGTTTCTCTGAAGGATAGAATTCGCAACGAATACATCCGACAGAGAACCAAAGTTATCGACATAGCTCAAAGAATCAGCAAGCTGAAGTGGCAGTGGGCTGGCCATATCTCACGAAGAACCGACAACCGTTGGGGTAAACGTGTTCTTGAGTGGAGACCGCGACTCGGCAAGCGTAGTGTAGGACGCCCTCCGACCAGGTGGGATGACGATATAAGAAAGACTGCAGGCAGATGCTGGATGCGGCAAGCTGAAGATAGGGCGCTATGGCGCTTATTAGGGGAGGGCTATGTCCAGCAGTGGACTAATATAGCCTGATGATGATGATGATGATGTAACGTTTAAAAACACTTGAATGTCACTTGATGAATGTCACATGTAGGTATCTATTATGAAAATAGAAGAACTTTTTTTGACATATGAAAACTTCATAACATTAACAAGTTAAGACTATAATTCAATACCATACGGAAAATTTTAACGAAAGAAAAAAAAACAAATTGCACTATGTTCCTTAGTAGGCTATTGGGAGCCGTGCCCCGGTACTTCCGGCTCATATTAAAACAGTTATCGCACAATCTTAACTGCCCCATACTCGAAACTATAGCGTCCGTTGAAAATGATATACTTACCTACAATCTCCACACAAAAACACACCCAAACACTCCCAAGATAAGGTTCAATTTTCAACGCAAACACCGCGACACAGAAATACCCTATTATTTCTCATTATTAATTTGATAAGAAAAATTTCCTGTATGTGAATGGAATTTTCAACTTTATACTTTGTAGTATTAGGAGTCATTTTGTTTGAGAACTTAAACCGAAGTGTTTCGTAATCGGCTGATACAGTGGTGTATTTAAATGGTCGTTGTAAATACAGATAGGGTTTTCATAGGCATCCCTTTGTCGTTTAGAACAATGAAAAACACTGGCCTCTTTCGGTTAATCCAGCTGTTAAAAACGTGGCCTAATGACAGGTTGGGACGACCTCAATATGGGACACTTCATTATCCGATGGATTTTTGTTTTGTTGCAAAGAGAGGAATACAATACGGATTTTTTACGAATGTTATATGTTTAAATAATACATAATGATGTGTCATTTTCTAAAGGCTAGACATATAAATGTAGGATAAACGATATGATTGATGTGTTAATAATGTAGAATACATAAGTGGGGCGTAGAATCAATAATATTGAAGAACGTATAATGTCTACTGTTTGCACAGCATGTATCCTTTTTTATGGGAAATCATCAAATAACTTCCCCCGCTTTGAGAGGCGAAGGGGAGTGTCAGATTTTTACTGACTAAATACTATACTATACGGACAGCGTGTGTTAATGTATAGTTATATTTTAGGACAGTTTTGGTTCGGTGGAGACAGTTTGTTCAGATTGACTGTAGGACACCCATATATATGACTATACATTAGAAACAAACATGGAATTAGCTTATTTGATATTACTTTTGTATGTGAACATCCATACTTCCTTATCCTTACTAATATTATAAAAGCGAAAGTGAGTTTGTTTGTTTGTTACCTCTTCACGCTTTAATGGCTAAACCGATTTTGATGAATTTTGGTACAGAGATAGTTGGGAACCAGGAGACAGACATAAGCTATTTTTTTTTTTAAAGAGTGGGATATGAGGGAGAAAGAGGGAAGAAACAGGAAAACTTAGCGTTGCTTTTACAAATCAACAAGGCGCTACCGAATTTAACACGTAAAAATATAAATGTTGATTTTCGTTAAGAACATCCCTCAGCCTTCGTTAACTTTTAATGACATTCTAAAGTAAATTACGTACACAAACAGGAAACGTTTGCTATCACATAACATGGATAATTATTATGAAAATGTTTCCTTAATTTTCATGAAGATCTGAATAATAACAATTTCCTTATAAGTCCAGTTATGTTCGAGAGTTGTTCAAGGCACAAAAAACATTCATAAAAAAACAAGAATGAACTTCACTTATATCAGGACACGAGGGTAATTATTTTGAAAACGTTTTGTATTTCAAAAAGATTTCCAACAAGGTTGACATATTTTTTTCGGTAGCTTACTCCTACTATACATTCATTGATATAATGTCACTTTATCTCTCTCCTCTTCTATAAAAACAAACAAAAGATAATCTAACTACATAAAGTAACCTTTTATCACCCCACACGAATTTTATACGAACCCTTTCACTTTTACAGCGTGATAAGCCACCATAAGCCTGTATTTGTATTCACTCCAAAATCTTGCAAACAAAAATAAAACATTAATGGGTCAGCGTAAAAAAGAGCGCGCTAATTCTCTGCCTACATTAGGGCAAACAAACCGTCGTCGCGTCAGGCGTACGCCGTGACGTACGCCTGACGGTTTGTTGTTTGGGTAGGTACGTAAAATCACGTACGAAAAAGGTATTCCACGTCGAAAAAGGCAAACATTAAAGTTTTGGTTGAGTACCATCTCTGTCATTTTAACTGTTCTGTGGTTTCGTATACAATGTCGCCGTACCTTTGTTGGGGACAGTTCGTAATTTGTAATTTGCGTGTGGACTCGTAAAGGGAATGTTTTTTTTTTAAGTTTCACGATGCGAGCACTTAGAACTCTTTGTATTTAAACACGAGTGCTTTTTTATATTTCTAAGTACTGTGTTATAACAAAAGCATTGTTTAAACTAATTATGTATGTGTTGACAAAGTTTATTTGCTTGTTTTAGGCTTTTAAAGGAGCTTGTTGAGTTTGTTTTTATAACGTTAATTTATTTTAGATTTTCAACTAAAATAAAGTGTTTTAGTCAAAGCTAATAATTGGCGGAACCAGAATGTAAAAACAAAACGAAATTCCTAAAGCTTCATTTATATTTCATCAGCGAAAACGTAAACCTCGTGATAGTTTTCTAAATAACAAACCCATTTTTTACTTTATATGACATAAAATAATATCGCGCATGTTATTCTCCAAGGGGTTGGCAGAGGTGAACCTAAGAGTACACTTACATTTGGCAAATCTATTTAAGATCTAAGACCCATGACACGATAGGCCGCGGCGCGTTAGTGTTGGGGTTACGGGTTGTCCGAAAAAGATACCGCAGCCCCGGAGCATGAAGAGCAATAGAAAGAACATGGGTACAAGAAAATATAATAGTCTAATTGAAATAAATGCTTTGAGTTTGATAAAATATGAGATTTTTACAATTTATCTTAACAGAAAATTATCATTTTCATTATATTTTTTTAATAAATACTAGCTTTTGCCCGCGGCTTCGCTCGCGTTAAATTCGGGGTAACACAGTTTCCCTTTTGTGCTTTGCAGGTACCGGTTACCTGTAGTTTTTGTCCTAGCGCCATATTTATTGTAATAGCAAAACTAAGTTTTCCCTTTTCTTCCTTCTTTCTCCCTCATTTCTCACTTTTAAAAATAGCTTATGTCCGTCTCCAAGGTCTCAACTATGTCTGTACTAAAATTAATCAAAATCGGTATAGCCATTTAGGCGTGAAGACGTGACAAACAAACAAACTCATTTTCGCTTTTATAATATTAGTAAGGATTAATCTCAACAGAAAAGCCCTTGACATTCATAAACCAGAAAATATACGAAACAAACAAACAATCAATACGTCCCGTATGTCGGGCCATTAAAATTCAGTTGACGTTTCACAGCCGGAAATTGTGGCAGAACTTGTTTGTCACGGACAATCACTTGAGTTCGTCACGTCACCCGCGTGTAGCTTACGACGAAATTGATTTTAATGGCCCCACTCAACGCTGTCTTGGAAAATTAACTAGGAGTTAATTTCTTTTACTTAAACTATTAAAAGTTTAAGTTAATTGTCGTTGATTTATGTATTTCTATAACAGTTCTGTTTTTTTTTTTAAATTGTGAAACTCAATGAAACGGATGTCCTCAGACTTTAAAGCAAGTCTTAGTGTGGCCTCTCTAGCAAGTCTTAGAAGGCAATGGGTAGCTCACCGTCCGTCTGTCTATTGATGACAGACCGTGTCGACGGCGCGTTAGTGTTTCATGCGCGCCTCAAAGAGATGTCAGCAAAGCAGAGGGGCCTGCTAGGACCACCGCCTGCCGGTGTTGCGGGTTGTTCGAAAGAGATACCGCGGCCCCGGAACATAAAGGGCAATAGAAGGAACATGGGTGGGTTTTAGACAGTACAAGTCTGACACCCCCCCCGCTCCGCCCAGAGCGGGGAAAGTTATTTGATAATTTCCCACCCGAAAAAAAAGTGTGGCCTCTCAGTGGCGCAAAGACCTCTTTTCAATCAAATCAATCACCTTTGATCACCATGCTTGCTGGTTGACGATTTCAGAGTTTTAATAATAATTAAAAGTCCAGTTTTCTTCCTAATATTTTCCTTCACTGATGTCCAAAATATAATTAGAAAAGTATATATGAATTGAATATGATATAAATAATAAGAAATGTCGCATTGGCATCACGCGCACAAAAGTTGAGGCCATAACACGTTCCCTGCGCCATCATTTTCAAAGAACTTTCAGATGGTCCTTTAGAGGTCTAAAAGATCTCGAAACTAACCTACCCTTTGGTGCGTATAAGACCTAATTAATGTATCTCCTAAATATACAGTTTTCCCATACTTAAAGAACTTTACACGTTAGATCCTCCCGCAAGGAGTGAAACAACACGATTATATTCAACCTACAATACAAGTGTCCTGCAAGAGATCTGAAAGATCTCGTAATGCAACAAATTTATTTTAATCGTAACACTGATCTCAATAGTTTTTTTTTACAATTGAGTTTATTAACATTTTATTACAATAAGTATAATTTAATAATTATGTTATGACTGATCTCAATAAAAATGTTTTAATCTTGCTAATTAATATAAAGAATTATTTGGTCATTTTAATAATTTTATTTCTCAATTATATTATAGTCTTTGCTGTGCCCTATAGGGTTCGTAATTGTACCTTAGCTTTTAACCCATTGTAAGATCTTCACACATTTTGCAATGCAAATAAAGATATGAACTAATGCTACACTTCACCGATCATGGGTGTCCACTGCAAGATCTCGTGCTGTGTAGCCGCATTTGTGGTAACTAGACCCACAAACCGAAATTTCAGGTAAATAAATCTAAAACAAATTAATAATAAATAACAAAATAGAAGAAAACTTACACGAGCAGGTCCCCGCAAGTCAAGGCAAGCTAAACCACGAATGCGCTTAATTGGATTTCTCTTGCAGAAAATAAACGAGATTGCATTTCTTCCTGTAAGTACAGGCAGCAAAACAAATAAGTAACCAGGGCCGCCAGATAACAGTAAAGTTTTCTTTAATATCTATGAATGATTTAAATAAAATTAAATTTAAAGTTGACGGCACGGTTGGCGCAGTGGCTGAGCGGTCAATTGCTGTGCTGCGTATCGCTGGCGCGTCGCACGGAACTAATATGTGTATGACCTACCGGTAGTTGTATGTCTGTTTAAATTTTATAAATACAGGAGATATTTCTAGTGTGGGACAAAGTTTTTCATAAAAAAAAAGTAAAAACATACCGCTCATTTCATAAAGTAAATTATTGTGCAAGAATAAATCAACTATATCTGAAAAGCTTGGTTACTTATCTCTTTTACTGAGTGTACATACGGTACACAGTACAAGACTCAGGCATATTGTTTTCCCATTAAAAGAACAAACAATTCTTGGAAAAGGTTTGTTTTCTAAGAGACTTCATTAAAAAATGCAATTCACCTGCATTTTAATTAAATGTCGTGCACTTCTTTCAGAGCAGTGGTGGTTTAGTGGTGACGGCCCTGACTTGCGAGTTGCAGGATGTAGGTTTGAACCTAAGCAGGCGCATTTTTTCATCAGCCTTTTTTTTAAAACGGTTAAGGAAAATGTTGCGAGGAATTGCTCCTGGCCTTACTTTCAAGGCACCCAAAGCCTGGTTGAGCAGCTGATAACCCCATAGTCAAACCTGCGAGATGCCATTTTAAAAAAAAGTTGCGAGTAAACCAGCATATCCTAGAACCAAAAATTCGAAGACACATTCTCTGTCTCAATTTCAGCCCATTCCCTCTTAATGAAGAGGTTCTTAAGGAGGTTGATTATGAAGTAGTGCACTTTTTACTTTATGATACTTTGAAAAAAGAAGAGAGAGAAGAAGAAATTCTAACTGTGTCTTGTAACTGATAATCGGCTATTTTTACATAAAACTAGCTGTGCCCAGCGGTTTCACCCGCTATTCACTTAGGGGTATGAGAAATAGATGTTGGCCGATTTTCAGACCTACCCGATACGTACACAAAATTTCGTTTAAATCGGTCCAGCGGTTTCGGAGGAGTATGGGAACGAAAAATATATTAGAAGAAGATTAAACTGTTTGTAATTGGTAGTCAAATTGCTTGATAATTGCTTTACGTTTTAGAATGGGCAACTACGGTACTTTCACAAGTTATTATACATTGTGACTGGGACTGTAGCTTCAGATTTTTGTTCTTGACATTCAAAAGTGCCTGTAACAGTATAATTTAAATAAATGATTTGAATATGAACAAATTTCCCTGACATAACAAAGCTTGCTAGCTAGTTCAAATAAATTAATTTAAACAGATTCCAAATCATCATCTGCCTAGCCTTTTCCCAATTATATTGGGATCGGCTTCCAGTCTTACCGGATGCAGCTGAATAATAGTATTTTACATGGAGCGACTGCCTATCTGACCTCCATAACCCATTTAGTACTGATCAATACGATACCCCTTGGTAAGACTGGTTGTCAGACTTTCGGGACACTGACTATCTGTAACGACTGTCAAAGATCTACAAATGACAGCCGGGACCAACAACTTAACGTGCTTTCCGAGGCACGGAGGAAACTCGGTATGTAACGGGTGGTGACCCATCCACAGACCAACCTAGGCAAGCGCGGCTTAACCTAAAGATCGACCTGAGCGGCTGCTTTTATTTAGCCACGAGCTCCTCTCTCCTTAAACAGATTCCAAATAAAACAGTAATAATGATTATAATTCGGTACTTATAAACTACACTTGGGAGCAAATAAATCGAGCCACTACCTTTTTTCACGTAAAATGGTAAATATTTTTGGTAATATGGAACGTATCAATTCGAACTATATATCGCCTAAAAGTTTAGTTAATAACCTTTACAATGAGGGTAAATTATTGAATAATAACCTTATTGAATGATAAATTATTGGCTCTGCAAGAAAAATGGTAATTTTGATAGAAAATTTAGTAGGGCTAAAACAGTCCATAAAAACAATAAAAAACAAAATTATTGCAAAAAAAATATTCTTAATAACTGGTATTACCCCCCCGGGCCCTGATACATTCTTGTAGCCTATTAGTCATCGATCTGATCAGCGTTACGATGACATATTGTGGTATGTTCTCCCACTCTTCAAGCACAGCGACTTTAAGCTCGGGAATGGATGAAACAGCGGGAACCCTGGCTCGGACTCTCCGTTTTAGCTCGTCCCATAGGTGTTCGATCGGGTTCAAATCGGGACTTCGTGCTGGCCATACCATTTGTTGAATCCCGATCGCAGACAAGTATTCCGTAACGATCTGCGCGGTATGTGGTCTCGCATTGTCATGCATAAACAAGAAATTTTCTCCGACAAAACCAGCATACGGCATTACGTGGTTTTCAAGAATGTCAGTTATGTATCGGTCAGCTGTTAATCCACGTCTACCACTGCCATCGTTGGCGGGGTCGACGAAGACAAGTTCCGTTTTTCCGTCTAGAAATTCCTCCCCACACCATACAAGAACCACCACCAAAACTCACCGTTTCTCGAATGCAACATTGGGCAAATCTTTCACCAGGACGTCTATACACTCGGTTTCTCCCGTCATTGCTAAAAAGACAGATTCTTGACTCGTCAGAAAACAAAACTGACCTCCAGTCTTCTAACGTCCAATTAATGTGTTCTCGAGCAAACTCCAAGCGAGATCGGCGATGAGCTACAGTCAATTTTGGGCCAGTTGCTGGTTTGTGTGATGTAAAATTTCGTTCTTTTAGTCTTCGTCTCACTGTCCACCTACTGATTGCGACTCCTCGAACGTCACGTAACGCTTGCTGTAGCTGAACAGCATTAAGTCCACGGTCGCGCAACGAATTGGTTGCAATAAAGCGGTCGTCACGTTCTGTTGTTGCCCGTGGTCGGCCAGTTCCAGGTCGCCGAACAAAAGCACCAGTCTCCAGATACCTGCGGTATACCCGCTGTACCTTTGAACGACTCAAATGAAGTCTGCGTGCCACTTCACGTTGTCCGTGTCCAACCTCAAGTAAAGCTACAACTTGGGCAGCTTCCGTCGGTGTAGTATCCATTTTATCAGGTTATTTTGATTACACAGACACAGATAAAGACAACAATAACAAGTAATATGGGTATGATTAACAAAAACCTCAAATTTAATCTTTTCTTAACAGAGTACAATAAAAATGTCATAAGCAAATTAAATGCGATAATTTTATTCTACCCTTTAAACTTTAATAAAAATGAAATTTTGACAACTAACTACCCTCATTGTAAAGGTTATTAAATACCCTTTTAGGCGATATATGTTTCGAATCGATGCGTTCCTTAATACCAAAAATAATTACCATAATGCGTGAAAAAGGAAGTGGCTCGATTTATTTGCTCCCAAGTGTATATCCATATTCTAATAATATATTCATAACTATATTTATATTCCAATCTTCTAGAACATTCTCATTACATCAACAACACTTAACCCTGCAAATGCCCATCTAATCTCGTGGATTAAAAAACCGAAACTACACAGTTACATTCAAAGGCACACTCGAGATCACAAGCTCTTAAGCGAACATACAAACAGGATTAAGGAAGGGTTAGTTCCGCACAAGTAACCCTCTACTGCCGACAACTTGTACAGACAGGCTCATATCAACTGCGATGATATCAAAGGACGTTGATCGTGGTCTTTGAGAAGTGTTTCTAACATCTTAACCTGTTATAGTTCGTGTCAGACGCACGACTCTAGTTCCGACAATTGAAGCATACTTTAGGCCAGATGTGTTTGTAGATTATGTACTTTAATTGTGATTTGCTTATTTACATATGTGTGAGTTGGAGTTGAGAAACATTTTGCCAATTCGTTTGTGAACTTTTCTAAATATTTTGCTTAAGACTATTCTATACGGTTTGTAAATTGGTTTATGTATATATTATATAAGTTCGGTTATGTCTGGCAACCAGTCTTACCGAGATGTATCAGATTTCCCAGTATTAACTTGTTTATGAAGATCAGATATGCATTAGCATAGGTCTCGAAGGTCGATTCCAGGGTTGGGCAAAAAGCGTAACTGGCTTTTTCCGTAAGGAATTTCATAGTAACATCCTAGAGTTTGGAAGTTGGCCTTCAGACACCAAAAGCTTAACGTACCTTCCAAGGAACGGGGGTTCCTTGGAAGGTACGCCTTTGGTCCTGCACCTGATCTCTCTCTGATCGCGTCGGTTTGCTGTCCCATCGACATAAGAGATTATAACCTTAAAATTAGCAATTTCTGTAAAACAGTTATGTTTGAATTTTGGTGTGCAATAAAGTATATATCATTATATTATACTAGCTTCCGCCCGCGACTTCGTCCACGTGGCATAGTTACTTTGGACTAACGCTAACTTTAACACGCGTGATGATCGAAAAAAATATCTTTCTCTCCCCTTTTCTTCTCTCTTTCTCACTTTCTTTTTTTTAGCCTATGTCCGTCTCCAGGGTCCCAACTATCCCGGTACCAAAATTCATCAAAATCAGTTCAGCCATTGAGGCGTGAAGACGTAACAAACAAACAAACTCACTTTCGCTTTTATAATATTAGTAAAGGAGTATATTGCCTATGGCATTATGTCCGCCTCTGTACTTTGTGTTTGAAGTATTAAATAAATAAATAAATAATATATTATTTTAGAGTGAGGGAACAGAATGCAGCTGTGCCTGCACACAAACACATGTGCATTATAATAACTTCCACGCGGACTATCTAATCTCCACTGAAATTGGCAACTATAGTCGAATATAGTCAGAAGGTAGTTATTTATACGCACTTAAACGCATTCATATAAAACAATGTGTTAATTGTTTTTCATCCGCAGTTATTATTCGAGAACAAAGTCTGTCTGTCACTTCTATTTCAAAGGAAATATCATTTATGCTTGAAACAAAAGATATTCAGTAGAATTTGCTTGGCTACAAGTTATTAGAACCGTTTCTCGGAAACTACGCAATAACTCGCATATTAAAATCTAGTTCAAGAATTTCAAAAAACAAAGGACGTTTCTACTGAAAACGTACAGGACATACAACTGAGAAATATGAATTACTAGCTTTTGCCCGCGGCTTCGCTCGCGTTAAATTCGGTATAACACAGTACCTGATTAGAAATAGCAACGCTAAGTTTTCCCTTTTCTTCCCTCGTTCTCCCTCACTATTTTTTAAATAAAAATACCTATAATATAATTTAATTAATTAGCCTATGTCCGTCTCCTGGTTCCCAACTATCTCTGTATCAAAATTCAAAATTGGTTTAGCCATTAAAGCGTGAAGAGGTAACAAACACATTCACTTTCGCTTTTATAATATTAGTAAGGACTAGCTGGCGCCCGCGGCTTTGCCCGCATGGTATCGAAAAAAAATCCGGTCTGCTATTCCAGACTAAAATCTACCTCTGGGCCAAATTTCATCATGATCCGTTCAGCCGTTTTAACGTGAAAGAGTAACAAACACACATCACATCTATCCACACATCTATCCATCCTCAAAAACAATCGCATTTATTTATAATATAGTGATGATTGATTTAATATAGTTGATGACTTTTTTTTCGATACCACGCGGGTGAAACCGCGGGTACCAGCTATCTTACTAATTTTATATTACTCTTTCACGTCAGAATAGATAAACGGATCTTGATGAAATTTGACACAGAGATTTTTATGGTCTGGAATAACACATAGGATACTTTTTGTTTTCGATCATCACGCGGGCGAAGCCGCGGGCAGCTAGTATGAAACTAAATGTACAATTAAACATATTATCAATTATTTTAACATTCGCCCCATCGCTGGTTGGTAAACCTTGAGTCTGGACTTCTGGATGTTAGTCAAAAACACCAAGTCTTTGCACCATCAGTCAGGATAAGAAGAATACACATATCTAGAAGCAGGCTTTTTAAAGGTATGGATATGTCGACCTTGAATAGCTTTTTCATGGACCAGTAGCTCGTCCAGGCGTTTTCCGTGCGTAGCTAGATGTATTCTTGAACTTAAATTATCATACTAATCAGTATTCTTGTACTAAAATAACAAGCAGATATTATTGTTTTATCGTTTTCCAAACAATTCGATATTATTCCCTTAAAACACAATACAAAATAGTGGTACCACAATGTATCAAAATGACAACAGCAATATTAATGTTGCGGTCATATTACTTATTGACAGGCCGATCTCGAAATTGTCATGAAAATTACGAATATACTGGAATCAAAATGGTGGCTTCACAACGACAATTGAATTCCATTTGTATGTTTCGGTAAAAATAATTAGTAGAGAATATTGTGAGTTGAATAGAATGGATAACTTTCAACAATTCATCTGCCTAGCCTTTTCCCAACTATGTTGGGGCTTCCAGTCTAACCGGATGCAGCTGAATATCAGTATTTTACATGGAGCGACTGCCTATCTGATCTCCACAACCCAATTAGTACTGGGTAATCCGATACCCCTTGGTAAGACTGGTTGTTAGACAACGTCTAACAACCAGTACTCGTCGCCTGCTGCTGCAGATGCTTTACTAAAGAAAACCGTTCCATTTAATGATTCCGAATTTAATTTTCAATATGTTAACTGTAATGATGTAATTAAAACATTTCATATGTTAAATGTTAAGAAGACCGCTGATCTATGGGGTCATTCTGTGGACGTTGCTAAGTCCATTATAACCATTGTAGCTCCTTCATTAGCTGTTATATTTAATGATTGTATTGACCGTGGTGAGTTTCCTGATCTAATGAAAAATAGTAAAATAATACCATTGTTTAAATCGGGTAGTACATCAGACCCTACTAACTATAGGCCAATTTCAGTGCTACCAACATTTAGTAAAATTTTTGAAAAAATAATTTTAGATCAATTGCAAAGATTTTTCAATAAACATAAGTTATTGCATCATAAACAGTTCGGTTTTACAAAGGGTCGTTCAACTACTGATGCCGGGTGTTGAACTTCTAGGACACATTTATAATGCCTGGGAAGATAAATGCGATGCTTTGGGGATTTTTTGCGATTTGTCCAAGGCTTTCGATTGCGTTCTCCATAAAACATTAATCAGAAAACTACACCACTACGGAATCCGGAACGCCTCTCTGAATCTTCTTACGTCATATTTGAGTGGTAGGATTCAGAGAGTTGATATTAACGGGAAAAGATCTCCCGGATCTGTAGTAAGCATGGGAGTACCTCAAGGCTCCATTCTTGGCCGTTTTTTGTTTCTTATTTATATTAATGACTTGCCTTACCTCATAAAGGATAATCATGATGTAGTGTTGTTTGCAGACGACACTTCTCTTTTATTTAAACTAAAACGTCAGCAGCTAGCTAGTGACGATGTTAATAGCGCTCTGGCAAAGGTCGTTAATTGGTTTAACGTTAATAATTTACTTCTAAATGAGAAAAAGACCAAATGCATTAAGTTTACGTTACCTCATGTTAGACAAGTGGAAACTAGTGTACTAATCAAGGATGAAGAGTTAAAACCGGAAGATAACACAGTGTTCTTAGGCTTAACTTTGGATGCTAAGCTTCAGTGGGGCCCTCATTTAGATAAGTTGTCAAAAAAGCTTAGCTCTGCAGCATACGCCGTTAAAAAAATTCGTGATTTGACTGATTTAGGGACAGCCCGTTTAGTTTATTTTAGTTATTTCCACAGTGTGATGTCGTATGGTATTCTCTTGTGGGGCCATGCCGCCGATATTCAGACAATTTTTATTTTGCAAAAGAGGGCAATTCGTTCAATGTATAAATTAAGTCCTAGACACTCCCTCAGAGAAAAATTTAAAGAGATTAACATACTAACTGTGCCCTCTCAGTTTATTTACGAAAACCTTTTGTACGCGCATAAAAATATAAAATTGTTTAAAAAATACAGTGATATCCACGACATAAATACAAGGAACAAACACAAATTTGTTGTTCCTGCAACGAGGCTCAAAAAATAGGGGGTACGTTCACATGCCAATGTATACGTTATTATAATAAACTACCAAGCGATATTCAAACACTAAGCCTCAATAAATTTAAATCTTTAATAAAACGTAAGCTATATCTGAAAGCTTACTATAATATGAATCATTACCTTGAAGATAAAAAGGCTTGGGATTAAGCTGCTCCAATTTAATTTGCTCTGTGAGTGTCAAGATTTTCCTTTGTTTCACCTATTTATTGTTTATTCCTTTATTTTATACAATTTGACATTACTTTGTTTATTTTTTTTTTATTTTTACATTTCTTTTTATTATTATTATTTGTGACATTTTATTTTCCTTATTATTTTAATTTATGACATTTTATGATTTCATTATGATCTCATTAATTTAATTTTGTATTTTTTTTTTATTTGTTTATTGTGAATGTGAAGACCATGTGGATTATTTCTTTTATTTACTTTGTTTTTTGACGATAGTCTGGCAGTTTGAGTACTATAAGCGACCTACAAAAATGTCCTTTTTTTGGTATTGTTCGTCGTGTCGTTGAGCTCCTTGGGTTATGAGTTGAGCTACACGATAACTGACAAATGCTTGCACTGACTGGACAGGTCCACTCAATCTGTGTGGTGCTTTCTTAAAAAGACCATTTCAGACACTATCTGCATGGTCCTCATGTAAGTTGACCAAGATTATTTTGTCTGGACCTTAAAAGAGACTATGACCTCGGAGTTTGTTTCGGCTGTTTCTTCTCAGAGTAGTCGGGTATGAAACACCGGCCTCATCTAGTTTTAAAAAAAATGACGTGTAAAAGTGTTTGTGAAAACCTACTTGCAAAATAAACATCATTTATCATTTAACAATTGTTCAATAAATATTTAGTTTTATTGAAACTTAATCTTTATTTGAATGAAGAAGCCCAATGGGTACAAATATTTAGATGCAGGAAACTCTGAAGCAACAAAAAGTATAATATGGTTAGTCTTCGTATCTACTTAAATCATCCGACTATCACCATAAAACGCACACTTCCTACTTAACAAAAGCCAAAATATTTGTATGACCTTTAGAGTAGTTGGTACGGTAGTTGTTTCGGGTATGGATGTTTGTGTATGTGAGTTTAAATGTTTGTAAACGTGCCCACGATACAGGAGAAATTCCTAGTGTGAGGCACCGGTTTTGAAAAAAAAGAAAAAAATATTTATACTACAATCCACCCTAAAAACCCTTCACAAATTACAGGAAAAACAAAACTTCTTACGCCACGTATTGTTGGCAACTTAACTAAAACGTTGGCAAAATACGAGATTGTTGAATAAAAAAACGCGTTGAGGACTGGCCATTAAGTCCAAAGGTCACGCACAAGGGCTGAGCTCCCACAAAATTGGGCCACAGCCCACAGGTCGGCAGCCCACAAATTCTATAACTAACCATAAGGAGGGAAACGAATTACTAACTACCGAGCGACACTTGAACAAGTTTATCAAGAAAGTTGGGGATCGTAAAATTATAAGGTTCTCCGGTTCGAAGCTTAGGTGTCGACCTGACCTCGGCGGTTAGCACAGGTTATGAAAAATGTGACGGTTGAAGGTACATGGAGTGGGGATGTCGTATGATTAACTTATTGGGGTCCTCTAATCATGATGCGCAAAATATTTTGTAGGGTTCCGTACCTCAAAAAGTCGTAACTTTTTGGTGATTTTTGTTAGTTTCGTTGACCTTTTTGCCACCGACTTTCAGAAGTAAAGTTATTTCCCACTGTAGAATTTTTTTTTGGAAGTCGGTTCTACTACAAAAAAGTTTTTAATTCAGCATTCAGTTATGGTATAATGATAATTTTTGTTGAGTATTCATTTTTATCTATTGTTACTAAAATATTAGAAGATCATGTGTATAGACATACAAAAAAAATGTATTATAGACGATAACTCATAGATTACCTACGCAATATAAATAAAATTGATATCGTCCACCTGGGAAGTATACTTTACTACTACCCTTTTGAAGTCGGTTAAAAACGGAACCCTTTTTGGATCACTTTGTCGTCATATATGTTCCGTGCGGGAATCGAACCCGCGATATGCAGCGCAGCATTCGTTCGCTCAGCCACTGCGCCAACCATGCCACCACTAAACTATCACTGCTGATTCGCATTTTTAATTATAAATACATATTATAAAGATTTTTCTCATCGTCGACGTGCGCTGTAGCCACTTTATATGCATCATCAAAATGCGACCAAATTTCGCAAATTGAATACAGTAATTTAGCATTATTTAAATCCTTGGTTATAGTCAATTTATTCGGCTATCCATAGCCATTCATGTAGATGAATCAATCAATAAGTACTTTAATAATTACAGTGGCCACTGATTTTATAATATACGCAATGCATATTGTTGAAATGTTTGTGGCAATTAATGTAGTAATTAGTGTTACTTTTGGGTTGATTTTCGATTGATTCCCCAAAAAAAACAATTTGTGGTGTGTTAAGTTTTTGATTTTATTGGTTTTCACACGTGTGAGTGTAGTAAATTTTACTATAAATGGTTTAAAGAGAAGACTAGGAATTTCTCCTTTAGTGTATTTATTTATTTATTTATTTAAACTTCATGCAACACAAAAGTACATAGGCGGACTTAATGCCTTAGGCATTCTCTACCAGTCAACCAAGGGTGGTGAAGAGATAACATGGCAGGTGCATAGTTATTAAAATTATTATCAATACTGTCTAATTAAAATAAACATACATAAATATTTAGTATAATAAATACCTATATATAAACATACATATATATAATATATATTTTACAGTAATAGAAAGGTTATAGTGATGACTTCTGCTATTTGGAGAGAAAATAACTCTGCAATTTCCGCTTAAATGCAAACCGACTGGTAGCCGCTCGGATATCGAGAGGAAGCGTGTTCCAGAGTAGAATGGACTGAATCTGAAAAGAAGAATGAACAAAATCAGAAGTGTGAGAAGGACAAAGCAGGAGAAGATTGTTAGAAGAACGCAGGTTCCTAGTATGTGAAGAACATAGGTATTGAAAGTGAGAAATAAGGTAAGAAGGAGGGGTGGGAGAGTTAAGTAGAGAGAAAAGGGTGGTCAAAGCACGAAAATTCCTTCTCTGCCGGATAGGTATCCATTTGAGTTCAGACCTGTAGCTTGACACATGATCATATTTCCTGAGGTTGAAAATGAACCGAATGCAGTTGTTGAGGACCCTATCGAGCTTATCGAGGAAGACCGCGTTCAAGTCAAAGTAGCACACGTCACCATAGTCGATTATAGGGAAAATTAAAGTCTGCACAAGCATAGTCTTGGTCTTAGCGGGTAGAAAGTTTCTCAGACGATACAAGGACCGCAAAGTGCCATTGGCTCTCTGACTTACACTAGAAACCTGGTGCTGCCAGCTAAGTGTAGAATCAAGATGCAAACCGAGATCTTTCACATTAGGACTAATGGGAATGACGGTACCATTGAACATAATCGGAGGAAGAGAGCTAACCGCCATGCCACGCATGATGGGTAGAGACCCATCATGCGTGAGCTACCAATCACAATGGCCTGACATTTTGAGGGGTTAACAGACACCCCAAATCTGTCAGCCCAGTTTTTGACAGCAACCAAATCCCGGTTTACATCTTCTATAGCGACCGACAAACTTTCCACCCGCACAGATGTATACAGTTGAAGATCATCGGCATAAAGATGATACGAACACCGAAGACAGAGTATGATAAAATTAATGAAGATGGAAAACAACAACGGAGAGAGAATACCGCCTTGTGGAACACCAGCATCCAGATCACGCCAACTCGACGAGTTCTCATCAACGCGAACTGACTGCTGGCGTCCCCGAAGATAAGAAGAGAACCATTCCAGCGCCTCGGAAGAAACCATAAGATGAGAAAGGAGAGATAGGAGAATATCGTGACTGACAGCATTAAAAGCATTGGAGAAATCAATTAATACCAAAACGGTAACCTTGGTATCCTCCATTGCCTCTCTAATGTCACCAGTCACTTTAAGGAGGGCAGTGGCTGTACTGTGCCCAGGCCTGAATCCAGACTGGAATGAGCTGACGAGGTTATTCCGGTGAACAAACCCTGCAAGCTGCTTGTGCACACAGGCCTCAAGCACTTTAGATAGGAAAGGGAGAATGGAAATTGGTCGAAAATGTATAGGTAGCGAGGGATTTGAAATTTTAGGAAGTGGACGGACATAGGCCATACGCCACAGGGATGGGAATTGACCGAAATCAAGGGAGAAGTTGATTATGTGGGAAATCGGAGGAAGAAGAGAGTCAAGGATCAGGGTGACCATATAACGACTGATGTCATCATAGCCCACAGCCTTGGATTTAATGGATAATATGATCTTTTTAATTTCATCCAAGGTAGCCGGAGTAAATTGAAATGGTTCTATTATAGGGCCGGGCAGATCAGAAATGAAATCCACCGTCTGAGACAACAATTGAGAATCCAACTGAGTAGTGGTTGTGAAGTGACGGTTGATATCATCAAGACCAATGGTCTTAGGAAAATCCACATGACGGGATCTACCGATACCAAGAGTTCCGAGGAATTTCCAGATATCGGCAGGAGAAGAAGAAGATATGTTTTCGAGAATATGGCGGCGTTTAGCGTTACGTATCATCTGATTACACCGATTCCTTGCAACTTTGAAGAGGTTCCTATTCTCCTCACAGCGATCCCTCTTAAATTTCCGAAAGGCTCGATCCCTGCGCCTCATCGCCATACGAACCCCTCTTGTGATCCAAGGAGCCGGTGGACGCCTAAGCTTAACACTTTTTACAGGGGCGTGTTTGTCGAAGAGTGCAAGAACCGTCCGATTAAAGATACCCAGTTTTTCATCAACCGCAGTGGCCGCTGCAAGGTTTTCCCAATTGAGCTCCGACGCATCCTGACGTAGCTTCTCAACATCCATGCGTGCAAAACACCGCATGTGCAGAACTTTAGGGGAAGGTTTAGGTGGTTTAAGGATATAAGAGAGGAAAATTAGGTCATGATGGGAAAAACCAGGTGCAGGACACTGACCATGAGAAGAAACAAGGCAGGGAGTGGACGTTACAATCAAGTCGAGCCAAGTGTCATCACCTGATACATTAAAATGAGTAGGATGCAATGGCAAGACATGAAGGCTAACGGAGTCAATGATGTGAAGGAGTTTACGGGAACGAGGGGTTGGGTGAGAAAGGTCAGTGTTGAAATCCCCCATGATGACGCAATGTGCATACTCTGAACTTACAGTTTCCAGTACCAGTTCAAGGTTAGAAAAGTAGTCAACGGCAGGAGGACAGTAGACAACGCCAAGTAAGGTCTTCACCCCCTTAACGTAGATCTCCAAAAAGAGATACTCAGCGGTGCCACTATAGCACTATAGTGTAGGTGCAAACAAACATTTAAATTCACATACACAAACAGCCAGACCCAAAACAATTATTTGTAGGCTATACAAATATAGGTTACGTGCAGGGATCGAACCCACGATTTGCAGTGCAATAGTTGATCGCTCAGCCACTGCGCCAACCGTGTCATCTAGTTGAACTGAAACTGTCTGGTCTCAAACCTGCAACCTCGCAGTCTAGAAATCGACCTCTGAACCATCATGATTGCTTCCAGTGATAACAAAATAATTAATTTCAGCCGGATTATCATGTCTCCAGTTGCTAGCTTATGCTGTCAATTCGGGCGAGCTTGCATTTCAATTTAAACCGTTGTAAATCTTTTCAGGGCATTAATAATGAGAAAATCTGTTCTTTTTGCACTATTATTTCATTTCAGAACGCCAATATGCAGTTGTTCAAAAAGTTTAAATAAGTATAATAATACTAACTGCGCCCGCGGCTTCACCCGCGTGATAATCGAATAAAACAGTTTCTTATGTGTTATTCCAGACTATAATCTACCTCTGTGCCAAATTTTATCAAGAACCGTTCAGCCGTTTTGACGTGTAATAGTAACAAACATCCATCCTTAGAAACATTCGCATTTAAATATTGGTAGGATTAATAAATAATATTTGAACATCAAAGAGGATATTATACTGATCTTCTCTCCTTAATCGTGTGGTCAGCGCCCAACCTGGTGTCAGAGGTTTTTTAAAGTCCACTTCACTTAACATACCTTCTAGAAATATCTCTCAGGCTTGTTGGTTTACCTGGCGGGGTTGCGGGTTGTTTGAAAGAGATACCACGGCTTCATACAAAGGGCGAATGAAGAAACATGGGTGGGTTTTAGACAGTAAAAGTTTGACACTCCCTCTCGCTCCACCCAGAGCGGGGGAAATTATTTGATGATTACCCATCTTTAAAAAAAGGCTTGTTGGTTTTGTAACGATGTTTTCCTTCACCAAAGCAAGTGATGATTATATCCTCGCAACGCCCAACCTAAATTTAGGTCGGTATATATTACGGCCCAATGTACTAAAAATAGGTGCAATCAAAAAGAAGAAGGTGCATCGTCAAAGGTTGTATCAAAATCACCTCTTGTTTTTTTTTCGTATACCTATACTTATTCCTTATTCCGTTCGCGACTTATAAGTGATCGAACAAACCCGACTTTGTTTTATTTATTAAGAAAATATAAACGACAATCAATGTGATTAATTACATAAACTCAAATTAACTTTCAACTTACATTCTCGATTTATTTCAACAAATCGTATAAAATCAAAATGAACTTAAAATTCAACTTATTAAAAACCGGTAAATTACCGGTTACATATTTTTTTACCGGTAATTTAATAACCGGTACTGCATGACTTGGACCTTACGAGGATATAATACGCACATGAAACTGAAAAATCAGACGACTAGGGTTTGAGATCTATGACTTGTCTTGCTTCTTATCTCTTAGGATACAATGTTATTGTAAGCAATTCCATTTAAAATCAAAGAGTTAAAAAAAAAGCAGAAAATAACTTTACTTCCGTAAGTCGGCGACTTTTGGTGGTTTGGTTGACTTTTTTGCCACCGACTTCCGGAAGTAAAGTTATTTTCCACTTTTTTATGGATATCGGTTTTATTTTTTACAAAAAAGTTTTATATTTCAGCATTTTTTGCTATGGGATAATATAATATATCACATAATTTTTATTGAGTATTTATTTTCCGTTGTCATTAAAAGATTAACAGATCATCAATCTATATTGACTATTATGTCTATAAGTAGAGAAAAAAAACTATTATAAAAAAAAGTTTCCGAAGAATTGAGAACCTCCTCCTTTTTTTAAATCGGTTAATAAAACGACTGATAACGCTAACACCCTCGCGAAAATTAAATTTAAAACAACCCAACTAGACACTGACACTCTTATGTTAATAAAGTGATGTCACCATCGAAACCCGGTCGAAAGTCGTGTGAGTGACGTTATAGTAATGACATCTCGCGTCAAGATCTCACTCCAAGGCGAGCCGGGTTCGAGTGTCCTCCAGTTTACACGTCGCCTCCCTACTCGACTCGGAGAAATTTAATCTGAGAAGGGACAAGAGGAAAATAATCGTATTATATCGTATTTTTGTGACTTACAAGGTCCTCGACAAGTTTTTTGCGAGACCTACCTTTAGTTAAGATGTGGGGATGGGAGTGGAACGATAAAAACACTGGTCGCTGTTTTTCTTAAATGGATTCTTCTATTCTTCTTCTTACATTTTTTGTTTTGTTTGGAGGTGAACCGTATTAGGTACAGTTTTCGGGCAGTATTAAACTCAAAATATTTGTATGACCTGCAGATAGTTGTTTCGGGTGTTGGCTGTTTGTGTATGTGAGTTTAAATGTTTGTTAACTCACCCAAGATACAGAAGAAATTCCTAGTGTGTTACATGGTTTAAAACAAATTAAACTCAATTTTAACTAGACTATTACACGCACTTTTGAATTTCAAGAAACAAAATGAAGCTACAGTCCCGGTCACAAGGCATAATAACTTGTGAAAGTACTGTAGTTGCTCATTTAACGGATTTCACGGAGAAGAATGGGATAGAAACTCCATAGACACTCTTTTAAATTATTAGATACTAGCTTTTGCCCGCGGCTTCGCTCGCGTTAAATTCGAGGTAACACAGTAATTCCCCTTTCTTTTATATTTATTTGAATCACACAGGACAAAATAATAAAACTTAAATGGAACAGAAAAACGAAGTCAAAGGTGAAATTAATAAAATTAATAAAGCTACATGTATAACAATAATAAACAGTAACAATTTTTTTATTATTTTATCGGTACGATTGGCGCAGTGGCTAAACGATCGACTGCTGCGCCGTGTGTCACGGGTTCGATCCCCGCATGGAACAAATATTTGTATGACCTACAGGTAGTTGTTTCGGGTCTAGCTGTTTGTGAGTTTAAATGTTTGTAAAAGCGCACCCACGATACAGGAAAAATTCCAAGTGTGGGGCAAAGTTTAAAAAGAAAACTAAATAATGTCGAAAGCACAGTATGGGTGTACGTATTTAGACTTTTTATTATAAAATGTTTTTTTATAAGTCCACTGCTACTGATATTTACACTGAGATAACTTTACAATTATTATGTGCTAAAAACATTTTTTATCTAAGACTATAAACTCAATTAAACATTTTGAACCTTTCACTTTGATGATCGAAACAACATGAATAACGCAGCGAATTAATTAGGAATGACTGACACCTAGAAATTGCGGTGAAACTCTTGAAATGTAAGAAAACTTTCTCAGTAGACATACTTTCAGTTTTATTTTCTATTATAGCAAAGTTTTTAAAGGCGACATCCGTCTTTCAACGTTAATGTAAATAAGAAATGACTAGAAGCACTACTAAATACGTTGATTTATTGGGATTATTGAATTTTCTATTAAAAAAACGACATATACTTATAAGATCACTGTCTTGTTTGTCTGTCTTTCAATATCAAAAACATATATTTAAACTAGCTTTTGCCCGCGGCTTCGTTCGCGTTAAATTCGGGGTAACACAGTTCCCCTTGCGCCTTATTGATTTGTAATAGCAACGCTAAGTTTTCCCTTTCCTTCCCTCTTTCTCCCTCACACCCCACTCTTTTTTTAAATTAGCCTATGTCCGTCTCCTGGTTCCCAACTATCTCTGTACCAAAATTCATCAAAATTGGTTTGACCATTAAAGCGTGAAGAGGTAACAAACAAACAAACTCACTTTCGCTTTTTTAATATTAGTAAGGATAAGTATATAAGTAAGGATCTATAGTCCCCTGGAGCTGTAAAAAAATCAACCCCCTTAATATACTCAGTCAAAAGAAAAGGCAGTTTATGCAGTTTATGACGCGTAACAATTTAAAAAAATGTTATTGCACCTACTGTGTTTTGTCTCTGCATCACCCCTACGGTAGACTAGTAAAAAATGCCTAAGGCATTAAGTCCGCCTTTGTACAGTTTTTACTTTTGCATATATTTTTTTAATTTAAGTAAATTAATAAATATAATATTTATTTACCTAAAATATCAGCAACGATCTTAACAAATTAATTCATTTGTCATTCTTTCAGTCAATCAGTATCGCAAAACTCTGAAACTTTAGCATGTAGGTCGCAGAGAAGCGGTTAGAGTAACAGTTGGAAACTTGGAAGTCCCACGTGTCTGATATTATACCGATAATTGCCTACCAATTACCGGAACAAACTAATGCTTGACGGTGGCAATAGATACGGTTGCAATTAATATTTCTATCACAGTTAATTTTACCTGTGTTGTTTGTAGAAAAAAACTGTTTATTTTTATAAAGCAATCCTAGCTTTGCACGTTTTACCTGTTTCAAAGCTTTTTGATTTATTTTCTAAACATTCGCGTACTTAATTATAAGATGTATATTGTATACACATGACAGTTACAACCGCATCGAAATCCGCCACAAAGTTTTATAAAGAACAGCGATCACGCATGCACCGATTTTAATTAGCTTCTTAAAATCGGTTTGGCCATTTAGGCGTGAAGGCGTAACAAACAAACTCACTATCGCTTTTATAATACTAAGTAAATATTACCGATAAATCAGCAGGCAAGGCAAGGCAAGGCAAGGCATGGGTTAGGCTGCAGTGGAGTACCAATATTACACCCATATTTCGCAAGTCGTTATTAAATCCCATGGAATAGGGGGGGCCTAATACCATCAACTGGGCATAAATCCCCAATATTTTTTTCAGAAAAACTCAATTACACTCTGCCCGACCCTACAATTGAACCTAGGACCTCTTGCTCAACAGTCACTATACCAACGAGACAGTCTATACCCTCGGTACCTCCCTACCTTTCTACCGTTTATTCAATTAATTGTAAGACTAATAAAATAATCAAATTCTTCGTCTTTCTACCTGAGCAGCAGTGAACCGTATAACGAACAGCTACACTCATGCATACATAATGTCCGCGAATAAATTACTTTCTTCGCTGTTTGTATGCTCCCTGTGTATTTACGACATCTTAGTTTTTAGAAGCTTATTCTACATATAAATCCTACCAATATTATAAATGCGAATGTTTGTGAGGATGTATGGATGTATAGATGGATGTTTGTATAGATGTATGTATGGATATATGGATGTATGTATGGATGTATAGATGGATGTATGGATGTTTATTACTCTTTCACGTCAAAACGGCATAAAGGATCTTGATAAAAATTTGGCACACAGGTAGGTTATGGTCTGGATTAACACATAAGATACATTTTTTTATACTTTTTTTGCGGGCGAAGCCGCGGGCGCCAGCTAGTGAGTCAATAAAGAGCATTTTGTAACCAAGATGATGGTCATAGTCACACGGTTGTATGTTAATGTCCTAAGTCCGATTCCCGGTTAAGGTAAAGTGTTATTGGATTTTTCCTTAAGGAATTTAACAGCTATGGAGTCTGGATTTGTAACCGGTTAATGGCAATTGGCTTGCTCCTTACTATATGGGGATTGGGTTCCTAACAGGTAAGCTCACATAACACTACTTATGTTTAAAATCACGTCTTTTAATCACCAAAGGGAAATAGGCAGCTCCGGGCGTCGAGCGCCGCGAGACGATTCCCGGTCACCGTAGATGCGGGCCTGTGGACGTTGAGCAATGGGTAGCTCACCGACTGTCCGTGCGTTAGTGTTCCGCCGTGTTCTCCGTATTTTTTTTATTAAAATATACAATAAATAGTTGCCCACGGTTATCAGGATCAGGGTCCAAGGCTACCGTCAGCCGAGGCTCCTGAGAAAGGAACTTTCTAATGATACGAGTCATGTCCAGGAGTACCGCTTTCGGTATTAAACCCTTGATCCAGCCGTCTAACGAACCTGTCGGGGTTAGTTATTTGATGATTTCCCATTCGCAAAAAAAAACTGTCTAACGAGAGCCTCCTCAGGCATTGGTCGAGGCTCTTGACAATTAAGCTATTTGCTGCAATAAGTATCCGTGGCTGAGCTATCGAATGCTGCGCTGCGTGGTGCGGGTTCGATCCTCGGAGAGATCAAATATTTGTATGGCTTACAGATAGTTGTTGTATGTTTTTGTATGTGAGTCTAAATGTTTGGAAACGCACCCATGATTCAGGAAAAAATCCTAGTGTCGGGCAACGTTTTTTTTTTTTAAAAAAACATCGCTGAACCTACATCCCACATATGGACAACCTCGCGAGCCAAGCTCAAAAAATATTGACCTTAAAAATGACTATTTAGCCCAAAACTTTCCTGAAAATTTCCTTCAAACTTATGAAAAACGGAACATTAATAATCCGGGGGATTTCTGTAGGTATAATATTTTCGGTGAAGCGGTGTCAGACTGGATGATTAGACCTTACCTCCGAATTTCCCGAGACCGTTTGTACGTCTTAATATTATCATAAAATATGCTAAATCCATTTAAGCGCAGTTTTTCTTTTCAGCTTACTGGCCTGAAATATTGTTATGGTTCTTGTCGGCTATGGGAATTTTAATAATAGCGCTCTTTTAACCTTACATTGCTACGTGCCACACCTAATAAAGTCTGGCGTTTCTGCGATGGTTTTAAAAACCTTTTAGAGGGTTAACAAGTTGTTTTATAATATGTGAAGCTGGAAGTTTATAGGGGAGTGTAAAGTTGTATTAGATTTTTTTAGGTAAACTGTTGTTTATTTTACAATGAAGATTATGATGTTGGTGTTGATATTGTTTGCTTTATTTATTAGGTACTGTAGAGGTTTGATAACATTGATCAAACCTGTGACAGTTTAGGCTGGTTTACAAAGACATTCGAATACTCAAATTTTTAACTAAATAGTTAACAAGAATAGAATGGTAGTCTTGGTTTAACTGGTGACTAGCAGCAAAAAATATGGTAAACGTTTCAATGATAGAAAAAAAAATATGCGGAAATAAAATAAATTTGTTTATGTTCTATTTTTATAATTTAATTTAATTGGTTGAAGCATAAAAATAACCTTTCATAAAAATTACATGCAATAATTGCCATTTTAACAGGCTGTACTAAAATACCTAATGTAATTTTTTTTAAATAAAACAATAACAATACAGACCAAATATAAAAAATAAACAAAAAGAAGAAGTAACATCAGTTTCCAAAAACACACATTGCACGTAACAAAAATATTTACGTAAAATTTTACATTGTAAATATCGATTCAGTTGAGGTGGACCAGAGAGAAATACAATTCGCTAAAACTGACAGTATTGAAAAACGCATTCAGTATTTTCACAGCGGCAAAAATTGAGAATTTATTCTCTGTGGTGATTGTTTTGAAACTCGACCGTGAGTAAAAAGAAATAGTTTTGTGCTGGGAGTGCACTTTGAATCTCAAAAACGGCTTCAGACGAAAGGCGGTGCTTTTTGAGGGGAGATTGTCTATGTGTCTAGTCTGACGGGTACTTCAGTGTGTTATGTGGATGTCTCTATATTTGAATCTTTTTTTTGGAAATAACGATTGTATATTGTCCCACTTTAGACGAAAGAGACTTAACCCCACGACACAGGGTATTCTAGTGTGGGGTTCAGTGTTATTTAAATTATGTATGTACTTTTCTGTAGAAAAAAAAATACAGTACATTTCAACTTAGTTCGACTGTAGCTGAAGCGGCTGCTGCAAGTGCTGATATCCTCATATCTCATCCCATAAAATTGTAGTTTGTAAATAATGGACATACATTTATGATAATAGATTACGAAAAATAAATCTGTAGTGTTTGTAAGACAGAGGGGTTATTTGCCATATTGAGTGCAGCCGTGAGAAAAACAATAATAATTTCCTTTTTGCGTTTTGATTTAAGAATGTCGTGTGTAAGTACAAACAACATTAAACAAAGAGATGTGCCAAATAAACTAATTTTCTTTTGAACCAGCGCTGTGCTGTGGGCTCCCATAGCACAGCATCATGCTGAGTGGTGACCTACCTGTCGCAGTCACGAAGTGCAAGCTATTTTTATTTTGTCCCATATATGTGTTTGGGAGGCTTTGCATGTTTAATGTTTCTGTTTAATTTGTGCTCATCGTAATTTGCGACAAATCAATATTTTTTCCTTCTTTCTTTTCTTTTTTTTCTTCCATAATATCATTTCGTCTTTTGAAATTACGCCAACAAAATAAACGGTAACTCAGTAATAATATCGCCAGCATAATCGTAATCTCCGTTTACTTGCAATATTTCTCTTTCCGGCTCCAAATATTGAGCGCAAAGTTCAACCAGGCTGCCACGCTTGGCTCATCAATTTCTCTTACTTTTTTATTATGCCGAGGTGCGGATGTACCAGGCATTTCTACGCCTACAGTTACTTATTCTTTTATTAATAAAAGTTTATGCGCCCCTTGTTCGCCCCTCCTCCTTTCAACGACGGTTTATTTGGGTGAGTATATATGATAGGATCCAATGCCTCGTAAATGGGTCTTTACGTAATTTTCCGTACGACGTAAGCTCTTTGTGAAGGTGGTTTTCCGGGCAAGTACTGTAACTGAAGTGAGTCATGTAGCAATCATTTGTAAAGTGTCACGTATTTCTTTAATGATTTTCGTCAGTTATGTATAGGAAAGAAAAATGTTTACTAGATTTGCACAAGACAAAACAAAATTAAATAAAAAGAGAATAAAAACCAATTAAGTTAGTATCAACTAAATAATATATTGCTATTCGACTTTCCCCAATCGTTTCAGTTAGTTATTATCATCTGTCTGGCCTTTTTACCGCACTAACAAAAAATACGAAAAACACGGTTTTTTGCCGTTTTTGATGATAATGGTACGGAACCCTTTGTGCGCGAGTCCAACTCGTACTTGGCCAGTTTTTAACAATTTAAGGGTCGTTTTTTTCCATTCGAACCGAATTCAGCCTAATACTAGTATTTTACAAGGAGCGCCTATTTTACCTCCCAAACTCAGTACTGGCTATTATGAAACCCCTTGGTAAGACTGAATATCAGACTTTCGGGCCACTGACTGCTTGTAACGACTGTCAAAAAATTACTAATGACAGTCGAGACCGCCTTATCTTGCTTTCTTTCTTTCGTGCCAAGACACGCAGGAAACTCGGTATGTAATTGGTGGTCACCTATCCAAGGAGCAGACTAGGCAAGCGCGGCTTAACCTAAAGATCGATCGGTACGGCTGGTATTGTTTATCCTTTTTTCGAAATCATTAAATAACTTCTCCTTCTCTAGGCGAAGCGAGAGTATCAGACTTATACTGACTAAAACCCATCCCTGTTCCTTCTTTTACCATATGTGTTCCGGGGCCGCGGTATCTCTTTCGGTCAACCCGCAACCCTGGTCCTCCAGGAACCTTGATTGAACCTTATTCCACCCACTGTTAAGTAATATACCTACTCTCTTTTGCGCTATGCTTTCCTAGTCCGCACGAGCAACAACCAGATCTTAACTTCCGACATTTTGGATACCCACTCATCTACCCATCTGGTTGATATCATCTCATTGTTTGCTATCAAATAAAGTAACCTAGTTTCCAACAAAACAACCGTTGTTCCAGCCCTTTTACAACGTAGACAAAGCAAGCTTCCTTCAATTTCATATTACCCATAGACCACGCTTCAAACTTCGTTTTATTAACTACACCATGACGTTAGCACAATTTTACAATGACGGGGTAACAAAGGGTTAATTAATTCTTAGTAGGTCTGTATCAGCCAGTCATCGCGTGATTTGGTCTGGCCAGGTCAAGGTTTTAGAGACCTATTTAAATGGCAAAAAACTGGCCTAGTGTGAGCCGAACTCCTACGGAAGGTCCCGTACAAACTTGAAGGTTCTGTAAACTGTAAATAAAAATGTTTATTCCATCGCATATGGAAATAACTTAGTTAAGTTTGGAGTCACCTTTTAAGCAAAAATTTGCTTGAATTAGGTGGTTCCGCTTCTCTAGTTTACGATAAATCTACATATATATGTAGACAAAACGGCTTCAGACGAAAGGCGGCGCTTTTTGAGGGGAGATTGTCTATGTGTCTAGTCTGACGGGTACTTCAGTGTGTTATGTGGATGTCTCTATATTTGAATCTTTTTTTGGAAATAACGATTGTAAATTGTCCCACTTTAGACGAAAGAGACTTAACCCCACGACACAGGGTATTCTAGTGTGGGGTTCAGTGTTATTTAAATTATGTATGTACTTTTTTGTAGAAAAAAAAATACAGTACATTTCAACTTAGTTCAACTGTAGCTGAAGCGGCTGCTGCAAGTGCTGATATCCTCATATCTCATCCCATAAAATTGTAGTTTGTAAATAATGGACATACATTTATGATAATAGATTACGAAAAATAAATCTGTAGTGTTTGTAAGACAGAGGGGTTATTTGCCATATTGAGTGCAGCCGTGAGAAAAACAATAATAATTTCCTTTTTGCGTTTTGATTTAAGAATGTCGTGTGTAAGTACAAACAACATTAAACAAAGAGATGTGCCAAATAAACTAATTTTCTTTTGAACCAGCGCTGTGCTGTGGGCTCCCATAGCACAGCATCATGCTGAGTGGTGACCTACCTGTCGCAGTCACGAAGTGCAAGCTATTTTTATTTTGTCCCATATATGTGTTTGGGAGGCTTTGCATGTTTAATGTTTCTGTTTAATTTGTGCTCATCGTAATTTGCGACAAATCAATATTTCTTCCTTCTTTCTTTTCTTTTTTTTCTTCCATAATATCATTTCGTCTTTTGAAATTACGCTAACAAAATAAACGGTAACTGAGTAATTCCGAGTAGTAGTATTCTGAGTAGTTCCGCTTCTCTAGTTTACGATAAATCTACATATATGTGAGAAATAAACAAACGGATGAACTTAAGACTAGTAACAACATTTTATAATCTACTAGCTTTTGCCCGCGGCTTCGCTCGCGTTAAATTCTGGGTAACACAGTTCCCTTTTCCTGATTTGCAGGTACCTGCTACCTGCAGTTTTTGCCCTTGCGCCTTATTGATTTGTATACCAAAACTAAGTTTTCCCTTTTCTTCCCTCTTTCTCCGTCATATTCCACTTTTTTTTTTAAATATCCTATGTCCGTCTCCTGGGTTCCAACTATCTCTGTACCAAAATTCATATTAGTAAGGATATCAATAAGGTTGTTCACAGGGTGTAAAAATATGTGTGTGTGCATATGTTTAAGTGTGGGGATGTAAGGGGTGGGCATGTGTATGAGATGTGGTATGTGTGGTGTGGGAGAGTGTATATGTGTTTCTAAGTTATGAAAAGAAATGAAAGTACCGAACATTGATGTAACGAAAGTATAATAAGCTGTATTAAAGGACTAAGTCAAACTCAAACTCAAAAGCATTTATTTCAATTAGACCATTCCAGGCACTTTTAAATGTCAAGAAAAAACAAAATGTTGAAGCTACAGTCCCGGTCACAAGACATAATAACTTGTGAAAGTACTGTAGTTGCCCATTCCAAAGCGTTGATCTCTATGGAAAAGAATGGGCAAGAAACTCCATGGACACACAACTAAACTTGCCGTTGGAAAACTGTTGTCTTAATACATAGACATAAGTCGAAGTTAGTTTACCAACTGCAATTAAGTTTATAGTCACATGTTTTTCGTTTTATCTACAACTTTACAGTTTTTGAATTCTTCCCATTACTGTGTGTGCTCTATGATATTGCTTTAACTACTAGGGATCGCATAAGTACTGTTAAGGTTTCTCTTTTTTGGTATTTTTTTAAAGTACTTGTTGAACCCTAAAAAATAAGGTGAGTTAGCTATTGTAGAAGGTTAGATTGGCATCACAAAAAACTGTATTATAAGGCGCTTCTATCAACTTTTGTTTGCAGTTAGTTGTCTAGTATTTTATTTAAATGCCTTAAACGCTCCAAACGTTTTGTTGTTTATCTACTTTTTACATGTTTTATCCATACTTTGAATTCCCCCGGAACGCGCCGTGGTGCATTGACTTGCTTAAAGTTTATCGTTTTCGTAAAATTAATTATCGGCTGTTAAAACGTAAAATTATCATTAAAGTGTGGACCTAGTGCGACAAAATCTTACAATAAATATTTTCAAACCTCTAACTAGTGTAAATCCGTCAATAAACGATTGAACAAAATAATTTAAAAGTGCCGTATCATAGTGCTTAACATAAGTGTGCCAGGAATTCTCGCCGCTGTGCGCACTGTTTAAAGGTGAAAGTCCGGTGTGTTAGCAAGTGCCCCGGTGCTACCAACCTACCGGCGAAACTTTTGGCATTGCGTTCCAGCGTCAAACGCGGTGCGCTTGCGTCGCATATCGAAGTCTCGCGACTGGTGGCGCCACCCCAGCTATTTCAAAGAACTAATTATCTCCGCACGGCAAGATACCGAAGATGCTCTCCGGTGTTAGACGTACGCCTCCACCTACCTCGCCGCACTCGGCATCTGAACCAAATCTGACATCTAATACTAAAAATAACAGTGATAATAATATAACCCAAAGGAAAAGAAAACGCAGTGAAGATGGAATACTAAGAATGGAGGAAATGATGAAAGACATGAAGAAAATGTTCTCGGAATTAGTCACAACACAAAATGATCAAAATGTAAAAATGAATTTATTACAATTGGCTCTCGAGGATATCCGGTCCCAAAATACTGCGATTAGTTTGCAAAATTCCGAAATAAGAACTCAGGCCGAAAACATCAAAGAAACAATAAATTTCTTATCGGAAAAATATGATGATGCTCTTGTTGAAATAAACGATCTAAGGGCGAAATGTAACACCTACCAAAAGGATATGAAAGCGCTTGAAATCAGAGTAGACTTTTTAGAAAAGCAACAAAAAGCGGCTTCACTAGAAATTAAAAATCTTCCTTCTTCTACCCCTGAAACTCGTGACTCCCTCATGGTTGCAGTACAAAAATTGGGTCAAATCATCAGTCAACCCGTGAGTGCAACAGACATAAAAAACATCTTCCGTTACAAGAGCAAGTCTGATACGGTGGGTCCAGTCCTATTAGAATTCACGTCGGCAACTTTCAAGGAACAGTTTCTAAAGTCAACCAAAGACTTTAACATGCACAACAAGGAAAATCGTTTGAACACATACCATCTAGTAGAAAAAGGACCTAGGCAACCCTTATACGTAAATGAAGCGCTCACGGCCATGACCAGACGCCTGCATTATCTCGCCCGACAACTTACAAAGGAATTCGGATACCATCAATGTTGGGTTGCAAATGGCAAGGTGTATATTCGTGAAAAAGAAGGAATGTCAAGCCGCCTTATCAAAAATGACGAAGACCTTGCGAAACTTCGTAAGCAAAAATGACTATCTCTGTGCCTACCACTGCATGCTCTCTTTTTTGTCACAATTTTAATGTTTGTCCTAATATGTAGTTCTCCGTTAATAATTAACAATAACCTTAAAATTAATCAATTATCTTTGCACTGTTTAATAGAAATAAGTTTGTTACTAATGTCAACTATACATACACAACTCAATTTACACATTATACATACAATCACATTACTTACACTTCACGTCCCTAAAGCACACAAACTTAATTGGCCGACATACCTGTTAAATAAAATCAAACTCGTAGTTTTACCGTACCCCCTCTGTACCAAAATATGGAATTTAATGATATCATACAGCGCTCAAAATAGAAATGTTAAAGTGAAAATTATTAGTATAAATATTCGATAGCACACAAAACACCCTAAACAACATAGATGCTGTCTCGGTGTCGGATGCTTCGACCTGTGATCTGGATAACTGTACTCCCCCAAATTTCATACCCAATCAAACACTTAAAGTCATTACACAGAACATAAGAAGTATAAATAAAAACATAACGGGTTTTATGACTACCCTTGCCCGGACGAAACTTGACTGGGATATAATAGTATTAACAGAGTGTTGGCTCCCTAACACCTATAATATTCCCGAGTTGACTAACTATAACCATTACCATACCAACAATAATCATACACAAAATGAAGGTGTAATCCTATATGTGCATAAAAAACTGCAAGTTGTAGTGGAAGAGCCGTCTTTTCTTGATGCTAACTGTCTTCAAGTAAAAATCGATAGGAACACTGCTCTTCTTGCGATATACCGCCCGCCAGGTTATAAAGACTTGGATAATTTTCTTAACTCTCTGAATATCACCCTAAGTAAGCTATCCAAATATAATACTATAATAATTATGGGAGATATAAACATAAATATCCATGAACACTCCAAGGATTCCGCTAAACATTCCTACCTAAACCTACTGGCCACCCACGGCCTTTTACCTGCTCATACAATACCTACGAGACAACAAGCATGTCTTGATCACGTTATTCTGAAAACACGACTACCTGCTTCTACTTCAGTTGCACATTCTGCTCTTACGGACCATGAGACAGTAATGTTTTTCTTATCAAAACGAATGCCTAAAATAGTTACAAAAAAAGGTATTCGTTTAGATTATGTGAAGATAGATACAGACTTGAAACAACTCGACTTTAGTGAAGTATACAAAACCCAAGATCCTCATTTGGCAGGGGAAACAATTACTAGATTAATAAAAAACGTGATAGACTCAAACTCCAATTCTGGTAAGATTCCAAACCGAAAACAAATATTAAAACCATGGATTACTCCCGGTTTACTTCGCTGTATGCGACATCGAGATACATTACATAGGAAATTCAAACAGGCGTCTAATAACGAGATTTTAAAAAATACTTTTACTAGGTACAGAAACTATTGTAATAAATTATTAAGAAATATAAAAATTGAATTTGAAAAAAATGAGATCAAGGAAGCTGGGAAAAACAATAAACAGTTATGGTCCGCCATAAACAATATCACAAGCAGGTCCACAAGGAAAGCTAACATATCATCTCAGTTATTAGCCTCATCCAGTTCACCACAAAATTCTGTAAACTATGTCAATGATGTTTTTGTCAAAATAGGGGAAAAGCTAGCAACAAACATAAGGAGAACACAAATAATTGTTACAAAAGGAAACCTAACTAACGTTCCACAATCCATGGTAATGCTTCCCACAGATGAGGAAGAGGTAGCCAGAATATTAATGTCGCTCCGCAATAACTGTGCCGCGGGATGGGACGGAATATCCGGTGACCTCTTGAAAAAACATGCAGCCGTGATTGTGCCCCCTTTAACGTACATATGTAACCTTGCTCTCTCCACGGGTAAATTTCCTAACGTGTTCAAAAAAGCCATAATTCATCCAATCTACAAGAGTGGGGACGGGAAGTGTGTTGATAACTACAGACCTATATCTGTGCTAACTGCATTTTCCAAAGTACTAGAACGAGTAATGAACAGCAGACTAGTACGCTACTTAGAAAACAATAATCTTATAGCACCAGCACAATTTGGTTTTCGCTCTGGTAAATCTACCTCTGACGCTGTCCATGAGTTAACGGACTATGTTATCAGAAACATGGATAGAGGGGATAAAGTTTTGGCCATATTTCTGGATCTTGCCAAGGCTTTTGACACGGTTTCTGTCCCAATTCTTGTACGTAAGATGGAAAGCTTGGGAATCAGAGGAATTCCACTGGACCTCTTTCAAGACTACCTGAGTGGGCGTACCCAGAGAGTCAAGATAGATGAATTTATCAGTGACGAACAAATAATTAACTATGGCACACCTCAAGGTAGTATTCTCGGACCTTTACTGTTCCTAATTTATATCAACGATCTGGGGACGCTCACAATTCCCAATGGTAAAATTATCAGCTTCGCTGACGACACTGCCCTCTTATTTAGCTCGAGCTCGTGGAGAGATGTCTATGAGTCTGCACAGCTAGGCTTTAATACGGTATCTGACTGGTTACGCGACAATCTCTTGACCCTTAATGCAACCAAAACCAACTATATAACTTTCTGCATGAAAAACAATGCAGCCTCTCAAACTGCACCTAACACGATTGTAGCTCACTCTTGCTCAAATGCACACACAAATAGTTGTAACTGCGAACCACTCACTAAGGTAGATAGCGTTAAATACCTGGGCATAATAATCGATAAAAACCTAAGATTCCAAGAACACATAACCACTCTCAGTAACAGATTAAGGAAACTAATATATGTATTCAAAACGCTGAGACATGTAGTCGATAAAAATATTATGAAAACAGTTTACTATGCCCTTGCGCAATCTATCATATGCTACTGCATCACCTCTTGGGGTGGAGCTCCAAAAACTACCATAATACAAATTGAAAGAACTCAAAGAGCTATACTGAAAGTGTCGTCTTTTAGACCGTATCGCTACCCCACCGAACAGTTGTACAAAGAATGTCAAGTCCTGACAGTGCGTCAACTGTTTTTACTGCACACTCTGCTGAAACAGCATACTCGCCTGAATTATAATCCAACGCTGTCCAGGGGGAAAAGACGATATGACCCAGTGGAGCGCCATCATCTACGTTATAAAACTATTTTTGCAAAGCGTTTCTTCTGCTATCTGGGCGGTTACTTATACAATAAAACTAATAAGGTGTTACAAATATTTAGTCTCACGAAAAATAAATGCAAAAAAAGGCTTACCGACTGGCTATTAAATTTAAATTATAATGATACGGAAAAAATACTTATATCAACCTAAACATACAATCACACACTCACACACACACACACACTCATACTACACACCCACACTACACATCTACTAACATTTGTCTCGCATACATAAATTGCAATACCTACTTAAAACTACAATAAGATGTTATGATACTACTAAGTTCAGTCAACGCGCTTAGTACATTATTTATAAAATGAAAATGTAAAGGGGTGGGATCCTGGTGTCCTGAAACACAAGCCTCGAGCTTAACTTAGGCACCAGTCTCCCACAATATATACTAAGTTGTATTATGTATTAATGTCGAATTTGAACAATTTAAAGCAAATAATAATTTATGTATATTGTGGTGAGAAAAATAAATAAATATTATTATTATTATACTAAAATCCATAGGTAAATAGAAAGTAATTCGGTTTGTTTGTATGTATATTACCTTTTCACAACTAAACCGCCTGATCGGATCGTAATGAAAGTTGGCAAGGAGATAGATTTTAATTTGAGAGAAATAAAAAAATCTACATATTATCACGCTAATGACTTAGGGGGGTAACCAATATTGCTTTAAGGGTGTTTTTAAGGTGTGTGAATTTCATCAAGTATGCGGGGTTGCTCTTCATGTAGAAAATTTCTGGCTGCGTGAAATACCTCCATCTCCGTGTGTCCCGCGTACGTTTTCCTCGCATTGCAATAAATACCTGTAAGCAATTCCGCATGCGTGATGAAATCCACACGACACTTTTTTTTTTACTTAGTCCCACACTATGGTTTTTTCCTATATAGTGGATGCGTTTGCAAACATTTAAACCTACATTCACAAACAGCCAAACTCAAAACAACTATCCGTAGGCATTAAAATATTTGTTCCGTGTAAGGATAGACCCCACAACAGCGCAGCAGTCAATCGCTCAGACACTGCGTCAACTACGCCGTGAAAATATAAGCGAAATGCTTCGCCATAATTTCCTTTAACATCATCTCATCCCTTTACATTGTAAGATAGGTACTCGAAGAAAACGAGTCGATATCTGATCATGTATTTGAGATCCTTATCATTACAACCAATATTTTACAGACATTATTTAGAACCTGCCGAAACGTAAACGATATAATAAAGATGGAATCCGTCGATATAGTCTACACACAGCCGAACTTTGTAAGCAATACTAACATATAATATCGTAAACTATCTTCATTCCGATTTGGGAAGGAAGCTAAATTCTTTGATGTTTATCTTCCAGCTTAAGTTATGAAGGAAAAGGGTTTCTGTGTTCATAGGAGATGGGCATGCCGATACCGTGAAGACATGTTTGGAACCCGTCTGTACAATCTTTACGGACGCATTTTCAAGGTTCCAAAGGTTTTGGTTATCTTTAGTTCTGACCGCGGTTCTGGCTTTGATTTTTACATTTTATCATCCGTAGGGATTTTTGGAAGTACCGGGATCAGAATGTTTTGAAGGCTATGGTATTGACTTCTATGGGTTTTCTTTTTTTTATGGATACTGTTCGAATTCTTCGGCGATGAGAAATAATAGTTTTCCTGACCACGTTTTTTTAAACATGGTGGACTTGGCAAAAAAATCTATTTCCCGGAATTTAGTAGTATTTACTATTTCAAATATTTTCAATAGTCAAACTTTGGCTGAAAATGATTTTAGTTTAATCTAAATAAATCTTAAAATTGTTATTGTTTAACCAATTTATTATAGATGTCAAGGTATTTAAGATAAGCAGAAAGGCCCGTCAGGACCAAAGTAGGTTTTGCGGGTTGTTCAAAACAGGTACCACGTTCCCTGAACGCAAAGGGCAAAAAAAGGAACATGGATGGGTTTTGGTCAGTATAAGTCTGACACTCCTTTCCGCATCGCATATAGCGAGATAGCAAGAGAAGTCAGTTGATGATTATTTCCCATTGGCCAAAAGCGAGTCAGACTCGCGCACGAAGGGTTCCGTACTTGTGACATAAACGACTATATTATTATGTCTTGACTGCGTATCCTTAGAGAGTTGATTTTTTAAAAGCTCCAAGGAACCATAGACTTGAGTACATGGTTTTAATTTTAACTTGATAACTCCACGCATTCCGAGATAAAGGGTTTTGACAAACATACAGACTGATGGACAACAAAGTGCCCGGTACCATCCTTACTAATATTATAAAAGCGAAAGTGAGTTTGTTTGTTTTTTACATCTTCACACCTAAATGGCTAAACCGATTTTGATGAATTTTGGTACTGAGAAAGTTGGGACCCTGGAGATGGACAAAGGCTATTTAAAAAAAAAAAAATTACGCAATTCCGAGATAAATGGTTTTGAAAAACAAACGGACAACAAAAAGATTCAATAAGGATTCCGTATTTTCCTTTTAAGGTACTGAACCCTAAAAAACAGGGTATTATAATGGATTATATCTCTCTCTGTTATTACTAAAACTAGTTTACTGTTATAACTAAGATATCATCATCTGCCTAGCCTTTTCCCAATTATGTTGGGCTCGGCTTCCAGTCTTACCGGATGCAGCTGAATACCAGTATTTTACTTGGAGCGACTGCCTATCTGACCTCCATAACCCAGTTAATACCGGGTAATACAATACCCCTTGGTAAGACTGGTTGTCAGACTTTCGGGACACTGACTACTGTAACGACTGTCGAAGATCTACAAATGACAGCCGGGACCAACAGCTTAACGTGCTTTCCGAGGCACGGAGGAAACTCGGTATGTAACGGGTGGTCACCCATCCACAGACCAACCTAGGCAAGCGCGGCTTAACCTGATGATCGAACTGAGCGGCTCTTATTATTTAGCCACGAGCTCCTCTGTCTGTTATAACTAAGATATAAGATAGATAATCCTAGAACAAAATCACAATTCCTGGTTAAAATCTCCTTGTTGAGATTTACCAAGTAAATTGGAATCTCGTTCGTCCCCCGTTGGGTCCAAAGCCTCGGGTAGTCATCGGTATACGCTGTGTCACCGCTGCTAATGACTTGTTCGTGTTTGCCATCCAGAAAATCGACTCTGGTGTTAACGTTCCAATCCCAGCTGATACGTTGTACGGAGATCAGTTGAAATTTCCAACTTTAAGACTCTTAACCTATGTCCATTTTGGACTTATTAAATCGCTTAGTTCACGCTTCGCATGACCTTAAAGCATGCATTGGCCTATGGCTAAGTGTCGCCATAGCGGCCTGTCTCTTGAGTACATTACCAACTGACCGTTAATGACGAGTTTTTTTGTTGCCCTGCTACCGTACCATGACGTCTTTAAGCAGAACTTATTCCACTGAGGGAAAGAGACAGAGCTATACAGGGTGTCTATCACCATCTCTTTTTCACACAGAAATAAGAACTGCTTGCTATAAGATGTCATGGTAAGCCAACTGTTATCTTTTATTTGTAAGTTTATTTAATTGTTAGAAATCCATTATATCATACTAACATAAAGACGGATTTCTTAAAGAACATAGTATCACAAACACTAGACCAAGATTTTATAAGGATTCTTATAAATAATTATGTACATAAATATCCTTGCATATTGGACACGAGCTGGATATGGGATCAAATAAAACACAACAGGATCAACAACATCCTTATCCTTACTTATATTATATATATATATATATAATATTATAAAAGCGAAAGTGAGTTTGTTTGTTTGTTACCTCTTCACGCTTTAATGGCTAAACCGATTTTGATGAATTTTGGTACAGAGATAGTTGGGAACCAGGAGACGGACATTGGTTTTTTTAAAAAGAGTGGGATATGAGGGAGAAAGAGGGAAGAAACGGGAAAACTTAGCGTTGCTATTAAAAATCAATAAGGCGCTACCAAATTTTACGCGAGCGAAGCCGCGGGCAAAAGCTAGTTTTTTATAAAAATAAAATACTCACAGTTCTAGTTTACATCGATTCGCTTCGTTATGTTGTTACGCAAACCCGTCGGCTATTTAAATGAACATTCTAGAATTCGAACGTAACCACGAACGTTCTCGTAAAGCAACCGACGCGCGATGTAACAATATTTTAAATTAAAGCCGATAAACAAATTTTGATGCGCTGTTTGATATCGGCATTTATTTTTACTATCAAATTTAAACTAAAAGGTGCCAAGAATGGCCTGCTAGTATTGTAAAAGGTTTTATACCCTAACCAAACCCGAATGTAGGCTTGTTGGCCATGACGTTACAATACTCTGCATGCCTGTTTAGTTTAAATAAAAACACATAATGTAATTTCGTTATGTATATTGAATGTTGAGCGGACGTCGCATGTATCTTGTAACCAATTGTTTTTATAAAATGTGGAAAATGTTGTTGATTATACATTTACTCAAACTATAGCTGTAATTTTGTATAATACTATAATGTGTAACCGTTTGTTTTCCCAAATAAATAAAAATAAAATAAGTAACGTTGAAGCTAAAAAAGAAGAAGCAATACTACTAATATAAAAATCTTCAACACAAGCCACACAATTCTTCATAAACGATATTGAGTAAACCAAATTATTTACCTCAATTTTTCCTACTAACTGTTGTATTTACGTTATCACAAAATAAGGGCCCGAGTACACGGCAAGGGAACCCGGGACGTCATTCCCTGGCTTCATATTTATTATATCCGCCTCCCCTGTACGCTAATAAACCACTTTTTCAACGACCAATGCCAGGGGTTTTTATAGAGCCGTCTTTCTTTGTAAAATATATTTTTATTTATTTTGTTTTAGTGTTGTGCTAAATTTTTTGTGGTGCTTATTTGTGGGCTATAGATTTTTTTTATTTTGTGAGATAAGTTGAATCGAAATTCTTCATAAGATATGTCTTATCTGTATTTGTATTTTTTTTTCTTTCGTGAGATTTCCTCGTATACTAGTTAAGGTTTCTCCTTCATGAGATTAAAATAAATACTTGTTACAATAGTTGGCGTCATCAAATACCAAATAAGTTGAAGGTTTTCTAAAGTTAAATCTATTTCACTGTCACATTAGACATTGTAAGCTCAATTGTATTATGAGCCCTACGTTATTACCGTGTCATAATTACAGAGCCCATGTCCTTCTCCAAGGTGAAATCTATTTCGTTAATTTCGGAATAAGTTAAAAATGCCACGAAATTCCGGCCAGTCATTTCTGATTTGAATTTTTAACAAATAACTTGACGTGAATTCAACCTTATTGTTATAAACAATAGCCAAATTTAAATTTTGTAAAGTTTAAAGCTCTGAGGATTATCATCATTTTTAAAACCTATTTTCTTGTTTAAAGGCTTAAAATCTAAATGGGTTTTAAATCTAATCGATCACGGTTTGACCTTATTTCTAGATTCAATTTTAGTTTTTAGTATTTTTGTCTAGGCTGTTCCTAACAGAATTATAAAGACCAATATTCCGCTTACATCTTTGAATCAGATTTTTTTACTGTTGTGACATATTTTCGTTATAAGATTTTAATCTCAATGAATAACCGCATTTTATTTCAAAATAAATGGAAAGAACAAACAAAGCTTTCTGTTTCGTTAATGAACTTTAAACGTTGGTATCCGATACTTGGTATAAATATCATACTTATATGGCAAAACCTAATTAAATTTTACAAGAAATAAGAGGATAAAACGAAGGAATTCTTGATAGTAAGTACTTATTTTTGACGAAGTATAACGATAAGATTTAATAATGTCTTAAATAAACAAATGTCAGTTAGAGCTAATGTTTCTCCGCTTATTCCTGGTTACAAATTAGTTTTTTAACTGATTTAAAAAAGGAGGAGGTTCTATTTTTGTTTTTTTATTTATTTATGTTAAAATGGATGATCAGCTAATATCTTTTATTAACAATAGAAATTTAATATTCGATAAAACAAATGTGTGAGATATCATCATACCATAACAAAAAAATGCTGAAATAAAAATATTTTTTGCAATAAAACAGACTTCCAAAAATAATATCTAAAGAGTGGAAAATAACTTTACTTCTGGATATCGGTAACTTTTATTTGTTTCGTTGAATTTTTACCACCGACTTCCGGAAGTAAAGTTATTTTGACGGGTCTGTTGGTCTAGTGGTTAGTGGCCCTGACTGCTGAGCCGGAGGTCGTGGGTTCTATTCCCACCCAGGACAAACTTTGTGTGATGAGCATGATTGTTTGTTCTGTGTCTGGGTGTGGTTTATCTATAATATGTATGTATTTATAAATTATATAAGTATTGTATATCAGTTGTCTGGTTACCATAACACAAGCTCTGCTTAGCTTGGGATCAGATAGCCGTGTGTGAGTTGTCCCAAGATATTTATTTATTTATTTTCCATTCCTTAGTTTTTTTTTTGGAATTCCGTTTTTTTTTTGCATTTTTATCGAATTCTTACTAATATTATAAAAGCGAAAGTGAGTTTGTTTGTTACGTCTTCACGCCTAAATGGATAAACCGATTTGGTGAATTTTGGTACAGAAATAGTTGGGATCCTGGAGACGGATATAGGCAATTTTTTAAAGATTGATATATGCGGGAGAAAGAGGGAAGAAAAGGAAAAACTTAGCATTGCTATTACAATAAATAAGGCGCACGGGTAAAAACTACAGGTAGCAGGTACCTGTAAATCAGGAAAGGGGAACTGTGTCACCCCGATTTAACGCGATCGAAGCCTCGGGCAAAAGCTAGTACATAATATAACTGATAAAGTACTTAAGCAATATAAATAAATGATATGGAAAGGCCTTATTGGGACAAAAAAAGAATTATGAAAATCGGTCTACATTTGGCGGAGTAATCGCTGCTTATACATTAATAAAAAATTAAAGCAATGTTTACAGAAAGGTGAAAAATTAAAATCAGTAAATGCGGCGTGATGATCTACGCAGCTGTTACTAAGCCAAGAGTCTCTCCACCTCTAGAGTACCTCATTAAAATAACAGAAAATTTTAATTAACTCCCCGAATCAAACAAATTCATGACCATTTCATAAAATTTTAATATCTCAATAAATAAATAATGCGTATCGTAACGAGTCAAATCGCCTAATTTCGCTACATAGTATTATTAAAATTTTCAAACGGAAATTTTAATTAGCAATCGCATATTCAATTTCGTTTCGTTGAAATATCGTTAATTTTAACGATAACGTGCGCGGCTGATGCTGTTGAGATAAGTCTTGTACATTTAGCCATGTAGCCAAAAAGCCAAGAATACGTAGCTATATGGCTAATTGGCCACTTGCGTTTCCGTACATATTGTAATATTCACGAGTTTTCCTTATGAAGTCCGGTGGTTACACCGTCGTATATAAGTGTATATTTATGTTTCTTTTGGGAGCACTGTACGAGGGTTTATCCAGAATGACCCACAGTTTAAGCTTCCCTATCTCTTAGTCATCACGTTCAAGCCCAACATACACCTCTTAATGAACTCCTCAAAATCATGAGGATTTTCTAATTGTGTCACGTGTATACAAACGTGGTTACAAAAAAACCGTCCAAAAGCGAGTCAAACTCGCGCACCGAAAGTTCCGTACAAACTTGCGGCATAAATAGCCATATATTTTGACTGCGTACACTTAGAAGTTTGATATTTTTATTTGACAGCACAAAGGGATTACAGAGTTGAGAATATGTTATTAATTTCAACTCGAAACCTCCACACGTTCCTGGGATAAAGGGTCTTGATAGACAGACAGACGGATAAAACAGTGATCCAATAAGGGCTCCGTTTTTTCCTTGTAAGGTGCGGGACCCTACATACAATAGGTTAGCCTATTTGTTCAGGATTTAGATATATCTTCGATGGCATGATTAAGACGTTTTGAAACATTCATTTAATGGCGATTAGGAGAAGTTTTTTTTCATAGCATGTGATTTATTTTTGTAAAAGTTTTAGACCTTGGTGAGATATTCAAGGCCGTGGATTCTACTTGTCTATATGGATTGAAAAGCTGGGCAACGAAAAATACGGATGAAAAATAATTGAGATGGGTGTGTTGAGTGACTAAAATGGATAACGTGAAAAATGAGCATGTACGTAAGAGGAAGTTTGGAAAGTTGCTCCTGATATCGAAAGGATGGAAGGGAATCGTCTTTTTTGGTATAGAATGTGATGAGGAAAGATGCAGTACATGTGACTAAAAAAGTGATGAATTTAAATGTTGATGTATGGAGAGAGAGAGAGGAATGATAAGAAAATGAAATGAGCAAGGAAATGAAGATGATGAAAATATCTCCTTAGACGTGGCGATTTCCGGGGTAAAAAATATACCGCGGCCCCGGAACATAACGAGCAAAAAAAAACGTGCGTAGGTTTAAGTCAGTAAAAGTCACTTCCTTCCGTTCCGCCCAGAACAGAAAGAGTCATTTAAAGATTTCCCATACAGAAAAAAAGACGTGGTTATATTTTACTAGCTTTTGCCCGCGGCTTTGCTCGCGTTAAATTCGGGGTAACACAGTTCCCCTTGCGCATTATTGCTTTGTAATAGCAACGCTAAGTTTTCCCTTTCCTCCCCTCTTTCTCCCTCATATCCTACTTTTTTCTAAAAAAAATAGCCTATGTCCGTCACCTGGTTCCCAACTATCTCTGTACCAAAATTCATCAAAATCGGTGTAAAAAAACTCAAACTCACTTTCGCTTTTATGATATTAGTAAAGATTACTATATGAATCAATATGATAGATATGAATGGTAATGGATGGGGAGGGAAAGGAAGGCCAAAGAAAAGATGCATTGATTGTGTAAGAAATTATAATTATGAAAAAGAAAGAAGTAAGTGATGACGTGAGGTCTGACAGGGGAGAATGGAAGAAAAAAACGTGTTGCGCTGACCCCAAATAAAATGGGGCCAGGGCAGAAGGCGCTTACCCATTTTTTTGCGGATGGGAATACATCAAATAACTTTCCATACACATAAAACCCACCCATGTTCCTTCTATTGCCCTTTATGTTCCGGGGCTGTGGTATCTCTTTCAAACAACCCGTAACCCCGGCAAGCGGTGGCCTTGGAAGGCCCCTTTGCTTTGCTGACATCTCTTTGAGGCGCGCGTGGAACACTAACACACTATCGACACGGCTTGTCGTCAATAGATGGACAGACTGTGAGCTACCCATTGTTCCTCAAGCCCGCAGTCTGCTTACCCATGATATTATATTATTACAAGATTCAAACCACTACCAACCTCATATTAACCATCCATCAAGCCTCACCGCTTTTGTTATTTATTTTAATTATTTTTTAGCATCCATCAACATCGTTACTCCACAGACTTAACGGCTTAATTTGAAACAAAAGCAAAAAGTTTTTAATTAACGTTACTGTTTAGGTCTGTCGATATATCTAGCAAGTATTCGCTAAACAGTTGACCTAGTTTTTTTTGTAAGTGAAGTAGGAAAGTAGTTTGCGAGGTTTTTAGGCTTTGTCTGATGGATTAGCAATTTTCAAGTATATTTGTTAGCGGAATACGTAAATGTATAGTGTGACATGTGGGCCTTTTTTTGCGGATTTCGGTGAAATTTGCAATAGGTATATAGTTTTCACCCATTTCGAGTTCGGCGACCTAGGTGTTAATTGCTTAAAACTGACAACATTAGCAAATTACAGGTAATAGGGCAACACAAAACTGCATAAAATAAAATATAAAATAAAACTCGAGTCACAAAAAAAATTATGTTGTTATTATTGATTGTATACTATTGATTAATATTAAATTTTATTTAACAATACCGAAGGTATTAAGTCCGCTTTTGAAATGTTTTGTATATATGAGCATAAAATTGTGAATAAATAAATAGTACATTAACAATACCATAAATTTTGGACCATGAATTGAATGAAATGAAATTACCATGAATTTGAACTTCTACCGGTAACTTTGACCCAGCTCCCGATACCGGTAGACCATTATTTTATGTTTTTTTTCATAAATTTGTTATTTTTAAGAAATATTTAAAAATGTAAATAAATAATAAAGCTAAAAATAAATAAAGCCATACATTATACGAAAATCTTAATTACAAATAAAAGTTAAAGGGACGTATCCGATAGTTAGACTAAACCAAACCCACAACTGTATCATCATCTGCCTAGCCTTTTCCCAACTATGTTGGGGTCGGCTTCCAGTCCTAACCGGATGCAGCTGAATATCAGTATTTTACATGGAGCGACTGCCTATCTGACCTCCACAACCCAGTTAATACTGGGTAATACGATACCCCTTGGTAAGACTGGTTGTCAGACTTTCGGAACACTGACTACCTGTAACGACTGTCAAAGATCTACAAATGACAGCCGGGACCAACGGCTTAACGTGCTTTCCGAGGCACGGAGGAAACTCGGTATGTAACGGGTGGTCACCCATCCACAGACCAACCTAGGCAAGCGCGGCTTAACCGAAAGATCGACCCGAGCGGCTGCTATTTATTAAGCTACGAGCTCCTCCTCCAAACCCACAACTGTATGTACAGCCATAACTCGTTGACAAATCACCACAACTTTACACCTGAAATACTAAATTTCTAAATGCCGACCACTAACTGCAATTCCGTCGTGCCAATTCCGCCATCACAAAAGCTCGATTCGATCTAAGTAGCGTTGGTACTGTGGCTCAACGAGACTGTAGATAGGTAGGTACAGAAGGTCAGATACATAAAGCAAGAGAAGACAGGAGCACATACTAACTCATACAGATGGACTGATGGACAAGTTTCTGAACATGTCACCCGACTAAAACGATTTTAACCCATATATGCCCATTGGCGCTAGTGTGCCACAACAAACATCGACTCCGCAGAAAGTATAAGTTTTAATATATAAAAACAGTGCTTTTGGACACATACAACGTAAATTGCGACGAATCATTAAGTGATTACAGTGATATATTAAAGACTTTGCGAAATGAACACGGACAAATAAATAAAAACGAAAAATAACTCTAGTGCAAATCATACCCAGTGCCAGTGTTTTGTGAACTTGTTCGCGTATTAAAACTGACCGAACTCAACCAGACATTTTTCTCGTTACGTCTCGTTACGTGTTACAGTGAAATAAATAAACTATAGTGCGGACAAATTGTTTTCGGAACTTTCTCGAAAAACATAACCCCATTGTTGACATTTTTCAACTACTGCGCATAGCCCTTAAACTAGAGACATATAGCGCCATCTATGAGAACGAGGCAATACTACGAGGTCACTTTAGGGCCTACACTACATGATCGATAGATAACGTGGTGTGCTAAATAGTGCCTCCGCTCGCCAACAGAGGGAGACTACATACATAAACGAGGTCGAGATTATTATTTGTTTAACATCATGGAGGAAATACTGAATGCACTAAAAAATATACAAAGAGAAATGGAAGAACATAAAACAATGATTCAGGAAAGCGGAAAAAATATTACTGATCAAGTTACAAATAACATTAACAAGATATTAGAAGAAAAAATGTTTATATGGGAAGAAAAGCATGAAAACTTAAAAGTATTAGTGGAAAACCAAGAAAAACGAATTTACTTCCTGGAAAAACAAGCACGACAGAGAAATGTCGTTTTTTTCGGTATCGAAGAGACGGAATCTTCATATGAAAACTTAGAAAAAAATATCATCAAATGGATTGAACAATATTTTTCTATCAAACTCACATATATTGATATACAAGAAGTAAAGAGACTAGGAAAGAAAGGCGAAAGACCTCGTCCAATAGTAGTGACTTTCTCAACACTAGGAATAAAAATAAAAGTTCTTAAACAAAAAATGACGTTGAAGGATACTCCCTATTACATACAACCGGACTACCCAAAAGACGTGCTAGAAAAGAGGAAAGAATTAAAAGAACAGATGAAAGTAGAGAGAGAAAAGGGAAACACTGCTGTTATCAAATATGATAAACTAATCATAACCGAAAGCAAGAATAAAAGAAAGTTTTCTTTATCACCTGAAAATAATACACCAAAAGCAAACAAAACTAATCAACCCAATAAGAAGAACAGGTCACAACAATTACAACAGACTACCAAAAGATCAAACAGCTTTTCAGAAGGGGTAATAAAACCTAGTATGTTAAATTTCCTAGTAAATAAAGATATAAATATAACAAACGATACCCAGAATAAAAACGACACAAATATTAAACAATAGCAACTAAGCGCCTCCTCCGATATAAATCTCAGAAAAAAAGAAACTAGAATAAAAAACACGGAATATCTTCCAACCCGGTTGGTCACCGTGGAAGATTATGACCAAAACCCTCCAAAAGAGAAAGCACAAAAAGAGAACAAGACTAAACGAATAAATAAATTGAAGATTGCAACTTATAACGTCAGGACTTTATCGTCATACGAACGTTTACTAGAACTAGAAGAAGCTATAAAAGAAATTCAATATGATGTCATAGGTATCTCAGAAATGAGACGATTTGGTAACAAGATAGAGGAATACGAGAACTTTGTACTCTGCTACATTGGATGTACACCAGGTAAACATGGGGTAGGCTTTATAATAAACAAGTGTCTGAAAAATAACATAGAAAGCTTTACTGGACTAACAGAACGTGTAGCAGTGCTAAACATAAACATACAAGGGTTTATGATATCCATTATCCAAGTTTACGCACCGACAAGTATTGTATTGTATAATTATTAAGCCCATATGTGAGTGCTATGTATTATCATTGACTTGACGAAGCCCTGGTGGTTAATAGTGTCATGCTCACTTAAATGTCTCGCTGATAGTGGCGGGTGTGTCGGGTCATTTAGCTCCCTTCAAAATGGTCGAGCTGAATGGGGCTGATCCATACGTCATGTTCGTGAACGGGCGCTGTCAGTTGGGACTGGTCATTTTTTAACTACCACGGTCATTTTTTTTAACTTCTTTAGATTTTAAATTGAATTTTGCTTTTTATTTACTCTGGACGCTCTTACTGTGCACGTCTTTCTACATCGTTCTCACATATTTGTATAATCTCAACACGAATGATGTAAATACGATTTTGTAAAAATATTATAATTTAAAAGAGTGTCCATGGAGTTTCTTGCCCATTCTTCTCCATAGAGATCAACGCTTTGGAATGGGCAACTACAGTACTTTCACAAGTTATTATGCCTTGTGACCGGGATTGTAGCAGCATCATTTTTTTGTTCTTGTTTTTTTTGACATTCAAAAGTGCCTGTAATGGTCTAATTGAAATAAATGCTTTGAGTTTGAGTTTTGAGTTTGAGTTTGAGTTTGACAGAGACCGCGAGTGAAGAAGAAATTGAAGAATTTTATAAAACCATCGATAAGGCAATGGAAACAGCCCATAAATTTACTATATTGATGGGCGATTTCAACGCGAAGGTTGGTGCCCCCAAAGAGGGTGAAAACTTAATAGTACAGCAACATGGATATGGCGTGAGAAACGATAGAGGACAGAGGCTTGTAAATTACGCACTCGAGCATAAGCTAACAATCATCAACTCGTGCTTCAAGAAAAAGCAAAACCGAAGATGGACTTGGCGGTCCCCAAATGGACAGCATTACAACGAGATCGACTACATACTATCAAACCAAAGAACTACATTCCATAATTTTGAAGTCATGAATTTAAACTACCCTTCAGACCATAGATTAATTAGAGCATCATTGACGATTACCAAAGAAAAGTTAAGCCGAGTCAAATTTGCAGATAAACTTGTAACGCAATTAAAGAACGACGAAGAAATAACAAGATATAAAGAATACCTGGCGTCAACGTTGACCTACCCACCTATAGTCACCTCAGTTCAAGCTTATTATGATAAAATAAGAAATGCTATTAGCCAGAGTTTGAAAAAAGCCCGTGAAGATACGATAGATATTAAAAAACATCACAAAATACTATCAGAACGAACAACTAAATTATTAATGAGAAGAAGAGAACTACAAAAATCAAAAAACAAAACCCGATCTATGAAAAATGAACTCTCCGCACTCTACAAAATAACAAATAAATACATAAAACGAGATTATAAAATATATAGACAAGACACCATAGAAAAACATTTACAACACACAGGAAGTACAAAAAAGGCTTTTAAAGAACTCAAGACAAGCAAGAACTGGATAGAGGGCTTAAGCAGACAAGACAGAACTGTGAACAGACGAATTGACATAATTACTTTGGCGTCAGACTTCTATAGGAGATTATATAGCGATAAGACCCAAAACACGGAAACGTCAAATAATATTAACAAAAATATACAAAGTCATATTAAACCCGTTGATGAAATTGAAGTCATAGAAGCAATAAAGAGTTTGAAGCTAGAAAAAAGTCCTGGCTCCGATAACATTACAAATGAAATGCTAAAAATAGCGCACACTACATTAGCTGGACCACTGGCTGAACTATTTAACTTGATCATAAAAAAATCTGAAACACCGTCCCAATGGTCTGAATCAAACATTATACTTTTATATAAAAAGGGCGATCCAAAGGATATTGGCAACTACAGACCAATAAGCTTGCTACCGAGTCTCTACAAACTTTTCTCTACAATTATAAATAAAAGAATTAGTACTACATTGGAATTAAGACAACCGGTAGAGCAAGCAGGGTTCAGGAAAGGTTTTTCTACAGTTGACCATATGCATACACTTGGACTAATTATAGAAAAGTATCTAGAACAACAGAGGCCTCTTTATATTGCTTTTATTGACTATCAAAAAGCATTTGATACAGTGACACACTCAAGTATATGGGAAAGCTTGAAACAGCAGGGAGTAGAAGAGGAGTACATAAATGTAATCAAAAGTATATATAACCACAATAAGGGTAAAATAAAGCTAGAAACCGTCGGCCCAAGCTTTTCTATAGAAAGAGGAGTGAGACAAGGCGATCCGCTATCTCCAAAACTATTTATAGCTATCCTAGAAGCTATCATCAACAAGATAGATTGGGGCAGGTCAGGACTATATATCAAGGGCACCTACCTAAGCCATTTAAGATTCGCAGATGACCTAGTTTTGTTATCAGAGTCCAGCTCCCAGCTACAACACATGATTGAGACTCTACACCAAGCCAGCATTAAAGTGGGACTAGAAATGAATCTTACAAAAACTATGGCGATGACAAATAGCTGGAGAAGGCCAGTATCAATCAACGGAGAACCACTTGAATATACTGATCAGTACATCTATTTAGGGAAGCGGATTAGTTTTGATAGGAGCAATAATGAACTAGAAGTTGAAAGAAGAATACAACATACGTGGAATAAATACTGGAGTCTAAAGGAAATCTTTAAAAGTAACTTGCCTATAGCCACTAAAACGAAAGTCATGAACTCCAGCCTCCTACCATGTTTAACATACGGATGTCAGACCTGGAAATTTACAAGTAAACTAAAACACAAACTCATTACCTGCCAAAGAGGACTAGAACGAAGTATGCTAAAAATAAGGAAGCTGGACAAGATACGACACACAAGAATAAGATCAATAACCAAAGCAACTAATGCATTGAGCTATGCACAAAAACTCAAGTGGAAATGGGCCGGTCATGTCGCGAGGTTGAAGGACGAGAGATGGACCCAAAAAGTGACATTCTGGAAAGGCCCCCAAGGTAAAAGGAGTAAAGGAAGACCACTGACCCGCTGGGAAGACGAGATCACTAGGGCAGCTGGCTCTAACTGGCAATATATGGCACAAGACCGAGACAACTGGGCACTTTTGGAGGAGGCCTTCACCCATCATGGGGTTCCTACAAATATATCAGAACATTAAATAGTTTAAGCAGTTTTTCTTTTATATAGTTTTAGATATGTTTTTAAAATAGTGATAGTAAACTTAGTAGTAGTAAATAAACATAGTATTATGTAGTAATAAAACATAAATTAGTTAAGATTTAAACTGTTAATATTAATTGTTGTAAGTTAGGATGTTATATTATATTATTAGTAATCTACTTAGTTAAAACGAATGGAAACGTTGTAGGAAATAAAAGGCTTTTTTTTTTTTTTTTTTTATTTTTTTTTTTTTTTACAGATGGACTACTATAATACAGGGTGGTAATGCGAAATATTCACAATTGTTGCGAACGATTTGATATTTGGCTGATGCAAATAGAGTGGATTAACGAATTGCAGGGAATAAAGACACGCAAGTAATTCGTTTAAAGAAAGGGAAGACCTAAAAACGTGGACATAATTATTGGACACGTGAGTACGCGTCGTCCTCGTCGCCAATGAGATGTACTTGTGTAGGTAAATGAAACGATCGTGTTCTCAGAACGCTAGTTTAATACTGCTCCCCCCCCCCCTGTCAACGCGCTGCGCTCACAGTTGCGTGCGCGATGCGCTTAGGTACATACATGTTCATCAACAATACTTTAAAATCCTCAGCGATGGTTACAGTTTTACGACACAAACACCAAATTTGACTAAATACTCGAATTTTCTTCTGGGAGAGACATTCACTCAACGCAAGTTGTCCGACATCTTTTATTATTCTTCTGCGTGTGCGCGGTACCCGGGGGCTGGGCTCTCGCTCTCGCTCCGAAGAGACAGGCTCTTATCTCGTATTTCTTTCGAACAACCTGCAACCTTGGCAGGAATCATGATGCATTGATCGGGGATTGTGCAGGTATTAATAATATAATAATTGTTTATTTTTTATAAAAGGACATAATTTACAATAAAATTATCTTGACATCTAAAATAGATCACAGTTTGCACAGTTGCCTGAACTAGGTTGAACCTGTGTCTCAGGCTAGACAGTACATAAAAAATCTTATTCGAATTATAAATAAATAAACAGTGTAAAATACTAAAATTAAAACTAACATAGCGGAAAACTAAAGTGGAACAGAGTGTTATTAAATATTTGCTGACATAAAGTAAAAATTGTCTGGGCGTACATGGCTCTAGGTATGCAACGCTGCGCAAAAAAGTAATTGCTGTCTTTGTACATAATTGTAATACATCAACTTAAAGATACATGATTTTCTACGTAACCTAATTAATACCTATTACATTCTAAATACAATTAATAATTACAAATTACGATAAGCTAAAAACTAAAATCGGCGTTCTTAGTAGCCTTCATAGTCTATCGAGTTAATATAGCGATACTCGGCAGCTATTTTAGCCGGACATGCCGCGTCTCCCGTTTTGTGATTGGCTTGCTTCTTGAAGTGTAAACAAGTTGCACATTTTGGTTCAGCAGCTTTCTTTGAGCAGTCCTTAATAGAGTGTCCTTCGTCACCACAATGTCCACACGTAGAGGTAGCGATCTTACATGTCTTGGCTGCGTGACCATACTGCTGACAGTTGTAACATCTCGTTACTAGCGTGAAGTCTCTTACCGGGCAGGATGTCCAATTAATAAATACCCGTTCCTGGGTGATGAGGGCTTTACGTATAGCGGCTGAAACTTCTATTATGTAATTGCAGTTTTCTGCATCTTTCCTCCCCGATTTATGGCTTAATTTTAATGAGGTCATGAATGCTTCGAGGGACATTGTAGGCAGTTTGTCAACTACATTTTGTTCAAAGAGACACTTAAAAACCTCATTTTCGGACATTGATGTGGGCACGCCAATAACTACGATGCGAGGTTTGCGCTTCCGGGGTTCGTCGACGGTCAGCACTGATGGAGCGGTTTGAACTGTACGCTTCAGTTTTTCTAGATCATCCTTAGTCTCAGTGCTGATTATAAGGCCTCCTTTTCCAATTTTGCGTACGCCTCGCACTTTCAGTTTCAATTCACCGGGGCAGATCATGTTTTGAACCATGTTCTTAGTTTCCTCACTGGTCTTAGAGTTGTCACACGGGAAAATCGCAACGGAGCTTAGTTTGTTAGGACGGACAAAATTGTTGGACCCCTTTTTCACCATATCGGCAAAAGATGTAGTACTGGTTTCCTTTTTTGCAGATGACTCTTGAATGGTTCGGTTCAACTCTGTAAGACAGTCCGCTAGGTCTCGAGATTCGTTCATGGTTTTTAAAGCAGTATGGGTTAGTATGGCTCTTGATTTTAGCGACTGGTATTGAACAGCCAGTTGTGAAACTCCGTGGCCAACTTTCCGGCAAAGATTGCTTATTCTTAGCTTCTGTTCAGAATTCAGTTTACCATCCGAAGCAATAGCGCAGACCTCATTCAAATACTGCTCAATAGATCCCAACCAGTTCTGAATCTCCGGAGTGCTGACTGCTTCAACGCCTTCATCTTGAGTTTGCTTGGGTTGTTGAGGTGGTCTTGTTGTTGTAGACGGAGAGCTGTGCTCGCGGTTAAAGGCTAAAAAGCCTTCCATATTTTAGATTATCACTTTGAATTAATTTTATCAAGTCAGTACATTATTTTACGTAAAAACACTCTGAGTCACTATAAAACTAGGCCAATATTTTTGCTCACGTTAATTTATTTATTTTTAATAATGCATTGATGTGCACGTCCGAATGCGTTGAGCGCTATTCGAAGAATTTGATTCTTCAAATCTGATTATTCAAATTAAACATCAAAAAATTATCAAAAAATATGTGAAATATTTGGAACTGTTCGTGCGCCTTCGGCCACTCGGCAATCTTCGGTTGCTGTCGGGAGACAGCGGGACGCGGGGCCATGGAATTACATCGCAACCGATCACCAACGACGGAACGCGCGCGCACTCCATTCGACTTAACATCGTAATATTGTAACTAAAACAGGCCACTGGTCATAGTTCGATTTGGGACCTAACTAAGGACTTAATAGTTAGGTCCCAAACCGAACTATGACCTACAATATCTCCGTAACTAAAGGGTTCCCAGGTATGGCTTAGAACAAAAAAAAATCGCAATGATATAAAGAGCTTGTATCTTTCTGGAACCTTTTATAGAGATTTCACATTGACGCTTTGTCCTAATCAAAACACGTACAGGATGACTCCGATTTTTGTCTGGACTTTGAAAGAGATTCTGAGTTTGTTTCGGCTGTTTTTTCGCAACAACACTAGCCTGATCTAGTTTAAAAAAAGCGACGTAAAAAAGAACCTAAGTTTTTGATAAATAAACATTCTGTATCGAGCAATCTTCGATCACGCAAACGCGTAGCCGCCGCGCGCCGCACTTTAAAAGACCTTTTTTTGCGGATGGGATTTCCTCAAATAACTTCCCCCGCTCCGATTAGAGCAGAGGGGAGTGTCAGACTTTAACTGACTAAAACCCATACATGTTCCTTCTTTTGCCCTTAATGTTCCGGCGCCACAGTATCCTTTTCTAACAACCCGCAATACGAAAACGCCTACTGTGTTAATTTTATTCGATCGATCCCTTACCTTAAGATTTCTGGAATAAATGAGTAGAAAATGAACGTTTTGAACAACTTTCCGCTATACCCATCGCTATGCTTAAGATGCGAGTTCAATTAATAAGGACGGTGGTGAAAGCAGTTGCATTCGCTATACGTGAAGCCTGTTTGTGTGCGTGAGTTTTCGCTCATCGTTTGGCTCATACCTTCTGTCCCTGTCTATCCTATGGTAGATACTACAGCCGTCGGTTATAGTCGTGTAAAGTCGTGCATACTCGCCAGTATACATGAGGTTTAATTTCGACCGCGGGTTGAAATCTGGAGTGCCGTTAAGAAAATAACCCCGTTGAATATTCAGAAGCTAAACAACGGTCTATCGCATGGCTTGTTTTCATTAGCATGATTGGACTGACCCCATTAAATATCCACCATAACCTCATGTAAAGTGTAGCGTTGTTAGAATTTCTAAATGGATAAAAAAAGGTTTGTATTGCAGAACTTTCGCTTGTTTTTTTATTGAAAAGAATGTTGAACTACTGTAAGCCTTTCTTTTTGGTAATGGCCATTTTAATTCTATTAAGATTTATTTTTTATTTTTTTTCTCTTTAAAAAAAACGTTGCCTCTGGTATTCTGGTATTCTCTGGTATCGTGGGTGCGTTAACAAACATTTAAACTCACATACACAAACAGGCAGACCCGAAACAACTAACTGTAGGTCATACAAATATTTGTTCTGTGCGGGGAGCGAACTTGCGACACGCAGCGCAGCAGTCGATCGCTCAACCACTGCGCCAACCGTGCCGTCTCCGCAGTCAAAAGATATGGCCGTTTATGTTACTCGCACGTGGCTGTTTTTTATGATGTCATTTTCATTATATTTCTGCCTTATTGCTATGCGATTTGGGGTTGGCCCAACACGTTTTTTTCTGCTATTCTCCCCTGTTAATCGGTACGCTATATTTTTTTTTCTTTAGTCTTCTTAATCCATCAACATTTATATTCATCACTCTTTTAGTAACATGTGTTGCACCCCTCCTGATCAAATGTCTATACCAAGACAGATAATTTTTAAATTGTCTAAAGCACATTCATTTTCGTAGTAAGAAAAATATTCGCGGGAGTTGTCCGAACCAATTTTTTGTGGGTTCGAAAATTAGACTCCCGGTCTGGTAATATGGTATCATATTAGAAATTTTATATACGAATACTAAATGAGACATCGCTAGGTCGATTTTTCGAACCACTACCTACAAAAATATGCGATTTTCATCGATATCGTTACAGCCGTTATCGTGAACGTGATAGAAAGAAAGAAAATACGTTTATTTGACACATGCCACAAGTGCACACAACATCAGACAAAAATAAAGAAAAATATATAAAAAAATATTACAATTTATAATTAAATTTAAAAACAATAATAACAACATCAAGCTAAACATAAAAAAGATAATTATTGTGTGTCTCACTGAGACAAATATTGTTCACCTAATTTTATAGTATATTTGGATCATAGTTCCGACTTTTATTACTCATAGTATTGATGGATTTATCGAAACAACCAAACATTTCACTGCTGTTTGCAAAGTTGACAACTTTTCGAATGCACCACCCTAACATCCGACTTACCCGATACGTAGAAGACTGATGCACATTAATTGCGAAAGAACCAATTAGTAGCAGTCAATTAGAACGACTACTTGAAACCAATTAGGGATTTGGTTTGTTAATTGACAGAACCGCAGTTCGTAATGGCAGCTAAGTGTTGTCACTTTGCCATCATAGCGTGTCCTTGTAAGGATGTGAGCAGACTTGAAATGTTGCAAGTATGTTTTTATGAGCAGTGCAGCCTGCCAGGCCCACCGCCTGCCGGGGTTGCGGGTTGTTCAAAAGAGATACCGCGGTCCTGGAACATAAAGGGTAATACAAGGAACATGGGTGGGTTTTAGTCAGTACAAGTCTGACGCTCCCGCTCCGCCCAGAGCGGGGAAGTTATTTCATGATTTCCCATCCGTAAAAAAAAAACAAACACTTTTACATATCCTTTTTTTTTGTTTTTAACTATTGCGGCACTTGCTGCCGGTGTTTCTTACCCGATTACTCTGAGAAGAAACAGCCGAAAGAAACTTAGAGGCCATAGTAGATAAAAATCTTGGTCTATGCAGATTAGTGTCTGAAATGGTCTTTTTAAGAAAGCACCACACAGATTTCAGTGGACCTGTCCAGTCAGTGCAAGCATTTGTCAGTTATCATGTAGCTCAACTCATAACTCAAGGAGCTTAACAAACGACAAACAAAACCAGAAAAGGACATTTGTATAAATTGCTTATAGTACTCGAACTGCCAGACAATATTTAAATACATACAAGCAAACAAAACAAAAATAAAATTGACCCACATGGTCCTCACATAAATTTTGCAATGAAGCAGGACGTCTATAAACAGCCCTATCTTCTATTCAAGTTGCCAAAGGGTACTGAAAACAACATGGCTGTCGTCTTGGAAAAGTTAGGCAAAGTTATACCTAATATTACACCTACAGTTCGCCGGTTATGATAAAGTTAATGTAATAGGAGACGAGCTTATTGGCATCAAAGAGGAACAATTCGTGGCTGAGAAATTTCTGACACAATAACACTTTGTCTTAGGAAATCGAACCCAGGAGCTCTTACTTCGCAGTTGTTTTAAGCCACTAGATGAAGCAGACAGTTCGGAAATACTTGTTCATTGATCAGTTATGTTCACCCACGCGAATAAGGATTAGATTTATTTGATTGCAGAAATTGTTTATGGCTTTAATCAGCATATTAATAAAAACCATATTTTCCAGTTTTGTTTATTATTCTGTTAAATTTTACAGTCAAATAACGTCATAGCTTATGCGCCCATCCAACCGATCCTCATTGACATAATGTCCCTCCCTTTACGAATCCCATGCGCGACAGTTATGAGCGTACAATGTCACAAATTGACTGCCAAAGCAATTCGCATAATTTTCACCCAAAATACCATTTACCATAAAATTATGTTCACGGCAAGTCGAACTCGTACCAAAGTCACTGCGAACGTACATTTTGATTCGCGTGGAACAGATTCAGAAATTACGCTGAAACTAATTTCTAATAAATCAAACGGTTTTCCTTGCGTATGGATTTTCGCGTTGCTCGACATGATTTAGTGGGAACCTAAAGCGCCATCTATCGTGTACCAATAAAGGCAGAGGTAGAGTTTTTAATTTATTCTCTTTGCGCTCGCATGGAATATCGAACTGAATTATTAAAATAGGTAGTTTTGATATATGAGTTTTTAGTTGAATGATAGTTTTTATTTTATTTTTTGCTGCGAGTTTGTTTATGAATTATGGAATAAGTTAGGTTGGGCTAGGTAAGCAGTGATTTCGAGGCAGTGGAAGTTTCATTTGTTTCCGCTGCCCCCGACGCAAGTGTGCCGGGGTAACACCGGCGAGGTTTTAGTCAGTACGAGTCTGACAGACTCTTTCCAGGGCGGGGAACACACGTAGGATTTTCACATCTAGAAAAAAAAATGGTAAGCAGTGATAGCATATTGCTGTGACAGTCACTACTGCCATTTCCACGGTCTTGCGTTCGTGCCCAGCACATCAGATTTAGGCACGAACGAAGAACTAAGGATGAATGTGCGTATTGTTTTATTATCAATTGCTTTGCGAAGAAAAACATCGTAAGGAAAGCTTGCATGATAGAAATTAGTCGACTGCATGTAAAGCTATGTAAAAGAAGGGTGGCATAACAATTTCGACTGCAGGTTAGGCACCAACCATATTAAAAAAGGAGAAAAATAGAATAAAATGCTGCAGAAATCCTCAAGAAAATATTATGTACTTTCAATTTTTATGTGCACCGAAACCTACATTTTTGGGCTTAGATGAACAATGCACTACTTGACCTGTAATAATAAATATACAGATGAATTTCAAGGCAAAGTGAAGATAGTTTAGCTTAGCTTCAGTTTTTAAGGGTTGGATAGATTGTAAGCTATGTTACAAGTGCGAAAAACTATGTCAATTATGCAAGCTAAGCTAAACTAACTAAGCTGAGCTCTTTTTTTTTGCGGATGGGAAATCATCAATACTTTTCCCGCTCTGGGTGGAGTGTCAGACTTGTACTGACTAAAACTCATTCATGTTCCTTCTATTGCCCTTTACGTTCCGGGGCAGTGGTATCTCTTTCAAACAACTTGTCAGATTTTTTTTGAGACAACCTTTGGAACCATCCAAAGATCCTTAACGAATTTAAAATAAACAAGAAGGCGGATAGCTCGTAGTGGTCTACTAAATTACCTTAAGAAAATATTACTAGTAAAATAATAAACAAAAAATGCGTTTAAGTTGTTAATTAATCATTCCCATTTAGAAGTCCGAATGTTTGTTAATGAAACACAAATAAATATGTCCTCAAAACAACATACTTAATGACATACACCATGTATTTATATTGTTTTCCCTTAGGAGAAGAGGTGTGTACGTTGGATAATAAGGCAGGAATTAGAAACACACGTACAGTTGTCCCTTTTATCTTTATTAAGGCAACACAATTATTTTAGCGGTTGTTATTGTTTGTGGCATGTTTTTTTTTTGTTTGTGTTGTTTTTCGCATGATAGAAGTTTTGTTTGTCACTGGTAGCTATTTAAACCCGTCTGCGGGGAAGCCCAAAAAGAGGGCCCTTTTGAGTTTGGAAATATAAATATGGAATGGGTGCCGCCTACTTCCAACTTTTATTTAATTTTAAATGTGTTTGTACTGCTTATTTAATTTTATTTTTATCTTGTTCAGGTTTTTTTAAGCTATTGTATAGCTTCTATCGCGGGCCTTGAGCGCGGGGACCGAATCCAGAAATTCCGTAACGAAAAAAAACCTGACGCTCCCCACTCCGACGGGCACGGAGGTGTGGCTTGAAGGCCATGCATTGTCTAACGTCGTTAACACAATACGGTCAGTTATTTCATTCCCGATTCTAATGTTCTAATAGCGTGTTTGGTAGAGAATCGGATAGTCAATCGACATTACGCTGGATCAAACCCAAGGTCTTGTTTTTCTTTTTGCGACTTCTTTTCATTGGAAGTACTTTTTAAATATTATATTTATTTTTTTATTTATTGTCTAAGTTGATAAAAAAATGTTTCTTTTTGCGACTTCTTTTCATTGGAAGTACTTTTTAAATATTTTATTTATTGCATAAGTTGATAAAAAATGCTATGCAGTAGCTTTACCGCGGCAGTCCCCGAGTGCCACACGTATTTTTTTATATAAACTACATCTGGCGTGCGATTAGCCGCAACTTCCCTGAAACTAAGAAAAAGTATTTTTGTGTCTGTTTGTTTCGTCTAATATCCGAAACGGCTGGTTCGATTTCAACAGGACTTTTACTGACAAATAGCTAATGTTAAAAGGAACAACTTGACATAATTTGTCTTTGAAAAAAAAATAGTTTTCCATTCAAATAAGAGTTCAAACTCCGTGGACACTCTTTCAAATTAGAATATTATTACATAACCTTGATTATATCACTCAAACTGAGAAGGTAAATTATGAGAGAACACATATATTTTTGCCCACTTTTTGAATCTGCCTAAAACACAAAACAGTTAACATTTTGCCAACTATGTTGGAGACGGCTTCCAGTCTTACTGGATGCAGCTGAATACCAGTATTTTACATGGAGCGACTGTATATCCGACTTGCACAAGTGCCACACTTGTGCAAGTCGGATATACAGTCGCTCCTATCCACTAGTACGATACGAGGAGCTCGTGTCTAAATATTAGCAGCCGCTCGGGTCGATCTTTAGGTTAAGCTGTGCTTGCCTAGGTTGGTCTGTGGATGGGTGACCACCCGTTACATACCGAGTTTCCTCCGTGCCTCGGAAAGCACGTTAAGCCGTTGGTCCGGGCTGTCATTTGTAGATCTTTGACAGTCGTTACAGGTAGTCAGTGTTCCGAAAATCTGACAACCAGTCTTACCAAGGGGTATCGCATTACCCAGTACTAACTGTGATGTGGAGGTCAGATAGGCAGTCGCTCCATGTAAAAAACTGATATTCAGCTGCATCCGGTTAGACTGGAAGCCAACCCCAACATAGTTGGGAAAAGGCTAGGCAGATGATGACGACTTGTTGTCAGAATTTCGGGACACTGGCTACCTGTAACAACGGTCAAAGATCTACAAACGACAGCTTGGACCAACAGATTAACGTGCTTTCTTATTTTTTGTTGTGCACTTGAAGCCAGTTCCAAATAAATATGTTCTCTTTCTTTTTTTCTTTCTGAGGCATGGAGGAAACTCGGTATGTAACGGATAATCACCCATCCTTAGACCAACCTAGGCAAGTGTAGCTCAACCAAAAGATCGACCTGAGTGGCTGCTATTAATTATTTAGCCACGAGGTTTGAGTTACTAATATTATAAAAGCGAAAGTGAGTTTGTTTGTTTGTTACGTCTTTACGCCTAAATGGCAAAACCGATTTTGATGAATTTTGGTACAGAAATAGTTGGGACCTCGGAAACGGACATGGGCTATTTTTTTTAAAGTGATAAGTGGGGGAGAAAGAGGGAACAAGAGGACAGTTTTTTTTTCAGTTAGCGTTAGCCAAAAGTAACTATGCCACGCGGATGATTTTTTTTTTTTTTAGATTTATGTAAAACTGTCGTTGTCTACTGACAACACGTCTAAGGGTCAACCAATATTTGTTAGGCAGATTGCTTAGCCGCAGTGCCAATCAAGTGCTCCCCGTAATCGGTCAATGTTGACCCCTGTTGCGTTTGTAACTAAGATGAAACAGTCTGTGGTAAGAATTGTTCAGTGGAAGACAAAATTGAGAGTTTTTGATTAATGATTTGGGTTCCATGCCTCAAAAACCCAACCCTTTTTTTGTGGTGGAAAATCATCAAATAACTTGGGATGGAGCGGGGGGGAGTGTCAGACTTGTACTGACTAAAACCCGTTGTTGTTATATGTTCCTTCTATTGCCCTTTACGTTCCGGGGCCACGGTATCTCTTTCGAACAACCCGCAACCCCGGCAGGCGGAGGCCCTGGCAGGCCCCTCTGCTTTGCTGACATCTCTTTGAGGCGCGCGTGAAATATTAACGCGCCGACACGGCCTGTTGTCAATAGACGGACGGACGGTGGGCTACCCATTGTTCACCGTCCACAGGCCCGCATCTACGGTGGCCGGGAATCGACGTCCGGGGCATCTCCCGCGGCGGCTGGGTTGGTTTGAGGTTCTCTCCCTCAAACTTAACCCTTATCAGATTACTATGTTGTCCGTCTATCTATCGACAAGACCGTTTACCTCAGGAACGCGTGGAAGTATCGAGTCGAAATTATAGTAATGTACTCAGTAAGTAGTATTGTTTTGTAGACTGTGGTCTTTTGTGTCGTAGTGTGTGTTGTCGTAGTTTTGTATGGAACCCTCTGTTAGCGATTCGACCCGCTCATTGCTGGTGTATTACTGTATGACGGCATTAAAAAAAATAAGAAATACTTTCTGCTTTCTATTATGCTACACACCACCACACTTTCATCATTTCACATATATTTACAACTAGCTTTTGTCCGCGGCTTAGCCAGCGTGATAATAAAAAAAGTATCATATGTGTTATTTTAGACTATAATCTACCTCTGTGCCAAATTTCATCAATATCCGTTGCGCCGTTTTGACATGAAAAAGTAACAAACATCCATACATCATCACAAACCTTCGTAGCAGGAAGGATAGCGATATGGTGATCCATCATGGCATATAATATTAAAAAACAGACAACAAAATACGACATATTTCTAGAATACTACTATTTTCGATTACATTACGGTCTGTGTTATCAATAGTTTATATTGGTAAAGTACCAAATAATACTCCAGACAGACATTACTAGAAACTTATATTTCGATAAGAACAGTTTGATACTAATCTACCTGTAACATCATTATCATAGGCATTATTACCATAATAACATGATGCTACGAAAAATCAATATATCAATGTCGATTGTAGCTTTTATTCAAACGCTTGTAAGTTTAATGTTAACGTTATAATGATGGTTTGTGTTATTTGAGGAGGTTAGCCTGAGTATTGAATTTTTATTATTTTATTTACGGCGCGGTAAGAAGCTAATCTATAAGTATTCGCGGAGGTGAGACTAGCTGCAGACTGGGCGTGGACTGACATAAGTATACGTCAGTAGTGCATCGTAAGAATAGAAATAAGGTCGAAAATATTTCAGCGTCTCATTTTATTTGAATAACATGTTCTATCATTGTCATTTGTCATGTCATAGGTAACAGTTTTAATTGCATAATAAAAAAATGCAGTTCCGTGTTTTAAAAGTTTTCAATATGTCTTTAGTCTATGAAATTTCCTTTGTTATAAACATTTGTTTTTCGTAGTACTAGGCCACTTTTGTAATTTGTTTAAGTCTTTTCTTTATGTATTTTTAGCTTGTGGTTCATAGATTTTCGTTAAATCTAGACGTTTTACAAAGTGTTTGCTATGTACAGTGCCGTAACCTGTATTGTTTCACTGCTGGGCCAAAGCCTCCCCAAATTCTGACTTGTAATGACTAAAACTCATACTCAAGTTTTAGAAGAGCTCGTGGCTAAAATATTAGCAGTTGTGTGGGTCAATCTTTGGGTTAAGCCGCGCTTGTCTAGGTTGGTCTGGGGATTGGGTGTCCACCCGTTACATACCGAGTTTCCTCCGTGCCTCGGAAAGTACGTAAAGCTGTTGGTCCCGGCTATCATTTATAGATCTTTGACAGGCGTTCCAGGTAGTCAGTGTTCCAAAAGTCTGACAACCAGTCTCACCTAGGGGTATCGTATTACCCAGTTTTAACTGGGTTGTGAAGTTCAGATAGGCAGTCGCTCCATGTAAAATACTGGTATTCAGCTGCTCTGATAAGACTGGAAGCCGACCCCAACAAAGTTGGAAAAAGGCTAGGCTGGAAATGATGAATGACTAAAATACATGTTCCTTGTTTAGCTCTTTGTGTTCCAGGGCCTCTTTTGCAGGTAACAGAATAAAATAAATATTTTAAGAGGCTTCCATACGACAATCATGTTTTTTGCTGTTTTTATAGATAACTAGCTGTGCCCAGCGGTTTCACCCGTTGCTGAGGTCCTTTTCTAGATAAGAGTATGAAAAATAGATGTTGGCCGATTCTCAGACCTACCCGATATGCAAATTATTTTTTTTCTAATTGGTCCAGCCGTTTCGGACGAGTATGGTAACTAACACTGTGACAAGAGAGTTTTATAATATATTAGACTAGGTTTTGCCCGCAGCTTCGCTCGCTTTAAATTCGGGGTAACACAGTTCCCCTTGCGCCTTATTGATTTGTAATAGCAACGCTAAGTTTTCCCTTTTCTTCCCTCTTTCTCCCTCACATCCCACTTATTTTTTTTTAAATTAAATTAGCCTATGTCCGTCTCATGGTTCCTAACTATCTCTGTACCAAAATTCATCAAAATCGGTTTGGCCATTAAAGCGTGAAGAGGTAACAAACAAACAAACAAACTCACTTAAGTAAGGATTGTACGGAACTCTCGTGCGCGAGTCCGACGCGCATTTAACATTTTTAAATAGTTAAGGTTTCTTCAAGAAACAAGCATGTATCATCACGCTAGCCTTGTAAAAGGAGGTGATTGCAGCCAATTACCTATACATACCTAGGCTGTTCCTCCTTTACCATCAGCCCCTAATGGCGACTAATTAATCTATTCCCAACGGCTTAATTTATTTTCTTACCGTCCGTGCCGACACGCTTTCTTTTATTATAAATAGTGGACGTAATAAGTACCTTTGAACTGGAGTACTATGTGTGAAAGCGCCAACCCCAGTACATTCGTGCTGAGTATCATTTAGTGTTGCACGCACTGTAATTTGAATAACTCTTTAAGTACTTAATAACTCTTTATGTACTGTATCTCCAGGGATTAAAGTTCATTTTAACTTATAATCCTTACTAATATTATAAAAGCGAAAGTGAGTTTGTTTGTTACGTCTTCACGCCTACATGGCTAAACGGATTTTGATGAATTTTGTTACAGAGATAGTTGGAACCCTAGAGACGGACATAGGCTAACTTTAAAATAAAAGGGAGAAAGAGTGAAGAAAAGGGAAAACTTAGCTTTGCTATTACAATAAATAAGGCGCTAGGGCAAAACTACAAGTAGCAGGTACCTGCAAATCAGGAAAGGGGAACTGTGTTACCCCGAATTAAACGCGAGCGAAGCCGCGGGCAAAAGCTAGTTAAATATATTAACTAAATTTGAAGAGAATTAAGTATGTTTAATAGTTTAGATGCATTTGTTACTGCTGAGCGCGGGGTCCTGGGTTCCTAGGTCGAGCGAAAATTGTCGTTGAGTTTTTTCATTAGGATTTTCTCTTAAGCAACCTGGATTTAGAAAGTTGGCTATGATACCTCCTTGCCTCGGTATATATTTTCGAGGTGGGCCAGTAATTCTACTTTAAGACAATCCGTTGACCTTGTAAATTCTTAGATGATTGTTAACTTTTGTAAACGTATTATTTTATTATACGTTTTGGAAAGTAAGCAATGACTTATTGTCGGGCCTACGCTGTCCTCTCATACTTAAGTACTAACGCTGTAACAACAACATTGTAAAACCAAATGATTTTAAAAGAGTAACCATGGAGTTTCCTGCCGGTTCTTCTCCATAGGAAACGACCAACGAGAACCGTGCACCTTTTCTCGACGTTTTATAAGTGCCCATGTAGGCCTAAGTGAAATAGTTATTTTTTTTTATTTTGATGATTGATTTTAAAAATATTTCCCAGTGATGAAAACTATAAACTCTTATGTTTTTTTTTGCTTACTTTCTATATGATCCTTTTAAGGCTGATTCCTTGGTGTTGCGGTCGCTAGACTAGGGTTCAATTCTTAGCTCAGGCAAAAAGTTTTTATTGGGATTTTTTCCATTAGAACTTTGTCTCAGTAACAGCCCGAAGTTTGGAAGTTAGCGATATGATACTCCCTCGGAAAGCACGTTAAACCGTTCGTCCTGCGCCTGATCTTTCTTCGTTTGTGTCGGTTTGCCGACTCATCGGGCTATGACAGTGAGGGAACAGAGAGTGTACCTGTGCCTGCGTACACACTTGTGCACTATAATATCTCCCGCGCCGCCGTGGCCGAAGACAAATACTATTTATTGATGAACTAGCTTCCGCCCGCGACTTCGTCCTCGTAGCATAGTTACTTTGGGCTAACGCTAACTTTAACCCACGTGATGATCGAAAAACAAATACCTTTCTCTCCTGTTTTCTTCCTTGCTTCTCCCTCTTATCCCACTTTAGCCTATGTCCGTCTCCAGGGTCTTAACTATCTCTGTGCCAAAATTCATTAAAATCGGTTTGGCCATTTTGGCGTGAAGACGTCACAAACAAACTCACTTTCGCTTTTATATTATTGTTAAGGACTAGTAAGGATGTTGAACCATCTTATTCAGCTCACGATTTGGCCAAGTCCACCTAACATAAATATTGGAATATTCGGATTATTATTTTCTATAGCTACGTCAAGAATAATAAAGTGACCAACAACAAAAACAATTGAGAAATACTATTTATCATTCGCCAGACATTTTTCTATTCGGATATCTTCTCGATTCAATTGGCACGTCGGCGTGGTCATGTGTTCACGGTGTGAACATGAGGTCTATGATTCGATTGCCATGTCGTCTAAGTAAAACTGGTAATTGTGTTAGATCACCGATTAAATAAATCCACAAATAGTATATTTCGGTATGATCATTTTAATTAACTTCAAATCACATAAACTATTGGCCCACATTCACGGCGTTAAGGGCTAATTCGACCCTTCAGGCACGAGACACGACCAAAGACTGTCCGTTAAAATTAAAGAACACAACTAGCCTGAATGTCGAGAAATATAAATCTAATGAACCCTGAAGATTAAAGATCATCCATGTAGACATAGAAAAAATAATTGTATTATAGACGATAACTCATAAACTACGCAATATAAATAAAATTGATAAGGGACCACCTAAGAAGTATACCCTCATCATCTGCCTAGCCTTTTCCCAACTATGTTGGGGTCGGCTTCCAGTCTAACCAGATGCAGCTGAATATCAGTATTTTACATGGAGCGACTGCCTATCTGACCTCCACAACTCAGTTAATACCGGGTAATACGATACCTCTTGGTAAGACTGGTTGTCAGACTTTCGGAACACTGACTACCTGTAACGACTGTCATAGATCTACAAATGACAGCCGGGACCAACGGCTTAACGTGCTTTCCGAGGCACGGAGGAAACTCGGTATGTAACGGGTGGTCACCCATTCACAGACCAACCTAGGCAAGCGCGGCTTAACCTAAAGATCGACCCGAGCGGCTACTATTTATTTAGCCACGAGCTCCTAAGGAATAATCCTCAATAGGGTATACTAAGAAGTATACCCTATTAAAAAAAAAAAGAATTTTGCAAATCGGTCCACGGGTCTTTGAGTAATCGGTGAACATACATAAAAAATAAAAGACTGATGAATTGAGAACCTCCTTCTGTTTTAAAGTCGGTTAAAAAGAATGGCAATAGGCAAATCATCATTGGTATGGTACTATAATAAACTGGTGTAATGTCTACGAGTTTTCCTTTGAGGAAATCTGACGTTATGTTAATATTATTTTTATATATTAGGCTATGAAGTATGAATCAATAAGAAAAACAAGGAAAAAGAGGCGTTTGCCCTGCAGTTGGACAAGAGGTTTTATAATAATAAAATATGAAATCTCCCAGTAACAAAGCTTATTACCAAAAATATCGGAATAAATATATTAATTTTATTCATAAAAGGTTATTTTCATCCACCTTATCTTAAGAACATCGTCTCTTGTCTTAAAACAAAGAAGAGGAAATGTTCACTTGAATAACACTAGATAAAAATATGTTTCTTCGCTACCTTATTTAGATAAGAGTTGAGAAACAACAGCATATCTTAGAAAATCTCTTAAGTTTTTCTTAGAAACCTTACCTAGGTCACGGGTCATTTTTTGTTGATGGGGAATCATCAAATAACTTCTCCCCGCTCTGGGTGGAGCAGGGGGAAGTCAGCCATGTATTGACTAAAGCCTACCCATGTTTTTTCTATTGCCCATTATGTTTCAGGGCCGCGGTATCTCTTTCGAACAACCCGCAACCCTGGCCAGGAGGTGACGGGTCCTAGTTTCGATTCCTGAGTCGGGAGAGTGTGTTCTATTTTCAGGAACTACTTAGTACCATGGCCACGGAGCCATTGTGCATTCAATTGTTTTAACACTTACTTTTTAATATATAATATATATAAAAATGAATCGTAAAATGTGTTGGTAAGCGCTTAACTCAACAACGCCTGCACCAATTTTACCAATTCTTTTTTTTTAAATATTTAATGAAGTCCAAGAATGGTTTGTACGGCGAGAAAAAATAAATAAAAAAAGCTTAAGGGAGTATAGGTTTTTGTTTAGTTTAGGTAGGTAGGGTAGGTAGGTAGAAAGGTAGAATTTTTCTACCTTTCTACCTACCTACCCTACCGCATTGCAACGCATCTAATTAAAGAAAGCAGCCATCATTCTGTCCCCAGCATAAAACTCCAAACCGTATCGATTCGTCATGACCCGTTTCCGTAGCTCGCTCAAAAAGTCAAACCGATATTTTTGTAACACTAACAAGCGTAAATAAAATCCTACAATGCAATCTCTTGTCACTATTGGTAGCACTCGGATTCGGAAAACCCGCCAAGCTTTATTTTAAGTGGCGTAGTGTTTGTATATCGGATCACCGTCATCATATGCGTTGCCTGTTCCCAACTGTGGGCTTTCAGTCGAACTGAATAGAGTTGAATACCGTACAATTAATATTACTGCTTTAGTACGTCGTGATATTGTTACTCGGGGTGGGGTCCTAGTGTCTTATAAAACAGATTATTATTAGCCTAGTTTAGGCACCAGTCTCCCACAGTATTGTAGTATTTTTAACATAGTTCCTACAACTACAGTACCTTCCCAAGTTATTTTGCATTATATCTGGGACTGTAGCGTCATTCATTTGTTTCTTGACACTCAAAAGTGCCTGTAATGCTTAGAGTTTTAGTTTGACTATACAATATTTCCATGTAATCTTTAAAAACGGCGGTGAGAAAATCATATACCAGCTCTATACATGGAGCTACTACTAGTCTGATTACTAAAATCGACCGTGCTTACAATAGTCTTTGGTAAGACTGATTTAATCAAGACTTTCGGGTAATATCTAACAAAGCAGCAAGCAGTTGAAACCGACAGCGCGGCCTAACCTGCTTTCTAAGGCATGAGAGAGTTAGTTTAACTGAATGGAGTTGAATACCAGTACTATATACGGCTCTACTGCTCGCCTGAACACAACTGCAGTTGACGGTGCATAGCAATAGCTCTTGTAAAGGCTAGTTTTATTTATTTATTTATTAAAACTTTATGCACAAGTAAAAAACTGTACAAAGGCGGACTTAATGCCTTAGGCATTTTCTACCAGTCTACCTTAGGGTGATGCAGAGATAAAAAACAGTAGGTGTGATAACAGAAAAAAAAGGATATTAGTAAATGAATATTACAATATATAAATACATATATATAACAAATATATCACCAGCCCGTTATACAATATAACAAATATACATATATAAATATTAATAACTATAAATACTTATAAATATACATAAAACAACAATATATCAAGTTCAGAGATCGTAACAAGACAACAACCACAACTAATTACGAGACGAATCTACCAACTTCTTGTAAATATGCTCACGAACTTTTCTTTTAAAAGTAAACGGACTGGTTACCATCCTGATACTCCAAAGGAAGACTGCCTGGACGAAGAAAGCAGATTTAATAAAACCAGAGCGGTGAGAAGGACATCGAAGAAGACGATTATTGGCGGAACGAAGATTCTTGCTGTGCGCAGAGCATAAATATTGCCAATGAGACAAATGAATCAAAGAATGAGACAATGAGAAGTTTTCGTCTAGACTTTCAGGTAACGTTTGGCAAAGAAATCAGCAGCCCTTGTTAAGACTTAGTACTGATAACTGAAAACCTACCGCTCTTAATAAGGTAAGGAAGAGGCAGTTGGAAACGGATGGTCACCCATCTACGCATATACTGCGACAAAGCTAGCTTAGCTAAAACCGATAGACCCACACTCCTGTTACTTTGCCACAAGCCCCTTCAGAATATTATCATCTCAACAAATTCCCGTTCGAAGGAAACTAAACACGCTTAATCTCACCAATCTAAATATAAAAGCGGCAACAGTTTCTCCGAAGGATTTGTTAGAAAATCAAAGCAATTTACGCTCGTCAAGGGAAGACTGTGGGTGACACGCCCATTTGTCTCGAGAACTCGGGACTGCCAACCGAACGTTCGACGGTATTTTGCGAAATGAGAAAGCTTTGAGACAGGATAACACCGGTTTAAGTGGAGGTTACCTAATGGCTGCGAAATATTATGTCGTAGCTTTTGGAATAAATCGATAAATTGCTCGAGCGGAGCAGAGTAACTTTTTGAGAGGAACGCGTGAGATTGAGTGGATTAAGATATCGGCTTATTACGGGAATGGATTGAGCGCGCAACAACAAATAGCATTCTGCGATTTTTGTTTTGGGGAAAGCAGTTTTTATTTAGCGATTCGGGTGAATTGAATTTAGTGACAAAAGTTCGTACCTATTTGGTTTTGGGTTTTGCTATCAGGATTTTCTCAGCTACGCAGTCTAGAATGATGGCAAAATAAGCTAGCCCTCTATTTCATGGGACTTAAACACAATCGGCAAAAAAGTGTACTGTTAAGTACACCTCAAACTAGCCCTTAGGATATTGCAGGTGGGATGTTATGATGTTAACTACGCTTCGTTTAACATAAAAATGATTACTTGGGGTCGAATCGAAACAAACAGATTTTTAGCTCATACTTTTTTATTATTAACATTTAAATATCGTGTGATCACGGTGTTTGAAACATCGGAAACTCGACATAAATATCAAACATGGTAAATATCCCGTTTCAAGTGTTAATAATCTTAGTGACCATGTCAGTTTAAAGATTTATTTCATGCTATTTTATTTACTTGAGTTCACAGTCAAATCAAAGCTTTAACACAACACAGTAGCTTTCAAATATCTGTTATCTGATACTCCCAAATGAAACCCGTTGTAATTAATACAAAATTACAACCTATACGATTACGTGATGGCATAGAAGTGCGGCAGAGGTAGGAAATCAGAGGCGTCGATTCCTGGAAAGCCGTATTATTAAGTTAACATACAATTTACTCGGTGCAAGCTGTAAAGAAGCTTAACTATTATAAATACAGGTCATGATTCTCTATCCCAAGAACCCGTCCCTTGCAAGAGCCAGCCCGCGCTGCTGAGCCAGTAAGTTTAAACCAGTCCATAAATAATATCATTCAGATCCAGCCTGTCCTTTGCTGTCCCTCAGCGACGCCCTAAGCCGAGGCTCGTACCCCACAGGGGGTGCCCTTAGCGTGTAGTCGTTTAGTTTGTAAGTTTATACCCTGGCTAGAGGTCTTAATTTTTAAGGCACCCACAGGATTTGCCCGGTTAAGCAGACGACAACCTCCTTGGTTGAACTGCGAGATGCAATTCATAAAAAAAAAACTATCCCAAGAATAAAAAGTAATGGGAAAATATGCTGTATTAATATTAAAGTAAAAAAAAACTGGCCAAGTGGAAATCTGACTCGCGCATCAATGGTTCCCTGCAAACTTGCGACACAAACGGCCATATATTTTGACTGCGTAGACTTAGAGGGTTGAATTTTTCACAGCTCTAAGGAACTATAAGCTTAAATATAATATGGTTTAAATTTCAACTTTATAATTTGGCGCGATCTTGAGTCAAAGGCTCTTGACAGACAGACTAACAACAAAGAGTCACTTATAAGAGTTCTGTTTTGTCTTTTTGGTGTACGGGACCCTTAAAAAACTTACTTTAGAATGACGTTACCATGGAAATGCATACAAAAAACTAGCCCACTTTTATATCATCGACCACAAATCATACTTAAATCAACATAATAACCTGAGTTTGTCCTGAAAATAGAATTATTAATTTCGCGGGCTACTAATGCGCTTTCACCTTTAACCGATCAAGGACCGCCATTATTTACGTCAACTACCCGTCAAGCACCGCCGGGCGGGCTCTTATCGTAAGCGTAATTTGATTTTAAGACTTATGTTTACTACAAATACAGTTTTAAATCGGTCGGGGTTTGGTGGCACAAATTTGTGCCAACGGGGCTCAACGGTAATGCTTGTTTACTGGCACGTTTTTGTGCCGCTGAGGCTCTAGAGGTTAAGACTTTTTAATACCACTAGTATCACTCTCTATTAAGAATATCACGTACAGTTCATAACTAGTAACTAAATTGCGTTCTAGATTTGAAAATCAGACAAGAAATCGATAATTTACATAAATCAGACGCCCAATTTGAGATATGGCACTCAATATATCAAATGTAAGACATTTCAACTTGCTAGCTTCGAACTGTCATTGTAATTCGCAAGCCATTTAAAACCAACATTTCAAGTTAACAGTCTCGTTTTAAAGTTATCTAAGTATATTCAAATCTAAATTTTGAATAGTTTGTATCAATTTTAGTGATAATATTATGCTTCTTCCTGTTAACTTAGATTCAAAACAATACGTCTTCTTTTATTTTGGGGTTACTTGAGGGGCGGTTTTTATTTTATTTTTGTGGATGGCAAAATGTGGATCTGGTTTTTATTTTAATTTTGTGGATTACAAAACGAAATCCACGTTTTGTCATCCACAAAAATAAAATAAAAACCGCCCCTCAAGTAACCCCAACATAAAAGAAGACGTATTGTTTTTTTGTGTTTGTGGATGACAAAATGTGGATCTGGTTTTTTATTTCATTTTCGTGGATGACAAAATGTGGATCTGGTTTTTTATTTTATTTTTGAGGATGAAAATAGTGGTTCTGGTTCTTTATTTTATTTTTGAGGATGAAAATAGTGGTTTTATGTTTTATTTTTGTAGATGACAAAATGTGGATCTGGTTTTTATTTTATTTTTGTGGATGGCAAAATGTAGATCTGGTTTTTTTGTTGTTGATTGTAAATCATCAAATAACTTCCTTCGCCCTGGGTGGAGCGAGGTGAGTGCCAGATTTTAACTGACAAAAACCCACTCATGTTCTTTCTTTTGCCTTTTATGTTTCGGGGCCGCGATATTCGGACAACCTGCAACCAAATCAGGTACGGCAGACCCCTGGCAGGTTCCTCTGCTTAAACTCTGACCCATTAGGAACAATTTGAGGGGAATAAAGGCTTAATGTTATGATATGTATCTACACACTTACAATTCATATTAAATTATGTAGCGATGCAGGTAAGTCACTTACCAGACGAAAAAGAAACAAAAAACACATCTGCAGAGTTAAATATCTACGTCATAATATATAACCTAGTTTATACGCTTATAGTAATCGATATTCTGAGTATTTTAAATCGATACTATCGATAAAGCCACTTCTCATAAAACAAGCATCATAACATTTAATAAATTATTCACTGCCTATCGAAGCACTTAACCCACAGTTTGAACTACAATCCTTTTGAAGAAACATTAGCGTTTTTTGATTCATTTTTGTGATGAATATTTAAAGAAGTATATTCCTTGTTATAAAACCAGGGCTTTTTGTTTGGAAAGAAATGATAAGATATCTTTTTTAATCTGATTAGTAAAGACGATGCACAGTACATAAATATTTAACTGTCCCCTAGTTTTCACGTTCTATTTTCATTCAGTGTTGTAATTATGTTAATCTTTTTTTTGCGAATGGGAAAACATTACATAATTAGGTCGTGCATGGGTTAGAGTATCAGACTTTTACTGACTATGACCTACCAATATTCCTTCCTTTACCCTTTATGTTCCGGGGCCGGGGTATTTCTTTCGAACAACCCGCAATCCCAGTAAGCAGTAGCTCCCAGAGCGGGGGAAGTTAATTGATTATTTTCCATCAAAAGGGGAGTATATCTATCGTGACTATTTATCGGACACAAACCGACAATTCCACTAATTTGTTGCACCCAGTGTATCGTAAAGTGGGTAGGTACATAGGTATGTTCGTAAATCCGGGGCCAACGTGCGGGTTTCGTCACGGTGCTCTGACTCTTCGAATGAGGCAATTCGCTCAGTTTAATGATGATTATTGTTATGTGGGATGTTTCTCTTGGTCACTTGATTTAAAACTTTATGTAAATAAGTTTAAGGCCTGTATTTTCCTGCCGAGTCTAACACTCCCCGCCCCCTCGCTCCGCCCAGATCGGGGGAGATTATTTGATGATTTTCCAACCACAAAAAAAGGGTTATCATTTCAAAAACAACTCCTTTTCCGTTTTAAAGAATCTCTCAATCACTTTAAGACACCGCAAGGCACTTCACCCCAGTGCCCTCAATTTCTGTAACAGATGTAGTGCGTACACACTGCGTAGACACGCGGAACCAATTTACGCAGAGTTTACGCGGAGCCGGGTAGTATCGTTTGATATCTGTGTACACAGACTGAGGCTTTCAACGCTGGCAAACAAATGAGACTGTCAACCACAGGTGCGTCTTTGCCGTGACGTGCGTTCACGTAACGAATTTTCGCGTAATTCCTAAGGATTGTGACACACTGTTTCGTTGCGATGAAAGAAGGTCACGTCATTATTTAGTAAAACAATTGCTCAGTGCTTTCTTTGGATTTGAGTTTTGGTTTGTCAATTTAGAAGCAGGAGTTTTTTGTCAAAGGCCGAAATAGCTTGGTTTATCTACTATGTACTGTGATATTTCATTGTAGATATGATTATTGGATAAAATTGAAAAAAAAATAGAAAAATTATCAGTGCTTGAGTATTATAATCTAGTTCGTTTAGGTATAGCCTCTTTGTTTATTTGTTACGTCTTCACGCGTAAATAGCCAAACCGATTTTGATGAATTTTAATTAATGAATAGTTGGGACCCTGGAGACGGACATAGGCTAAAAAAAGTGAGAAAAGGGGGAGAAAGAGGGAAGAAAAGAGGAGGAAAGATATTTTTTTTTGGATCATCACGCGGGTTAAAGTTAGCGTTAGCCCAAAGTAACTATGCCACACGTACGAAGTCGCAAGCGAAAGCTAATAACAGATATTTGTATTTGGGTATTTGAAGTAGAAATAGTAGTACCTAAGATGAAAGTAAACCTATAGACGACAAACTACTTCTACTCCACAAGTTTTTTTCAGCGGATCCAAGATCCAGAAAATTAAATAAAAACTCCTTTAAAACCACTAATTAAACAATAAAACTTTCTTTTATTTGTGGATTTTTATTTATTTTTAAAACAAAAAACGTTGCCCCACCACACAAGGATTTTCTCCTGTATCGTGGATGCGTTCAAAAACATTTAAACTCACATACACTAACAGCCAGACCCGAAACAACTACCTGTAAAGCACACAACTATTTGTTCCGTGCGGGGATCGAACCCGCATCACCCAGCGCAGCAGTCGATCGCTCGTGCGCTAACTGTGCCGTCATATATACACCTACACACTTATGAATACACCTTAAAAGTCACGTTTGTAATGAGCTAAGATAACGATTGGATGACGGTTGATTTTTTCACAGCTCCAAGAGGCCATAGACTTGAGTTTTGTTTTAATTTCAACTCGATACTTTCACGCGTTCCCGAGGTAAAGGGTCTTGACAGACAGATATACGAACAACAAAGAGATCCTATAAGGGTTTCGTTGTTTCCTTTTGAGGTACGGACCTCTACAACTAAACTTACTTATAGCTTAGTAGTGTGACCGTCAAACTGTTGTCAAAAGTCTGTGTTGGTTTTTTTTTTGGGGTGGGAAATCGTCAAATAACTTCCCTCGCTCTAGGTGGAGCGGGGGGGGGGGAAGTGTCAGACTTGTACTGAATAAAACCCACCCATGTTCCTTTCTATTGCCCTTTACGTTCCGGGGCTGCGGTATCTCTTTCGAACAACCCGCAACCCCGGTAGGTGGTGGCCCTGGCAGGTCCCTCTGTTTTGCTGACATCTCTATATAGGTATGAAGTCATAGGTCTCAAATTCGAATTTGGACCTCTAATTTTAAGGATTCAAGAGCGTATTTAATCATTATCACTTGGTTTCGTGAAAAAAACTTCCTGAAAAAACCAACTAAACCGAGCTTAAGAGATATCTCTCGACGACACGAAAAACCAAGTCCCATGGGGGGCCTAAAACCTCTTAGACCTGGTTAGACAAAGAAAGACCTTCATTCTTCATAAACTATGTATTACATCCTTGGAACAGGCACTGTATGAAAAAGTACACGGATTTATAATTTGCTTTTTATTTATATACTAGTTTCGTCCGGCGGTTTAACCCGCTGCTCACTTTACTTAGGGGTTTGAAAGATAATTAACAGCCTATTCTCAGACTTACTGAATATGCATAAAAATTTCATGAGAATCGGTCGAGCCGTTTCGGAGGAGTATGGGAACGAACATTGTGACACGAGAATTTTATATGTTATATTTTATGTAATATTTCTCCTATTCCTTGTGAATGAGAGGACATTGTGTGCCTTGTAGATTCCTAGGCACTTGTTAATTGACTATCCTAATTTACGTTTTGTCAAGTAAGCAATGACTTTTTGGTAGTTACAACAAAATTGTAACTGAAAATTCTATGGGCAAATAATAGGCTAAAAAAATTTACTGAATTGAACTGAACTCAATTTGTGAGTGACTACAATTTGTCATTCATAGCTGTCATGTTTTCAAATCAATTTATTTACCTTTAAATTTTATATATAAAATTCGCGCTTTGGACATGGAGTTGCGGACGCCATCCTACTATATCCTACTTATATTATAAATGCAAATGTTTGTGAGGATGGATGGATGGATGTTTGTTTGTTACACTTTCACGTCAAAGCGGCTGAACGGATCTTGATGAAATTTGGCGTAGAGGTAAATTAGAGTCTGGAATAACACATTTTTTTTCGATCAACACGCGGGTGAAGCTGCGGGCGCCAGCTAGTAATATTATAAACGCGTAAACCCTCGCATGGTGATAGAATATACAATATATCTATATGAATTGTAGCCTATGTGTTATTCTGATATGTAATCTATATTATTGTAGTTTCAATAAAATTCATTCAGTAGTTTTGACGTGAAAGAGTTACAAACATCCATACATCCGTCCTCACAAACATTCGCCACAAACATTCGCATTTAAAATATTATAAGGATTTAAAAGTGAGAAGAAAAGTAAATATAGGAGAAAAAATACAGTATCAAAAATAAAGTCGGGACTACCAACAGCACTATCCACCTATGACAGTCTGCCACCTAACCATTTAATAAAATGAAATATACATTTTTCGAAATTAATTCTGATGGAAATCGTATTAAAGATTTAAGACGTAGGTGAAACAAAATCGATTTATTTCTGTTCAATTCAGATTTGGATTAAATAAATAAATTGTTTATTGGACCATAAACTTCATATTTACACACAAGACAATTGAATAAAGGGCACATAGTAAATCTATAATTCAAACCTTGCGTACAAGGTCACGACGACACGACGACGGTCGTGGCTGAGCGATCGACTGCTGCGTTGCGTGTCGCGGGTTCGATCCCCGCACGGAACAAATATTTTATGGCCTACAGCTGATAGTTGTTACGGGTCTTGCTGTTTAAGTATGTGAGTTTAAATGTTTGTAAACGCACCCACAATACAGAAGAATTTCCTAAACACGCAACGTTTTTTTTTAAAAAAAAATGGTCAATAATAATGTATTACATATATCTATGGGTACATCTATTTGATCAACAGTTGAACTACATACAAGCAACAAACGGATTCTACAATTGATACAAGTTCTTGTCTAATCGTTCTTAATGTCAATTTCCTTTTTATTTCCAATAAAAAACCAGAAAAGTGCGAGTCGGACTCACGCACCGTGGGTTCCGTACGAACTACCGATAAAAACGACCATATCTTTTGACTGCGTTAGCTAAGAGTCTTGATTTTTCTAGTTCTCAGGGACCAGAGACTTAAGTAATGGTTTTTTATTTTCAAATTTCGACCCGACATTTTTAAGCGTTCCCGTGAAAAAAGGTATTGACAGACAGACACACAACAAAGTAATTCTTCATGGGATCTGTTATTTTTTCAAGGTACGAAGCCTAAAAAACATTCACTCAAAGTACCAAAACAACTAACAACGTTATCAAGGCAACTCATTGACTTCACAGGTCTACGGGGAAAACCTAATTTCCATCAAAACAATAAAAAAAAAAAACGAAAAACTTGACAAAAATTCCAATTACGCCGCCCTCCATTGAATTTAATGAAATCTCCACAATTGTCTCAAGACTGCACAGGTGTATTTTTGTTTAATAAACCTTATACAAAAAAGGTCACCCTCTTATCGGGGGTCGTGGACAAAGGACGGCGACCCATTCCACTTGTCTTTAGATAAAAAGAGAAAGTGGATTAAACGCATAGATAGCCGCCAGCCATAAAGAGATTCTACTCAGTGATAACACTGAGAAGACGCGGGCGAGCACTGTGTTTGCTATCTAAAAAAGGTTTTACTCCAATGTATTTTTATGCAGGTGACTATTAAGATAAATTTTACGGTAGCTCATCTTATTTTTGAGGCTCTAAAGTGTTGAACTTCTTGGACAATATTACGTTGGGAGAAAGGTTTAAACAAAGGTACTAAAAAACACAGATTTTAGGTTGGACAGCTTTCAAAGTAAAGGCTACGCTATTTTGTCTACCTTCTAAATATTATTAATTCAAAGATTTTTGCTATAAGATCAGATTTTCATACAATATTAGCTTTTGTTGGCTTTTCATCGTTAATATTTTCAATTCCTTGTTATTAAGCAACTTACTAATATTACAGGAAATGTGTCTTTAGTTTTATCCCAGAAGTTTTTTATTTCAATTAACTTATTTCGACGAAACAGGGTTTCGTGAACTAATTAAAGACAATTACATAATTATACGAGATGTGACATGACTAGTGACTACCCTGAAACCACTCTCATCCCTACCAATATTATAAAAGCGAAAGTGTGTTGGTTTGTTTGTTTGTTACTTCTTCACGCCTTAATGGCTAAACCGATATTGATGAATTTTGGTATAGAGATAGTTGGGACCTTGGAGACGGACATGGCTATTTTATTTTTTAAAGTTGGAAATGAGGGAGAAAGAGGGAAGAAAAGGGAAAACTTAGCTTTTCTATTACAATAAATAAGGCGCAAGGGCAAAATCTACAGGTAGCAGGTACCTGTAAATCAGGAAAGGGGAACTATTGTATTACTTATTAATTATACCAACTTATACTCAATTATTGATTACATTTTCAATGACTAATAACAGTAACAATTTAAACATATATTATCAGAACGTGCGAGGTCTCAGAACTAAAACGCATTCTTTCTATCGTCAATTGTTATTGAATTCGTACGACATAATAGTACTTACTGAGACTTGGTTATTGGATGGCGTTCGAAATTCTGAGTTTTTTGATGATCGGTATATTGTTTGGCGTCGCGACCGAGACTATGTTTTAACCGGACAATCGCGTGGTGGAGGCGTACTTATTGCTACTCGTAGAGAATTATCAGTTACTTGTCAACCTAATTTTCATTCTTCAGCGGAGGACCTTTGGCTATCTATACACCTAAAAAACCGTATTACACGGAACAACATTACCTTGCATATTTGTGATATTTACTTATGCCAACAAAACTTAGGCCTTTCTTTTTCTTCTCAACTGTCTAATTTTCTTGCTAAATTAAATCAAACAGTTATCAATAACGTTTCTGATACCTTTCTCGTAATAGGTGACTTTAATATGAGCGGAATTAACTGGGTTCCGTCTGACAACTTATCGCTTGTCCCATTGAATCCGAACAGCAGCGACGAAGTTCTGTTGTGCGATGAATTATGCACTCTCGACTTTGGACAGTATAACACGGTAACTAATAAATATGGAAAAATCCTTGACCTCGTCCTTTCTAATCAAGAAGTGAACGTCACCGAATGTACTAGCCCACTGGTGCCCACCGATGCCTATCATCCAGCGTTATTAATTAATTTGGATCTATCCATAATGCCTTTGCTTGAATGTGCGCCTCGTACTCAGTTTTTGTTTGATAAAGGGGACTACGAATCTATCAGCGGAGATATTTGTACAACTGACTGGGAAACTGAGTTCTCGGCGCGGTCAATGGATGATGCAGTTAACTTCTTTAATCAATTTATTTTTGACTTACAAATAAAATATATTCCGCAAAAATTGTTTCAGAATACAAAATATCCAACTTGGTACAGTTCGGCACTTATTAGAACAATTAAAGAAAAATATAAATATTCAAAAAAATTCAAAACCTATGGTAATTTATCAGACGAATTGACATTTAAGCTCCTTCGCGAAAGGGTAAAAAATATGGAATCTCAATGCTATCGCAACTATTTGGATCTTACAGAAAACTCAATTAAAAATAACCCAAAATATTTTTGGACTTTTGTAAAAAAACGTCATAACTCAAACGCAATCCCAAGCACTTTGAAATACAACAATAATACCTTGCGGACTGGGGAATCTATTTGTCAGGCTTTTTCCGAATATTTCCATTCCACTTTTCTCGCTAATCTCAGTGCTAGTCAACCTATCTCTTTTCCTTTTAACATTAACGGTTCGTCGAACATAACGTCTGATATTTGCAATATAAATGTTGATATTGATGATATTATTAACCTGCTTCTTAAGTTGGATACATGCAAATCGGCAGGTCCTGATAACATCCCGTCAAAGCTTCTCGTTCGGTGTGCACCTGCGATAGCGCAACCTATTTCATGTTTATTTAAAAAATCGTTGAAATCCTGTGTTGTGCCGCAAATATGGAAATCTGCGTTTATAACGCCTATACATAAAAAAGGTGTTAAAACGGACATAGTGAATTACAGGCCGATATCTAAATTATGTATTATAGCAAAAGTTTTTGAAAAGATAATATATAATCAGGTTTATGCTGCTCTGAATAGCTCATTAAGCTCGTTCCAACACGGTTTCTTAAAAGGGAGATCTACTGTCACAAATCTGATTATACTTAATGAATTTATAACCGGTGCCATGTGTGACGGTAAGCAGGTAGATGTTATTTATACAGATTATAGTAAAGCATTTGACCGAATCGATCATAGCACTCTGTTATCTAAATTAAATGGCTTGGGAATTCGTGGCGATCTACTCAGATGGTTTTCCTCTTACCTTGTTAATAGGTCTCAGGCAGTAGTAATTAATTATTATACATCTAGCTGGGTTCCTGTTCCTAGTGGAGTCCCGCAAGGTTCATTGCTTGGACCTTTGTTATTTATTATTTACATTAACGATATTGACTCTTGTATAACTTCATCCAAACTCCTGTGCTTTGCTGATGATATGAAAATTTTTGCCACGATATCATCGCAGATGGACGCAACGGCACTTCAGACTGATCTGCGTCGTCTGGAGGACTAATGTCAAAGAAACAAGCTTGATCTCAATCCTATTAAATGTTCGGTTATTACGTATTCTCGGAAGCGCTCAATCATTGCTACATCATATACCCTATGTGATGAAGTCCTACCTAGAACAAACACCGTCCGTGATCTGGGGGTTCACCACGATTCCAAGCTCAGTTTCGAAACACACGTTGATGCAATAGTCGCTAAGGCCTCAAAATCATTGGGTTTCATCATGCGGTTATCCAAGTGCTTCACTCAAGCCAAAACTTTAAAAATTCTATTCTGCACTTTTGTTAGAAGCCACTTGGAATACGCTTCTGAAATATGGAACCCATATTACCAAAAATATATTAACCGCATCGAGAGCATTCAAAAAAGGTTTATAAGATATCTATGTTATCATCAAAAAGTTCCGTATCATTCCGAAAACTATCATAACCTATGCAAGAAGTTCCATATATTACCTTTAGTCAAACGCCGCGAGATCTCTGACTGTGTGTTTCTACTGAAAATTTTCAACAACACTATAAATTGTTCCGATATTTTGTCCAAATTTTATTTCAACACCCCCATGAAATTAAAGCGATATAATCCACCTTTGCGTTTGACACATGCTTCAACCAAATATAGGCAGAACTCGTACATTGTGCGTGCGAGCAGAAATTTGAACAAGCTTTGTAAACAGTACGATATAGATCCGTTCTTAACTAGTGTGTCGTCAGCCAGGAAATGCTTAAGCCGTAACTTTTTCTTGTGAATATTCCTTTTTTTTTATATGTTTTTTTATGCCGTGCGAGCAACTTACCTATTATGTTGTGGTTAAAAGTGAGTTGGTGTGAATGTCTTCAGATACTATTTCTTTTTTATTTTTCATCTGTATGCTATAAGTGGAGACCTGTAATTGGCTTTCCGACTAATGTACTGTCTGTAATCTGTTTGTTTTAGCTGTAAGTCTCCCATGTTTTATAAATAAATAAATAAATAAATAAAATAAACTGTGTTACCCCGAATTTAACGTTAGCGAAGCCGCGGGCAAAAGCTAGTTATTATATAAAACACAAACGGACTAAAAGTCGATCAATCCATGCCATGGTGCAGAAAACAGTAAAAATCTAAAAAAAGCAAACATAAATTCGAACCAGTACATACATTTTCAAATCAACGAAACAATTCGGTTACTTAAACACAATTTTATTACAAAAAAAAACAATTGAAAGACACGCTCCAATAAAGAAACAGATCTGAAATAATTAATCAGAATCTCAGTACTAAGAAATATTCTCCAAAATAATGTATAAGAGATTCTTTGCCCAGGGGCTGCGGGTTGTTCGAAAGAAAAAAAAAAAAAAAAAAACAAAATATTTTTATTTTACATAGGCCTACATGGGCACTTATAAAACGTCGAGAAAAGATGCACGGTTCGGGTTGGTCGTTTCCTATGGAGAAGAACCGGCAAGAAACTCCATGGTTACTCTTTTAAAATCATTTAGTTTTACAATGTTGTTGTTGTTACAGCGTTAGCACTTAAGTATGAGAGGACAGCGTAGGCCCGACAATAAGTCATTGCTTACTTTACAAAAAGTAAAATAAAATAATACGTTAACAAAAGTTAACAAGCGTCTAAGAATCTACAAGGCCAACCATGTCCACTCATTCACAACTAATAGGTAGAAAAGAATCTATACAAAAGTAAAAAAAATAAATAAAAAAATATTGCAAAAACAAAATAATAACTAAAAGACGAGTCACACAGATGTTGCTATCAGTACTGTAACTATTCAGAACAAGGGTGATATAAAATATGTGATTTGACAACTACTGCAAAAAAAAAAAAAAAACAAAATGATTAAAGAGATCACACAAATAAAGAGATACCGCTGCCCCGGAACACAAAGGGCAAAAGGAGGGACTTGGATGGGTTTTAGTCAATAAAAGTCTGACACTCGCTTCCCCTCCGTTCATTGAGAGACAAGTTATTTGATGAATCTCAACTGAATAAAAACTTTTTTTTTTGGCGGTAGGTGTAAAAAAGTTAAGACGCGTTTTTGAACAAAATTTTAATTAAAATAGAATCAAGTAATTTTTTATGAGTTTTTCACTGTAATTAGTTGAATAAACCATTAAATCATCAGTACTTACGTTAGTGTAACAGTCAATGTAACATTAGTACTTAAACTACACCACCTGCCAGCTGTTCACTAGTACAGTCACTATATATTATCACTTTCACTATGACATCTCAACTTGATAATATCCAATCGGCCCAGAAGAGCCTGGAGGAGTGCTTTCTTAAGAAGATGGGTGAGCTCGAAGCGCAGATACAAAGTGCTGGACCCGCAAAGGACACCGTTGCGAAGATTGCTGAAGAGTTCCGGGCGTTCAGAGAGCTGATGTTTGGTATGATGGGACTTCTTCGGAAGCAGATCACAGAGTGCTCAAGATTAGTTGATGGATTGGAGACTCGAACACGTCGGAAAGCTCTTATTTTCACAGGGTTTGCTGAGGCGGAAAATGAGAGTTGCCAGGCTCTAGTGTTGGACGTACTGCATAGTAAGTTGGGTCTGCATAACATTACTGCATCTTCCCTCAAGGTGTGTCACAGACTAGGAGCATCCAACAAAGGACCAACACGCAGCAGACCTATATTGGTAAGATTCACGGACGTTGACCATAAGTCTGCCATTTGGAAGGCAAAGTCTGCACTGAAGGGGTCCACGGTTACTATTAAAGAATTCCTGACCAGGAATAGGCAGACTGTGTTCAGTAAGGCTCGCTTGCACTTTGGAATGCCGGCTTGCTGGACTCAGGATGGGGTTATAGTGATCAGAGCCCCCGATGGAACAAGGCACAAGATCTCTTCTCTTGATGAACTCAATCCATTGCTATCAAAATATCCTAAGAAAGCGTCCGTGTAGGTATCATCTGCTGAAACGTGAAGTAAGCTGGATTGTGGAGTACGTAGAAACGCAAGTGTTTGCTGCCATAAGTTTCTTCATAGTATTTGTGTTGACTGTACAAGCTTGGGGCGATCACGTAGAATATGTAGCTATTGTCGGACACGTCTACCCACTCACTATTTTACTTTTTTGTTTACTATTTTTGATGGTAGTTTGCTCAGTTTTATTTTTTTTGTATGTGCCTAGCGGAATTGTGTTTGTCAACAAACTTCTAAATTATGTCACTGTCAGCTGTCAGTAATGCTAACTTGTCAAAGACAATTTTGTTTTTTTTTTTTTGTTAGTTTGACGTTTCAAGTTTGTGTTGCGTGTGTTCTTAGTAAATTGCGTTTCGTTTTTGTTCACTGTTCTTAACGTTTCGTTCTTCGCTTGCTTAAATTATCCTGTTTGTAAATTATTTTCTCTTGTTCACATTGCGTTTCGTTTTTGTTCACTGTTACTTAACGTTTCGTTCTTTGCTTGCTTAAATTATCCTGTTTGTAAATTATTTTCTCTTGTTCACATTTATGTATTGTACCGGTATTGCTGGTGGGTGGTGCAAAGATAGTGGTGTTGCACCATAAGGCTTATTATTAGCCATAGTTTACTGTATATTTTCCATCATATTCTTTATTTATTTTATTTATAATTACTTATATATATATATTTTTTTTTTAATGATATCTGATGACGATTCTTTTTATTCTGCTAATGAATCCTGTAACTCTTCTGCTAATGCAAGTTTTAATTCATTGACTGATAACCTCAGTGACTTTGTGCGTCGGAGCTTTTGTCAACAAGGGAGTCACTTGTTTAATGTCTGTCATATTAATGCTCAAAGTGTGCCAAGTCATTTCAGTGATCTTTTTGACACCTTTTCTGATGCCAATGTACACGCCGTTCTGATTTCTGAGAGTTGGCTGAAACCTCATCTTCTCTCTACCACTTACCCTCTTCCTGGTTTTATTCTTATCCGTAATGATAGAATCGGTAAGGGAGGCGGTGGTGTTGCTATCTACCTTCGTAGTGACTTCCCTTACAAAATCGTTGCCTCATCTCCTTCACACTATAGTGGCACCGCTGAGTATCTCTTTTTGGAGATCTACGTTAAGGGGGTGAAGACCTTACTTGGCGTTGTCTACTGTCCTCCTGCCGTTGACTACTTTTCTAACCTTGAACTGGTACTGGAAACTGTAAGTTCAGAGTATGCACATTGCGTCATCATGGGGGATTTCAACACTGACCTTTCTCACCCAACCCCTCGTTCCCGTAAACTCCTTCACATCATTGACTCCGTTAGCCTTCATGTCTTGCCATTGCATCCTACTCATTTTAATGTATCAGGTGATGACACTTGGCTCGACTTGATTGTAACGTCCACTCCCTGCCTTGTTTCTTCTCATGGTCAGTGTCCTGCACCTGGTTTTTCCCATCATGACCTAATTTTCCTCTCTTATATCCTTAAACCACCTAAACCTTCCCCTAAAGTTCTGCACATGCGGTGTTTTGCACGCATGGATGTTGAGAAGCTACGTCAGGATGCGTCGGAGCTCAATTGGGAAAACCTTGCAGCGGCCACTGCGGTTGATGAAAAACTGGGTATCTTTAATCGGACGGTTCTTGCACTCTTCGACAAACACGCCCCTGTAAAAAGTGTTAAGCTTAGGCGTCCACCGGCTCCTTGGATCACAAGAGGGGTTCGTATGGCGATGAGGCGCAGGGATCGAGCCTTTCGGAAATTTAAGAGGGATCGCTGTGAGGAGAATAGGAACCTCTTCAAAGTTGCAAGGAATCGGTGTAATCAGATGATACGTAACGCTAAACGCCGCCATATTCTCGAAAACATATCTTCTTCTTCTCCTGCCGATATCTGGAAATTCCTCGGAACTCTTGGTATCGGTAGATCCCGTCATGTGGATTTTCCTAAGACCATTGGTCTTGATGATATCAACCGTCACTTCACAACCACTACTCAGTTGGATTCTCAATTGTTGTCTCAGACGGTGGATTTCATTTCTGATCTGCCCGGCCCTATAATAGAACCATTTCAATTTACTCCGGCTACCTTGGATGAAATTAAAAAGATCATATTATCCATTAAATCCAAGGCTGTGGGCTACGATGACATCAGTCGTTATATGGTCACCCTGATCCTTGACTCTCTTCTTCCTCCGATTTCCCACATAATCAACTTCTCCCTTGATTCCGGTCAATTCCCATCCCTGTGGCGTATGGCCTATGTCCGTCCACTTCCTAAAATTTCAAATCCCTCGCTACCTATACATTTTCGACCAATTTCCATTCTCCCTTTCCTATCTAAAGTGCTTGAGGCCTGTGTGCACAAGCAGCTTGCAGGGTTTGTTCACCGGAATAACCTCGTCAGCTCATTCCAGTCTGGTTTCAGGCCTGGGCACAGTACAGCCACTGCCCTCCTTAAAGTGACTGGTGACATTAGAGAGGCAATGGAGGATACCAAGGTTACCGTTTTGGTATTAATTGATTTCTCCAATGCTTTTAATGCTGTCAGTCACGATATTCTCCTATCTCTCCTTTCTCATCTTATGGTTTCTTCCGAGGCGCTGGAATGGTTCTCTTCTTATCTTCGGGGACGCCAGCAGTCAGTTCGCGTTGATGAGAACTCGTCGAGTTGGCGTGATCTGGATGCTGGTGTTCCACAAGGCGGTATTCTCTCTCCGTTGTTGTTTTCCATCTTCATTAATTTCATCATACTCTGTCTTCGGTGTTCGTATCATCTTTATGCCGATGATCTTCAACTGTATACATCTGTGCGGGTGGAAAGTTTGTCGGTCGCTATAGAAGATGTAAACCGGGATTTGGTTGCTGTCAAAAACTGGGCTGACAGATTTGGGGTGTCTGTTAACCCCTCAAAATGTCAGGCCATTGTGATTGGTAGCTCACGCATGATGGGTAGAGTGGCGGTTAGCTCTCTTCCTCCGATTATGTTCAATGGTACCGTCATTCCCATTAGTCCTAATGTGAAAGATCTCGGTTTGCATCTTGATTCTACACTTAGCTGGCAGCACCAGGTTTCTAGTGTAAGTCAGAGAGCCAATGGCACTTTGCGGTCCTTGTATCGTCTGAGAAACTTTCTACCCGCTAAGACCAAGACTATGCTTGTGCAGACTTTAATTTTCCCTATAATCGACTATGGTGACGTGTGCTACTTTGACTTGAACGCGGTCTTCCTCGATAAGCTCGATAGGGTCCTCAACAACTGCATTCGGTTCATTTTCAACCTCAGGAAATATGATCATGTGTCAAGCTACAGGTCTGAACTCAAATGGATACCTATCCGGCAGAGAAGGAATTTTCGTGCTTTGACCACCCTTTTCTCTCTACTTAACTCTCCCACCCCTCCTTCTTACCTTATTTCTCACTTTCAATACCTATGTTCTTCACATACTAGGAACCTGCGTTCTTCTAACAATCTTCTCCTGCTTTGTCCTTCTCACACTTCTGATTTTGTTCATTCTTCTTTTCAGATTCAGTCCATTCTACTCTGGAACACGCTTCCTCTCGATATCCGAGCGGCTACCAGTCGGTTTGCATTTAAGCGGAAATTGCAGAGTTATTTTCTCTCCAAATAGCAGAAGTCATCACTATAACCTTTCTATTACTGTAAAATATATATTATATATATGTATGTTTATATATAGGTATTTATTATACTAAATATTTATGTATGTTTATTTTAATTAGACAGTATTGATAATAATTTTAATAACTATGCACCTGCCATGTTATCTCTTCACCACCCTTGGTTGACTGGTAGAGAATGCCTAAGGCATTAAGTCCGCCTATGTACTTTTGTGTTGCATGAAGTTTAAATAAATAAATAAATAAATAAAAAAGGATGCTTTTCACATATTTTGTAGTATTTATTGACCAACCAGGCGGACCACAATATTGCCCAGTTTACCAGACGACCAACCTATAAGGTTGATCTAAGAGATGGAATTCACAAAAAAAAAATCCCGCTTCCAATTATCTCGTGGTCGGCTATCAATCTAAATTCCAATATTTTACATTAAGCGAATGCAAACTGAACTTCACGATCTGGTTAGTAATTGGTAGTGATCTAGTTAGTACCTGTTGGTAAGACTGGCAGTCAGACTTTGACGCAAAGATAAGTCGGTATGCAATGGGTGAACACTCATCCACAGACTTACCCAGACAAGCGCGGCTCAAACCACGCTCACCTATATAAAACACAATCGTTCTCAAAATAATTGAAGGCACGGTTGGCGCAGTGGCTGAGCGATTGACTGCTGCACTGCGTGTCGCGGGTTTGATTACCGACCGAAACAAATATCTGTATGACCTGCAGATAGTCGTTTCGGGTCTGGCCGTTTGTGTATGTCAGTTTAAACGTTTGTAAACACACCCACGATACAGGAGAAATAGCTAGTGTGGGGCAACGTTTTTTTAATAATTTGAAAGAACACGTACAATCGCGTTTCTCCAAAGACGAATCAATCATAGAAGGGTAAAACGAAACTGGATTATTCAAAATTCACATCGATATTAAAGCTTTATTCCATTGTTAGTAAAATTCAGATTCCAATATTTTTGCTGAGTGCACATTAAATTTCGTATTCTCTCTTGAGGCTGGGACGCAATTATTCGCCTTCAAAATGCAGTTCCCTGCATAGAACTTGCAATGCATTTCAGCATTTCCCCGATTCAATAATGCAGACAAAGATATCTGCTTGCATTAATTGAATTTTTTATTCGGCTTTTTTCTTGTTGATTAGTTTTTTGTTTTTATCGAAATGTGAATATATCGTTAATTCTACTTTTGTTTGTACGATGCAGTTATGTGAATTTTGGCATTCATAGAATAAATATGGTGTTCAAATATTGTGGGTTTCGGCGACCAATTGTTGGTTTTGTGTTGACATCAGGATTTAATTGGGCAGGAAAACAATGGTTTTGTATTTTGGATCTTATTAAAAATGAAACACCTACTAGGACATTTTGTAGTTTCGATAGTCAATATATTAGTATTAAGTAAAATAATCATAATTAAACGTGCCGTACTCGCCAAAATTACTAACAAACCAACCAATCCTTACTAATATTATAAAAGCGAAATTGAGTTTGTTTGTTACGTCTTCACGCCTAAATGGTCAAACCGATTTTGATGAATTTTGATACAAAGATTTGTTGGGAGCCTGGAGACGGACATAAGCAATTTTTTTTTTAGAAAGAGGGAAGAAAAGGGAAGAGTAAGATATATTTTTTTTCGATCATAACGCGGGTTAAAGTTAGCGTTATCCCAAAGTAACTATTCCACGCGGACGAAGTCGCGGGCGAAAGCTAGTAAATTAATAAAGCAAAAACTCAAAACATGACTTTATTTCAAACGGAACGTAACCTATAAATCAAATTTAGAACAATCATAAATAAAAGCACGGAACAATGTTTTGTAAAACAGCATTATGTTTGTTTAAAAGCCCTCAAAAAGGTTCTAAGCGTTCCTGAGCATATCTGTCATAATATATTTCCTAGGTCCATTCTCACGTAAGAAATCATTACAACGAACAACAGACCATTATCTTACTTACAAAGTACATCATCTTTATATTATGTATATCTATAGCACCACAGTTTTATGTGGGACAAGTTATAAGGTTGTAGCGGGGTAGAGAAAAAGATATAAGCAATCAAAACTATTTTTTTTTTACTTTTTCTTCGAAAAAAGTTTAATAATCAACAAATCTGATTATAGCTCTGGGGTTGATTGCAGATATAATAAAAAAGGATTGTGTGGTTTTATGAAACCACGGTTTTTTCACATTATATACATTTAGACGTCCCTACTACGCGGCCGACCGTCACGCGACATGCAACACACAGACAAAAACGTTTGTGACGATGTAATAAAAGTTTCACTTGAAAAAGTTGTCCGAGCTTAGAAGCTTTTGAACTGACATCTAAATAGGAGGAGATTCTATTGTTTTTTTTATCTGTTAACTCCATAACTACGAGTCTGATTTAAATTATTTGGTAGAAACTCGCGCGTTGTTCCATTAAAATTGAATGAACATGTTTGGTTAGTTCATGTATTATCGTCTATAACACATATTGGTATTTTTAATATCTTTGTGAATGATTTGTTAATAACTGTTAGATATGTCATCTAATTAACAGATTGTCCACTTAGTACGCTAACAACTTTTTAACAACAATCAAATATGAGTACTGAACTATAATTTGTTTGAGATACCATTAAATTAAATGAATTTAAAAAAAAGTTGTTTTTAATTTAGTGGTTAGTTCCAAATTAGTTTAGGAAGGCTTCAAACAAAAAAATAAATTAAGTTGGTGACAGTAAAATATCAATAACTCATATAAGACTTATATCAAAAATATCTCTTTATCAAAAGTAAACTGACTTGCAAAATGAATGTTACAACAATAATTTTCCATTAAAAACACCATCAACAAGTTACCGCGTTACTACCTCACCAACAAACTCATAAGCAGCATCTTAAAATCAACCAGACGCTGCAATTTGCACTTAAGACACGAGTAAATATAGTGCATTATTAAATGGCACAGCCGCTTATGAATAGTACCAAAGCACTAAAGCGCTGTTAAAAATTCAAGAAAAAGCGGCGGTCCCAACTGTGGCCCGGGGGTACTCTTAGCGCGAAGCCGCTGAAGCTGTGATGAAAATACTTAATGAACTAAAGGAAACAACGGCCAATGACGTTTGAGAAATTGGCTGGCTTTACAAGCATTATGTGAATCTTTCTGCTTAAGGCTGCGTTCAGGAGTGGAGTTGTGTGCGGAAAATTAGGTAGTGTTCACCTGATCCTACCTACCTACGCGATAATGGAAATGTCAAAAGTATGTCGGATTGACATAAGCTAAGAGAAATCTTTTTGAAGTCGTTCGATATAGAAATACGAATCAATTTGTAAACGATTGGCACTTGTTTTTCCAGCACTAGGAATTTCTCCTGTATTTTGGGTGGGTTTACAAACATACACAAAAAGCCAAACCCGGAAAAACTAGCAGTAGGCCAAAAAAAATTGTTGCGTGCGGAGATCGGACCGGCGACACGTCGCGCAGAAATCAAACGCTTAGCCACTGCGCCAACCGTGTCGATCGAAGTTTTGTTTTTATTTAAAAAAAAAACGTTGCCCCACACCGCGCCACCACAACCCATGATACAGGAGATATTCCTATATCTCCTGTATCATGGGTGCGTTTACAAACATTAAAACTCACATACACAAACAGCCACACCCGGAACAACTATCTGCAGGCCATACAAATATTTGTTGCGTGCGGAGATCGAACCGGCGACACGTCGCGCAGCGGTCAAACACTTAGCCACCGCGCCAACCGTGTCGTCCGTCATTTTTAAAAACTACTACCTAAAATAGGTCATATTATAGAAGTCAATAATAAAGACCAACCCGTATCTACTAACTTATAAACAAGTACTTTAACCTCTAGAGCCCCAGCGGCACAAAAAACGTGCCAGTAAACAAGTATTACCGTTGAGCCCCGCTGGCACAAATTTGTGCCACTAAACCCCGACCGATTTAAAACTGTTTGTGTAGTAAAGATAAGTCTTAAAATCAGATTACGCATACGATAAGAGCCCGCCCGGCGGTGCTTGACGGATATTTGACGTAAATAATGGCGGTCCTTGAGAGGTTAAATACTAATGCTTTCTACATATCATCACGTCTTTAATCTATAAAGGGTTAGGCAGAGATGTAGTTGATAGTGCACATACATTTTGTCAGTAATGTGTAAGTCCTATTTAAAAGGGACCGAGCTTATTACCATCAACCGCGCACAAATTCAGACTCCGTGGATGCTGCTGAGAAATTTCTAATCAGACCAGATCTATGAAAAGGAATCAAACTCAAACCATTTATTTCAATTAGACCGTTACAGGCACTCTTGAATGTTAAAAAACGATGAAGCTACAGTCCCAGTCACAAGGCATAATAACTTGTGAAATTACCATAGTTGCCCGTTCTAAAGCGTTGATTTCTATGGAGAAGAATGGGCAAGATTCTCCATGGACACTTTTTTATTCATAATATACCTATTTACATCATATAATCGAACTCAGAACATCATACTCAGCAGTCCAACCATTAAGTTAGACCTAAAATCATCAAATAACTTCCCCCGCTCTGTGCGGAGTGGGGAAGTTTCAGACCTTCACTGACTAAAACCCACCCATGTTCCTTCTTTTGCCCATTAACAACCCGCAACCCCGGCAGAAGTAGAGCTATGCTTTCTAGTGCATACTAATTTCACATCATTCAAACAAAAGTGCAGTTACATTCATTCTTAATTGATTTGTAATAAAGATAAAATTTAAGTCTTTAAACTGACTGGTTACTAACATTACTATTACGAAACGTTTTGGAAGCAGGATCGAACCACTGGATTGAGTTACATAACCCTAAGGTCTTCTCGACAAAACGCCACTATATTCCTAGATTGGTAAGAAAAGCAATTGAAATTACCAAATATAGGAATTTCAACCGAGCTGATGAATTTCAACTATCAAGAGTCTGGAATTCAGTGGTTCATAACCCAAAAAGTAGTGAAAAAAGATCGCGACTTCATACAGTGAGTATTGTGTGTCGAGAGCAAAATCCGGTTGAGTGTCGAGAACAAAATCGAGTTGTGAGTGACGGTGTTAGTGGTACCGAACGCAGAAAACGAATACGAAAGAGGGTAGATCGTTTTGTCTGCTCATAAACATCCACCCGTAATAACTTCAGTTCATCCGTGATCATGGCGTTTGCAACATCACCAAAATATCGGAAACTCGAACCAATTAACAAACGTGGTAAATATCCCATTTCAAGTGTTAATAATAAGATAATATTTTATTAAATCCTTCTCAATTTCTGAACAAAAATTGGGCATCAAAACGCCGCTATAATTATGACAAAACATTGAAACAAAGCAAAACGTTTTTCGTGTTCAAAAGAGATGTAGTTTCCATTGTAATAATATTTTAAAACATTAATTTATTCAATTAAAAACTGTGGCGTGCCGCTGCATATTTTTACAACTTAACAGTTTTATTTTTATTCCTTACGTTTTTGTTAAAGCGTATAATAATAGTTTTAAATATGTTGCTCGAACACATAGTTTGCAAAGTCTTGTTCACGAATAAAGGGGTCAGGTACAACGTGTGGTAGAGCTTTGTGGTTTCTGCCTGTCTCCTTGGAACTTAGCAAGCGTGTTTATTTAACACACTTTGTTATTCATTAATTATCTAAATTCTACCTCACATTAAGAAGCTCCAGGCTATATAATAAAAGCCGCTTGAATCGATATTTAGCTTAAGCCGCGCTTGCATAGAGTGATCCATGGATGGGTGACCATGGATGACCCGGAAATGTCCCAGCTAGCATTTTGTAGATCTTTGACAGTCGTAAAAGGTCAGTGTCCCGAAAGCCTGACAACCAGTCTTGCCAATGAGTATCGTAAAACTCAAACTCAATGCATTGATTTCAATTAGACCATTACATGCGCTTTTGAATGTCAAAAAACAAAATGATGAAGCTACAGTCCCGGTCACATGGCATAATAACTTGTGAAAGTACTGTGGACGTACTGTGTACGTATTAACTAGCCTAGTACTCACAGGTTTGCGGAAGGTAGATAGGCAGTCACTCCATGTTAAATACTGGCATGTTAAAGACAGCTGCATCTGTTAGGAGTGGAAGTCGACCCCAACTTTGTTGGGAAAAGGCTAGTCAGATGTTGATTTGGTAGTAGAAAAGCCAATATTGTATTTAACAGATATTGTATTGTAGATTCTTAGACTCTTGTTAACTTCTTATCTGATTTTACGTTTTGTAAAGTAAGCAATGACTTATTGTCGGGTCTACGCTGTCTTCCACAACCAACCGGACCCGTGCACCTTTTTTGACGTTTTATAAGTGCTCATGTAGTCGTTTGTGAAATGAAGATTAATATTTTGATTTTTAATACATGATGGTTGTTTTGTAATTGGTAGGTAGTGTTTTATTTCACGTGTAAACCTTATTAACATAAATGATAATTAAAATGAACCTTGAAATACAACTCGAAACCATTTATTCAAACGACCTTACAACCCTTTCATTTCATTGATTGATTTCAAAAATACAGTAATTGTGAAGCGTTTTATATAATTATTGTGTAGCTATTACGAACCAACCCAAGCCAAAACCGGCAAAGTGCGAGTTGGACACGCGCATCGAGGGTTCCGTACAAACCCGTGACATAAATAGCCATATCTTTTGACTCCGTAATTGAAGAGGGTTGATTTTTACACAGCTACAAGGGACTACAGACTTGAGTATAAGGTTTTTAATTTCATTTCAATACCTCCTCGCGTTCTTGAGATAAAGTGTCTTGAAAGACAGACATACAGACAACACAGTGATAGGTATTTATGGGATTCTGTTTTCCTAGGTTTTGACTCCATTTTTGAGTCTTATTTATAATTTACTAGCTTTTGCCCGCGGCTTCGCTCGCGTTACATTCGGGGTAACACAGTTCCCCTTGCGCCTTATTGATTTGTAATAGCAACGCTAAGTTTTCCCTTTTCTTTTCTCTTTCTCCCTCACATCCATCTTTTTTTTCAAAACAGTTAGCCTATGTTCGTCTCCTGGTTCCCAACTATTTCTGTACCTAAATTCATCAAAATCGGTGTAGCCATTAAAGCGTGAAGAGGTAACAAACAAACAAACTCACTTTCGCTTTTATAATATTAGTAAGGATAACTAGTTGATCTATTTCATGATTAGAAAGAATTTAGGTTCTATTTTTATGTGGATTAAGTAACCGTTTAGATTTAAATATAGGATAGTTATTCTTGCTAATTGTAGCTGTAGTGTATGTAGATAAACTTATGATTTGTCTCGAGCGCATACGTCACAAGGCGAGAGCTGAGTGGGAGTCAGTCGTTGTCCGAACGTCAGCCCGTGAGCACGTGGTGGTGCGTTGCCGAGCCAAACACCAGATTATAGTGTAGCCACTACATTTGGCGACGAGGATAAATCAATAAAACGAAAAAAAAAAAGACAGTGGTGCCTGCAGTGAAATAATACTTAGTATGGTGTAGAGAAATATTAGAAAGTGCGTTTACACAACACTTTTAGTTTAGTCTCATATACATTTACCAAAATAACTTATTTACCTTAAATTATTATATTTTAGACTATTAAGTTATTTGATTACTTAACAGCCGTTATGATTCGAATATTCGAAATAATTTCATAAATAACGGAGGCGACAACATAGCCTTATAAAATAACTCACTTGTTTACGCTGAGATGTGCTATAACTCATTACATTGGAACGCACCAGCACTGATAACACGTTTTAAGAACGATTAACTTGGTTATTTTATTAGTAATTAGTAACTATTGCTAAAGTGATCATAATTGAGGTTAATTGTAAAAAAATACATAAAAAGTGATTAGTGGATTTTCGAAGTGTGAAGTGTGAAGTGGATCCTCGAAGGGTAAGGCAGAGGTGTACCTAACAAGTAACTTTTTAGATTCCGCCGGCTACGTTAAGTCGGAAGATGTGTGATTCTGTTATTTTGACAAAACATCATTCTTATATTTCTCGAAGAGAAAGGCAGAGGTGTTTGATTGGTGGTTATTTTGAATTAATTTCAAACACAATCAAGCAAGTAAGCTGGCTTAGTGCCTGGTCATTTAATTGACACAAAAGAAATGACAAAGTTATTTTGCATTTTCATAAAGCAGTATACTTAAACATTTATACTGATCATTTAATTGATATCAACATAATGAGATAGAAGCAGCATAGCTGGTCATACAATTGACAACGTTTGACATTATTCAGAGGAAATAATATATCCTCAACAGCATTATAAATTGTATATAATGGTCATTAAATTGACGTGATAAAAGAGCAGATATTTCTGATCATTAAATTGATATTGAACTAACAATAAACTGGCTGGTTCCAGATATAACATTAACATGTCGTAACTGATGCTTGAGAAGTTCGACTGCGAAGGAGAACCTTCGGTTGGAGCCAGACGTTATTTATCTCGATGTTTCTGGTATTGTAAGTGCAAGAAGAAAAGGGCAAGCTTAATGGATTTTGGCGGTTTAGAACTGCAACAAATATTTTATAATATTCCTGATGTATCTGCCACAGATGGAGCAGACGTCTTCCAGATTGCAATCGATGAACTTGATACTTACTTTACTCCCAAACAGAGCAAAGTTTATGAAAGACATTAGGCCTTTACGGGGCTGTTCGTTAATTCAAGAATTACTCTTGAATTATAGTGAAGTAAAAGTTAACGTTTTCATGCTGCGTTGAGGGTTGATAGAGAAGAAGTTATAGATCAACGGCTTATCGTTGCAAATTGTGGATGTCAATAAGTAGAAATCCATCAGTCAGTGTACACTGAAGATAATCCTCTATGTTCTCTGATGTAGCTATAAAGTCGCAGTTTATATTGCTGTTTGTTGCTCGTATTTGCCACCTGACTGTGTGCCAGTATTATTTCATAATTATGGCTCGTTTAGCTTATACTCGTACAAAAGGTCTGTGGGATGCGGTCACTTTAGCTACACAGTGCGCTGTGAAAGGTACTCTAGTCAGGTTCATTTATAGAACTTGTATGTCTGTAGTTTCCATATGAATATTAGTAGTCATCAAGTTTGTGTTAACAATAAGAGTGAAACTAGAGTGTCCATGGAGTTTTTGTCCATTCCTCTTTAAAGAGAACTACGCTTTGGAACGTTTAGTGACTTGAGTTAGTGACTTGATCAAGTGGTGGTTTTAAATAATACCAACAAATTACATATTATAGAAAGAGTCTCTCATACATGAAAGGAGGAAGGAAATATAAATAATTAAATATAATAATCACATAAATAATAAACAAGATATGTAAATACTATTTAACAATTTTGCAATTTTTAAATTGGAATAAGTTTGATATAGTGAAGAGGCCTGCTTATTAACGAATAAATAAATTAGTTCACAGGGTACTGAGTTGCAAGTAGGTACTAACTTTAATGTGGGACTAATGTAAATGTAATATACTATATTAATTATTATACTATATTAATTAGTATGACATTTATAAAAAAGTAAATAATTAGTTAAACTTATCAAATATATACATATAAGTTTTATGTAACAACAACACACCTTAATGTATGTTGTTTGTATTAAATTTATCCAGAGTGGTGATGGCCTAGTCCGACCAAGGTCGTGGGTTCGAAACCAGGCAGGCTTTATGTGTTGTCACTCATCACCAATGCTCTTTAAACGGTAAAGGAAAACCTCGCGAGGAAACCGCCATATCCTAGAACCAATGCTACAAAGGCATGCGACATATACCATACACTGTTTTAGTACGGTAGATTACGAGCATCATAAATTGGGCGCATTGGCTATCCATTAAATTGGGTGCAATGGCTATCCATTAAATTGGGCGCATTGGCTATCCATGAAATTGGACGCATTGGCTATCCATTAAATTGGACGCATTGGCTATCCATTAAATTGGGTGCAATGGCTATCCATTAAATTGGGCGCATTGGCTATCCATTAAATTGGGAGCAATGGCTATCCATTAAATTGGGAGCAATGGCTATCCATTAAATTGGGAGCATTGGCTATCCATTAAATTGGACGCATTGGCTATCCATTAAATTGGACGCATTGGCTATCCATTAAATTGGACGCATTGGCTATCCATTAAATTGGGAGCATTGGCTATCCATTAAATTGGACGCATGGCTATCCATTCGCGCATTCTTGTGGCTCGGAAGTTCGAATTTTACCAGTTTAAAATAGTAATACAAGTGCGGAAATAAAAATATATCAACGAACAGAGTTTAACGCAAAAATAGGAGAGCTTCAGGATACAAATGAAAAGTGTATAAAGTATTGGATAAAAATTACTAGACATCAAATTGTCTCATCATTTCAGGCTTATAAGCCTAGTATACCACCACCGTAGACATTTGATTTTCAAGCAGAAAAAAAAAAAAGTAATAGAGATATTTTCCAAATTAGTTAGAGGCCACTGAAAAATAATATCGAAAAAAAAATAACTAAAAAGTAAAAAGGAGGAGAAGAAGAAGGAAAAGCAAAAGGAGATTTTCTATAACTCCCAGGAGTAGGAAAGTGTTATGATGTTTGAGGGAGTCGACGGATTCAATGTTGCGAAGGATTGAATTGGACTGGATATGGGAGTGGTGCACACAAGCCTCAGGCTTGGTGCCTCTAAAGGAAAAAGTGTCACAACTGTATTTATTATGAGATCGGGCGTTACTAGGGTTATTATTAGAGGTTTGTCTGTCCGAAGAAATTATGGCAGTCAGTGGCTAAATCGTGGAAGCCGCTCGAATCTATCTCTGGGTTGGGCCGCGCTTGCCGGGGGTGGTCTGTGGATGGATGACCGCCCGTCACGTTTAGTTGTGGTCCCGACAGGGGTGTCGTGTCGTATTGCCCAGTACTAGCTGAGTTGTAGAGGCGCTCCGAGTGAGATGCTGGTGTTCGGTTGCATCCGGTGATTTTAAGTCGGCTCCAACATGGCTGGGAAAGGGCTAGGCAGATAATGAAATAAATTACTACCGAGGATATTGAAAATTAAAATAAACTCATAATGACGGAATCTACTAGATATGTATTGAAGTACACAAAGTAATTATAATAAAAAAAGTAGTACAATGTATTGATAGAAGATAACATGTGATGTTAGAGGAGTAAACTGATGATAGTTATTGATTTACGTTGTAGTTCTCAATTTAAATTAGTTATTTGACAAAGTTTGGAATTATCTGAAAACGAATAAAACAAGAAGTTGCAAAACAAAAGAACAAAACAAAACATTCTTGGGTTTAAGGTTTTGAAACTTCTGTCACAGAATAGGGTATTTTACTCTATATGAAAGAAATTCTAAAAATACACAATTCAGATAGCTTAGGCAATAAGCAAGGAAGTAAGGAAAACTAGAACTAAACTTAGGCAATAAGTAAGGAAAACTATTATTTATGAGGGAGCAAAACTTTATAACTCTTTACCAAAAGACATAAAAAGTACACAATCGTTATTACTATTTAAAAAGCAACTTAAGTGCCACATTTAAAAAAAAAACCATTTAAGCAAGATAAAAATTACAATATTACTACTTTGCCTATAGTGTGAACCAGCCCTAATATTTCAAGCACATAAACAAAGGATACAAGTCACCGCTATAACGCGCTGCACGGCGGTAGACAATAAATAACTTAAGCAATTACCTTCATAATACATACTAATTGTTAAGTCTACAAGCATCTGCTACTCCTGGACAACAAACATGTTTATATAATCAATACTTTAGTATTTATTTCTGTACAAGTGATTTGTAATCTTTAGAAATAAATGAATTCAAACCGTAAACCGTAAAATGTTAGATTTAGTTAATAAAATAACTAAATCAATTTTAAAATTGATTTCAAAGTTTTCACTTTTTAGTCTGTTGTTTTACTAAGCGAAACAGTGTCCGCCAAAGAGTGTGTCCGCCATGATTATTATTTCATACGGTAATGTAAACAAAAAGTGACAACTGTCAACTGAGCAACGTTTGTTATTTTTGTATTAAAAAAAACTTTACATTTTATTTTTATTGAAATAATAGTAATAATACCATGGCGACGGTTTCGTAAAAATAAGACAGTACAAATTTACCAAGAATAAAATATACACATTTGTTTACATGACCAACTGACGTCATGACCACAGAGTAACATGGCGTCAAGAGTTTTTGTGATTTTACGCGCGAAAATTGAAATTGTAAAATTGAAATGCAGTTACACCCCACATACTGTGTATGAAAAAACTGGGGGAGATATTGAAGTGCAAAAAAAAAAAAGTATTAACAGGACAAGTATTAAGAAGAAACGTACTACATTTAAAGAAAATTGAAGGTCAATGAAAAGGTTAAACGAGAAAAAAAAATAGAAATTTAATCCACAAGCTCCACCTCCGCCAAATAATAAAGACTGATTCAATAAACATTTTGGGGAGGAGATGGAAGGTGGTAAATTAATGATTGTATCAAAATAATTAGTTATAAATTGCAAATTATGTAGTCATTCTTTAAGTTGATCAAAAATGATACAATCTATACCAAACCGACTGTTGGTAACTTGAGAAATACTTTATAATGCAAAGCATAAGTATATTATCTATACGTCAAGATTAATATAAATCAATACAGGTAGTATTCTTATTTAAATTCAATAAAGTAAAATAAGGAAGGGATGTAGTGTATGTAGATAAACTTATGATTTGTCTCGAGCGCATACGTCACAAGGCGAGAGCTGAGTGGGAGTCAGTCGTTGTCCGAACGTCAGCCCGTGAGCACGTGGTGGTGCGTTGCCGAGCCAAACACCAGATTATAGTGTAGCCACTACAGTAGCTATTAAGTAATGTTACTTACAAATTCGACCAAAAACATCAGGACATAGTGTAAGTAATTTTCCCAATACTTTATTGTCAGCCAAATTACCCAACGCTATAGAAACCGAAAGTTCTTCAGAGGCCGGTACATGGCCAGCAATTTAGTAAGACGAATGGATATTGTCAGGCGGTCTTCAGGAAATATGAAGATGGATGGTTGGGAGCATGCCCTATCTATTGATCCCGGGAGCAAAGATGCTGCTCAAACCGGGATAATGAAAATTTTATGCATATTGTCCTCATCGTCAACAGAAATAGCTTGGGCAGCGGTTGTATAAATTATAATTTTGAGTAGTGAATCTCGTGGTTTTGTTCGTGCGTTTAAATTTTAATTTATTTTCTACACTGTAGCATTTTTTTTCGATTACAACTCTGATTTTCTCAGTTCCTTTTGAAACTCCACATTTTTTCATAATATTAAATGAAGACTATAAGAATGCGTTTTCAATGTTTTTTTTTTATGAAAAATCCTTACAGATTGAATGATCCAGTGGTTCTAGATATTCGGCCAATCCCTTTGTGCGAATTCCTCCAACCGATCTAAATGCGTTCAAGGCAGCATTTAAGAGTTCATCCATGGTTATATTTGGATTTTATGTTCATACTGGCAGTTTCTGAACGCTGTTTAGATATACTGATCCAGGTCAATATCGTATCGTTGTTGAAAGTAGCTCTTAAAAGAACAGGCATTCAATAAAAACAACACAATATCAATACATTTTTATTGCACTCTAGCTTTTGCACGCGGCTTCGATCGCGTTAAATTCGGGGTAACATAGTTCCCCTTTCCTGAATTGCAAGTACCTGCTACCTGTAGTTTTTGCCCTAGCGCCTTATTGATTGTAATAGCAAAGCTAAGTTTTCCCTTTTCTTCCGTCTTTCTCCCTCATTTCCAACTTTAAAAAATAAAATAGCCATGTCCGTCTCCAGGGTCCCAACTATCTCTGAACCAAAATTCATCAAAATTGGTTTAGCCATTAAGACGTGACGACGTACCAACAAACAAACTAACTCACTTTCGCTTTTATAATATTAGTAAGGATAGCTTACACGGGCCCTTATAAAATGTCGCGAAAGTGTGCACGATTTGTGTTGGTCGTTTCCTATGGAGAAGAACCGGTAAGAAAATTCATGGTTACTCTTTTAAAACCAAAAGCAGACATCTAGATTATAATCTTTGACATTATATTTAAAACTGTTTGACATTGGCGCCAATTCCGATGAACCACTGAATTAAACTAGACTAATATTATAAAGACTAACCTAATCACATCTAATTTTATTCCATACCATTTTAGTCACGATTAAAGATAGTCCGATTTAGCTTGACAACCACTGTTTTTGGTTAAAAACGTCTATTTCAGAATAGCGAGATTGCTATTTTCTGTAAATTGAGTCACTAAATTAACATGAATGCTGTCAAACTATAATATAGTTAAGTTGTGTCACTTTTATCAATTTCAGAAGATGAAAACTAAAATACTAGGATGTGGCGAACGGCCAACATTTTGGGGGACTGTCTCTTGTAATTTAATGTTCAAAAAAACCGGCCAAGAGCGTGTCAGGCCACGCTCAGTGTAGGGTTCCGTAGTTTTCCGTCCGTCACAATAAGTGTTCTTTACCACGGTAGGTCATGAAAGCACGGAAAATCTTAATATCGACTTTTGTAGGGCCAGCGGCTCGGCCTGGTAGACGGTGCTGTAAGACGGCAACGCAAGCTTGAGGGCCTTTGTTTCGGTTGCGCCATTCCACAAGGATAGCGCCGCCCCAACCCTGCCCTCAATCTTGCTGGTTAGGTTTTTTTTTTTTTTTGTGGCAGGAGTGGGAAATCCCCACGGACACCTCGACTGCCTCACAGGTTGTTCTAAATTGCCTTAGCATGTTCTTGATAGAAGTTTTATGTAGTTATAAGATACCGCCAATGCCAAGGAGAGACCAACCGAACAATTCGGTAATACCCGATCCAATGTAATAGGTACCTACAGCGCCATCTCTCGGGGAATTGGGTTACTAATTAATACAAAGATGTGCAAGTAGTTTTCGGTGGTAATTTTGGATTGCGAGAACCGTTTTCAATAATTCTTTTTTTGTTTAAAAAAAGATACGTTCAGGATAATAAAATATGTAAACGAAGTTAAAAAAAAATGGTTGCATATACGATTATACTACAAACTTAGTCCAGAAATTATTTTGTACAACTTTTTGTCTTTTTTGTACAAAAACTGTTGTGTCAATCAAGTTCAAAATAATTTTCATAGAAAGTCCTTATAAAGTTCTACTTTTCAGATTTTTTTCATATTTTATAAACTTATGGTTCAAAAGTTAGAGGGGGGGGGGGACACATTGTTTTTTACTTTTGGAGCGATTATTTCCGAAATTATTGACATTATCAAAAAATGATTTTTGTAAACCCCTATTCATTTTAAAATACCTTTCCAACAATATATCACACGTTAGGGTTGAAATTAAAAAAAAAATCACTTCCCACTTTACATATAGGGTGGCTACCCTAATAAAACATTTTTTTCCAATTTTTATTTTACCACTTTGTCGGCGTGATTGATATACATATTGGTAACGGTCACAGAGATTAAGCGAGGACGGACGGACGGACGGACGGACAGACAGACATGGCGAAACTATAAGGGTTCCTAGTTGACTACGGAACCCTAAAAATGCTGATTATCAGCCTAATTGTAAACGGTTTTTTTTATTTTTTTAAATGTCGTTTGACAGGTATCCTTACTTAATATTATAAAAGCGAAAGTGAGTATGTTTGTTTGTTTGTTACGTCTTCACGCCTAAATGGCTAAACCGATTTTGATGAAATTTGGTAGGTACAGGGACAATTAAAAAAAAAGTGAGATTTGAGGGAGAAAGAGGAAAGAAAAGGGAAAACATAGCTTTACTATTACAATAAATAAGGTGCAAAGGCAAAAACTACACGTAGAAGGTACCTGCAAATCAGGAAAGAAACCGTGTTACCCCGAATTTAACGCGAGCGAAACCACGGGCAAAAGCTAGTAATAATATAAATTTAATGATTGCTAGAGTAATTGTAGTTTTGTTTGTGATAACAGAATCGACATCTTAATACAAATGTTGTCATTATATTTGAGACCGTTTGACACCTTTATATGAATGATCACAAACGCTCGTAATTCGTAACTGTATTTTTTATTTTGTCTTTTTTTTCACACCACAAAAGGAGTTGAAATGTCAATTAAAATAAAATACTTGGTACAAAAAAATACGGTTTCAATTATATTCTCAACGCGTAGTTGATTCAGTCTCGCAGTTAATTATCGAGCCTTTTAATTTACGAGAATGACTTTCAAGGATCCCCGAGTCTTTACATAAAATAGGATTATAACTGGAATAATGAATTCAAAGTATAATGGACGAGCTGTTGACCTTGATTTAATTTACTTTTTCTAGTTATGGGACAAACTTGCTTAAGGCTATTAGTTGAAGAGAATAAAATTTTATAATTTGATTTCTTTTAAACGTTGCCGTACACTAGGAATTTCTTCTGTATCGTGGGCGCGTTTAAAAACATTTAAACTCACATACAAAGACAGCCAGACCCGGAACAACTAATTGTAGGCCATACAAATATTTGTTACGAGCGGGGATCGAACCCGCAACACGCAGCGCAGCATTCGATCGGTCAGCCACTGCGACCAACCGTGTCATCAAATTAATAATTAATGTTGATTTTGACTTTATATACTGCTTTTTTCACATAATTACGGTTTCGTACTTCAAAAGGAAAAAAAGAATTAGCTCTCTCTTATCAAATCACTTTGCTGTTCGTCCACCTCTCTGTCTGTCTGTCTTTTTTTTCGGTTGGGAAATTATCCTATGACTTCCCCCGCTCTGGGCGGAGCGGGGGGGCATGTCAGACTTTTACTGACTAAAACCCACCCATGTTCCTTCTATTGCCCTTTACGTTCCGGGGCCGCGGTATCTCTTTCGAACAACCCGCAACCCCGGCAGGCGGAGGCTCTGGCAAGCCCCTCTGCTTTGCTGACTCTCTTTGAGGCGCGTGAAACACGAACGCGCCGTCGACACGGCCTGTCGTCAATAGACGGACGGACGGTGAGCTACCCATTGCTCACCGTCCACAGGCCCGCATCTACGGTGGCCGTCTGTCTGTCTATCAAGATCTTTTAACTTCTACCTGTGACTTCGTACGCGTCAGTATCGCGAGTTGCTTTAAATAAGTTGTTTTAGTAAGGAGGTAAGTTTATTTAAGAAATCACAGACATCGATGAAGGAAAACATTGTGGGGAAATCTGGACTCATAATAATGTGTTTCAAATCACCTACCCGTCTTGAGCAAGCGTGATAATGCTTGTGCCGGCTCTGTATAAGAAGAGGCCTTGGCCCAGCAGTGGGACAGTTATAGGCTGGTGTTATTAGCTTTTGCCCGCGGCTTCGCTCGCGTTAAATTCGGTAGCGCCTTATTGATTTGTAATAGCAAAGCTAAGTTTTCCCGTTTCTTCCCTCTTTCTCCCTCATATCCCACTCTTTTTAAAAAAATAATAATAATAATAGCCTATGCCCGTCTCCTGGTTCTCAACTATCTCTGTACCAAAATTCATCAAAATCGGTTTAGCCATTAAAGCGTGAAGAGGTAACAAACAAACACACTTTCGCTTTTATAATATTAGTAAGGATTCATTACCTGACGTCCCCAGCATTATTATTCCTCTAATGCGCCAATGGCAGTTGTGAAACAGTTTGGGAATATGGATATAATGCAACATTGCCTATCCCCGTAAGTTATAAGAGTGATAATTTATAGCCTATGTCACGCCGAAAGTTAAAATCTATATCCTTGCCAAATTTCCTTACGTTCTGATCAGCAGTTTAGTCGTAGTTTAGATTGTAGTGAATTGGTAACAAACTACGGTCGAAAGACTGTTATATATGAGGGGGCTGAAATTTAGAACTCTTTACCTACAGTAATTAAGGAATCAAAATCACTTCCAACTTTCAAAAGGCTACTCAAGCACCACCGTCCGTCCGTCTATTAGACGACAGGCCGTGTCGACGGCGCGTTCGTGTTTCACGCGCGCCTCGAAGAGATGTCAGCAAAGTAGAGCGGTTTGCCAGAGCCTCCGCCTGCCGGGGTTGCGGGTTGTTCGAAAGAGATACCGCGGCTTCGGAACGTAAAGGGCAATAGAAGGAACATGGGTGGGTTTTAGTCAGTACAAGTCTGACATGCCCCCCCCCGCTCCGCCCAGAGCGGGGAAAGTCATTAGATGATATCCCACCCGAAAAAAAAAACACCACCTAAACAATGTTAAATAATTTTAAGTTTTTTACCATTTTTGTTTTAACCTAATTTTAGTATATAACTATACGAAACGTCGTCTATCTTAATTATTATGTTTTTCCTCATAAAAGTGAATAATTGTATTATTTTTTAACGAAATAAATTTTCTTAAACCGTAACATACATAAATCAGACATATAAACATACAAATTTACAAACAGACACACAAACAAATATACATAAAAACAAATATAGTTACTTTCTCATTTATAATATTACTACGAATAACAAGAAATACAAGTGAATCTGAGTAACCGAAAATTTGTAGCGTTCTAATAAATAAGTCACAAAGTTGATTGCTTTTTCGATTTTTTCACTTCTATTTCTCAGAAAACTTGGTGTGTTTGTTTGTTTATAGTCAAGAGTCTATGTTTACCTCCTTTACTAAGCTAAACACTCTTGTAACAGGGTTAAATTCAGGTCAATAGAGTTAAGGCGCGGTTCAAAGTTATGAGGTTTCGTTCCCCAGTTAGTAGCCCTCGCTATGGTATTGTATGAAAAACAATCTAAAATTAACTTTTAGCGGCGCACTGTTGCATCAAATTGAAATTAATTAACAAGTAGATGTGTTTTAGTTATAATGAGTTAAATCTTTTTGAAATGAAACATGAATGTTAATGTACAGGATTATTATTTTGAGTACGTTTTGCTATACAACGTGGCAAAGCCGAAAGTCTCTTCGGCATATTAACAGCTTTTTATGCCTTTTTATATGTAGTTTGTTTCGTTTATTATTAAATTTTACTAGCTTCCGGCCGCGACTTCGTCCGCGTGGCATAGTTACTTTGGGCTAACACTAACTTTAACCCGTGTGATGATCAAAACAAAATTATCTTTCTCTCCCCTTTTCTTCCCTCGTTCTCCCCCTTATCTCTCTTCTTTTAGCCTATGTCTGACTCCAGGGTCCCAACTATCTCTGAACCAAAATTCATCAAAATCGGTTCATCGGCCATTTAGGCGTGAAGACGTAACAAACAAACAAACTCACTTTAACTTTTATAATATTAGTTAATTTATATGGTTAGTTCATAGAAATGAAGCAAGTAAAATACCTTAGAGGAATCGGGTTTTTTCCGTATGTCACAGCCATTTTACTAAAAGGTATTTTTGTGTTTTGCGTTTAGTTTTTGTTACTGCTCTTCAAAAAAACTACAGCTCTCTAAAACATAGAATACACCAATCAATACACAAGGTTGCCAAACAGCATTCATATTTTATGATCGTCATAATGTTATCGTAGGTGCAAATAATTTAAGTCATAAGCACAAACAGTCAGGCCTAGAAAAATTACCTGTAGACCGTAGAAATATTTGTTTCGTGAGGGAATAAAAATGCGAGTCACAGCGCAGCAGCCAATCACCCCGGAGGACACGGAGGTGCATACAGTGGCGGTCTGCCCAGCTTGGGCGGAGCACCGCCGTGACCTCGTAGAGGCGATCGGCGGCGGCGATCTCTCGCGTCCGGCCCTGGTTCAGTCCATGGTCCGGAGCGAGAGGGAATGGGAAGCGGTCACCTCCTTCTGCGAAGCAGTCATGCTAGTGAAGGAGGTGGCCGGGCGTTTGAGGGAGAGAACCTCAAACCAACCCAGCCACCGCGGGACACCCCGGACGTTGAGCGCCGCGAGACGACTCCCGGCCACTGTAGATGCGGGCCTGTGGACGGTGAGCAATGGGTAGCTCACCGTCCGTCCGTCTATTGACAACAGGCCGTGTCGACGGCGCGTTAGTGTTCCACGCGCGCCTCAAAGAGATGTCATTAAAGCAGAGGGGCCTGCCAGGGCCTCCGCTTGCCGGGGTTGCGGGTTGTTCGAAAGAGATACCGCTGTGCTGAAACATAAAGGGCAAGATATAGAACATGAGTGGATTTTAGTTAGTACAAGTCTGACACTTTCCACCGCTCCGCTCGGAGTAGGTGAGAGTTATTTAATGATTTCCCATTCGCAAAAAAAAGCCATGACTGTGGGTGCTGCAGGTTTCAGCAATAAAACCCTTCTTTTGAAAAGAATTCCAAAAAATGGTTCAGACTCCTAGACTTAGACCTAGACCTAGACGTAATCAACATTTTTAAGTTCCAGTGAAAACTCTCATGATAAACTTTGAGTACAACATGCTACTAAAAAGTATACCCAAACATATTCCCATTGTATTATTCCAACAACTGCTGCACTTCCTAACATTGAATTTTATTTTGTTACAGAACACGAAAACGTGATGGTGTAAACGAAAATTTCATTCTAAATGTAATCCTGAAGATTTTGTGAGGTGACGGGATATTCAAGTAGTGCCTCGGAAAATGTAAAATGGAGGGTTCTTTCCACGCGAGCCCCACTCGCGTGCTGTCCCTGTGGACTCTACTCCTCGGATGCTGTAATATTGCAGGTTAGTACATGTGAAATTGTAAATATATTAAGAAGAAGAGGACAAGTTGAATGTAAGTAACCTCATAGGAATGTTGCTAAACACCTTACAAATATTAAACATCATCATCTAACTGCTCTATACATCTCTACTAATACTTTAAATGTGAATGTTTGTGAGGATGGATGGATGCATGGATGTATGGATGTTTGTTACTCTTTCATGTCAAAACTGCTAAACGGATCTTTATGAAATTTGGCACAGACGTAGATTATAGTCTGAAATAACACATAGGGCACTATTTTTTTCGATAACACGCGGGCGAAGCCGCGGACGCTAGCTAGTGTTTAATATTTGTAAGGTGTTTTTATTGTGAAATGCAATCTTGATTAATCACAAGAATGATGTTCGAAAATGTCAGTTTGGATGGCGTTTTTTATTTTGGGTTCGGCTTTTGATTTCGTGATAAGCTCATGACCAAGATTCTTTTGAAAAATTTGTCGATCCACCTTGCAATGTACGTGACATTAAGTATTTTATTTGGAAATATAGTGAAGAACAAAATCATTAGAACACCGTAGCACTAGTAGTACTTAGTTGTGTAAGATCACATAGGTACTAACTATAGCGAACAAGCAACGGTAACATTCATTTTGTTCGGAGAACCTAAACAAGTGCCGTAAACGAGCGCGGCGATCACGATTTTGTGTGACTGCTCATTTACGTTAGGTCGCGGGATAAGGTTTTTTGACTAAAAGTGAAATGAAAGAATTTCACTTTGTGAACGCACCCACGCGTATGAGTACGATGTTATTTTTGCTCTGTACTGGTTTTTAGCCAAGTATTTTTTTTTATTTCTTTTTTTAAAAACGTTGTCCCACACTAGGATTTCTCCTGTATTGTTTACAAACATTAAAACTCACATACACAAATTGCCAGACCCGGAACACTATCATTAGGCTATACAAATATTTGTTCCGTGCGGGGATCGAACACGCGACACGCAGCGCAGCAGTCGATCGCTCACCCACTGCGCCAACAGTGTCGTCAAATTATATTCTCCACTCAAAAGCGAAGCTCTAAGAAACATACACGAGATCTGTCGGTTCGTTCAAAGCTGCACGTGGCCGATATAAACCTATATTTATACCGGCTTACTTTATTTTTATATTTTACTTTATTGGACTGTCATAAACCAGTTTCGCACCGGACCAAAATCTGGATTTTATCTCAGCAAAATTTTGATGTTTGGTACAACGTTAAAGCGATTTTTTAAAATGGTATTTAACCAAATATAATGTAAAAATTTACCGAAAAACTACACAAGGACTATGTACATATATTTGAAACGATGATCCTACTAATATTATAAATGCGAATGTTTGTGAGGATGAATGTCTTTTACGTCAAAACGGCTGAAAGGATCTTGATTAAATTTGGCACAGAGGTAGATTCCGGTCTGGAATAACACATAGGGTATTTTCATTTTCCATATGACGCGGTGGAAGCTGCGGGAGCCAGCTATCGTACTAATATTATGTTACTCTTTCACGTCAAAACGGCTGAAAGGATCTTGATCAAATTTGGCACAGAGGTAGATTATGGTCTGGAATAACACATAGGATACTTATTTTTTCTTCTTCTTATTTTATCTTTCGATATGATGCGGGCGAAGCCGCGAGCGGCAGCTAGTAAGTAATAACACACTCCGCATGGCTATTTGCTACCGAGAACTGGCAGCTTTGTCACATTGAACTCTAATTCCTTGTTCAAACGCGAAGTGTCGACCAGTCGGAGTACAATTTCTCTTTCTCCCTCTATCAACATTATCAGAATCTCTCAAATAACATCAGTTCACTAAGTCCCTATCATCAGATATCACTGTCTGTATACTATATTCGAATTAAATCGCTATCTTTTAACAACTTACACCAAACTTCAAAGAACATTCTGGTAGGTAGAAATCCCTTTAAACAATATATTTCCGTGCACGGCAGTCGATGCATACTAACACTTATTACGCCAAATTATATTATACGTTTAATAACGAAAGAGAATGTAATTTAGTTATGATAAACGATGCTGATAATACGTTTTATTAGGTTAGTTAATAATGTGCTGGAGATAAAATATGTGTGCATGTGTAAAAGGGGGAAAACTGTAAGTAGTGAAAAGTGTTATTGAAATTTTTAGCCAATTCTTTGTGGTTGGGTAATTACCAAATAACTTCCCGCACTCTGTGTGGAACGGGGTGGAGTATTAGACTTTTACTGACTTTAACCCACCCATATTCCTTTTTTTTGCCCTTTATGTTCCGAGGCCGAGGTATCTCTTTCGAAATACCCGTAACCTCGGAAAAGTTTCAGCTATTTGTCATTTTTGCATTTGGGACCGGTTATAATATTATACAAACAATATATTTTTAAACAATATGTAATCATAATAACAGTAGATAGTGAAACAAAAGCATGCTATTAAAAACAAAACAAAAGCAGATGAAATCGAAAAATAATACTATAATGCATAGTTATTGCATAATATCTCATTAAAAAATCATTCGAAGCGGCCAACATATAAAATATCAAACTACACTGAATAAATTATTAAAAACCTTCATCTTAAATATTCATATATAAAATGTCAGGTAACAATCCTAATCCACTTGGACTGAATCGGACAGTTCGGTCGCCAAGCAATCATCTCAAGGATACCGTTGCTACTGTCCCTCAATCTTTGTAGCAACGAAGCTACCCTTTTGCGTAGTATCGCTTTATAACCCTCTCTCTCTCTTCTGAATCTGTATGTGCTTCAGAAAACATTAAAGCAAAAGAGAAACTATTACAAATTACGAAAACGTCGTATTATTTCTGAAACTCTGTGTTACGAAACATTGAGTTTCGGCTAGCTGTGTATAACAAAACTAAAAAAAACGATGCTCTAAATTAGGAATTTCTCCTGTATCGTAGGTGCATTAACAAACATTTAAACTAACATACACAAACAGCCAGACCCGGAACAACTACCTGTAGGTGATACAAATATTGCATGCGGGGATCGAACTGCGACACGCCACGCAGCAGTTGGTTGCTCAGCAAATGCGCCAACCGTTGCGTTAAATAACTATAAATATAATAAAGCAGCTTTTGCTCGCAGCTTCGCTCGCGATAAATTCGGGGTAACACAGTTCCCCTTTCCTGATTTGCAGGTACGTGCTACCTGTAGTTTTTGCCCTTGCGCCTTATTTATAGTAATAGCAATGCTAAGTTTTCCCTTTTCTTCCCTCTTTCTCCCTTATATCTGACTCTTTTAAAAAAATCACTTTTAATATTAGCCTATTTCCGTCTCCAGGGTCCAAACTATCTCTGTAATAAAATTCATTAAAATCGGTTTAGCCATTTAGGCGTGAAGACGTAACAAACAAACTCACTTTCGCTTTTATAATATTAGTAAGGATAAGTCTGGGTTTCCTCAAGATGTTTTTACTTCACCAATGTCAGTTATGTCCCAGATAAACTTAGAAAAAAAAAGACTTGAACCTACAACATCTTACAGAGGCGAGGCGTTAACCTCTGGGCCAGAATTCATCCCTAAGTATATAAGTAAAAAAAAATTAAAGGTATTTTTAAATATAATTTTTGTACCCCATCTCGATGTTGTCGTTTTTAACCCAAAGGTTGACTGGTAGAGAATACCTTATGGCATTAAGTCCACCTATGAACCACTATTTACATGAAGTTTAAATGCTTATTTTGGTGTAAAAAAAAATACTTAATCTGAACCTTCTATGGATGGCAAAAATCAAAGAATCAAAAACACAGGCATCAAAGAGTTAAAGTCTTTGATCGTTCCTTCTTCGTACTTAAGGATTACTCGAGACTGGGTCTACCTGTTACGTCTTACGGTTCACGGTTCTGTAGCCAAAGGGTCGGATTATTGTTGTGGCAGGAATCCATCTGTTAGACGAGTTTAGCTCCTAAATGAATTTGTAACACGCCTAAGCTTTGGTGAGACGGTGATTATGGGACAATGTTATTTTGTTTGGAAAAAAGCTTGATCTGTTTTTTTTTTATTACTATCCGTCATTTTCTTATGTTAAAACCTACGCTGTCTTTTCAAATTTTTTTTTTGCGGATGGTAAATCTTCAAATAACTTCCCCCACTCTGGGTGGAGCAAGGGGGACTGTCAGACTTGTACTGATTGTTCCGGCGCCGCGGTATCTCTTTCATCAACCTGCAACCCCGGCAGGCGGTGGCCCTGGCAGGTCCCTTTGCTTTGCTGAGATCTCTTTGAGGCGCGCGTGGAACACCAAGGGCATCTACGCACTATGCGGCTAGCCGTGCGGCTGACCGCAATCAAAAATTTGTACGTAAAAGTTGTTTTTATTACTTACGCGCCGTTGACACGGCCTGTCATCAATATACGGACGGACAGACGGTGAGCTAACCATCACCGTGCTCACCGTCTACAGGCCCGCATCTACGCTTGCCGGGAGTCGTTTCGCGGAAGGCGATTAAACTAAGTCTACCACAACCTACCGTGCAATATCATCCACCAAAGGTCGCAGTCATTCACCAAAGATTTGTAGCATCTATTATTCCATTACAATAACTCAGTGTCGATGTTATTAACACTGCCCTTAGTTAAGCTGTGACTAGAGAATGCTTGATAATGTGAAAGGTCACTCAGGTCACACGTGTTCGAGGTCAAGTTACAATTACTAATATTAATAATTCATCACAAAGCGTAGTTAAGAGACGGGTTGATTAAATATTAGTCTCTTTGTGACCAATTATCATATTTAATGTTTTACTTGTGAGTTTAATTGAAGGCTAAGATTCTTTGGGGTGTTTTAGTAATTCATTTGTATAGTTGTAGTTTTCACCCTCGTTTTAAGTTTCCTTCATATTTTAAGATATTCGATTTTAATAAGAGTTTTTTGAGTCACGGTCAGAATTGAAAGCACGAATCTATCCAGCATAAACTAGGCTTGTAATGTAAACATGTGTATTGCTAGATAGCCGTATTTTATTAAAATATAAAAAGGTGTGCATAATTTTCAGAACAAGAATTGCTATATTTGGTGGACAACTAAAGATACGGTAGTTAAAATATGTGAAGGGTGTTATGGCAAGCAAGAAGTTGTCTGATGTGATTACGCTTTACTATGCCCACAATAAAAATATTTCGATATGATTTTCGATTTCTTTTAAAAGTATGGAAGAAGGAGACATGTTATAAATTCTAATCTCAAATAAATTGGAATATGGCAGGAAAAATATGGTCCTCGTTTTTGGCGGATGGGTAATCATCAAATAGCTTCCTCCGTTCTAAGCAGACCGAGGAGTGCCAGACTTTTACTGACTAAAACCCACCCATGTTCCTTCTTTATTAAAAAAAAAACGTTGCCCCACACTAGGAATTTTCCTGTATCGTGGGTGCGTTTACAAACATTCAAATTCACATACACAAACAGCCAGACCCGAAAAAACTATCTGCAGTTCATACAAATATTTGTTCCGTGCGGGAATCGAACCCGCGACACGCAGCACAGCAGTCGATCGCTCTGCCACTGCGCCAACCGTGCCGTAAACCGTAACCGTGTTTGTTCAGCCACGGTATCTTTTTCGAACAACCCACATCCCCGGAATAAGGTAGTTTTCAGGGTCAAAGTAGTTACATACCATTTAGTCCGTCTTTTAGATTATTCAAAAATAAGTGACACGCATTTTTATTTGTAAATTAGACCAAAAAATTAAAAAGATACAGCTCATTAAAGTTGAAAATGCAGCGTGACTTTACTAAGACGGACTAATTTTTTTTTAGCAATTTGCCTATTATAGTCCCTTGGCCCTGACACCTCGAACAGAAGTACTGTCACTTTTAGCGTTAAAACTCTGACCAAACAGAAAACTAGCCGCGTTTTACGTCAGACGGGATTGTCGCAATGTGGGCAATGCTTAAGAAAGAGGCTGTACATGCTCACAATGCCAAAAAGCCTCAAGACAGCTAAGATAATAAAAACCAGCCTACTCAAGGCTTCATTTAGGGCAGAACTTTCGCAAAAGTTCGAAGTTCGTGAAGTTTGTTAGTCTCCTGACACCTGTGGCAATAATTTGTGGGCCACGAAACATTAAAGAACTTTCATTCAAGTTATTAGTATAATGGGAAAGTTAATTTTATTGTTACGTTGCGTTTCTTTTCGATACTGGAAATGTTTTTTTTTGCCGATACGTTTGTAGTGTTTATTTTTGTCGTGTTCATATTTGAATGTGTTACTGTTTAGGACCTACCTTAACACTATTATTAAATAAAATTAAACATAAACATGTGCGTTGTTCTCACCTTAGCTGTGATATTTGGATCGTATTTGGGAACCTTTCAGTTACGGAGATATTTCTTGTCAAAGTTCTAGCTTTAAATGTTTCCATTTTTATTAAAATCCTTACTAATATTATAAAAGCACAAGTGAGTTTGTTTGTTTGTTACGTCTTCATGTCTAAATGGCCCAACCGATTTTGATGACTTTTGAGACCCCAGGGTCTCAAAATTCATCAAAACGGACATAGACGGACATAGGCGTAAAAAAAGTGAGAAAAGGGGGAGAAAGAGAGAAGAGTAAGATTTTTTCAATCATCACGCTGGTTAAAGTTAGCGTTTTGCCACGCGGACGTAGTCGCGGGCGGAAGCTAGTACATCTATATACTGAGTCTTATAGTAAACCATGATTTTTCACACCAAAGAAAAAATCGTTTTTCGAGCAACAATTTTTGCGTAGATACTAGATATACTTAACTTGATGTACAAAACCTTGCATGTGTTATTTTACAAACCATTGCTTATGGTGTTGCAGTCAAAAATAGGATAGGATTAATATCTGACACACAACACACGCTGTTGCTGCTTGTCAATAGCTTAAATAAAATTATTTCCTGAAATGTGTTCTATACTCTGTACTTAATTTTTACATTTATTTACAATATTTAATTACAAACTCTTAGTTGATGCATCACGTAATTATATAAAGCAACCATTGCATTGTACTGATACAGCATGCTACGCCGTAGCATGCTACGCTGTAATATGCTACGCTATAGCCTAATCCGCTATCATACTGAATACCGTAGCGGATTATAAAAACGTAACCGTAATAAAACCGATAAACTGTCAAAGAAACTTAATATCGCAACATCGTATTTTAAATGCGGACACTACAAAAACTCTCATAATAACATAGGACTAAATCTCGTTATAAAAATACCAGCGGAATAACAATTTTATTTCAACAGCGAAATAGATTGACAACGTTATTGGATTAATATTACAATTTACAACCATATTAATACGTAGTGTACAGTATTAAGGCTTTATGGGATCCTTGTAATCTTGGGTCAAACTACGGCCCACCACTATTTGGGTTTGACTATTATTATGCAAGGTTATTCGTATTCATTCGCGACCAACAAATGGATTCAGGGTTCGGGATGTCATTGTTAAATTTATGGGAATATGAGGAGCAGTATTGAGAAACTATAAGCTTCTTAAGACCGTGGTTCATTCAGGCTGTTCTATATTTGATTTTGTTCAAATATAATTTAATTAAGTGTAAATATTACTGACTTTACTGACATTTTAATATGATGTTTATTATGAACTAGTTGTACCCGGTATGCGTTGCAATGCACCTTTTACCTACCTATTTACCTACCTTACCTAACCTACCTGCCGCACCTACCTAATTAACAAACCGAATGTCGTCAAAGGTTGTCATGTTCATAGCTATTCTGCTATTTGACACGGAGACAAATCCAACAAATCCATGAAAACCAGTCCAGCCGTTCTCGAGTTATAAGTGTTCGAACAAAACTGATTTTGTCTTATATTAAGGTTATGGGTGACGTAGTTCCTAATTAGGTCTCTAAGAGACAATGCCCTTAAAAGAATTATAAAAAAGTGAAATGAAAAAATATTTCGCTCACCCTACTTTTTATACGGAAACAAATCATAAATTGAGATATTAGCTATCCTTAAATTCAAATGCTCGATCATTAGACGGAACTATCTAACATAACACATTTTACATACCTACAGTGATATTACGGAAACCTTTTTACAATTTATAACTAACATAATGTTAATAAATGTCCATATCTTTTAGCTGCTTTTTTCACACTACAAAAGGTCAACAGAGTTGAGTATATGGTTTTAATTTCGTTCCCGACATAAAGTGTCTTGACAGATAGACAGACGGACGGACAACAACAATATAGTGTACTAGCCGGCGCCCGCGGCTTCGCCCGCTTGATGATAAAAAAGTATCCTATGTGTTATTCCAGACTATAATCTACCTCTGTGCCAAATTTCATCAAGATCCGTTAAGTAGTCTTGTCGTGAAAGAGGATCAAACATACATCCATACTCACAAACTTTCGCATTTATAATATTAGTAGGATTTTCACCAAACAACCGTAGAAAGACGTAATCCTTTCTAATATTAGATATAAAAGGGAAAGTGAGTTTGTTTGTTTGTTACGTCTTCACGCCTAAATGGCTAAACCGATTTTGATGAATTTTGGTACAGAGATAGTTGGGACCCTGGAGACGGACATAGGCTTTTTTTTAAAAAAAAGATTGAGATATGAGGGAGAAAGAGGGAAGAAAAGGGAAAACTTAGCATTGTTATTCCAATAAATAAGGCGCAAGGGAACTGTGTTACCCCGAATTAATGCGAGCGAAACCGCGGGCTAAAGCTAGTAAGATATATGATAAACAGAATACAATCAAAAATGTTCTATAAATAAATAAACACCAATATAAAGGCCAAAAATATGAATAATAACTCACCTTAATTTACCTTTTAAAGGTCAAAATATCAAAAGCAAACACTACCCATATCAATACATTATTATGTTTCTAAAAATAATATATCATAAAATAAAAACCTTCGTTTTAAATTACGTTAGAGAATATAAATAACAAAAGGTTTTGCTGGCCAATGACGTGGGCAACATTATGTTATACCAATAAATGACAAGCTTCAAAATCACTCTCTCGTGAGGATACGATAGATTGTCATATTTAGATCTTTCAAATCTTACCGTGAGTTTTTTGAAAAATTGGGAGATAAATGTAATTTCAATACTATATATAGAGACCCTAATAGACTCATTTTTCGTAAAAGGACGACGCAGTTATATAGGAGAAGCTGCGATTCTACGTGTATCAAAATATATTATACAAAATGGCGCCCGCTGCTTTGCCCGCGAAAAAAAATAGCCTTTGTGTTATTCCAGACCATAATCTACCTCTGTGCCAAATTTCATCAAGATCCGTTCAGCCGTTTTGACGTGAAAGAGTAAACAAACGTCCATACATCCTCACAAATATTCGCATTTATAATATTAGTAGGAAATGAACTTTTGAAAACATATTTATTTACAAATAAATGTTAGCTTTGACTCAAAATAACTCAGCTGCCGCGGAAAACGTTTCGAGCGTCGGGAGCCACGAGAGTACTCTTGGCCACCGTAGAACGGTACTACGTCTAGCCCAGTGTATTATTATTGACCAGGCTTAAACCCAGACTTCGAACGCCTACTGTCAAATTCCGAATATAAACTAATATCACCATCGCGTCAGGCTTCACATTTTCAACCTATTTTACAAAACCGCCAAAGAGTGACTGCGAAGTGGCTGCAAAACAAAATACGGAAATAGCCGAAGTAAAGTACATTATCTAAAACAAATAAAACAGAAAATATAAAGCGACTTCTCAGAAGAAAATATCGTCAAAAAGCTCTCACGAATAAAATCACAATCGCGAGAAAAATAAAAGCGGTGAGTACTCAGAAGCGAAATATTGGAAAACTTCAAAAGTCTATTGTATAATAACACATTGCTACTTCCGTGGTAAAGCGGAAAATCGACTATTTATACAGAAATAATTGGTATTTACATACGTATCAACAGAAATCAGAAACAGTGATGTCCCGGTGGTGACCATCTCGATTTGGAGTTATATTTTATATGTTTTTTTTTCGGGTTCCGTACCTCAAAAAGCGGAATCCGGATTGGATTACTTTGTTGTCTGTCTAACTGTCAAGACTCTTTATCTCGGAAACGCGTAGAGGTATAGAGTTGAAAAAACCATATACTCAACTCTGTGGTAATTTTGTGCTGTGAAAAATCAACCTATCTACAGTCAAAAGATATGACTGTTTATGTCGAAAGTTTATACGGAACCCTTGGTGCAGACTCGTGTCAGACACGTGTCAGACTCGTTTCAGAGTCGTGTCAGACTCGTGTCTGACTCGCTCTTGGCTAGTCTTGGCCAGTCGTGACTGGTCATCTCTTAGCTGCCACGGTTTGTTTAAGTCATCTATTAAACTCTTCTTTTTACTTTTACTTTGGACGCTCTTAATCTGCTCGTTTTTCTACATCGTTCTCACATATTTATATGTATATATATAATCTCAATGATGTCTCTATTCATTTGTAAAAGATTATGATTTTAAAGAGTGTCCATGGATTTTCTTTCCCATAGAGATCTACGCTTTGGAATGGGCAACTACAGTACTTTTATGAGTTATAATGTCTTGTGATTGTAGCAGCATCTTTTTTTTATTTTTATTACATTCAAAAGTGCTTGTAGTGGTCTAATTGATATAAATGCTTTGAGCTTGAGTTTGAGTTTTCTTTTTAAGGTGCGGAACTCTAAAAAGGCTAAGACACGCAATGGCCAAGAAAATTAATGCCAAAACAAAGTTACGTTGAAAACTAATAACTCATACCGCAAAAACGGTTATCACGTTATTATTAGAACGAAAACTCCATAGTGATTTAATTACTCTACGTATAAAACAGGCTGCTCACTGATTTTATGTCAAGGTTTGTACTTTATTAAATTTTACGTATATGAAAAATAATTATTTTGTAGGAAGTTTCTTGTTATTATTCTATAATTAAGTGAAGAAGGCTATATATGATATCAATGTAAGGCATGGACGAACAAACTTAATTAAATAAGATGTATATTTATGAACCTGAACGATGATATATTTAAATTTGTTTTAAGGGCATGTAAAATATTATAGATGTTTTATGGGCTTGCATGTGTATCGTCTGCTTAGTCTCTTTCCAACTTTGTGAAAACCCAGTCTCAGCAGGGGTATCGCTGTAGCCATTACTAACAGGGTTGTCAGATAGGCAGTCTTTCCATGTAAAATACCAGAAGCCGACCCCAAACGTCGTTGGGAAAAAGGCAGACAAATGAAAAATTAGAATAAGGTTTTGTGAATACAAGTGTCTCCGTGAGTCAAATCTTACTCAAATCATTCATCTAAATTCTGTCTGTATTTATTGAACCTTAACATTTATTTAAAATAACAACCTCTTCAGCAACATAAAATAATAAATCAGTTTTTGCTCAACTAAAACACGTGTTCAAAAGAAGATTGAAGTCGCTTCAAAGACCATTAATTCAAAGGCGAAGTTCAAACAAGATGAAGACGATGTAAAGTCGCATAAGTTTTCAAAGATACTCGTATGCCTTTAGCTAAATGAAGGGCTTCTTGTCTTGTGAATATGTTAAAAGTTGACAAATTATTATAAGCGACGTATATTCGTTGAACTTTTGTGATCCGTTGTGACCTTAGCATTTAGGTGCTTTATGTAAATTCATGAGAAAATTTGTATTTGTTGAATTAATTGGGTTCTGATTATCAAGCTAAAATAACTTCCACTAACAGGACACAGGGTTGTTGTTTGTGTTTAGTTTTAGTTTCGTATCTCAAGAGTAATAAACGGATTTCTGTTGAAAACGTCCGTCAGATTCTAAGAAAAAATCAACTATATCTGATGACCTGGCCTTGTTACTTAACTTCTTTGCTGACTGTACATCGTCATATGCCTAGCCTTGTCCCAACTATAGAGAAATTGATTTCCAGTCTCACTAGCCCCGTATTCACAAAGCCTTCGATTCGAAATGTCGTATAGTTTCGTACCACAAAAGGGAAAAACAGAATCCTTATAGGATCACTTCGACGGTCCCTACGTACATAAAGACATGTCGAAAATGCCATTTTTTTTTATTGTATCATTTGCTTTAAATTATCTATGCGCACATGCTGACATACGATTTTTATTTAATTTATTTACCTTGTTTTAGAAATCGTATAAGATAACAAGTCTTATAAATACAACGAATAAGTGTCGTAGAAACGGTCATCTCTCAGGTTTTCTAAGAAAACGTGTAAAAATAAAATATTTATGTGTAAATGGCATCATAAAGCTCTTAAAACTGTTAACATATTGTAGAAAGAAAATATTTATTATTGCTCATAGAATTATTTCTAGGGCGTGTTGAACACAAATTACGCTTTCCTGTAAACCTCGGTTTTTGACTTAACCTTATGTACGTAGGAACCGTCGACTTTGTTGTCCATCCCTTTATCTCATGAACGCGTGGAGATCGAGTTAAAATTAAAATCATATATAATATTTTCATTTTGGTATGTCATAAATTCTATTTTAAGATTCAGTTACAAAGTACCTTAAGCGAGAAATGCTTCCCTAATTAGATAAAATAATTAATACTAAGGTAAGTAGGTGCGCGTTCGGCCATCGTAGACGCGGAATGGTTAGCTCACTGTCCGTCCGTCTATTGACGACAGGCCGTGTCGACGGCGCCTCAAAGACAGAGATGTCAAAGCAAGGGGGTCCGCCAAGCGACTACTGCCGGGGTTGCGAGTTGTTCGAAAGAGATACCGCGGCCGCGCATCGCAAAGGGCAAATGAAGGAACACGCATGGGTTTTGGTCAGTAAAAGTCTAACACTCCCGTCCGTTCCTCCCAGAGCGGGGATATCAGAAGTTATTCGATGTTTATTGACATCCGATAAAAAGGCAAGTATGTACAGTCTACTACAAAAGTCTACAGATATTACAGTATTTTTCTAACCTATATTTCTTGAGAAATGACGACATCTTAATATAAATTTTTATTACTTCTTTGATTAAGAACATACTCAGAATCGAATTAATCTTCATATAGATACTTTTAAGCCTAATAATATTGTAAATGCGAAAGTTTGTGAGTATGTATGTAGGTTTGTTACTCTTACCCGCAATAACTGCTGAACTGATTTAAATGGAATTTGGCACACATATCTTAAATAATCCTACTATAATATTATAAATGCGAATGTTTGCGAGGATGTATGGATGTTTGTTACTCTTTTACGCCAAAGCGGCTGAACGGATCTTGATGAAATTAGGCACAGAAGTAGATAATGGTCTGGAATAACATATAGGATACTTTTTTTCGATATCACTCGGGCAAAACCGCGGGCGCCAGCTAGTAGTTTATAACTTAGATTAACACATATGATACTTTTCATTCCTGCATAACGTAGGACAGTTAGTCTACAATACAAGGGCAACGCCGCGTGGGAATGAGCTAGTAAGTTATAACACTTAGTTTGAAAGCAACCAACTCTGACCTTTTTAAAGGAAATCCATTTGAAACCTCAAAATAGCTTCACAGTGGAAAAGGACATTTTTATTTTTGAGGTACATAATTTGAGAGGCTGATTACTTCTTAATTCACTTAGCTTACTTGGGCGTTCTATTTATAACTTGCCAATTTATTTATGTTCTATTTTTGTATGTAAGTAAGGCAATCTAGATAGGCTTAGTATGAGGCAGCAGCCAAATTGAAAAGATAATATACAAAATATAAAAAGATTGATGTAGATAATGTAAATAGACGAAACAAGCTAAACAAGATTTGTTTAGTCAGAGTATCTATAGTAAAGGTTAAGTTATTTAAGTAAAAAGAACGGCTAAGAGTAAGTCTGATTTGCACACCGAAGGCTCCATACAATCTCATGGTGGCATGGAGAGAGCGACTGTCGCAACCCCGTGCAGGGCACGCCACAATAGTGGCGGTAAGTCCCCTCTTTGAGGAGTGGCTGAAGAGGCGTCATGGCGTCCTCACCTACCGCCTGACGCAGGTCCTCACCGGACACGGAAGTTTCGGGAGGTTCCTGCACATCATCGGGCGGGAGGAAGCGCCCGGGTGTCACCATTGTGACGATCGCCCTGAGGACACGGTGGAGCACACAGTCGCGATCTGCCTAGCGTGGGCGGAGCACCGCCGTGCCCTCGTAGACGCGATCGGCGACGCGGTCCGGCCCTGGTTCAGGCCATGGTCCGGAGCGAGAGGGAATGGGAAGCGGTCACCACCTTCTGCGAAGCAGTAATGCTAGCAAAGGAGGTGGCCGGGCGTTTGAGGGAGAGAACATCTGCCCAAGCCAGCCGCCGCGGGAGACGCCCAGGGCGCCGGGCGCCGCGAGACGACTCCCGGCCACCGTAGATGCGGGCCTGTGGGCGGTGAGCAATGGGTAGTTCACCGTCCGTCCGTCGATTGACGACAGGCCGTGTCGACGGCGCGTTTTTGTTTCACGCGCGCCTCAAAGAGAGTCAGCAAAGCAGAGGGGCTTGCCAGGGCCTCCGCCTGCCGGGGTTGCGGGTTGTTCGAAAGAGATACCGCGGCCTCGGAACGTAAAGGGCAATAGAAGGAACATGGGTGGGTTTTAGTCAGTACAAGTCTGACATGACCCCCCGCTCCGCCCAGAGCGGGGGAAGTCATTGGATGATTTCCCACCCGAAAAAAAAAAGGCTCCATACAAACTTGCGACATAAACAGCCATATCTTTTGACTGCATAGACTTAAGGTTTATTTTTCACAGCTTCAAGAGATCACAGATTTGAATATTTGGTTTAAATTTCTGACCGACACCTCCACGCGTTTTTCGATATAAAGTGTCTTGACAGACAGACATACATAGAGACGGACGGACAACAATCTGAATAGTTCCTGTTTTTCTTTTGAGGTAAGGAAACCAGATACATGTCATTTTGCTAATACAGAATGTACTACTGATTTCAAAGACGGCTCAATCCTATATTTTCTTCAAACCAACCCAGCCGCCGTGGGAGATGCCCCGGGCATCATCGGGCGTCACGAGACGACTCCTGTAATCCGTAGAGACGTGCCTGTGGACGATGAGCAATGGGTAGCTCACCGTCCGTCCGTCTATTGACGACAGGCCGTTTTGAAGGCGCGTTAGAGTTCCACGTGTGCCTCAAAGCAGAGGGGCCTGCCAACGCCTGCCGGGGTTTCGGGTTGTTCGAAAGAGATACCGCGGCCCCAGAACATAAATGGCAATGGAAGGAACATGGGTGGGTTTTAATCAGTACAGGTCTGCCCCCCCCCCCCCCCGCTCTACTCAGAGCCGGGGAAGTTATTAGATGATTTCCCACCCCAAAAAAACCTATATTTTCTTGAAACTGTCCGCCTCTTGGCTTCTTGTAAAGACATCTGTCTTGGGAAATCCACTTTTTATCAGTTTTTGATCTCGAATAACCACAAGGAGATTTTTAAGTATGAATTAATGAATATCTCTTTACTTGCCAGAGTTTAATTATGTATGCTACCATGAGGAGGGAATCTACTTTACATACATAACACATTTTAAGACCTTTGAGAACTATGAAAGGCAACTAGACTTACTGCATATTATTTCCAGAATTCAGATCTGATCTACGCCGTGTTGATGGGCCGTTAGTGTTCCACACGTGGCCTCAAAGAGATGTCAGCAAAACTGAGGGACCAGTTAAGGCCACTGCCTGCCAGGGTTACGGGTTGTTCGAAAGAGATACTGTAGCCCCGGAACACAAAAGGAGGAAAATGGATGGGTTTTAGTCAGTGCGATCTGTCCCAGCCTCGTCGCAGACGACCGCCGCGAAGTTCCGTTTTTAAAAATTAAAGCCCGACCCTTGCTATAATAGCCAACCCGCGAGTTGAGCTCGTAGTTTTTAAAAGTCCCTAAATAATAACCTAACCCGGCCTAGATGGGGGGTGCCCTAAGCGTGCGGCCATCAACATTATAGTAGCTTTTAGCCCTGGCCGGTGGCCTTAAATTCATTTGAGGCCACCACAGGATAGTCCGGTTAAACAGAAAAACAACTCAACAGCGAGTTGAACTGCGACTGGCCCGATAAAAAAAAGGGTTTTAGTCAGTGCAAAGCTGACACTGCCTTACAGAGTGAAAGACGTCATTTGATGTTTGGCCATCCGAAAATAAATGGCCTGACCTACATGACGCGCACAAAATAAAAAATGTACCAATTAGATAATTAATTATTCTTTTACATTTAAATGAAAATATCTGAGAGATTTTGTTTATGGGTATATGTTATAATCTGTCTTCTAATCTCGGTGGATGTTAATAACTCTTTTACTAAAAAAAATCCACTATACGGATAAATAGATAACCCACATAATTATTATGGTTTAAAAAAAACAGTTTACATTTGAAAAATAAATTAAATATACATATATTTTTTTTTTTTAATAAGGTACAGTGTATCAAAGTTAAAAAATATAAAGGTAGCCAAATTAAAAGGCAAAAGCAGAGTGTCTCTAGCGTCTTGGCTAGGCAACACAGTAACCTGTATTAAGGTTCGCCAACCCAAGTTCCCATGACAGGATTACAATACTTTATAGAGACTGCCTACGATAATAGTGATATTGATTTTATTCATTTTTACACATATATTTTGATTTTTTATTATTAAAATATACTTTTTTTTAATTTTTATATTAAATATATTAAATAAAAAACATTTAAAAATACAAAAAATTGTATCCCACTGGTATCGGGAACAGGGTCGAAGCTACCGGCGGTCAGGGCTACAGAGAAAAGAACCTCCTAACAATACGAGCCGTGTCCAAGAGTACCGCTTCCTGTATCAAGCCCTTGATCCAGCTGCCTAATGAGAGCCTCGTCGGGTATTGGTCGAGGCTCTTGGCAATTAAGCCATTGGCAGATACGACTAAGTATCGGCACAATGATAGCTGAGTCCAAATCCCACATGTCGAAGACCTCACGAACCAAGTCATATTCTTGATTTCCTTATCTTTCTCGACTTTCACGAGGTTCTTGCCATGCGGGACTGCTATGTCAACAATTATTGCAGGCCACTCTGATCGATCCACCACCGTTATGATATTTATACACTTAACTTAAATCATATTATGATACCTATACGGTAAAACAATACACTGATAAATACACCAATGCTGCAAACATGATACCCCTATATAAAATAAATCTAACTTTAAACATCACTAAACTGTGACTCAGCATAATACTTTAATTATGATAATTAGAAAACAGTTGTAATCCACACTGACAATTGTGGTGAATAAATAATTAATTACTTAAACCACATGAAGGTTTGATTCGAATTTAATTGTGGACGATATCGTACTCGTATTGTGTTTTTGAAATCAATACACTCAGCTCGATTATAAACACATTATCTATTGTTGTGACATTGTGGATGTGGTGTAACTGTTTCTGCCGAACACGTGGGGACTTACAAGTTATTTATATATCATATAAAACTACGTAAAATGAAGGCTATTATTATGATAATAGAATTACTAATGGCGCAATTAAACTCGGTCGTTTGCCCGGATTCCATTGCCGATGGAATACGAACAAACGACTAAAAGTAAAAAAAATTGGTTTTCGGTTTTTTGGTTCTATTTCGTTCTACTTACTTGTAGATAGATCGACCACGTGCCCAAACTCGAGTAAAGGCTTCCGAGCACCCGAAATATTTATTTAAAAGAATACAAGTTAACAGTGTAACCAAAAGACTTGTATTCTAAAACCTTGACACTAATATTAAAAACAAACTTACGAACTATAACTTTGACGACACGGTTGGCGCTGTGGCTGAGCGATCGACTGTCGCGCTGCGTGTCGCGGGTTCGATCCCCGCAAGGAACAATGATTTGTATGGTCTACAGATAGTTGTTCCGGGTCTGGCTGTTTGTGTATGTGAGTTTAAATGTTTGTTAACGCAACCACGATACAGAAGAAATTCTAGTGAAAAATTTCATAAGTATTATCATGGAAGATAATATCCAGATCTTTGTGCTGAGTGAGCAAAGAGTAAAGTGTGACAGCTCGAACTGTGGGCGCAGCAGCCGAATGCGGGTTGTCGACCAAGTGTTATTGCAACATAAGTAAACTCAGCTCATGCTTTGACTAGACATATTGCTACCTTTGTCTCGCACTTGAAATATGACACCAGTGCGGCGGTGACGGCAATATTGATGCTGAAGATTAAACTAGTAACATATACAGATTATGCGCTAGAGTTTTTATTAATAGTTCATTTGCACCATTATAGTAAAGGAGCTCGTGCCTAAATTATACCAGCTACTTGGGGCGATCTTTAGGTTAAGCCGCGCTTGCCTAAATTGATCTGTGGATGGGTGATCACACGTTACATACCAAGTTTCCTCCGTGCTCGGAAAGCACGTTAATCTGTTGATCCTAGGTGTCATTTGTAGATCTATGATAGATGTTACAAGTAGTCAGTGTCCCGAAAGTCTGACAACTAGTCTTATCAAGGCGTTTTTTTTTCTAATGTAACTTTGCACCACACTAGGAATTCTCCTGTATCGTGGGTGCATTTAAAAAACATTTAAACTCACATATACAAACAGCCAGACCCGAAACAACTATCTGTAGGCCATACAAATATTTGTTCCCTGCAGGAATCGAACCGGCGACTCGCAGCGCAGCAGTCGATTGCTTAGCCACTGCGCCAACCGTGTCGTATTACCCAGTACTAACTGGGTTGTGGAGGCCAGATAGGCAGTCGCTCCATGTAAAGTACTGGTATTCAGATGCATTCAATCAGCCTGCAAGTGGGTCCCAATAATGTAGGGAAAAGGCTAGGCAAATGACGATTGCACCGTTTAACATCCCTTTCCTACCCTTTTATATTTAACCTTCTCAACTATATTTGAGTTGCCTTGTAGTCTAACCTATGCATTTTAATACCAATAAGAAAAACAGAAGATTAAACAAAAGTCTTAATTTAAAAACCCTTCAATTCTAACATAAAACATAACTATTCATTCTCTATAACAGTCAACCCAACTTTACACTTGTTGAGTCGTCATAACTTCTGAGTTTAAAAAGGGGATGTAATAGTCTCTAAAAACACCCACCCCTGCTTAGCAACTTGACTGAAAAGAAAAAAAAAATGTCACAATCAACTCCCGTTTTCTTTCTTATTTTTTTATTTTCTGTCATTGTTACTAATAATGCTATTATTTACTTGCTTCGAGTTTTTGTAGAGCTATGATCTTTATTCTGCTTATATCTAGACAGACACTTTAATTTTAGTTATTTTTTCTCCATTTCTGTTCTTTAAACGAAGAAAAACACATCGTAAAGCAGCATCTCGCGACGTCTTGCGCGTCGACGGCGCGTTCGTGTTCCACGCGCGCCTCAAAGAGATGTCAGCAAAGCAGAGAGGCTTGCGACAGCCTCCGCCTGCCGGGGGTTGCGGGTTGTTCGAAAGAGATACCGCGGCTCCGGAACGTAAAGGGCAATAGAAGGAACATGGGTGGGTTTTAGTCAGTACAAGTCTGACATGCCCCCCCCGCTCCGCCCAGAGGGGGGAAGACCCGAAAAAAAAAAAAAAAGCAGCATCTCAAAATTTGAAGACATTCGACGTCCCCAAACTCACTCTTGGCCCATTCTGTCATTAAGTGATGATCGGTGTACCAGCAGTGTGAATTGTATGGGATGGTCAAGCTAAGGTTTGCCTTCAAATGCTAAGACAGACATTACCTGAGATGCATCATTACAAAGTGAAGAAAAAATACCCATCAAAAATATTTGTATTAATATAATTTTAACTTTGCTTACTTAAATATTGGAAACAGGTTTTTGTCTGAGCATACTAATTGGTGATTGAAAAAAAAACACTAATTGTTATTTTAGGATTCTTTCTGATAGGTATCGAGGTTTCGCGAAGAAATCACCTAGCAGTGGTGAGCCAACAAAATTTAAGCAGATAGATACGGCTTTTTTTTTTCGGGTGGGATATCATCTAATGACTTCCCCCGCTCTGGGCGGAGCGGGGGGGCATGTCAGACTTGTACTGACTAAAACCCACCCATGTTCCTTCTATTGCCCTTTACGTTCCGGGGCCGCGGTATCTCTTTCGAACAACCCGCAACCCCGGCAGGCGGAGGCTCTGGCAAGCCCCTCTGCTTTGCTGACATCTCTTTGAGGCGCGCGTGAAACACGAACGCGCCGTCGACACGGCCTGTCGTCAATCGACGGACGGACGGTGAGCTACCCATTGCTCACCGTCCACAGGTCCGTATCTACGGTGGCCGGGAGTCGTCTCGCGGCACCCGGCGCCCGGGCCGTAGATAGATACGGCTTCGACACGGATAAAGTAAATGAAGAAAATAGGTAACCGAATCCACTGCACCAAAAAAAATGTGCTTAATACCTTTTTTTGGATGGGAAATTATCAAATAATTTCCCCCGCTCTGGGCGGAGTGGGGAAGAGTGTAAGAGTTTTACTAACTAAAACCCATCTATGTTCCTTCTTTTGCCCTTTGTGTTCCAGGGCCACAGTGTCTCTTTCGAACAACCTACCACCCTGGCAGGGCATTTAATACCCCTTATGTTTCATTCAGAATCGTGTGTTTAAAAATTTGTGACGAATATGCTTTTATATTTCTGTACAAAGTTAAGGGAAGAATACCAGTTTGCAATATGCACCAAACTACTTCGTAACTTTGCTATAACTTAGCTTAGAAGAAAAGTTGCATGAAGAACTTATCTGTATCATCTTACTTCCTTACTAATATTATAAAAGCGAAAGTGAGTTTGTTTGTTGTTTGTTACCTCTTCACGTAAATAGCTAAACCGATTTTGATGGACTTTTGCACAGAGATAGTTGGGACCCAGGAGACGGACGTAGGCTAATATTTTTTTTAAAAGTTGTATATGAGGGAGAAAAAGGGGAGTAAAGGGAAAACTTAGCTTTGCTATTACAAATCAATAAGGCGCGAGGGTAAAAACTGCAGGTAGCAGGTACCTGCAAATCTGGAAAGGGAAACTGTGTTACCCCAAATATAACGTGAGCGAAGCCGCGGGCAAAACCTAGTTTACAATATTTACTTTGTAGTGTCGGCTATAAATTTGAACTAATAAAACATTACGCCCCAAGGGTGTCGTGAAATGCAACGGAGTAATAATTTGTTATTCAGACGAAAGGTACCAGTATGCACTTGTTCGAATTACGTTATTATTTCTAGCAAGTTTTAATCAAATCTAGTATTTAAATAACTCATCCCAACGAATGTGTCTGGCTTACAAAAAATAAGCTATTATTTCTGTGTTTGCAAAATGGGCGTCGCGAGGCGACTCCCGGCCACCGTAGATTCGGGCCTGTGGACGGTGAGCAATGGGTAGCTCACCGTCCATCCGTCTATTGACGACAGGCCGTGTCGACGGCACGTTCGTGTTTCACGCGCGCCTCAAAGAGATGTCAGCAAAGCAGAGGGGCCTGCCAGGGCCTCCGCCTGCCGGGGTTGCGGGTTGTTCGAAAGAGATACCGCGGCCCCGGAACGTAAAGGGCAACAGAAGGAACATGGGTGGGTTTAAGTCAGTAAAAATCTGATATGCCCCCCCCCCCCCCCCCGCTCCACCCAGAGCGGGGGAAGTAATTTGGTAATTTCCCACCTGAAAAAAAGAGGATCGAGCGTAAGAACGGTTTCAGACTAACGTACTTTGTAGCGCGTATAAGCTCGTACCACGTACGCGCTTCAAAAATCGAACGCGCGTGCTAGCGCTAATTCAATAGTGCTCGCTTGAAGTGACAGCTGTCAGCAAAAATTACGACTCATATCGCAACTCGAGTTTTTAAGAGGTTAAGCGCGCATCAACGCTCGTACAAGTTCCACGTGTGGCAAAAGTAAATACGCGCGTATACGCTCCAACGTCTAACGTTCACTTACTAAACACGAGCGTAGAAAATTCGTTAATCGAAGTCCGCCCTTAATCTTGACCCTTAATTTTGACTTAAATAACGCCCTATTACAGGTAAATGATTGGTTCACCGCCAATAATTTGGTATTAAATGGGAAAAAAACGAAGTGCATAAGATTTGCTCTGCCAAACGTCAAAAGTAGTGATTGTGACATAGTATTGAATCATGAGAAACTAGAATTCGTCAATAAAACTGTTTTCCTGAGGATAACGCTCGATTCAAGGCTACAATGGGGTCCGCATATAACATCTCTTGCAGGACGGCTTAGTTCAGCAGCATATTATGCTGTCAGAAAAATCCGTCAGTTTACTGATGTAGATACCGCGAGGCTAGTCTATTTTAGTTATTTTCATAGTATATTTATTTATTTAAACTTCATGCAACACAAAAGTACATAGGCGGACTTAATGCCTTAGGCATTCTCTACCAGTCAACCAAGGGTGGTGAAGAGATAACATGGCAGGTGCATAGTTATTAAAATTATTATCAAATACTGTCTAATTAAAATAAACATACATAAATATTTAGTATAATAAATACCTATATATAAACATACATATATATAATATTTATTTTACAGTAATAGAAAGTATAATGTCATACGGTATTTTACTTTGGGGACGGGCTGCAGACATCGAGTCTGTATTTATTCTGCAGAAAAGAGCCATTAGAGCCATTTATAATCTACGTAGGCGAGATTCTCTAAGAGAACAGTTTAAGGAAATTAACATCATGACAGTACCTTGTCAATATATCTGAACGTGACGGGATCGCTCAGGAGCTTATTTAACATGAAGCTAGCCGGGGGTAAAACGGCGGCAGGATGACGACTGGAACAGAATGGGGACGCTGGTTCTTCTTAGGAAATAAAAGATCTTCTTAGTTTCGTCGTGTATTATTTCCTCTGGATACTCGTTGTGGAATGCCCTACCATAAAAAATGGCCCTCTTTTTATACCCTAATTTGGTTTGCGCCTGACCAATCAGAGTGTTACAATTTTGCACACGGCACTAATGCCCAAACCTCTGACCAATCAGGCGCAAGGGACCTTTTTGTCCACAAAAACCTACTGTGGCCATTTTCTACGGCAAGACCTCTATTTACATTATTTATTTCCCTAATATTTATCTTACTCTATTTACAAAAATCTGCGTATTTCTATCATTAATTACACCTTAAAATTACAAAAATACAAAACGGTTCTCTTTACGGTAAACTTTCGCTATACCTAAGCTTATACTATAAGTGGCGCCTCTAGTGGCAATAAAAAACAACACAATAACACATTTATTAGAACTTATATACACTAAAACTTATATACTTTAAGACTTATATACTCTATAACTTATGTATTAAGATAACGTATAATTACATGTCGTCCGTTCGGGCGTCTGTCGTGCACATTCTCCCGCCGTCGCCACGCCGCGACTCCGTTGGTAGCACGACGATCTTCCTGCTGGGACGACGTAGAACGTGGCCGCTGCTAGTGGTGACGTCCACTACTCGTACCTCTCCGTCGCTTCCTGGATACACTTGCGTGACGCGTCCCCGTGGCCATACGTTGCGTGGTAGGTTGCTGTCGCAGATGATGACTAGGTCACCCATTTTAGGTTGGGTGCCGGTGCTGCTGGGCTCCCGCCGGTGTTGCAGTAGGGGTAGGTACTCCTTGACCCATCTTCTCCAGAACATGTCAGCCAAGGTATGGGCTCGCTTCCATTGCTGGCGAGCTGTCACGTCGTTTTCTTCAAAGTGGCCAGGTACCGGAACATGGGGATTCGGCCCGATGAGTATGTGGTTCGGGGTCAGTGCTTCTGGTTCCAGGTGGTCGACAGACACGTGGGTCAACGGGCGTGAGTTCACCGTGTTTTCGACTTCGGTGAGCAGTGTTGTCAGTGTCTCGTCGCTCGGGTATTTTTCAGTGAGTGTGACGCGCAGTGCTTCTTTCACGGAGCGCACCATCCTTTCCCAGGTGCCTCCCATGAATGGCGCTGAGGGTGGGATGTACTTCCACTTGATGCGGTGACACGTAGTCTCGTGGTGTAGAGCTTCGAGTGCTGCCTCGCCGAGTTCCTTGTCAGCTGCTTTGAAGCAGGTGGCGTTGTCGCTCCATATCTCCTTGGGGCATCCTCTTCTGGCCATGAACCTTCTTAGTGCTGATATGGCTGAGTCAGCACTAAGAGTGTGGGCGATTTCTATGTGGATTGCCCTGGAGGTCATACATGTGAAGAGTGCTCCGTACCTCTTCTCTCGGTGGCGGGCGACTGTGACCTCGATTGGCCCGAAATAATCGAGTCCGGTAAAGGTGAATGGCCGTGCGTGGTGTGCTAGGCGCGCCGCTGGTAGGTTGCCCGTGAGGGGCATCGATGGCTTCGCTCTTCTTATGCGACACGGTAGGCAGCTCTTCACTGTGTTTCTTACTGCGGGGCGTATTCTTAAAATCCATAGTCGTTGTCGTAATTCATTTACGACCATTTCCACGCCGCCGTGATGTAACTTTTCATGTACATAGGCTATGTACAAGCATGTGTAGGTATGTTTACCTTCCAATATTGGGGGATTGGAGGTGTCTTCTTCTATGTCTCTGGCCGCGGTCACTCTTCCTTTCAGACGTACGATACCTTCGTTGTCGATGTACACACTGAACTGGCTTAGTCGGTCGTTGTGGCCGGGCGTGTTTCCTTTTATTATGCGATCGATCTCGGCCGCGAAGCTATCCTTTTGACTCGCCTTTATCCACAGTAGTTCCGCCCTTGCTAGGTAGGTGGCGGGTAACTCGCGGTATTGCTTGATGTGGTTGGGCGAGCTTATTATTGCTCGCGTCGGGGTTGGTGCCCTTTTGATGACACGCCAATCGGGGTCATTGACCCTGTTTTTCGTTGTGCGTTTTCTATTGGCTGCGACTGTGTTTCGGCTGGGTCGGCAGAGGTCGATGAACTGTAGTACTCTCGCCGTTGTTCTGATGAGTCGATTCCACTTGGAGAATTTTTCTATGGGTGGAAGTGGAACTTGACTGCCGATGTTCTTCAGTTGTTGCAGGTTACATTTTTCTCTTTCTTCCCCGGTGTCGTATTGCACAGCTCTTTCTTCTTTTGGCCACTGAGACTCCGGGTTTTTCAGGAATGGAGGACCTTGAAACCATCTATGAGTAGTCGTGAAGTTGTCCGGCGTTTCTCTTGTCGCGTCGTCCGCTACGTTGTCCTTTGAAGAGAGCCATCTCCACTCGTTTTTCTTAGTGGTTTCTTCTATTTCAGCGAGTCGGTGAGCCACGAATGACTTGTAGGTACGTGGTTCTGAGCGGATCCACACTAGTGCTGTGCGTGAATCGCTCCAGTACGTCTGGCTTGCTGTCTCGTACTCGTGTTCTTCCTTCACTGTCTGTGCGAGGCGCGCACCTAGTAAGGCGGCCTGTAGCTCGAGCCTGGGCATGGACACAGGTTTTAATGGTGTGACCCGGCTCTTTGCAGCTGCCAGGGCGACGTGTACACTGCCGTCGGCTCGTTCTGTTCTCCAGTATACTGCTGCTGCGTACGCCTGTTCGCTCGCGTCGACAAAGGTGTGTAGCTGTCTTGAGACACTGGGTTCGACGTCATAACACCGCGGTATTCTCAGCTGTTTTATTACGCTGAGTGACGTCATCCACTTTTTCCACCTATCTTCTAGTTCTGTAGGTATTGTTTCGTCCCAGTCGGTTTTGTAGCTCCAAGTGTCTTGAAATATTCTCTTGGCCGGGGTGGTGATTGGTGATATCAACCCCAGTGGGTCGAAGAGTGCCATTATGATGCTCAGGGCTTCTCGCTTCGTGGGAGAGCGCCTGTTTTCTTTTACTTCTGCTGGTATCTTCATAGTGTTGGTGTTGAACCCGATGTGATCTTCTTTCACGTGCCAGAGCAGCCCGAGTGTCTTCTCTGTTTCCGTGCCACCTAGGTTTACTGTGGCTGACTTGTCTTGCTCTGGTAGGCCGAAGTCTTCGATGGTTCTTACGTCGTTTGAGGTCCACCCATTTAATATGAACCCTGCCTTTTTGTGAATGTGATCGACTGCCTTTGTTGTTTGTTGCGCTTCCGTAATGGTGGGGAAGCTTTGTAGGTAGTCATCCATGTAGTGGTTCTTGTGTATTGCAGCTGCGGCTTCTGGGTAGAGGGCTGCAAACTCACTTGCGTTTTTATTCTTGATGTATAGAGCGGTGCATGGTGATGAAGTGGATCCGAATATGACTGATGTCATGCGATATTCTTCCGGTTTGCCCTCCCGCCGTTCGCCTCTCCACAGGAATCTGAGGGCGTCTCTGTCTTCTGGTCTGACTTTCACCTGCATGAACATTTCTTTGATGTCTCCGCTGACGGCGTATGCGTGTTGTCTGAATCGCATAATCACCCCAGGTAGAGATTGCAGCAGGTCTGGTCCTGGAAGCAGCATGTCGTTCAGGCACATGCCGGTGGCTTTCGCTGACGCGTCGTGAACCAGTCGAGGTGGTTTGTGCGGCTTCGCCGGGTTAATGACCGGGAAGTGAGGCAGGTACCACGTCTTCCCCTTTGGTGCTGGAACGGGTGCTTGCTCTGCATAACCGGATCGAAATAGGTTGTCTATTCGTTCTTCGTATTTTCGTTTCAGATCTTCATCTTTATCTAGCTTCTTTTCTAATGAACGCAGGCGTCGCTCGGCTTCTTCGTAGTTGTTTGGTATCTGGAAGTTCTTCTCTTTCCATAGCAGGCCGGTTTCGAATCTTCCGTCAGGTAGCCTCTTGCTTGTTTCTTCTAAGATCTGAATGGCCTTTTGTTCAGGATCTTCTTTCGGTTTCTTTGGTTCGATGCATAAGGATTCGAGTTTGAAGTAATCCTTGATTGTTTCTTCGATCGGTTGTTCATCTTCTTTTTCTTTGAGTTTCCCACAGAATGCTACGGTGGCTGTGAGTGAGCTGTGACAGCCATGGAGAACCCAGCCCAGATGCGTGAGGGAGGCAACTGGCTGGTCACGACGTCCGGTGCGTAGTTTTCTTGATACTATGAGGTGCCAATTATCTTGACCAATTAGCACTTTAGGTGATGCTCGTTGATAGGCGATCTGATCTTTGATGTCGATCAGGTGTTCGCAGTCTTCCAGGTGGCGGTCGTACACCGTTTCCGGTGTGAAGTTCAGTCTCTCCACGGTGCGCGCGGCTTCTATCTTGTGTTCTTCCTCCGCGTACTTTCCCCTTATGCTGAGGTTAATGACCTTGCTGCTGTCATGCTTCACTTCGTTGCCGATTCCTTGGACCCACATAGTGTTGGTGGGTCCGTCGGCTCCGATGACGTCAGCTATCGACGCGTCGACCAGGGTGACTGTGCTTCCCTCGTCCAGCAGTGCATACGTTTCAATGCTGGTGTGTGGCCCCTTGAGTATGACGGGGGCGATCTTCAAGTATGCACGCCGGCGGTCACATGGCTTGACTGTTGATGTGACCTCTACTGCTGGTGCTGTTGTCTCCTTGGCGGGGTCGCTCGACGTATCTTGATTCTTCTCATGATGCAGTAGCTTGTGGTGTTTCATGGTGCAGCCGTGTTTTCCACACGGTGGAGCTCTGCACTGTAGTCGGCGATGTTTGCTTCGAAGACAGCGGTAGCACATGTTGTTCTTCTTTGCGACCTCCCATCTTGAGTTTGTATCGAGGTCAACGAACTGCTGGCAGTCAGGTAGTTTGTGATTCTGTTTGCACTGCGGGCAGCGTTCGTCCGATGTTCTCTTCTCTGTAGCGAAGGTGCGTTCTGTTCTTCTATTCTTTCGCTCTTTTCCCGTGGAGTCGTCGTAGGTTGACTCCGGGAGAGCGTAGGCGCCGCACTTGTCTGCTTCTTCATTTAAAAACATGGAGATCTTCTTTAATTCAGGCGTATCTTCTTTCTTCTTCGTGACGTAGTCGTACCACTTGCTTTTTAATATAGGAGTGAGCTTCTCGATTACTATTCGCGCCATCTCGGGACTGTGAAGGTATTGTGTCTTCCTTAGTGCTGCAATGGTGCCCACGATGTTCGTCACTCGACCGGCGAAGATGCACAGATCTCTAGGGTTATCTGTGACCCGGTTCAGTGACTTGAGCTTCTCCATCTCGACGTGGATGAGTGCTTCTGGTCTTCCAAATCTTCTCTGCAGGGCGTCGATGACAACTTCTGGATCTGGTTGGCTTACTATTAAACAGCCGACCGCTTCCTTTGCAGTTCCGCGTAGGCTTCGACGTATACGCGCTAAGTTTTCTGTTCTTGTGAAGTACTTCAATGTTTCTTCATATGCCGTCTTGAAACCGAGCCATTCTGTACAGTTTCCATTGAAGAGCGGTAATTCTTGAATGTACTTCGGTGGTTCCCTTGTGCTTCGTACCGCTTGAGAGAGAGCGGCGGCGAGGGTATTCACGTCAATTAGTGGTTGACGTGTATCTTCTTGTGTTGGTGTTACTTCGACGGGGTCTTCTTCTTTCTTCTTTTCTTCTCGCGTTGGCTGTAGTCGACTCGCTTCAGGTTCTTTTAACCACGTGCTTATGCGGACTGAAGCTAGGTCGTCTTCCAACTCTTCTTCATCTTCTGACGTGTCTGATTCCGCTTGAAGACGCTGGACCCGTGCTTGTTGTAACTCCATTTCGGCCTTTGCTTGTTCGAGCTTCAGTTCGGCCAGTCTTTCTTTAGCTTTTAATTCTGCTAATTGTTTCTTTCGCGTCATTCCGGAGTATTTTGACCGGGCGTCCGTAGGTTTCAACGTGCGCTGCGATGTTTCTTCCCTGTGGGACGCGGCGCTCGTGTCTTCTGTTTCAGTCGTAGTGGTGGTTTTCCCCGTGGCGGTCGACCTGCTAGTTCCGCTGCTAGTGCCCGACGAGTCGGTAGCGGTGTTCGACGTGCCGTTGGTCGAGGAGTTCCCTGGCGTGGCCTCTTCTATGGCCGCAGGTGTTCTTAACTCTTCTTGCCGGAGTTTCTTTCGTTCCCCGTCTTGACTTCTTGTTAAAACCATTTTTCTTGATGCTGGCTGACGATCCGGCTATCGAAGGACCATTAATAAACGTGACGGGATCGCTCAGGAGCTTATTTAACATGAAGCTAGCCGGGGGTAAAACGGCGGCAGGATGACGACTGGAACAGAATGGGGACGCTGGTTCTTCTTAGGAAATAAAAGATCTTCTTAGTTTCGTCGTGTATTATTTCCTCTGGATACTCGTTGTGGAATGCCCTACCATATTTTTTTTTTTTTTTTTTAGGAATGGCATCTCGCAGTTCAACCAAGGAGGTTGTCGCCTGCTTAACCGGGCGAATCCTGTGGATGCCTTAAAAATTAAGACCTCCAGCCAGGGTAAAAACTTATAAACTAAGCGACTACACGCTAAGGGCACCCCCTGTGGGGTACGAGCCTCGGCTTAGGGCGTCGCTGAGGGACAGCAAGGGACAAGCTGGATCTGAGTGATATTATTTATGGGCTGATTTGGACTTACTGGCTCAGCAGCGCGGGCTGGCTCTTGCAAGGGACGGGTGGGACAATTACCGGGACGTCGCGACGGGCCTCGTCGGCGAGGACGGAATGACGGCGCTTTGCGTCTGAATTTTCGAAGAGTGCTAGTCTCCCTGCTGCTCTCCTGAAGCAGGGTTGTAGCATCGTCAGGAGTGACGAGGGTATGACGGGGACGACGAATTTTACTTATTCGCGAGGGATCGTATCGAGCGGCCGATGCGATAAGGGGGTTGCGATGTTTTAACGCGGAGTCAAAGAAGCGCTTGGTAAGGCGCTTCATGAATTGAACGACGGTGGGGATTCTTAAGTCTAAGTGAAGACTATCGTTACGGACGTAAAAAGGGGCTCCCGTGATTTTACGAAGGAATCGGTTTTGCAAGACCTGCATCTTATGAAGGCTACGCGGGTTGGAGTGGGCGAACACGACACATGCGTATGTCATGATGGGACGGATGACCGCGGTGTATAAACGCAATTTGCACTTGAGTGACAATTTGCTTTTTGCCTGAATTAAAAAGTGAAGCCTACCCATAGCAAAGGCAGCGCGCGAACGAGCCGCTTTGATATGAGCCGCGAAGGACAAGTGACTGTCTAGAATGACACCTAAGTATTTGGCTTGCTTCTCCCAGGGGATAGGCTTGCCGTACATAGCGATCGGACTGGGGATCGGAGGATTAAAGCGTGGTTTGGAGTAAATAACCGCCTGACTTTTACCGGGATTCACCTCGATTCTCCATTTCCTGAACCAAGCGCCTAGGACGTCGGCTGAGGTTTGGAGGGTACGGGCGATAGCGTTTGTACAGCGGCCAGTATGATAAATGGCCGTGTCATCCGCGAACAGAGCTAACTGAGCTTTTTTGCTCTTGGGAATATCGCTAGTGAACAGCGTGAAGACGAGGGGGGATAAGACGGAACCCTGAGGGACACCGGCCCTAATAGGATGAGGGGAAGAAAATGAGGCCCCTATGCGATAGCGGAAGGTGCGGTTCGACAAAAAGTCCCGTAAGATGAGCACGAGACGGTCCGGCACTCCTAGTGAGTACAGCTTGTATAATAAGCCGTTGTGCCAGACTTTGTCGAAAGCTTTCGCTATGTCGAAGAATAGTACGCCCGTCATCGCCCCGCGCTGGAAGCCAGCGCTCATGTGTTCGACGATGCGGTGGACCTGTTGGATACACGAATGTTCGGTCCTGAAGCCGAATTGCTCGTTGGGAATGAGACTCTTAGTCTCGGCGAAATCTCTGAGTCGCTTATAAATAAGTCTCTCATAGATTTTGCCGAGTGCGTTCAGGAGACTGATGGGTCGGTAGCTCGTGGGCTCAGACTTGGGCTTGCCTGGCTTGGGGATACCGATAACAGTGGCCTCTTTCCATACCTGGGGGAAGAAGTTGTTGCTCAAGGCGCCATTGAAGATGGCCGCCAAAAGGATGATGAGCTGAGCGGGGAGGAGTTTGATTACCCTATTGGTGATACCGTCGGAGCCGGGAGCTTTCCGTGGTTGAAGCCTTTTGATGATGTCTTGCACCTCGTCGGGCGTGACGAGGGGCAGAGGATCATCGGGGTCTTCTACGGGAGGTAGGGCAGCTCTACGTTCTACTTCTGCGTTCACCTTGTCGAGGTGACGCTTGATGACCGGTTGTGTGCTAGGGGAGCACTGGGACTCCAAACTGTCTGCTAGGCATTCTGCCTTTTCAGAGTCATCGAATGCGACGCTTTTGTCCGGACGAATGAGCGGGGGCATCGAAGCCTCCTCGGTGGCGCGCATTCTTCTCTGTAGTTGCCAAAAGGCTTGGTGGGTGGGTTCCAGTTCGCTGAGCTCATTGTCCCAACGATTCGAACGATGCTCGCTAGTGCGTTTCCTTACAGCACGCTGTAATGAGCGCATGTGAGCCTTGTTCGCGTCGCAGGGAAAATGGCTGTAGGCACGAATGGCCGCGTTCTTCTCGGTTATCAGATCACGTACGTCAGCGGGTAGACGCCAGCGATGATCACTCATTGCTGGGACTTCCCGTGAACAATCCTTTAGTATGGATTGAACGTGCTCTGTAAACGAGTCGATAGCGGCCGTCGTGTCTGCGGCCGAAACTATGTGATCGGGGATGGCGTCCAGGTGAGGTGACGTGGCGGAGTTCAGCTTTTCGCTGACTTTCTTCCAGTCAGTTATCACTTGGACTTGGGCAGGTTTGGGCTGGCTGGGGTCAGAAGGGCCCGAGCGAGGAACTAAGTGGAGAAAAACTGGGCGGTGATCCGAGTCTAGTTCGTGAATCGTCTCAATGGTATGCAACCTAAGGTTGATATTTTTGAGAAGCGCTAAGTCGAGAACGTCGGCGCGGTGCGCGGGGTCGTGGGGAAAGTGGGTGGGTTCCATAGGCGCGATGGGGTCAAAGTTAAGTCTGTCACCTAAGTTGAAGAGGGCTCTTCCTCTGGGATTGGTCGTCGAACTATTCCAGGCGGGGTGCTTGGCGTTGAGATCACCCGCTATAATAACGGAGTCACTCAAGCCGAATAGGGAAGTCAGGTCGCCCATGAGAGGTGTATGATCCTCTGATGAACTAGCGGGAGGAATGTACGCGGAAACGATGGAGATAGGCTGGTGACCGGTCATACCAAGCCGACAAATGGATACCTCGAGGAGAGACTTTAAGGGAGGAGGATCTAGAGGGATGCAGTGCAATTCCTTCTTGTAATAAATTAACGTACCGCCTTTGTGGCAGCGCGACCGATCGTTGCGAACTACGCGATAGTTGGCAATTCTCGGGTCGCGATGGTAAGGCTTGAGGAAGGTTTCCTGGATGAGGAGAATATCTATTTGATGGTCGCGCAAAAACGAGGCGATCTCATCACGTTGGTCTCTAATGCCGTTGGCGTTAAAATAACCTAACTTGAGGGAACGGGGTTTGAAGCAGCTTAAATTTTTGTTAGCCATTGAGAGGTTTATTAAAAGTAAGTTCTCGGAGGTTCGAGAGGATCGTGGGATATGACTCCCAGATGCGTGACAAAGTTGCGGCATCACCATTGGCAGCTTCGATTTCGTCTGCCATACGGTCGGCTTCTGCGGTGACAAAAGCACCAAAGGCCTTGGTGATGATCTCGTAATTCCTTCTACCGCGTCCGGCCGCGGCGCCGGAGGCCACGGGACGAGGGGGCGCGGGTTGAGAAGGCGCGAGTTGAGAGAGCGCGGGTTGAGAGGGCGCGGGAACGATTTCGCGAGTAATAGGCGGAGGGACGGGGGCATCTAAGAGCCCGGGAATGGTGTTGGACTTAGCCTGAGCGAGAGCTGGGAACGCTCGCTGGTGGCTCTGCTGAGTCCATGGGATGGGCCTCTGTGGACTGAGGCGCTCTGGCATCTGCGAGGAGGGAAACCTCACAGAGGGGCTTTCACGTTGCTGGCGGGCGTGGGCACGCTTCGCCAACTTCGAGGAGGATGGTTTGGGCGCTTTGGGGCAGCCTCGGTAGTTAGCCGGGTGCCCGGACTGGCCGCATAGCACACAGCTGGGTGGCTCTGTGCAGAGAGCGATGTCCTTCGGTCGTGGGCAGTCAGCAGTGCCGTGGTCGCCCAGGCACTTGACGCACCTGTGAGGCGCGTAGCAGTTCCTCTGACTGTGCCCGTAGAGTTGGCATCGGTGGCACTGACCGATGACGTGGGACCTGTACGGTTTCTCGACTGCTATGCCTGTAAGAGAGCAGACGGAACGGATTTTAAAAATGGGATGATGACCCTCCACTGGTTCGCAGACGACCAGTACCATATCGTACTGTTCGCCTCCTCTCGCTTTGTGAAGGCGGTGGACGGCCAAGACTGGGATGTCCTGGGCCTTGAGGTCTTCTAGGATGTCGGTTGACGGGATCTCCTTCGGGACGCGCCTGATCACCACACGAGTGGGCGCTTCCTCTGGGAGGGTGTAGGTGTGGAAGGCGATGTTCCTTCCACGCAGTTGACGGATCAGCTCCCTGTAATCAGAAGCAGTCGGGACTGTTATTTTAATACCCTGCTGGGTGTTGGTGGCCTTGGTGTACTGGATCTTGTGAGCCAGACACAACTTGGACACGTCGGTCCATTTGGCTTTCTCTTGAAGAAAGACCGGAGGAGGAGGTTTCAGCTTTTTAGCTGAAGTCGCAGCGGGGGCAACGCTAGGGCTAGCTGGCCGGCTGGTATGAGCAGCGGCGGCGGAGGTCGAGGGGAGGGGAGAGGGAGGGCAGGTAGGCGCTTCGGCAGCTTTTTTGGCCTTGGTGGCCTGCGAGCTTTTGCCCTTCTTCCTCTTTCCCTTTCCGACGAGTTGGTACTCGTCTTCCGAGGTCGAAGAGATGTCTGAGAGTTCAGCAGCATGCTCGGAATCGGATACCGGGCATGACGTGTCCATAATTTCAGGTGCGGACGACACCTGTGTCGGCGCCATTGTTCCACGAACAATGGAATTATCGGGGTCCGATTTCTCGGAACCCTTTGTCGGTACCATTGTAATGCGAACAATGGATTTCACGGGGTCCGGTTTCTCAGAACCCTTTGTCGGCCCGGACAAAGGGCGAGTCACCGGCGGCGGGATTAGCTCGCTAAGTGGCCTGCCTTTGTCGGCAGGCGGCGGCGAGAGCGGGCTGTCGAGACAGTCACTGAACTGCGCAATGGAATTGCGCTCCAGTGCTGCGAGTTCGGCGCCATACTTAGCCTCTAAATGAGGCAGATCCTTAAACAAGCGTTGGAGAAACGCCAATATGGCGCTCTCCGACGCCATAATGGAAAAATAGCCCTAAGGCGGTTAAAAGTTAACCGGCATGAGTGAAGCTCACCTAAGGCCCTAAAAATCCTAACTCCCCGGGTGGGTGGGCCCGGGGGTGTGTAGCCTCCCTGTCGGGATTGTGTATGACAGGGAGGTGAGTACCTAAGGTGTGCCCTAAGCTTGTAAACCCGCTGCTAGTCTTATTGAGCAGCGGGGCCCTAGGGTCAGAAGACCGGTCCGGGGCGCTGGGGTTGACACACCCAGACGACCCGGGTGAATGCTGAAAGAGAACGGGGTTAAGCAACTGGGCGCGACTAGGAGATCCCCCAAGGCCGTGTGTTCAGTGCCCTTCCAATTTTGGTCACCCCTGAAGGGGGTAGACTCGGTGTATCGGGTCAACACCTCTTGGCTTCGTTGGCACCGAAAGGTTTCCACCAAGAACCACGAAACTGTGGATTTTCCCAGAAGGGGCAAGTAACGTTTGACAGAATCTCCGAAAAGAGAAACACTGTAACAAGAGCTGTCTTGAAAAAGACAGCAATTGTTGCGGGCGTAGTCCGAGACTACGGATGACGTCACGCGAGCGTGACGAATCGGCGAGCACTGACACAACACAATAGCGGCGGGGCGAGCAGGTAGCACGTCCGTACGCGGTGGCGGTTGGGCAGCGAGTGGTGCCCTACCATATTTTTTTTTTTTTTTTTTTTTTAGGAATGGCATCTCGCAGTTCAACCAAGGAGGTTGTCGTCTGCTTAACCGGGCGAATCCTGTGGATGCCTTAAAAATTAAGACCTCCAGCCAGGGTAAAAACTTATAAACTAAGCGACTACACGCTAAGGGCACCCCCTGTGGGGTACGAGCCTCGGCTTAGGGCGTCGCTGAGGGACAGCAAGGGACAAGCTGGATCTGAGTGATATTATTTATGGGCTGATTTGGACTTACTGGCTCAGCAGCGCGGGCTGGCTCTTGCAAGGGACGGGTGGGACAATTACCGGGACGTCGCGACGGGCCTCGTCGGCGAGGACGGAATGACGGCGCTTTGCGTCTGAATTTTCGAAGAGTGCTAGTCTCCCTGCTGCTCTCCTGAAGCAGGGTTGTAGCATCGTCAGGAGTGACGAGGGTATGACGGGGACGACGAATTTTACTTATTCGCGAGGGATCGTATCGAGCGGCCGATGCGATAAGGGGGTTGCGATGTTTTAACGCGGAGTCAAAGAAGCGCTTGGTAAGGCGCTTCATGAATTGAACGACGGTGGGGATTCTTAAGTCTAAGTGAAGACTATCGTTACGGACGTAAAAAGGGGCTCCCGTGATTTTACGAAGGAATCGGTTTTGCAAGACCTGCATCTTATGAAGGCTACGCGGGTTGGAGTGGGCGAACACGACACATGCGTATGTCATGATGGGACGGATGACCGCGGTGTATAAACGCAATTTGCACTTGAGTGACAATTTGCTTTTTGCCTGAATTAAAAAGTGAAGCCTACCCATAGCAAAGGCAGCGCGCGAACGAGCCGCTTTGATATGAGCCGCGAAGGACAAGTGACTGTCTAGAATGACACCTAAGTATTTGGCTTGCTTCTCCCAGGGGATAGGCTTGCCGTACATAGCGATCGGACTGGGGATCGGAGGATTAAAGCGTGGTTTGGAGTAAATAACCGCCTGACTTTTACCGGGATTCACCTCGATTCTCCATTTCCTGAACCAAGCGCCTAGGACGTCGGCTGAGGTTTGGAGGGTACGGGCGATAGCGTTTGTACAGCGGCCAGTATGATAAATGGCCGTGTCATCCGCGAACAGAGCTAACTGAGCTTTTTTGCTCTTGGGAATATCGCTAGTGAACAGCGTGAAGACGAGGGGGGATAAGACGGAACCCTGAGGGACACCGGCCCTAATAGGATGAGGGGAAGAAAATGAGGCCCCTATGCGATAGCGGAAGGTGCGGTTCGACAAAAAGTCCCGTAAGATGAGCACGAGACGGTCCGGCACTCCTAGTGAGTACAGCTTGTATAATAAGCCGTTGTGCCAGACTTTGTCGAAAGCTTTCGCTATGTCGAAGAATAGTACGCCCGTCATCGCCCCGCGCTGGAAGCCAGCGCTCATGTGTTCGACGATGCGGTGGACCTGTTGGATACACGAATGTTCGGTCCTGAAGCCGAATTGCTCGTTGGGAATGAGACTCTTAGTCTCGGCGAAATCTCTGAGTCGCTTATAAATAAGTCTCTCATAGATTTTGCCGAGTGCGTTCAGGAGACTGATGGGTCGGTAGCTCGTGGGCTCAGACTTGGGCTTGCCTGGCTTGGGGATACCGATAACAGTGGCCTCTTTCCATACCTGGGGGAAGAAGTTGTTGCTCAAGGCGCCATTGAAGATGGCCGCCAAAAGGATGATGAGCTGAGCGGGGAGGAGTTTGATTACCCTATTGGTGATACCGTCGGAGCCGGGAGCTTTCCGTGGTTGAAGCCTTTTGATGATGTCTTGCACCTCGTCGGGCGTGACGCGGGGCAGAGGATCATCGGGGTCTTCTACGGGAGGTAGGGCAGCTCTACGTTCTACTTCTGCGTTCACCTTGTCGAGGTGACGCTTGATGACCGGTTGTGTGCTAGGGGAGCACTGGGACTCCAAACTGTCTGCTAGGCATTCTGCCTTTTCAGAGTCATCGAATGCGACGCTTTTGTCCGGACGAATGAGCGGGGGCATCGAAGCCTCCTCGGTGGCGCGCATTCTTCTCTGTAGTTGCCAAAAGGCTTGGTGGGTGGGTTCCAGTTCGCTGAGCTCATTGTCCCAACGATTCGAACGATGCTCGCTAGTGCGTTTCCTTACAGCACGCTGTAATGAGCGCATGTGAGCCTTGTTCGCGTCGCAGGGAAAATGGCTGTAGGCACGAATGGCCGCGTTCTTCTCGGTTATCAGATCACGTACGTCAGCGGGTAGACGCCAGCGATGATCACTCATTGCTGGGACTTCCCGTGAACAATCCTTTAGTATGGATTGAACGTGCTCTGTAAACGAGTCGATAGCGGCCGTCGTGTCTGCGGCCGAAACTATGTGATCGGGGATGGCGTCCAGGTGAGGTGACGTGGCGGAGTTCAGCTTTTCGCTGACTTTCTTCCAGTCAGTTATCACTTGGACTTGGGCAGGTTTGGGCTGGCTGGGGTCAGAAGGGCCCGAGCGAGGAACTAAGTGGAGAAAAACTGATGCCCTACCATAAAAAATGGCCCTCTTTTTATACCCTAATTTGGTTTGCGCCTGACCAATCAGAGTGTTACAATTTTGCACACGGCACTAATGCCCAAACCTCTGACCAATCAGGCGCAAGGGACCTTTTTGTCCACAAAAACCTACTGTGGCCATTTTCTACGGCAAGACCTCTATTTACATTATTTATTTCCCTAATATTTATCTTACTCTATTTACAAAAATCTGCGTATTTCTATCATTAATTACACCTTAAAATTACAAAAATACAAAACGGTTCTCTTTACGGTAAACTTTCGCTATACCTAAGCTTATACTATAAGTGGCGCCTCTAGTGGCAATAAAAAACAACACAATAACACATTTATTAGAACTTATATACACTAAAACTTATATACTTTAAGACTTATATACTCTATAACTTATGTATTAAGATAACGTATAATTACATGTCGTCCGTTCGGGCGTCTGTCGTGCACAATATCTATGAAAACATCATGTACGTCAGAAAAAATTTGCATCTATTTGGTAAACGAGGTGATAGACACAAGTATAATACTAGAAATAGGGACCAATTGGTTCAGCCGGGTTTCAGGTTAGCTAAAGTAGACTCATCTTTCATGGGGTACTGTTTGAAATGCTACAATAAAATACCTCCCCACATTCTTCAACTGAATGAAACGAAATTTAAATCTTGTATTAAACGCACACTATGTAGGCAAGCATATTATAAGTTGGGGGATTATATTGATGATAAAAATGCTTGGCTCAATGCTGGTCCTGCTCCTCAAGCTTAGGGGTAAACTCATTGATAAGTATCCGAAGCTATAGTGGAAGCTGCAGAAGATTGTAAGACTATCTTTGCAATGTATAAAATCAATTCTCTAGTATTGTATAATTATTAAGCCCATATGTGAGTGCTATGTATTATCATTGACTTGACGAAGCCCTGGTGGTTAATAGTGTCATGCTCACTTAAATGTCTCGCTGATAGTGGCGGGTGTGTCGGGTCATTTAGCACCCTTCAAAATGGTCGAGCTGAATGGGGCTGATCCATACGTCATGTTCGTGAACGGGCGCTGTCAGTTGGGACTGGTCATTTTGTAACTACCACGGTCATTTTTTTTAACTTAATTAGATTTTAAATTGAATTTTGCTTTTTATTTACTCTGGACGCTCTTACTGTGCACGTCTTTCTACATCGTTCTCACATATTTGTATAATCTCAACACAAATGATGTAAATACGATTTTGTAAAAATATTATAATTTAAAAGAGTGTCCATGGAGTTTCTTGCCCATTCTTCTCCATAGAGATCAACGCTTTGGAATGGGCAACTACAGTACTTTCACAAGTTATTATGCCTTGTGACCGGGATTGTAGCAGCATCATTTTTTTGTTCTTGTTTTTTTTGACATTCAAAAGTGCCTGTAATGGTCTAATTGAAATAAATGCTTTGAGTTTTTTTTTGAGTTTTTGAATCACCGCATGCGATTTCAAACGTTTGATCCAAAACTTCAATGTTGATCAGTTCATTCAAGAAGTTAAAAAAGAAACCTTGTAATTTTAGAACCAGTTACCATTTTCAATGTCATGTCCTTAACGATTTTTAGATTGTGATGTCGATAAAATTGCTGTCAGCTCTCCATCTACTTCATGAAATAATAAATCGATTACCTACATGTTTCGTGATATACATTCGATTCGATTAAAATTAAAATAAGTGTACACGATACGGTACACGTTGTAAAATCGTCAGTGAAAAAAGTGCTACAACTTGCTATACATAATGATCATTTCAATATGTTCAGCTGTTAACGAAATGATGGCTATGAATATTTTTGCTGCACTGAGTTTTTCAGTATGGTAATACTTGTATACATTTACGCGCAGTTTTTTAGTCGAGCAAAGATACGAGTGCTTAATATTATGTAGTGTTACCGGCCTTACTTCAGAAGTGACTGACTGTAAATAGATTTAGATCGAAGATTCTCGAAGTAGATACAATAAAAGTTTAATTTAAAAGTAGATACATTATTTTATATTTTTGACACTACACAGGTGTAGTGTAAAAAATCCTTACTAATCCTTTCCTTACCAATATTATAAAAGCGAAAGTGAGTTTGTTTGTTTGTTTGTTACCTCTTCACGCTTTAATGGCTGAACCGATTTTGATGAAATTTGGTACAGAGATAGTTAGGAATCAGGAGACGGACATAGGCTATTTTTTTAAGTGTGATGTGAGGGAGAAAGAGGGAAGAACAGGGAAAACTTAGCGTTGCTATTGCAAATCAATAAGGCGCAAGGGGAACTGTGTTATCCCGAATTTAACGCGAGCGAAGCCGCGGGCAAAAGCTAGTATTATATATGTTTGTTTGTTTGTTCGTTTGGTACATCTTCACGCCTAAATGGCAAAACCGATTTTGATGAATTTTGGTACAACGATAGTTGGGACCCTGAAGACGGACATAGGCTATTTCTTTTTAAAGTTAGATAATATATGATGGAGAAAGATGGAAGAAAAGAGAAACTCAGCTTTGCTATTACAATAAATTAGGCGCAAGGGCAAAAAATTTAACGCGAGCGAAGCCGCGGGCAAAAGCTAGTATATAATAAAAGTTAGTGTTAAAAATATAATATAATAACAGCACCTAGGCTGTTTATATAAATCGCGGAATAAATATAGAATTGGATGTAGATTATAACCCATATTTACTTATGAGCTATTCATCGCCGAACATAAAAAAGAAACAGACAGAAAGACGAGTACTTTAAAATATTGAATTTTAGTACTACTATAAAAGACAGTCAACAAAGTGATCCTAATAAATGATAAAAATTATGTTTATTTTGCAAGTTGCTTTTTACAAACACTTTTACACATAACAAAAACTAGACGAAGCCGGTGTTTCGTACCCGACTACTCTGAGAAGAAACAGCCGAAACAAACTCAGAGGTCATAGTCTCTTATAGTCTTGACAAAAATCTTGGTCAACTTACATGACGACTATGCAGATTAGTGTCTGAAATGGTCTTATTAAGAGCACACGGATTGAGTGGACCTGTGTATAATGTAAGGCACATATTTCTAAAAACATTAGCTGCGTATCTCGCTCGAACCCAATACTTGCCAACCCGACAATCACGCCACTATTTCCTAATCAAATACAAAACTTAACATCAACAATGCCTCAATTTTACGCTATGACGAACGGTTTGCTAAACGCCACCCCCGTGTGTAGCAGCTGTTACAATTTCACTGAATATTTACTATAGAGCATACCGTGGCTTGTTTTCATTACCTTGATTGCATCAGGCCGGTCTCGCCCGGAATGGAAGTAGGCGCTTACTGCAGCAGCTAATTTAAAATGAATATTTGTTTTTTACGGAAATCTTAGTCGCTCACCTTAATAAATTAATAGTAGATTATTCTAGCGTTTTTGCTTCTAGTTTATAGTTGGTTGATGGTGAATTTTCGAGTGAATGGACGGAGAGTGCACTTAGCTTTTTTGTTTCTGCGTTGTCTTTGTATCAAAGTTAATGAATAAGCTTTTGTTTCGTGAAAATAGAATGGCATAGAACAGTTCTTTGCTATATTTTTTATTTAAACTTCATGAACAATAGTGGTACATAGGCGGACTTAATGCCATACGGCATTCTCTACCAGTTGACCTTTGAGTTAAATACGGCAACTTTGTAACGGGGTACAAATATTATATTAAAACCTATACAGATAGTAATACACATAATATACAAATAAAAAAAAACTTATAAATACATTAAAAAAATCCAAAACAAATAAAATAAACGCGAAACTTAACAATATTTAATATCCCAGAGTGGGGGGAGTGTCAGTCTTTTACTGACTAAAGCCAATCCATGTTCCTTCTTTTGCTTTTTGTGATTTGATGTCGCGTTTATACCATTTACTGTTAAGTTTGCAGTTTATTTTATTTGTTTTGGATTTTTTAAATATTTATTAGATTATTTTTATTAATTAGGAACTACTTACATTTTTTTGTTTTACAAAATTTTGATGGAAACCCAAGTCAATGAATCACCCGGGGTTGCGGGTGTTCCAAAGAGATACCGCGGCCTCGGAACATAAAGGGCAATGGAAGGATCATGGGTGGGTTTTATTCAGTATAAGTCTAACACTCTCCCCCGCTCCGACCAGAGCAGGGTAAGTTATTTGACGATTTGCCAACCCAAAAAAAAAGAATAATTAATTGTGTATGGTTGTACTGCGGCATTTTTTTAAAAATAAATATAACTGGTTGCGTTAGTTAGTACGCGGGATAACTGTGAATTACGATTATGAACGATTCTTACGATTATGAGTCTATTATTGTTATATTTTTTACTACAAATAATACATTAAAACTACGTCTAAAATATAAATAATTTTCGAAGGTTCAATGGTAAAGGTATAGAACTAGAGTCCAGACATTTAAATATTTCATAGGCTTTATCAAATAGACCATTACGCACAAGGTCTATGATACTGAATAAATAATGTCTTAAAACTAGACACTAAAGTCGTTTTAGGTACTTCATAATTATCATTTTAAGCACTAGAAAGCCGTTGAAGTACTAAATTATTTTATCTAGATGTTAAATTATAGACTTAAACGGTTTGTAATTTTCTTAACTGATATACAATGATTATTTATTTATGTTATGTGTTTAAATTATACTGAATTATACAATGAAATACAAGGGAGTCGTTTGTCTTGGTATGGACATGTGATGAGAAGGGATGAAGGACATGTGACTAAAAGAGTGATGGACCTGAATGTTGATGGACGGAGAGCGAGAGGAAGGCCAACGAAAAGATGGATGGATTGTGTAAGGAATGATATGAAGGAGAAAGGAGTAGATGATGCCATGACGTCTGATAGGGGAGAATGGAAGAAGAAAACGTGTTGCGCCGACCCCAAATAGAATGGGACAAGGGCAGGAAAATGATATTACGAGATTTTTCCTCCGATTGTGGGCTGATTTTCTAAATTCTTTTTATGATCAAAAGGGTGAATGTTGATGGACGGAGAGCGAGACGAAGGCCAACGAAAAGATGGATGGATTGTGTAAGGAATGATATGAAGGAGAAAGGAGTAGATGATGCCATGAAGTCTGATAGGGGAGAATGGAAGAAGAAAACGTGTTGCGCCGACCCCAAATAGAATGGGACAAGGGCAGGAAAATGATATTACGAGATTTTTCCTCCGATTGTGGGCTGATTTTCTAAATTATTTTTATGATCAAAAGGGTACGCATGGAACAAATATTTATATGACCTACAGGTAGTTGTTTCGGATCTGGCTGGTTTAAATGATTGTAAACGCACCAACCCACGATACAGCAGAAATCCTAGAGGCAACGTTTTTTTTTTTACAAAAATAAAAGTCCGAACATGGACACAACAAGTATTCCTACGTCGTAGAACTTAGATTGAAATTAGGATTACTTACCCACAGCCTCAGTGCGCTTAAAAATCTCTAAATCCTTTATCGAAGCTTCTACGTTATTGCTTGTTAACATTTATATACATAGTTTTTCATATACAACAATTTTAATAAAGTTTTAAGAGTGAGTACCTACTCTGGTGTTATCGAAAAGTTTAGATAGATCTTAAACGAATCAATTAGTTTAAGTGAAAATAATGCTTTGGTTAGCCAAGTGTTTTACTTAGATCACTTAGGTCTTATTAAACAGAATATTAGGTAAGGACCTTTTCTTGGAACTTGATAATTCTGGCTACACTTTGTGATTAGATGAAGTAGGCTTACTTTATCTTTACCAGACTTAAGGTAATGGTTACCGTAGACAGCATAAAATATTAAATTACTTTGGATGAAAACATAAAATTAATCGCGAAGAAAAACATAGAAGTCAGCTCTGAAATCTACGCAATTTGTTAAAGTCAAATTAAAGTAGATTATTTATTTATGCTGGCAAATATTTCTTACTAAAACTTTGACTAAAGATGGAATGGGAATTTTGAAATCAAATATTGGAGATGTAAATGTCTATTGAAACTAGTTTAATTAGTAAAATACATTTATGTATGTTTCGTTATATATCGGTGTTCTCTGGCTATTTCGATATCAACTGAACTAAACAATGCTTCATAACATTGGCTCCATTGTTTCAAAACTATTTGGATAACCCTTATTAATTATTAGGTATGCTAGTAAACGTGTACATATTAAAACTATTTATTAATACTGTTGATGGCTTAGTGATCGAAATTCAACCTTAATGCATTTAAATTTGAACGTTTAATCTTAGTACCTACCTTTTTTGTTAATGAGAAATCTGTAAAACATTAAGAAAATGTGTAAAAAAAATAAAACGAAAGAAAAAATATTTTCTCAAAAAACTTAGTACCTACTAATTTACAAAAAAAAATAGTATGGCAGTATTAATCCTTAGTAATATTATAAAAGCGAAAGTGAATTTGTTTGTTTGTTACCTCTTCACGCTTTAATGGCTCAACCGATTTTGATGATTTTTGGTACAGAAATAGTTGGGAACCAGGAGACGGACATAGGCTAATTTTTATGAAATGGATGGTAAAAATGGGATATGAGGGAGAACGAGGGAAGAAAAGGGAAAACTTAGCGTTGCTATTACAAATCAATAAGGCGCAAAAGCAAAAACTGCAGGTAGCAGGTACTGTGTTATACAGAATTTAACGCGAGCGAAGCCGCGGGCAAAAGCTAGTTACTAATAAAATCGTTCAAGTCAATGTAACCAAACTAGTCAACGTCTGTATATCGGTTTTCTATAGTAGTGTAAACGTAACGTCGATTTAAAATATACGCTTCAGTTACAATTGTATTTTTCGTCCATTTATTGTTTTATATACATATAATTAAATTTTTAAATATTTCTTAAAAACAACAAATAAAAAACATTTAAAAATGTAAAAATAGTAGCCCACCGGTATCGGGAACAGGGTCCAAGCTACCGGCGGTCAGGGCTCCAGAGAAAGGAACCTCCTAACAATACGAGCCGTGTCCAGGAGTACCGCTTTCTGTATCAAGCCCTTGATCCAGCTGCCTAACGAGAGCCTCCTCAGGTGTTGGTCGAGGCTCTTGGCAATTAAGCCATTGGCAGATACGACTATCGGCACAATGATCGCTGAGTCCACATCCCACATGTCGACAACCTCGCGAGCCAAGTCAATATACTTGATTTGCTTATCTTTCTCGGCTTTCACGAGGTTCTCATCATGCGGGACTGTTATGTCAACAATCATTGCGCGCCGCTCTGATCGATCCACCACCACTATATCAGGCTTGTTGGCAACAATAGTCCTGTCAGTGATGATGGATCGATCCCAGTACAATGTGATATTGCCATGTTCGAGAACTGGGTCGGGCTCATACCTGTAGTACGGCACTTCCGATTCCACAAGGCTATATTTTAGAGCAAGTTGCTGATGAATAATCCTGGCTACAAGGTTGTGTCTATGCAAGTACTCTCCGTTAGCTAGACGAGAACAACCGGAGATAATGTGTCGAATTGATTCACCCGGACGGTGGCATGCCCGACATATGTCAACCGTGCCGTCCTTCACAATGAATCTCCGGTAGTTATTCGTCATCATAACTTCATCCATAATTGCACAGACAAAACCTTCAGTTTCTCCAAAGAGATCCCCGGAACGTAGCCAGGCTACGGACGCTGGTTGATCTACATCAGGTCCATGTAGGGCCCGGAAAAAGCGTCCGTGAAGCTCCTTACTCTGCCATACCTCCCTGCGGTCGTTAGTGTCAAGCACTACAGGTTTGCGCCAGTTCTCTTTAGCCAAGGAGAGCGGGGTGAAGCCTTTGTCCACTGCAACCACATCCCGATGCATTCCCACGTCGGTTTCTAGGAAATATTCCCTGAGACTGCATATCTCGCGGTTGTGGAGAGTCTTGGCGTTTAAAAAGCCTCGACCTCCGCAACTCCGCGGGATATACAGTCTCATAACCGAAGAACGTGGGTGATGCATACGAAATGTCGTTAACAATGTACGGACCTTCCTATCCAGGGCGTCCAGTTCTGTTTGAGTCCATTTGAGTATGCCGAAAGAGTACATCAAAACCGGCATGACCCAACCGTTGAAAGCACGCACCTTGTTTCCGCCTGATAAAAGACTATTAAATACTTTTCTCAGGCGGCCAAAGAAGCGTTCCTTCAACGATTGCTTCATGTCAGCAACATTGATGCCCAGCGCTTCCGACATCCCCAAATACTTGTAGGTTTCGGTTGCTGAGAGGGATCTAAGGTTTATGGAATCTGAGAGCTGGGTTCCCACAGATTCCACAATTTCCCCTCGCTTTACATGCATGACCGCACATTTGTCCACACCAAATTCCATCCTGATAGAGCTACTGAAAGTTTCAGTTACCTTCAATAGCTCCATCAGTTGTAAATCGTTGTGGGCAAAGAGTTTCAGGTCATCCATGTAAAGAAGGTGAGATATAACCTGACCACCTCTCCTCAATCGATAGCCCAGACCTGAATTCTCCAGCAGCGTGCTTAGAGGATTCAAGGCTAAGCAGAACCAAAGTGGACTCAAACTATCGCCCTGGAAAATACCTCGCTCTATCCTGATCGGTTCACTATTTCTCTGAATCTGCCGACATCCTGGATAGCGAAGGACTGTACTCCATTGCCTCATACACGAGATCAGGAAGGTGCGCAGAGTTGCATCAATTTTATACAACTCTAGCACCCTCATGAGCCATGTATGTGGTACGGAGTCATAGGCCTTCTTATAGTCTATCCAACATGTCGACAGATGCCTTCGGGAACGGCGAACCTGTTGACTAATAGCCATATCAATGAGGAGCAGCTCCTTAGTACCGCGGGACCCGTTCCTACATCCATTTTGAGAAGCAGACATGATTGAATTGTCATCAATGTGTTTAGTGATTTTAGCTCTCAAAATGGATGTAAGAACTTTATAAAGTGTCGGAAGACACGTAATTGGTCTATAATTTTTGGGTTCCGCCGTACTACCCGATTTATGGAGCAGATGGGTTATACCAGTTGTCAGAAACTTAGGCAACGACCCTGACTCTAAAGCCGTCTGAAATAGGGCCGCCAAACGAACGTGCGATCTCTGGATCCACTTTATCCAGAAGTTGTGCAGTCCGTCCGGCCCTGGAGATTTCCAATTAGGCAACGGACGAACCGCACAAGCTACATCTTGGGGACTGATTGTCAAGGCCCCCATTTCTGGTATTGGATCGCACGCTCGCTCGACTTCCCGAGTCCATTCACCTTCGGTATGACTGACAGGCACCGACCAGATGCTGCGCCAAAACAAACACATGGTGTTATCATCCGGTAGATGCGTGTCAGACACACCTTGGTCCGGTCGCTCCCATGCTCTATACACCCACCTTTCATCGCTTTGGAATGTGCGATTCTGAGTGTATCGTTCTACCCGCCGCTTATACCTACGAATACGATTTGCCCATGCATACACTTTCTGTTTCAGGAAGTCGATGCGCTCTGCGATGCGGGACATATAGTCTGGAGGAGTTATATCAGTCCCTGAAAATCCCTCCCCGCCTCACAAAGCGCATCACTCGAGGGCGTGTGTTACCCTCCCTGAAACAGATTAGTTTGCCAATGAGTGCTCTGGCCGCACCAATACGCCGCTCAATCCTGCACTGCCAAAATGGTACAGCTGGTTTGGGTCGTGTAGCTCTGTCATCAGGAAATTTGACATGAGCTACACGACACACCGCTACAGCCGCACAATACAGGATTGAGTGAGCATCAGTGAGGTTCTCGCAGTTGTCAAAATAGCTTGACAACTGCGAATCCAGAGCAGCCACCAGCGCCCTATTTTTATTATGCATGGGCAAACGAGGTAAGCGTGGTCTAAGTTCGGGTGACATGTACCGATATTCTCGAATCGCACCCTCCAAAGTACTCCTCATTTCCTCACTGCACTGGGTACTTACATTAGTAGCCATGTCATTACTTACCTCGTTAGCGCGATTAACTAGTTGGTGGGGCTGTGGTGGTGCCACAGCCTGCGACGAAGAGGTAATGACTTGGCTACTCTGCATTTCAGTTCGTAAGCGATCAAGTACGGTGTCATCCAACATACGATTACGCTGGATAACCCGCACCTGATCCGATAGTCGTTGCGCCGACACGTTGACAGCTGGCTCAAGCACCTGAAACAGAGAGAGCATCCGAACACGGTACGCGGTCAGGTTGTTTCCTCCCTCTGTAGCCCCATAGTATGAGCGCATGACGTTTTCATTGATGGATTGAGTCCATCGCATGCGCTGCACACTTCCACCGGGAGCTGGGACCCTATCAGAGGCCGGTGGGCCCCGAGGTCCTAAACCGTCCGGCGGCCGGTGTCTTCCTCGTCGACGAACTGGTGGTGGCGTCGTGGGCGGGGAAAAGTACTCGTCGCTCGAACTCGACGCAACTGCCACGGCCGGTGTCACAGCACTCACAACGAGGCTGGGTTCCGGCGGCGGCGAGGCGGAGCTGAGCGACGAGCCCGGAGGTGGATGGCGTGCGCTTCTGGCTTGAGATCTTGTCAACATTTTATTTTCAATTCATTTTAATATTTTTGATTCATTTGATGACATTTGTCATGCATGTCAGATTTTTTCTTTCTGGTTCTATTTGACCAAATTATTATCATTTTGTACTTTGTATCGATTTATGACGATCAGCTATTGCAAATTTAGATATGAGTAGTAGTAAATACTGTTAAAAATAAATTTTTTGAATAAAAATGAGAATAAAATTACAGGAGGTGAAATTGAAGTACTTGACTCACTCAGGTGTTGCCAGTTATTATTAGTTTAATTGTATTATTATTAGTTTTTTTGTAGGGCCACTCGCATTTTAACTCGCTGTTGAGTTGCTTTTCTGCTTAACCGGACTACACAATAATATATTCATATTTTTTTCTATGAATTATACCGTAACAAAAAAGCTGTTGGACAATATTGTATTTTAGATTTAAAAATTAATGTATTTATTTTACGTTAACACCGCAAACTCGTACCTGGCATACAAAACTTAATAACTGTATATAAAATAAAAAACCCGCCTCTATTAAATTTTGTAGCAACAAAGTTTATAATCATAAGAGAATATGAACTGGATGGAAAATATTTCTAGAATTTTGATTAGGCAACGTGCCAAGAGAATGCTTGTAAATGTTTTCAGCGTAAGAATATATTTTCAGGTTGTTTGAAAACCTACGCTGAAGGAACTTACATTTTAAAATAAATATTGTAAACTCCAACACTTGTTTATTATCCAATCATGTTTTATTTACCTAAGTACTATGTTTTTAAGAAATAGGCGTAATACTAGCAGTTGCTCAGATCGATCTTTAGGTTAAGCCGCGCTTGCCTAGGTTGGTTTGTGGATGTGTGCCCACCCGTTACATACCGAGTTTCCTCCGTGCCTCGGAAAACACGTTAAGGCCGTACCCTACGCAAATAACCTTGAGTATTCGCTTCCCTCTTTGCCGCGCAGGAGTGAGTGAGTGAGAGCAGTAGTGAATTTTGCCTATTTTTTGGAATAAAATCTATATAAAATTAAGTATTGGGTTTTTGGAAAAAATATTTCTACCAAAATGTTCATTATAGATTTGTGTATCCATTAGTGTCAGTAGCAAAATTAAACAATGTTTACTTTACGAGGAGATGCATTTTATTGATATTTTTTCTCATTTCGGGGGCTTTGTTGTAAGGAGATTTACTAAATAATGACTCAATAAAAATAAAAACGAAATCTACGATAATGGAATCAAGATTATAAAGAAATGTTATGTATTTTTTTTGTTACTTAGTTCGTTTTAAATAACAAGTAGATAGCTCTAGAAAACTGTACAAAAACGGCTTGCGCGGCGTTTTGGTCGGGGTGGCGCCTTAAGCCATTGGTCCCGGCTGTCATTTGTATACCTTTGATAGTCGTTACAGGTATTCAGTGGCTCGAAAATCTTCAAACATATTTATACCATGCCTTATTTCTAATTTAAGGCACTGTACAAAGCAAACACTTTGTAAAACGTCACCGTATCTGTACATACCACAAGCCAAAAAAACAGTTTATGTAAATACATAAAGAAAAGACTTAAACAAAAACAGTTTACAAAAGTGGTCTAGTACTACGAAAAACAAACGTTTAAAAAACCACGAATAAGATTTTTTCGTCTCGAAATTCTCAATTTTTTCAACCATCATTTTTTATATCTACTTATAACAAAAGAAATTTCATAGCCTAAAGACATATTATTATTTAAAACTTTTAAAACACAGAACTGTATTTTTTTAAATATTCAACTAAAACTGCAAAATGACTTACATTTTGGCGGACATGATATTCAAATAAAATCAAACGACGAAATATTTTCGACCTTATTTCTATTATCTCGATGCACTACTGTCGTATACTTGGTATACTTGTGTCAGACCACGCCCAATCTGCAGCTAGCCTCACCTCCGCGAATATCTTAAGATTAGCTTCTAAGTGTAATTGTAGTTATAAGGATGCATTTTACCGTCATACCATCCACAGTTTTTCATGCACCTTGTTAGCTGCAGAAAAGAATACAAAATCAAAACACATTTCGCAACAAAAACTCTCAACACCGCTACACAAACTGAAATCAGGAGCAGAAAATCACAATCTAAACTAAACTACTCAATAATATAAAGCTAGCACATGCAAGTTTCTAAATTCTAACTTTATTTTCGCTCCGTTCCTAAGCGCAGATACTGCGCATATTTTTCCAACGGTTCCCCGTGAGAAAACGTTAAATTTGAAACTTTTGAAGCGATAACCTGCTAGACGTGTAGTTAAGTTTGAAATAACTAACTTAATAAAAGTACTGGGATAGGTTCTAGTTGGTTCTGTATAAAATTTAATGAAATCGCTGAACCATACTGTTAAAGCCAGCTTTGGAATATAAAAGCCGATATTGTCGGCTTGACTTTAAAGATAATTCGGGGATTATTGAAAGAAGTATTTGATTTTCAAGCTTGCTGGAGTTGAATGTTTGGTTCTTTGAATATTGCATTTTGTATTTGTATTCAGAAAAGCCAGATTGTGAGTAGATCATAGGTTTGGGTTTAAAGATTCTTTATTTATTCTAGAAGAACATACATTTTTCACTTATCGAATAAATACATAATTAAGATAAAGTGTAGTCCAGTAGCCAATACATGTATTTTTTATTAAAGTGTGGGTAGGTTCGATGTTAAGGCGCCACCCCGACCAAAACGCCGCGCAAGCTGTTTTTGTACAGTTTTCTAGAGCTATCTACTTGTTATTTAAAACGAACTAAGTAACAAAAAAAATACATTAAATTTCTTTATAATCTTGATTCCATTATTGTAGATTTAGTTTTTATTTTTATTGAGGCATTATTTAGTAAATGTCCTTACAACAAAGCCCCAGAAATGAGAAAAAATATCAATAACATGCATCTCCTCGTAAAGTAAACATTGTTTAATTTTGCTACTGACACTAATGAATACACAATTCTAAAATAAACATTTTGGTAGAAATATTTTTTCCAAAAACCCAATACTTAATTTTATATAGATTTTATTCCAAAAAAATAGGCATTATTCACTACTGCTCTCACTCACTCACTCCTGCGCGGCAAAGAGGGAAGCGAATGCTCAAGGTTATTTGCGTAGGGTACGGCCTTAATCTTCCGAGCGTTTATTAGCATTACTGTTGGTGTAACAATATATACAAAATAATTGTAATGTCCATTTGTCGAGATAACAATTTTTCATTAAGTGCATTATGAGGGAAGATCTACTTATAACAAAATCATAGTTTCTTGCCAGGCTGTTTGTTACGGGCAGTTTCTTCAGATGGCTAACTCGATTTTGATGGGGTTTTCCCTGGCCGATAGCTCATGTTATAAGAAGTCACCCAGGCTACTTTTATTTTCAAAAGGTATGTAATTGGGAATACAACGTTTTTTTTTTGTTTTTTTTTTTATTTCGATTTTATAATAGTCAGATATTAGTTCAATGCAAATCAACTTACAAATGAAATTAAACTCATTTAATTAATATACAAAAACTGGGAAAAGCATTAGATTTTATCTTAAGTATCTATATGAGGTTTCAGATGAATAATTATCAAAAAGTACATCAACATCATTTGAAGATACGGTTGGCGCAGTGGCTAAGCGTTGGTCCGTTGCGTTACGTGTCGCGGGTTCGATGCCCGCTCGAAACAAATATTTGTATGACTTTCAGATAGGTATTCCGGGCCTGGCTGTTTGAAACATTAGTGTACGCACCCATAATGTAGGAAAAAATCCTGGTATGTCTAGAAGATATCGCTATCAGCGATCAGACCGCCATTGTAACCATTGAATTTGCAATATTGTAAACAATTTTTTTTTTAAATTTTGGTGTACAATAAAGTAAACTTATGTTATTCTATTCTATATCCACATGAAAAAATCTGATGACCTGAAAAACAATCTTTAGTAATCAAACAAGTACAACCAAGAAAACAATTTCTTTCAGTATGTACACAAAAAAAAACACCCAACAATTTATTGCCTGCCAGTGCTAACGAACTCCATCATAAATCTATACTAATATTATAAAGCTGAAGAGTTTGTTTGTTTGTTTGTTTGAACGCGCTAATCTCAGGGACTACTGGTTGGAAATGGAAAATTATTTTAGTGTTGGATAGTCCATTTCTTGAGGAAGGCTATAGGCTATATAATATCACGCTACGACAATCAGGTGCTGAGCAGCGAGGGTGAAACCGCGGGGAACAGCTAGTGGTATAATGAAACTAAGTTACGAGTTGACGACTGTACCTCAGGTCCATGATAGCGCGTCTAGAAAAAATGTGACACACATTAGTAGTCCCACGGATCCGCAATGCAGTAAATACAGTGGACCGGTAAGCTCGTCAATAATGTAGTTGACAATTTGCTGTTTAATTTTATGAAACATAGTTTAAAATCTATGTTTTTTGACGACACGGTTGGCGCTGTGGTTGAGCGCTCGACTGCTGCGCTGAGTGTCGCGGTATCGATTCCCACACGGAACAAATATTTGTATGACCTACAGATAGTTGTTCCGGTCTGGCTGTGTGTGTATGTGAGTTTATATGTTTGTAAACGCACCCACGATACAGGAGAAATTCCTTGTGTGGGGCAACGTTTTTTTTTTTTTAAAGAAAAATGTTTGTACACAAATATTGTTGGAATAGGAGCACAAAATGACGGTGCGCGCGATTGTACAAGTATCTTTCGGATTCAAGATAATAGTAGGAACAATAAAGTTTTAGTCTGTAAAAGACTCATAAGAAGTTTTCTAAAAAAAAATAGTGTCGGAAATGTGTGCGGAATTTTCATATTAGTGAGTGAGAACATATAATATTAAATTAAGTTGATATGCGAGCGATGGAAAGAGCATTACGTAGAGTTTCATCAAGTGATGGAATCAGAATCGAGGAGAGCCGTAGGAGAACTGAAGTTGCCAACATAGCTTGCAGTATAGTTTAGCTGAAGAGACAATAGGTAGGGCATATATTTTATTTATTTAGGAAAATAAACAGTTATACATAGAATCTTACACTAAGTTATAAATAATCAAGGGTTATAAATGTTTAACCTATGACTTTTCCACAACATATATTAAAAGTTATATACGCGCTATTCTAAGCCGTTAAATCAGAAAACTAGTACATGTAAACTTAAACATAAACACAAACCACAGAGAAAGAGAGGTAATACATAAACTTACATACTCAATCTAGATTTTTGGTTATAGTCCAAAGAACAGATGGTCGATGGGGAAAAATGGTTCTTGAGTAGCGGCCGCGTACCGGGAATAGCAGCATGGAAGCCCCACCCCCAGTTGGAAAGATGACTTGGTTGCAGGCGGTTTAAGACCGCACGCTGTGGCAGAAGGCAAAGCCTAAGTACAGCAGTAAACGTCCATAGGCTGAAATGATGATGAGATTATGATTGCATTCTAACAAGTTAAGGTACCTACTATGTACTAATTTACTAATTTTATTATGTCCGTTTTTAAAAGATTATTCAAAGAACATTACGTCTTCCATACTTTGATATTTTGTAAATTTTATAGGTAAGTAGGAAAGAGTTAGAGGAGGCGTTTGCCAAAAGGCACACTGAGTTGAGAGACATTATTTGAGACCTCAACGATGCATATATTTAGTTAAATAAATTTAATGCTTTAGATATGTAATTGTAACTCGGTATTATAGGCTATTTTATTTTATTTATATAGGTAAGTACAATTATTTCACAATGTATACATATAATTATGCGAACATACATTCATTATTTCTGTTTTATTAGTATGTGTGTTTATTCTTTATTCAAAATATTATTTATAATTAAGTTACAGTTTAATTTATTGTTTTAACACACTGTTGCTACGTATCCTATCAATCTGTCCAGTTGTATATGTTGGTAAAGATTTCTAAACGAAACAAGCGGCATTATTGTGCTCTTTTGTCCGGTGTATTTTTCCATAATGTGTTTTGTGTGTACATAAATAATTATTTGTGATCTTTTTTCTTTTTAAAAAAACGTTGCCCCGCACTAGGATATTCTCCTGTATCATGGGTGCGTTTACAAACATTTAAACTCACATAACTAAACAGCCAGACCCGAAAAAACTATTTGTAGGCCATAAAAATGTTTGTTTTGTGCGAGAATCGAACCTGCGACACGCAGCGCAGCAGCCGATCGCTCAGCCAATATGCCAACTGTGACGTCAAATTATTTGTATAACTATGATATCCATTATTAAAAGTTAAAATAATTGCAAATAACTATGACCAACACTTTCGTAATTAATTGAAACGATGCCGTCTGACTAAATCAATCCGCCCATCGATAAACAAGTAAGTGTGTTACGGCAACGCTCCTTCAAATGATCGGAAAGGCAGTAATTAATTAAGAGCCTCTGAGATACCTACTATGTTATATCTACCATGTTGATTGCTTGACATTCGATGGAATATTCCTAGTATGGTTTCAATATCTCAAAGGATAATGCTCAGCGAAATTAATCAAATTGTTTTACAAAAGAGAATTATTGGATTTGGGAAATACAAAGAGGAAGACAATCATCGGTTCCAGGGATTCGTGGCCCGATATGTTTGTTCCAGTCTCTTTGGAATCGTTTTGTAATTTTAATCAACTTTCACAATTTTATGAACGTAATAAAAAAAATATGTTTAAAATAAAATAATTATTACAAATTAACTGTTATTGTTGAATGTTGAGATGGATGTGTGGAGTGTATAAAAAGTTTAAAAGGAACGCCTGCTATAAAAAATTGTATAAAAAGTCACATGTCGACCTTAACGCTGTCAGTTGGTACTGTCCCCAAGAGACGAGCCGTATTGCCAAGTTGTAAGGCAACGCTCAACCTCTCGCCAAAGTAAAAGCCAGCCAGGTCACGGGTAGTGTCAACTAAACGTTTTGCAATATCCTTAAAAAGGCTGTGAGCATAAGCCTCACGCTCTCAAAGTTTCAATTCAAAAATGCTCAAAAATATGGAACTATATTACAAAAAATCTTTAAATAACATTCTCATTCAAAATCAAAGCATTTATTTCAATTAGACCATTACAGGCACTTTTGAATGTCAAGAAACAAAATGAAGCTACAGTCCCGGTCACAAGCCATAATAACTTGTGAAAGTACTGTAGTTGCCCATTCCAAAGCGTTGATCTCTATGAAGAAGAATGGGCAAGAAACTCCATAGATACTCTTTTAAATTATAATATTACTAGCTGACCCGGCGAACATCGTACCGCCTTAGCGTAGCTTTGATGCACTACTTTATTTTGTACTAGCTTCCGCCCGCGACTTCGTCCGCGTGGCATAGTTACTTTGTTTCTGATATTCAATTTCCTGCCTACCCTCTTAGTCTATTGGCGTGATTATTGCAAGTGATGCTGAGTCAAATAAAAAAAGTCCCATTAAAATCGGCCCAGTAGTTTCCGAGATTCAATTTTCTGCCTACCCCCTTAGTCTATTGGCGTGATTATTTCTATCCTTCTTTACCTTCCAAGTAATGTTGAGTCAAATAAAAAAAAGTCCCATTAAAATCGGTTTAGTAGATTCTGAGATTCAATTTCCTGCCTGCCCCCTAAGTTCATCGGCGTGATTATTTATATCCCAGTTTACTCTCCAGGTGATACTGAGTCAAATAAAAAAAGTCCCGTCAAAATCGGTCCAGTAGATTCTGAGATTAGCCCGGACAAACAGACAGACAGACAGACAGACAGACAGACAGACAGACAAAAATTTTAAAAATTGTTGTTTTGGCTTCTATTACGGTAATTAAGACCCCCTGTAACAATTTTTCATAAAAATCTTCAATGTACAGAAATCGATCTTTTACAGTCTTATTATATGTATATAGATATAGATAGCTGACAGTTGTCCTATCTTAGGTATGAGTACCTATTCAATTTGAACTGGAATCTATAATATCCTTCATATAAAAATGAATCCCTATTTCCCTGGTCTCACCATAACTGAGAAAGACTTTACTAATTTCATAATTTTATTAAATAAAAAAAAGTAAATTATGTATGTAGTGCGAAAGAATTTAATTAAATAACCACATTTCCGAACAAACGATGCTCTTTCAATATAGTCTATGGCTGTGAATGACGTTGACATTCGTTACACGCGTTTTTTTAAATATGCAAAATTAAATGTATTTTTTTTTCAATCTTTCCGAGACATTTTCTTAATATTTTTACCGTAAGAACCTTCTACAGAGTATTAGAAAATTACAAAAAAAACAGCTTAATCGGTCTAGTCGTTCTCAAGTTATGGCGTGACAACTGGAAACGGGTTTCATTTTTATATATGTATATAGAAGATTACAAAATCGTATTTACATCATTCATGTTGAGATTATACAAATATGTGAGAACGATGTAGAAAGACGTGCACTATAAGAGCGTCCAGAGTAACTTAAAAGCAAAATTCAATTTGTAATCTAAATGAATTAAAAATGAACCGTGGTAGCGAAAAGATGACCAGTCCTAACTGACAGCGCCCGTTCACGAACATGGCGTATTGATCAGCCCCATTCAGCTCAACCATTTTTAAGGGAACTAAATGACCCGACACACCCGCCACCATCAGCGAGACATGAAAGTGAGCATGACATTCTGTCAATCAACAGGGCATCGTCAAGTCAATAATAGTACATGGTACTCACCAGGGGCTTTCAGTTATACAAAACTAGAAAATTGAGTCTACACAATTGCATTCATAATTATCTTACCCAGAAACCAAATTTAAAAATCAGTTTACTTTCATACAAAACAAGTAGGGTTGATACGTATGTACGCATAATTCAATGCCAACAGTTTGAAACTACCACGACACGTCGCTATAAACTTAAGTTTCCACGAATTAATTCTACATACGTTTGATATATTCAAAATTACATGTGGGTATAACTTCGCCTTATCGTGTTACCAACATTCCGATCATATTCGACAGAAACCATACACTCCTCTCTTTCAGTTTACATGAAATAGAGCGAGACAAGTACAAAACAATTTTACTTAGGGAATACAGGGTCACGGATGTATTAGCCGCCGTTTTCAGATTCGACAGAATGTTCAACCTCTCTTTTACACAGTACCAAATGAAGTGCGACAGCTTATAGTTCGAGTTGAATTTGGCCGTTACAAATACAGGGTTAGTAGTTGGTTCTGTAAACTCTTTGGCGACATATTTGGTTCTGGATAAAGTTTTCGTGTTACACGTGAATTCAAATAGAATTTTGATGTTGATATGAATTTGATAGAATGAAATAAATTGATTAAAGTTACGCGTGGAATGGCTTCTAATCATATTTTACTCATTTGAGTCTTTGTAGTTACGTAGTGAGGTAGGAAATATGTATTACTAGCTGTGCCCGCGACTTCGTCCGCGTGGAATAGTATTTTGGGCATCATATTTATTTTTGCAAACAACCTCCTCAGCTTTATAAATTATAACTGTTACCCACGACTTTGTCCGCGTCTTAGCCCAAGTTCCGGAATTCTGTGAGGATAAACGTTGAGAACGTTCAGCGCTTGATTCCCGTAGTCGGTTCACCAAAGTTCGAGAACTCTGTGAGGCTAAACGTTGAGAACGTTCAGCGCTTGATTCCCGTAGTCGGTTCACCAAAGTTCGAGAACTCTGTGAGGCTAAACGTTGAGAACGTTCAGCGCTTGATTCCCGTAGTCGGTTCACCAAAGTTCGAGAACTCTGTGAGGCTAAACGTTGAGAACGTTCAGCGCTTGATTCCCGTAGTCGGTTCACCAAAGTTCGAGAACTCTGTGAGGCTAAACGTTGAGAAGGTTCAGCGCTTGATTCCCGTAGTCGGTTCACCAAAGTTCGAGAACTCTGTGAGGCTAAACGTTGAGAACGTTCAGCGCTTGATTCCCGTAGTCGGTTTGCCGAAGTTCGGAAATTTTGTGAGGCTAGATACTGCGAACGTTTAACGATCGATTCATTAGCACGGTTTTGTTCACTGATTCCTCGTTGAGTAGCCAACCTATGCATATTTTCATTCTCTGTTTCACTGCTGCGCAAAGCTCGCAGCCGCTTTGCGGTAACAGTCTGCCGAGAAAGCTGAGTTCTTTTTCTAAACATTATAGTGACGAAGAAAGAAAATAGGAAATGAAAACTTAACCAAACCGTAACTCGTAATCAAGAAAAAACAAACGTAAGGTTAATAATTAGGATCCTAATTATTGTTACCTGTATTTGGTACTTACGTAAAATATAAGGTTAACTAACTGTGTGCTTAAACTAAAACCTAACCTAATAAGGGCTGATTTTTTAATAGTCAGATAATTTTTATCTGAGGAGTAAAAATAGCAGTTTGACATATTTTCTATAGATGAGCTGTCAAACCGCCATTTTTATTCCTCAGATAAAAGTTATCTGACTATTGAATAAACAGCCCTAAGAATAATTATGTAGATGACACCTATTTACAGGTATTATATACAATTTTTTTTTAATAATTGTGAAATTTATATAAAAAAATAGCTCATGAGGAGCTCGTGGCTAAATAATAGCAGCCGCTCGGGTCGATCTTTAGGTTAAGCCGCGCTTGCCTAGGTTGGTCTGTGGATGGGTGACCAGTGACCACCCGTTACATACCGAGTTTCCTCCGTGCCTCGGAAAGCACGTTAAGCCGTTGGTCCCGGCTGTCATTTGTAGATCTTTGACAGTCGTAACAGGTAGTCAGTGTTCCAAAAGTCTGACAACCAGTCTTACCAAGGGGTATCGTATTACCCAGTATTAACTGGTTGTGGAGGTCAGATAGGCAGTCGCTCCATGTAAAATACTGATATTCAGCTGCATCCGGTTAGACTGGAAACCGACCCCAACATAGTTGGGAAAAGGCTAGGCAGATGATGAATAATTGTGAAATTATTAGAACCAAAATATTATCTTTGACAATCGTAGAGCTATACCCCCTCTCCGCGTCGCCCGCAAGCAACGCATCTCCTCGCCCATGCCCAGCGTCATGTTTTGCACATCATGCGGCGCGTGTGAATTTTATATCGGAGTTATTTTAAAATTGTAATATCTTCTAAGATGTTCATTGAAATTAAGTGATGTCAAAGACAATTTTGTTCACAATTAAATACTGTTAATCAACAACACATTTATTTGGATAAAGATTAATATTATTATGTTGAAACAACTCTAACAAATAATTGGTAATCATGCATTAATTTCGACCAAATTTGATTACCATAAAAACGGTTCTAGTGACTTAATCTTAAAAGATAGACATATACCGTCACGGACATTTTTTTAGATCATTTCAAGAGGAATAATTCTTTTTTACATATTTTTTTGATATCTTGAACCGTTTTCGCAGCGCACGCAACGGAAGCCCTCAAAGATGAATAATTTTCCCCGTTTTTTTCACATTTTCCATTGTTTCTTCGCTCCTATTAGTCGCAGCGTGATGTTATATAGCCTAAAGCCTTCCTCGATAAATGGTCTATTCAACACAAAAAGAATTTTTCAATTCGAACCAGTAGTTCCTGAGATTAGCGCGTTCAAACAAACAAACAAACAAACTCTTCAGCTTTATAATATTAGTATAGATTATATTTTGAACGATTTCACCAATTTTCAGCTTGTTGTAAATTAATGTAGCTTCGAATATCTAAATTGACCGGACTGTCTATTGATCACGATGTATCAGAAAAGGTCAATATTTAAGAAGTTTTAAACGATTTTGTATCTATAAAATTTAGAAGAGTTATTATTTAAACGTGCTTCTTAATCAGTACAATATGTAAATTTTAATGTTTATGTTAGTTTTATAAAAATACTAGTGACCCGCCCAGCAGTTTCACCCGCTGCTCACCTACTAAGAGTCACAGCGTAAAGCATCATACATATAAACCTTCCGCTTGAATCATTCTATCTATTAAAAAAAACCGCATAAAAATCCGTTGCGTAGTTTCAAAGATTTAAGCATACAAAGGGACATAGGGACAGAGAAAGCGACTTTGTTTTATACTATGTAGTGATATAGAAATAAACGATTACTAATTTGTTTTTTTTTTAACTCATTAAAATTTTCTTTTTCAAACAATTATTTTGCGAGCAAAAAAAACTAAGACTCATATTATTCTAAAACCTCTGGAAATTTACAGCCAATTTAAAACACTCGGTCTCTCAGAGTTTAAGCGAGGTTACCCGAACCTACCCGATGTTACCCGATCTTCATTGGTATCACGTAATAACGAGATATGTTTGGCCAGCTCTAACATAACATCGTTGCCAGGTGATCCCACTACTTTATGCGTTGGAATACTTTTCTCCGTTTTTCAATTTAGATTTTTCGATTATTTCCCTGCATTCGCTATGCTGTGCATGTTTTTTCTTTGTGTTCTAATTTTGTAAGGAACGCGATTTGTAACAATCGTGTAAGGGTTGATTGTGTTGTTAGTTTTGTATTGAAATAATACAGGCACATTATGTTACAGTTCCTTTTTTTTCTAACAATCAACCAAATTCTCAACCACGTATTTGTATGAACAAAACCACGGTTGCGAATTTAATTGATTGTTGATGAAATTGGGCAATGTAATATTATGCTCTCTAGGTTGCTATAAAATGAATTCCTAACATTAAAAATAATAAGCTATGGACGGCGCCAATGTTGCCATTAGTGGTTGCTTGCTTGGAATAAGCCTCAATATAGGTAGTTCAGAAAAAAACTTAAGATTCGGTAAAACGATAGAAAAAATACGGACACGGCTCCAACATTTTAAATGTGCCAGTGACCAGTATCCGCAATCTATCTGTTTGAAGCTTAATTCATGTTTCTAAATGTGTATTAGTATCTATAAGGCCTTCTGGGCATTTAACTGTTGACGGCCAGACAGACAATTTTTTGACGTACTTTAATCATTTTACCATTTTTATACCAGTACATATTTTTATTATTAGTTTATAAAGTCTTAATTTAGTTTGTAAATAATATTTACACGGAAAAAATCTTTATTTGTTTGTAACTCATTGTATGTTGTTTTTTTATACATATTTGTGTTGTACGTTTTCACAATGTTGCCATATTTTACGCTGTGGCATTAAGTCCGCCTATTTTCCAGTATTGTACATGAAGTTAAAATGAATATAAAATGGATAGGTATATTTTCCAAAACAAAGTAAATTACTTCTTATTATATAACTCACTTAAATTTGATGACACGACTCATATTTTAATCTCTATAATATCATAATTCCTTTATTATCTGTTATGAAACCACTCGTAACAAAACACGCGTAATCAAACATGAACTTTCCTAAAACAACGCTGCGTATAGTTTAAGAGCCGCCTATGTTTGAAAGCACTTTATCTACAACGTGAGCACGGAGTAGACAATCAATCAGAGGCAACACTTCGAGTTCTTCTTCTTTCCCATGTTGCTTGCGTCTGGTATTTCAAATTTTAAATGTTCGATTTGATGTTGTGACGCGGGATATGTGCTCCTATCCCTCTGGGTCTCTGGTCTCAGAACACTACAACAAAGTAACTTTAGCACTACCGTATTAATGCCACGGAGGAAGTGGCAAATTTTTGGGCTCAGGGTTTGCGCATCGCTGTGTGAATTTGAACTCATTTATAAAAGAATACATTAACATCTATCACGGCGCTTAAAATTTGAGGCATCGTTTCTAAAATACTGGTGGTGCGGTGAAATTGAAACGATCGGGTTTATGCCTAAAGTTGAAAATTCAACAGCACGCTTAAATTGTAAAAAAAATCCTCAAAAGCTCTGCCTCTGTCCAGTTATCTACTCATGCAGTTGTGCCTTGTGTAAGCGTATCAGATATTTTGCTGTAGTTACTTAGGAAGCTACATAAACTCACAGAGTAACTAGATGCGGGAAATTGAACAGAATAATTAAACTTTCTTGAAGATACAATCATTTTGGCGTAAACATTAAATTATAACCTTGGTTTGTTTCCGAGTAAATTATTGCAAAAAACCTGGTGTTGTGATTTCATATTGTGTAAAAAAAAACATCATAAGCCTCACTGGTCACTGCTGATGAGGTTTAGACTTTGATTCCTAGGTCGGGCAAATCGTTTGACCCTGGTTGAGTAGTACGGCCCTGGTTTAGTCCATGATCTGGAGCGAAAAGGAATGGGGTGCAGACAAAACGACGGGCCTGTTGGTCTAGTGGTTAGTGGTTTTTTTTTTTTTCGGGTGGGAAATCATCCAATGACTTCCCCCGCTCTGGGTGGAGCGGGGGGCATGTCAGACTTGTACTGACTAAAACCCACCCATGTTCCTTCTATTGCCCTTTACGTTCCGGGGCCGCGGTATCTCTTTCGAACAACCCGCAGGCGGAGGCTCTGGCAAGCCCCTCTGCTTTGCTGACTCTCTTTGAGGCGCGCGTGAAACACGAACGCGCCGTCGACACGGCCTGTCGTCAATCGACGGACGGACGGTGAGCTACCCATTGCTCACCGTCCACAGGCCCGCATCTACGGTGGCCGGAAGTCGTCTCGCGGCGCCCGGCGCCCTGGGCGTCTCCCGCGGCGGCTGCGCTGGGCAGATGTTCTCTCCCTCAAACGCCCGGCCACCTCCTTCGCTAGCATTACTGCTTCGCAGAAGGTGGTGACCGCTTCCCATTCCCTCTCGCTCCGGACCATGGCCTGAACCAGGGCCGGACGCGAGAGATCGCCGCCGCCGATCGCCTCCACGAGGGCACGGCGGTGCTCCGCCCAAGCTGGGCAGACCGCCACTGTGTGCTCCACCGTGTCCTCCGGGCGATCGTCACAATGGTAACACCCGGGCGTTTCCTCCCGCCCGATTATGTGCAGGAACCTCCCGAAACTTCCGTGTCCGGTGAGGACCTGCGTTAGGCGGTAGGTGAGGACGCCATGACGCCTCTCCAGCCACTCCTCAAAGAGGGGACTTACCGCCGCTATTGTGGCGTGCCCTGCACGGGGTTGCGACAGTCGCTCTCTCCATGCCACCATGAGATCGCACCTCACCGTAAGCCTTCTGTAACATTTTCAGTAACAGTAATTTTAATTTGGAACCATAAACAAATCATCCATTCCCGATACTTTTTTGACTGAATGTATGTTATGAAAGAATTAATCCTTACTTACTTTTATACTTATACTTATTTTACTTATCCTTACTAATATTATAAAAGCGAAAGTGAGTTTGTTTGTTACGCCTTCACGCCTACATGGCTAAACCAATTTTGATGAATTCTGGCACAGGGATAGTTGGGACCCTGGTGACGGGCATAGGCTAACTTTTATTTTAAAAACGTGAGAAATGAGGGAGAAATAGGGAAGACTTACTTTGTTATTACAACAAATAAGGCGCTAGGGCAAAAACTACAGGTAGCAGGTACCTGCAAATCAGGAGAGGGGAACTGTACCCTGAATTTAACGCGAGCGAAGCCGTGGGCAAAAGCTAGTCTGGATATAAAAAGATTGCGCAGTTGGCAAGTGGGTAATCTAGCTGTCAAAGGAGGTGCGCCCCCGATTGTTAACTAACTGACTCGATATTTTAATATTATGCACCCCACACGAAGTCAAATTATTAAATTATTCATTCATGTAATTTCTTGAAGTTTGAATATTTTCACGTGTCTTAAAAACAGTAATTTTATTTTCTCTTCCATTTTGTACACACTGAGAGCAAGAAAATAAATATCAAACTTCAGGTTTCATAACCAAATTAAGAGCAGACAATTATTTTTTTGCGGATGGTAAATCACCAAATAACGGAGCGGGGGGGAGTGTCAGACTTTCACTCACACTACAAAACTCACATGGAAAAATGTAGCCCTTTTTTATTTTTTCGGGTGGGAAATCATCCAATGACTTCCCCCGCTCTGGGCGGAGCGGGGGGGCATGTCAGACTTGTACTGACTAAAACCCACCCATGTTCCTTCTATTGCCCTTTACATTTCGAGGCCGCGGTATCTCTTTCGAACAACCCGCAACCCCGGCAGGAACTAAGAACAGACTTAGTTTACAGTTTCCAATATCATGAAACCGGAGTATTATAACACTTACTTACTAGATAACATTTCTGGTTAAAGTTATTATGATATTACTTAGTACTAAGGTAACCAACAGAACTGGAACGGTTAATTGTTTCGATGCATGCTTTGGGTTCCTTTATGAAGCTGTTTATTAGGGTGGTAAGATGTTCAAAAATAATCTACTAGCTCTTTGGGTATTTTTTTCCAAGTGGTAAATCAGGAATTGACTGAAAGAGAGTATCCAACTTCTACTGACAAAAAAGAAAAATAATAATTAACATAGAATTCAAGATTTGATCTGATAAAAATAAATTCAATGCTAGTCAAGCTGATTTTAGTCGCGGAAAGGCAGATGTTTTTTTTTGTTCTGACAATAATTATATTTTTTCTTCGTATCTCTATGTGAAATAAAAATATTTTGATTTTGACTTCTTCTTAAATCTTTGGCTTCCAAAGAAGAAATTTGGAATAGACACTGTCTCTTCCAAATTTCTTCTTTTGGCAGTTTTATGTCATGTCAATCCAGTTTCTTCGAGCCACTTTAATGACTGGAAGAAACTGGTTACCTACTTGGTTGTCTTCTCACATACCTCCGTCTTTTCTTTTGCAAACATCTTATTCAGATAACTTATACATAAACAAATCCTCGGTAGCCAACGTATACCTTATAAAGCTCTTCTCAACGAACTCCGATAGAAGAAAAAGAACCTAACTTCAAACTACCAGATACTGGTACTAAGCCAATTTCTAAACACCTAAAACTGTCAGTCCGTATCACGTCAGTCTAGAACGTCAGTCCATAAAACGTCAGGTTCTAAACAACAGTATACAAATGTCTTATTCATTGCTCCCCTACACAGCGGCAGTATGTTTCGTGAAACTTATCCCTTGCGGGTTGAGCTTATTTATGTTAATTTAGTGTCTGCCAACCGCCTTATACGATATTGTACTTCCTGTATTATGTTGAGAAAATTACTCTTTCTAAGAAAATGAACAAGTAGGTATACCGAAAATTTGGACGAAATTAAGACAGCCTTTTTGTTCTTCGTTGGTGTCGGAGCGTTTGCTTGGAATATGAGACTGTGGTTGAGACAATATTAAATGTACTTATTGCAATGTACATACAACTATATATGTTTAAGGCTAGACTTAGCCTTAACAAATGAGAACATGGTCCTGTTCAAACTAAGCCAAAGAATTAGCATTGCTTTCAACGTGGCGAAGATGATAGTTTTCTGGGCATGTTTCCGGATGACAGTGGCGTTAGATAGTTTATCTTTATATATATAATTCTACTGTGAGTGTGTATGTCACTGAATTTCTCTCAAACGACTGGACCGATTTTGGTGAAATTTTTTGTGTGTGTTCAAGGGGATCTGGGAATGGTTTAGATTCACAATTTAACGCGAGCGAAGTCGTGGGCAAAAGCTAGTTATATATAAATTAGCTTACCTTCTTTAAAAACTTATGCCTGGAACGAATCTATACTTCTCAAAATCAAAATCTTTTTATTTCACATAGGACTACACGAGCACTTATAAAACGTCGCGAAAAGGTGCACGGTTCGGGTTGGTCGTTTCCTATGGAGAAGAACTGGCAAGAAGCTTAATGGCTACTCTTTTAAAATCATTTGGTTTTACAATGTTGTTGTTACAGCGTTAGTACTTAAGTATGAGAGGACAGCGTAAGCTCGACAATTTTTATTCTATATTATATATAATATTATAAAGAGAAATTTTTGTTTTATTTTTTTGTATCGAATAGGCTCATAAACTACTGGAGCGATTTTAACATTTTTTTCACTAATAGAAAGCTACATTATCAGGAAGTAAAATAGTCTATACAACATCACGCTTCTACCCTCGGAAGCGTGGCAGCAACCAAAGACGCGGGTGAAACCGCTAACGACAGCTATTATTCAATAAATGACGACGTCCTTTTACAAAAAGACTGATGTCGTGTTTTAAATCTTGTTGCTAAGCCTGATTGCATGACTTATAACAATCTAAAACCTTAACTTTTTATACATAAAAAAGTAGCCGAAAATAGTCCTTATTTGCTACCCCGTTACCCATGCCTGCCATAAAAATACTACAATTGAACAGTAAAAACATGTGCTTTCCGTCAGTTAACGACATTTCATGGTCGGTTACGTATTTTCCTAACTTCTGTAGTAGCAAATTATTTTGAACTATGAGAACTTTGGGAAAGTTTGTTCCGATGTTCATACGTTTTCTTGAATCGACAGATGGTTTACTAAACCATAAAGAATACACCAAAGACGTTTGAATATTTACAAGCAATAGAAGGGACAAGATAAAAAATTACGTAATCCAATAATTATTGCCACTTCATAACTAATTGTTCTGTCTAATGTCTAACGCCCGCTCGTCGGGGTACTTACCGCTTTATAAGTCTTTTAAATATCTTTGCCAACGTTTTCCAAGACTTTTTAACAAAGGTTGTATTGAGGTATCTCAGGCAAAACCCTGAAAGCCTTTTTTTAATTAACTTAGCCGTTGTTTCAATAGATATACGTAGATCGCAAAAAGTTTACTAACAACAATTAAGTTTTTAATCTCATTTCTTTGTGATGCATCTACAATTTTTCAAATTTAAAAACAAAAATACCATAAAGATTTTGATCTTTTTTTTTTATTTTTTTATTTTTTCATAGTTGGGAAAAAGCATATATTATGACGATGTACAGTCAGCAAAGGGTCTTAGTAAGTCGGCAGATATAGTCGTTTTTTTTTCTTAGAAACCGTTAATCGTGTTCATTTGATATTTAAATGATTTAATAAACTATTTTTTTTAAAGTAAATTTAACTTTATTCGGAAACGTTTACAGATTTATTTGTTTTTTTATTTGCATATGATGAGCTTGGTTACTTATATCTTATACTTATCAAGGTTGTTCATACATACTTCCGTTTTCCTTTTACAGTAAAACACACAGCACAAACATAACTCAAATTCAACAAATAAAACATCACACTCCAACAAATTAACACAAAACACGTTCACAGAATTGCATTTACCTTGAGTCAAGAGTTTCCATAATATTAATAGCCAGATAAGCGTTCCATGGCGTTTGAACTCATTACCCGGGAAAGCCCTTAGAACGCTGGGTTGCGATTAACAACATTATTTTAAACACGCAATACATACAGCCTTGGCGGAACTGCTAGGCTTGTTATTGAGTTTGTAAAGCTGAGTGCATGGTGACAAACTGTTGAGTCGCTACTAGAATGTATGAAAGTAGTTTAGGTTTTAAGCATATCTAGGTGGCAATTGTTCCAATGGTTGTAGAAAAAGCGGTATTTATTATGTTTCTCTAAGCTTTAACTAATATTTACACACTAAAATAGACAAAAAATAATAATAAAAATTATGTATAAGTATAAAAAAGGTGAAATAATAATAGGGCGTCAAAAAATTCGTCTGCATTGCTGTCAACAGGAAAAGTGCCTAGAACTAATTCTTTGGCCAAAAAAAGTAAACGCTATAGTATCAAAACTAGAGCATTCTGCTACAGATTTTCTAGACATTTGTTATGGATAAATTTGACGACAAGGTTGGCGCAGTGGCTAAGCGATGGACTGGGGCGCTGCATGTCGCGGGTTCGACCCCGCACTGAAGAAATATTTGTATGGCCTACAGATAGTTGTTCCGGGTCTGGTTGTTTGTGTTTATGAGTTTAAATGTTTGCAAACGGACCCACGATACAGGAGAAAATCCTAGTGTTACTTTAAAATAAAAATTGCCCAACAAAAGGAGAATTTCTATGTTGTCAGAAAAAGAACGTGGTCAATGAGTGATAGATTATACATTAGCTTGCTTAGTCTTAATAATTCTAATTTCTAAATTAGAAAAAAAAACAAAGAGATATACATATATATAGTTTTCGGAACGAGTGACGTCACACGTAACTTTAATAGGCTATATCTTCGTAATTTTTGATCTAATTTACGAATAAAAAATACGTGTCCTTTTTTTTGAATAATCTAAAAGCCGGACTAAATAAAATGTAATTACTTTGACCCTGGAAACTACGCTATTCCTAAGCGCATAGGACACACATCTTCTTTTTTTAAAAAAATACACAATAATCAAACTATGGCGATTGTGAAGAAACCCAATATTTCTCCGGTACGATTTATAAACCAAGAACTTACCAACAAAACTTCGCTCAGCCGCAAAATTCGTGTTGACAAAACTTTTTCGTGGTAACGTTCCCGTATTTGTTTCTTATTACTTCCTCCTTGCGAGTGGTTTTAAACTAGACATAGACCGAAACATGTTTGGAAACAAGGCATTGATTCAGGTGGATAGGTGGTTAGAGGTGGTTTGGCTTCGGTGGTGTTCTTTAAGTTCGGTACTGGCTTCCTTTTACAAAGCCTTTATTTTTCGAATAACTTGACTAACTCACTCTAGCCGGTGCGAAAGAGAGTGTCAGACTTTTACTGACTGAAACCTATCCATGTTCCTTCTTTTATCGTTTGCCTTCCGGGTCCGCAGCAACTTTTTCGAACAACCAGGCAGGCAATGGCCCTGGCAGGCCCATCTGCTTTGCTAAAATCTCTTTGAAGCGCACATGGAATACAAACGCTCCGTCATCATTTGCACGGCAAAATTAAACAGTGAGTTTTAGACAATTTATCTTCTAATATATAAAATTCTCGTGTCACAGTGTTAGTTATCATACTCCTCGGAAGCGGCTGGACCGATATCAACAAAATTTTGTGTGCATATCGGGTAGGTCTGGAAATCGGCCAACATCTATTTTTCATACCCTTCTCTAGAAAAGGGGCTGAGTAGCGGGTGAAACCGCTGGGCACAGCTAGTTTTTATTCTAAAAAAATAGGATTTTGGCTACTCGTGATTCGATTTAATAACACGTTAGGCTTGAATACCTACCTGTACCGTGAGGGTACAGGTAGGTATTCAAGGTAAAAGTTTTACCAGATTTTTCATAGATAAAAGTATCCCAAAAAGTCACGTTCAGAAAAGGGTTGTATTTTTTTACAGATAATCCTAATCCTGAAAGGTACATGTGTCTGCGCTAGCACTAAAAACAATTTCAGCAACTTTTAGGCATATTTTTATGCAAAATATCTCGGGATATTTTTTACAAAATATTTTACACAGGTTCACCTTATTTCTTGTTCAATTAATTGAATTTAAATCAGAATCTCAACAATGACATCTTCAATCAAGTCAACTTGAACCTCAACCTTAACTTTAGCAATCGCCAACCAAAAACGTGACAGAGTCAAAGTCAGCGCATCGACAGAGAGCGTTTTCCACGTTATCGCATAAGTAATCCTTGCTTATAATATTTTAAAAGCGAAAGCGAGTTTGTTTGTTACGTCTTCACGCTTAAATGGCTAAACCGATTTTGATGAATTTTGGTACAGAGATAGTTGGATATATATTTTATTATAAAATGATTGAGATATGAGGGAGAAAGAGGTAAGAAAAAGGAAAACTTAGCTTTGCTATTACAATAAATAAGGCGCAAGGGCAAAAATTACAGGTAGCAGGTACCTGCAAATCAGGAAAGGGGAACTGTGTTACCCCAAATTTAACGCAAGTGAAGCCGCGGGCAAAAGCTTGTTGATATTATACATCAATTATTTATTCGCAAACTCGCAACCTACTATTCGGACTACGTCGAGTAATCTGCGGAAATAAAAAAAAAATATTGCTAAAAAAACGATGATTATAACTCTTCCATAAAAGACTCAAAGCTACAAAGTTAGCCAACAAAAAATATAAAACCTAATAAGCATAAAAGTCTAATTGTTTGTTTGTTATTCAGAGGCAGCTAGGAAACTTTCCAAGTCAAAGTTTGCATCGCAAAAGAGCATAAACTACTTTACTTCGCGAGTATTTGGTTAGACTTCTGACATACAAAATATTTCCCCTTGCATTTTCCTTCGGGAATACTTTGAGGAAGATTTTGCTATTATCAAAGTTCGTTTTACTTAGGCCAAGTTATTTGGTATAACAATGTTTCTGTACATATTTAAGTAAGTTAGTACTTTTCTAAAAAAAAAAAATACAATTAGAGTCTTGCAAAAGGATGTGTTTTTGACTGCCACAACAATCTTGTACATTTGGCTTTTTTGCTAACTACAGTGTAATTGTTATAAAAAGTCAAGCAAGAGAATATTTTTAATTAGTATTAAAGAATAACTTAAACAACATCATGGATGCATTACTTAAGTACTGCATCTTTTATTAATGTAACTGTAGGTTATTTCAAATTAATTTGTCAATGGCAATAGGCTCGCTGGCTATTTGGTCGGAATTAAAATTGAAGTATATAAATTTGATCAAATGGTGGCTTAACTCTCATCGAGAGACTCCGGCAGGGCGAGTATAAGAGTAAATATATAACAGCGGTGGTCGAGCAACCGCTGTAAATTGAACACTCTTGCACTGGGCCTTAAGGGTATGTACGCCTCGCCTAGCTTACCGTCCGTCCGTCGATTGACGACAGGCCGTGTCGACGGCGCGTTCGTGTTTCACGCGCGCTTCAAAGAGATGTCAGCAAAGCAGAGAGGCTTGCCAGGGCCTCCGCCTGCCGGGGTTGCGGGTTGTTCGAAAGAGATACCGCGGCTCCGGAACGTAAAGGGCAATAGAAGGAACATGGGTGGGTTTTAGTCAGTACAAGTCTGACATGCCCCCCCGCTCCGCCCAGAGCGGGGGAAGTCATTTGATGATTTCCCACCCGCAAAAAAAAAAGGGTATGTACGCCACTGCCTTGTGCTACTGAGATCACAGGCGTGATGTTAAAAACCGGTCAAGTGCGAGTCGGACTCGCTCACCGAGGGTTCCGTACAAAGTTGTAGCATAAACGGTCATATCTTTTGACTGCGTAGACCAAGAGTGTTGATCAGAAATTCAAGGTACTATAAGACTTGAGTATAAGGTTTTAATTTCAACTTGATACCTCTACGCGTTCATAAGATAAAGTTTCTTGATGGACGGACAACAAAGTGATTCTATAAGGGTTCTGCTTTCGGGAGACGCCCTCGACGACTCCCGGCCACCGTAGATGCGGGCCTGTGGACGGTGAGCAATGGGTAGCTCACCGTCCGTCCGTCGATTGACGACAGACCGTATCGACGGCGCGTTCGTGTTTCACGCGCGCTTCAAAGAGATGTCAGCAAAGCAGAGAGGCTTGCCAGGGCCTCCACCTGCCGGGGTCGCGGGTTGTTCGAAAGAGATACCGCGGCTCCGGAACGTAAAGGGCAATAGAAGGAACATGGGTGGGTTTTAGTCAGTAAAAGTCTGACACGCCCCCCCGCTCCGCCCTTTTTCCTTTTGAGGTACGAAACTTTAATTATGTTATCATTTGATTAAATATAATCGCAGATAAACAAATGAACCTCGCCACACGATCGCATGTGTGCGTACCGTACTCTTCACGAACGTGCCTTCCGTAACGCGGCAATAGCACGCAATCAACATTTAGAACCTGGTTCCCGCTTAATTGGCACTTACACCACGAAAGCTTATGATGTTTCATTATTGCGCTTGCTTTTCTACAGGTTTAATGAATTGGATTTCATATTTTTTGAAGGTATTTCGTGCAGAATGTTGTTTCTGAAAGTGAGAGCGTACGCAGTGCGAGTTGTGCGGAACGTTCTTTTCGTGGAAGACAAAAACCGGGCAAGTCCGGGAGTTCCGTACAAACTAGCTACATAAACAGCCATATCTTTTGACTGCGTAGACTTAGAGGGTTGATTTTTTCACAACTTTAAGGCACTGTAGACTTGAGTGTATGGTTTATTTAATTTTAACTCGATACCTCTGCGCGTTCCCGACTTAAAGGATCTTGACAGATAGACGTACAACAAATTGATCCTATAAGGGTTTAGTTTTTTTTTCTGAGGTACGGGACCCTAAAAATTGACTACAGAAAGTCTTGCGTGTTAGTAATTTGAGAACAAACTTTCTTATAATGTTTTAGTTCACAATAAGTTAATGATGTCTTAAATAATCTAAGAAAAATATAATTAATATTATTATTCCGTTTATTCATTTCCATACATATTTGTTATATTTTTACTTAACCTTATAAAAAAAGAAAAAACATTTAAAAATATAAAAAATAGTAGTCCACCAGCATCGGGAACAGGGTCCGAGCTACCGGTGGTCAGGGCTCTTGAGAGAGGAACCTCCTAACAATACGGGCCGTGTCCAGAAGTACTGCTTTCTGAATCAAGCCCTTAATCCAGCTGCCAAGCGATAGCCTCCTCAGATGTTCGTCAAGGCTATATAAATAATATTATTATTATTATATTATAATAAAAATTAAAATCAACACATAAAAAAAAATTGGACATTACATTTTGCACAGCGTCTCGAAAAATAACACTACCCAACTGCCAATATATACACACACTTTACCAAGGACATTTTCAAGCTGTCTGAGTCCTCTGGAATACACATGTATATACCTACAATTCTAAAATTAACCTGTTGTGCTGTATCCCATGAGTTTGAGCCTTTAGAGAATTTCCGAACAGAGAAATTCAATTACAAGTCTAACTCCAAATTCGAACAGGCTTCAGGAGTTCTAACTGTTACTAAACTTGCTTTGCGGAAATATATACGATGTAACAAGTAGATCGTACGAATCAGTGTGATGAAAAAACCAACCGGTTTTCCACCACTTCCAAGCTAGATTGAATGCTATTGAGTGTTGACTTTCCAAGACACGGGAACGCAAAATCTTAATAGATGGATATATGAATAGAATATTCTTTTTTATGTACACCATACAAATTACAAGAACAACAGTATAAAACTTATAAATAGCGTGACACAATGGACGGTCTTATCGTAAAAGGATCTCTAAAAGCGATCTTTTCAAGACAACCTTTGGATGGATTTAAAGGAGGAGAGATAGTACTGTAGGTAGTCTGTGGGTTTTCATTTTGATGGGAGTAAAATAATATTTTAAGCTTATCAATATTTTTCGTTCCCGATATTACTTTCATATCGGGAACGAAACTCATATCGGGACTCTTATTATAGTTCTACGGTCTCAAATAATTGAAAGCAAACAATGAATACTTTTACTTCAAAGAAGGCTCTTCCAGTTTTTATATGAAAGCTATTCAAGTGATACATCAAAAAACTATACAATATTGCCACAGGTTCTGGGCCTCCTTTACAGCAACGTTTTTTTCAGTGGGCACTGGTTGAGTGTTTGTTTACTTTGAAGGTTTGCAATAGCAGTTTTATTATTACTAAAAAGAAATAGTACTTAGTCAAAACACATTTTTTTGTCAAGTCTTTTTTAAAAACCAGTTATAATAATATGTTATGTAACTTTCAAACACTTTTTCGACACATAATTTCGTAGAAATATACGTTTGAAGTCGTTGGTGTCAGATTCGTGATATTTTTTATTGAGCCAACTAATTTACATCATTTTTTGATTTTCACAGCGGTTGTTTATAATAATGTACAACTTCAATTAAATTATTTTCCATAGTGTTCTTTTCAACATTTTCGGATTTCGAGAGTTAAAAGGTAACCGCTTGTTGTGCGCTTGTTGTTGTCGTTGTGGTAAATACTTGTGACGAACGTCCGGAGGACACACACTGCGGCGACGGCAACCTTTCGCGCCCGGCCCTAGTTCAGGCCATGGACCGGGGCAAGAGGGAATGGGAAGCGGTCATCTCTTTCATGCTAGCGGAGGAAGTAGCCAGACGTTTTAAGGGAGCGAACCTCAAACTAACCTATCCGCCGTGACATGAATCCCGGCCACCGTAGATGCCACGGGTCTGTGTGTGTCTGTCCGTCTGTCTACGTCTAGTGACGACAGGCCGTATTAACGGTGCGTTCGTGTACCACGCGCATCTCAAAGAGATGCCAACAAAGCAAAGGGCCAGGGCCACTGCGTGCCGGGGTTGCGGGCTGTTCGCAAAAGATAACGCGGCTCCGGAACACAAATGGCAAAAGCAGGAACATAGGTTTTAGTCAGAAATAATCAGACATTACCCTCGCTCCGCCCAGAGCGGAGGGAGTTAATTGAAGATATACCATCCGGAAAAAACAGTAACTACTTAGTTACCAACAATTTTGGTTCTAACGTCCTTCCTTGCATTTTATTCATTCCCATTTCAGGATATAAGGAAAACATAATACATCACGGCTTATCTTACCTCACAAGGGTAAGATAACGGAGACGTGTGTTGTATTGTTTTTATAATGGTCCTAAAAGAAAAGCTAGAAATGGTAATGGCTTTTCCTCAAAATGTGTACGAGTAGGCTACAGCTTTACAATACTTTACACATTAAATAAAAGGTCCGCGGTTCGATATCCGGGTTCATGGGAAATTCCTCAGAAGCAGCCACGGGATTTGGACCCTGGTTGATGGCAATGGGATCGCCCCTTATGACTTTAGTAAGTCGGCTGAATGTTGGTCAATCTTAATATAACTTCCCCCACTCTAGGCGGAGTGGGGAGAGAGTCCGACTTTTACTGACTAAAACCTGCCCATGATCCTTCTTTTGCCCTTTATGTTCCGGGGCCGCAGTTTCTCTTTCAAACAACCCGCAACCCCAGCTTGATTGCCTGTAATTCGAAGAGTTAATCTGAGGTGTACTTACATTCCGGCCCTGGTTCAGTCCATTGTCCGGAGCAAGAGGGAATGGGAAGCGGTTACCTCCTTCTGCGAAGCAGTCATGCTAGCGAAGGAGGTGGCCGGGCGTTTGAGGGAGAGAACCTCAAACCAACCCAGCCGCCGCGGGAGACGCCCCGGGCGTCGGGCGCCGCGAGATGACTCCTGGCCACCGTAGATGCGGGTCTGAGGACGGTGAGCAATGGAGCAATGGGTAGCTCACCGTCCGTCCGTCTATTGACAACGCCGTGTCGACGGCGCGTTAGTGTTTCACGCGCGGCTCAAAGAGATGTCAGCAAAGCAGAGGGGCCTGCCAGGGCCTCCGCCTGCCGGGGTTGCGGGTTGTTCGAAAGAGATACCGTGGCCCCGGAACGTAAAGGGCAATAGAAGGAACATGGGTGGGTTTTAGTCAGTACAAGTCTGACTCTGCCCCCTGCTCCGCCCAGAGCGGGGGAAGTTGTTTGATGATTTCCCAAGCCAAAAAATTACACCTCAGCTTACCTCTTCGGGAACTACAGGCGTGATGTTATGGGATGTAATGTTATATAATATGCTCTCAAAAACTGTTTTTTTGTCTAAAAGAAATATTTTTTGAAAGTCATTGAAACTTTATACAAAGTATCAAAAACACTGTTCTTCTAATGATGTGTTGCTAAGATATATAATCATGTCAAGCAGTTTTCAAACTTGAATTCTACGTATGTATGTTTGATCTTTTGACTTAGAAATAATTGACCTTCATTAAAATGTTTCAGGACGAACTTTTTTATTTGAACCAATTTTTTCTACCAATTTTTTCTTCAAACGAATACTACAAAATTTTATAAATCAAGACAATATTGCCTCACATCAAAAGAAAATTAAGAGTTATTTTTTTAACAAATAATGTTTTTAAAAGAATTTTATTGAAGTTTGTTCTTTGGTTACACCGGTAATGTGTAAGATCACTTTTCTTAGAATATTTGAAGACACCATAGGTAATGATGATAATTATAAAGGTCAATGTACAGAAACGAGTATACCCGATATATATACTATATTTTTAAGGATGTATGGATGGTTGTTACTCTTTCACGTCAAAACGGCTGAACGGATCTTGATGAATTTTGGCACAGAGATAGATTATAGTCTGGAATAACACATAGGATACTTTTTTTCGATATCAAGCGAGCGAAGCACGGCTGAACGGATCTTGATGAATTTTGGCACAGAGATAGATTATAGTCTGGAATAACACATAGGATACTTTTTTTCGATATCAAGCGAGCGAAGCCGCGGGCGCAGACTAGTGTATTTATAAATGTTTGTGAGGCTTTGTATGTTCAATGTTATTTTTTTTGTTATTTTGTGTGCTCATCGTGTTTGCGACTAATAAATAGTTTATCTTTCTTTGTTTTCTTCTTTCTCATCACTATCATCTCATCTTTTCTCTCGTAGGTCCGCTGAAAAAAAATCTGATGAAATAGTGTGTGTGTGGGTTTATAATTAGAACTGTATATTAGATAAAACTTTAAACGTTGCTTGCCAAAATGTGTGTGTGTGTGTGTAATGTTTAAAATTTCCCTATATTATAGGAAATTCAGAATAGCCCCGGGATCAGAGATCCGGGAATCGAAGTCGTTTGCGACCACTCTACCAACGACGCAGTCTCAAAAAACAAAGACAAAATAACAAAGTAAAAAAAAACTCCTTGTTTTTCCACCCGCACCTGTTTTATATTTGAAGCTGTTTGAAGAGGTGCTTGTACAAGTACATTTTAATATTTAATGCCGTAAGGCGTACCAAGCTCATTATGCCATAAAAACGTAAACACCCTTTTATGGTTGCCATGCTTTTTACATTTTATGATTTAACCACATCGTTTCAACATGTATGATATAAATAGTCCGATTTAATGCAGTTGTTTCTGTTTTTTAGATGTTAATTAAAATATCGGACTGTAATTTATAGAGCAAAATTGGTTTCCTTTTTTTTGGGGTGGGAACTCATCAAATAACTTCCCCTGCTCTGGGCGGAGCGGGGGGGGGGGCGTGTCAGACTTTTACTGACTAAAACCCACCCATGTTCCTTCTATTGCCCTTTACGTTCCGGGGCCGCGTTATCTCTTTCGAACAACCCGCAACCCCGGCAGGGGTCTATGTCCTAGCTTAAGGTTTTTTTTGGAAACCCTCTTCCTTTTCGAATGAATAACTGAACCCTTTTTTTGCGGATGTTAAATCATCAAATAACTTTCCCCGCAGTGGGGAATCCCAGATTTTTACGGCTACTACCGCCCATTCCTTCTCTTGCACTTAATGTTCCGGGGCCGCGGAATCTCTTGCAAACAACCCGCAACCCCGGCAGACGGTGGACCTGGCAGGCCCCTTTGCTGTCATCTCTTTGAGACGCGCGTGAAACATTAACGCGACGTCGACACGGCATTAGGAGACTTTCAATCTTATTTGCAACAAGTCACTGCCGTAATAGTGATGCAGATCATTAACGTTAATGAACTTTATATGGGGTACTTGTGACTAAAAGAGTGATGGATCTGAATGTTGACGGACGGAGAGCGAGAGGAAGGCCAAAGAAAAGATGGATGGATTGTGTAAGAAATGATATGAAGGAGAAAGAAGTAAATTATGCCGTGACGTCTGATAGAGGAGAATGGAAGGAGAAAACGCGTTGCGCCGACCCCAAATAGAATGGGACAAGGGCAGGAAAATGATGATATGGGGTACTTTTTATGCGCACAAAGTCACGGGCAACAGCAAGTTGAATAAAAATGCTATGAATATATTGGCATCAATTGGTTTGTGAGCCATCTGCGCTGAGCACTGACCAGTGAATCAGTCCAGCCGACTGTGAACAACTCGAAAATCTGCCAAAAAAATATAGTGTTTTGTTTAGTACGAAAACAATTGACGGAGCTTTAGTTGTTATCCCATTTTCAGGGTACCGTGTTTCAAAAGGAAAAATGGAACCCTTATTTTATCACTTTGTTGACGGGAACGCGTGAAGGTATTTTTTTGCTGATGAGGAATAATCAAATAGGGAGTGTCAGGTACTGACGAAAACTCACTTATGTTTCTTCTATTGCCCTTTATGTTCTGGGGCCGCGGTATCTCTTTCGAACAACCCGCAACCTCGGCAGGCGGTGGCCCTGGCAGGCCCCTCTGCTTTTCTGACATCTTTTTGAGGCGCGCGTGGAACACTAACGCGCCGTCAACACGGCCTGTCGTCAATAGACGGACGGACGGTCAGCTACCTATTGCTTACCGTCCACAGGTCCTTATCTACGGTGGCCGGGAGTCGTCTTGCGGCGCCCGACACCCGGGGTTTCTGACGCTTATGACTTTAGTAAGTCGGCTGAATGTTGGTCAGATATATCTGTTTTTGCTACTGAAAAATCATAATATAACTTCCCCCACTCTAGGCGGAGTGGGGAGAGAGTCCGACTTTTACTGACTAAAACCTGCCCATGATCCTTCTTTTGCCCTTTATGTTCCGGGGCCGCAGTTTCTCTTTCAAACAACCCGCAACCCCAGCTTGATTGCCTGTAATTCGAAGAGTTAATCTGAGGTGTACTTACATTCCGGCCCTGGTTCAGTCCATTGTCCGGAGCAAGAGGGAATGGGAAGCGGTTACCTCCTTCTGCGAAGCAGTCATGCTAGCGAAGGAGGTGGCCGGGCGTTTGAGGGAGAGAACCTCAAACCAACCCAGCCGCCGCGGGAGACGCCCCGGGCGTCGGGCGCCGCGAGATGACTCCTGGCCACCGTAGATGCGGGTCTGAGGACGGTGAGCAATGGAGCAATGGGTAGCTCACCGTCCGTCCGTCTATTGACAACGCCGTGTCGACGGCGCGTTAGTGTTTCACGCGCGGCTCAAAGAGATGTCAGCAAAGCAGAGGGGCCTGCCAGGGCCTCCGCCTGCCGGGGTTGCGGGTTGTTCGAAAGAGATACCGTGGCCCCGGAACGTAAAGGGCAATAGAAGGAACATGGGTGGGTTTTAGTCAGTACAAGTCTGACTCTGCCCCCTGCTCCGCCCAGAGCGGGGGAAGTTGTTTGATGATTTCCCAAGCCAAAAAATTACACCTCAGCTTACCTCTTCGGGAACTACAGGCGTGATGTTATGGGATGTAATGTTATATAATATGCTCTCAAAAACTGTTTTTTTGTCTAAAAGAAATATTTTTTGAAAGTCATTGAAACTTTATACAAAGTATCAAAAACACTGTTCTTCTAATGATGTGTTGCTAAGATATATAATCATGTCAAGCAGTTTTCAAACTTGAATTCTACGTATGTATGTTTGATCTTTTGACTTAGAAATAATTGACCTTCATTAAAATGTTTCAGGACGAACTTTTTTATTTGAACCAATTTTTTCTTCAAACGAATACTACAAAATTTTATAAATCAAGACAATATTGCCTCACATCAAAAGAAAATTAAGAGTTATTTTTTTAACAAATAATGTTTTTAAAAGAATTTTATTGAAGTTTGTTCTTTGGTTACACCGGTAATGTGTAAGATCACTTTTCTTAGAATATTTGAAGACACCATAGGTAATGATGATAATTATAAAGGTCAATGTACAGAAACGAGTATACCCGATATATATACTATATTTTTAAGGATGTATGGATGGTTGTTACTCTTTCACGTCAAAACGGCTGAACGGATCTTGATGAATTTTGGCACAGAGATAGATTATAGTCTGGAATAACACATAGGATACTTTTTTTCGATATCAAGCGAGCGAAGCACGGCTGAACGGATCTTGATGAATTTTGGCACAGAGATAGATTATAGTCTGGAATAACACATAGGATACTTTTTTTCGATATCAAGCGAGCGAAGCCGCGGGCGCAGACTAGTGTATTTATAAATGTTTGTGAGGCTTTGTATGTTCAATGTTATTTTTTTTGTTATTTTGTGTGCTCATCGTGTTTGCGACTAATAAATAGTTTATCTTTCTTTGTTTTCTTCTTTCTCATCACTATCATCTCATTATTTCTCTCGTACATCTGCTGAAAAAAAATCTAATAAAATAGTGTGTGTGTGTGGGTGTATTTATATTAGATACAACTGTATATTAGATAAAACTTTAAACGTTGCTTGCCAAAATGTGAGTGTGTGTGGGTAATGTTTAAGATTTCCCTATATTATAGGAAATTCACAATAGCCCCGGGACCAGAGATCCGGGAATCGAAGTCGTGTTTGCGACCACTCCATGGGACTGTGGTCCCTTTTTTCGGTTTCCCCCGTTGAGCGCATTCAAGGGACTGTAGTCCCTTTTTGACGTTTCTTCGTGTCAGTGCGATATGACATCATAATATATTTGTTTCTTTTTATCACACGATGTTTGAATGCTTTTTCTCTTTTCTACCCGATTCTTAATAATATTTTTCATGCTAAAAATACGACAATAGTTCCACAATGGAATTGACGGATTGAAAAAATAATGTCAAAATCAGTCGTTATTTTTCGCGCGTTGTAGGTAGACTGCCGTGGTATGTTTATTGTGTTGTTAAAGTGTATTGTTTAAGTGTTATTGTGTTAAATACGGTGTTATTAGACAATTAAAATATAGTGTTTGTGTGTGCAACCGAATTTTAACCTGAAGGTAAAGTAAATATTTTACTACTTAGCTTTTAAAAATGACCTTGTTTAAAATTCAAAAACAACTATAGTCATTGTTTACAGATTTAAATAAAACATTTGAAACTCATTGTAAACAAACACTTGTTACGACTTGAAAGAGTCATAAATTAGCTTGAAAAAAAACCCCACTTGAGGTGACTCATGTTACGAATGAGTCAAAATGGCGCAGTTTCGCGCCATTTTTTTTTTAACGGGTGCGCTTGAATAGGGTTAGTAGAATGGACAGTTTTCGCGCTCAAGCGGCTACCAACGACGCAGTCTCAAAAAACAAAGACAAAATAACAAGTAAAAAAAAACTCCTTGTTTTTCCACCCGCACCTGTTTTATATTTGAAGCTGTTTGAAGAGGTGCTTGTACAAGTACATTTTAATATTTAATGCCGTAAGGCGTACCAAGCTCATTATGCCATAAAAAAGTAAACACCCTTTTATGGTTGCCATGCTTTTTACATTTTATGATTTAACCACATCGTTCCAACATGTATGATATAAATAGTCCGATTTAATGCAGTTGTTTCTGTTTTTTAGATGTTAATTAAAATATCGGACTGTATTTTATAGAGCAAAATTGGTTTCCTTTTTTTTGGGGTGGGAACTCATCAAATAACTTCCCCCGCTCTGGGCGGAGCGGGGGGGGGGGGGGCGTGTCAGACTTTTACTGACTAAAACCCACCCATGTTCCTTCTATTGCCCTTTACGTTCCGGGGCCGCGTTATCTCTTTCAAACAACCCGCAACCCCGGCAAGGGTCTTGTCCTAGCTTAAGGTTTTTTTTGGAAACCCTCTTCCTTTTCGAATGAATAACTGAACCCTTTTTTTCCTTTTTTTGCGGATGTTAAATCATCAAATAACTTTCCCCGCAGTGGGGAATCCCAAATTTTTACGGCTACTACCGCCTATTCCTTCTCTTGCACTTAATGTTCCGGGGCCGCGGAATCTCTTGCAAACAACCCGCAACCCCGGCAGGCGGTGGCCCTGGCAGGCCCCTTTGCTTTGCTGTCATCTCTTTGAGACGCGCGTGAAACCTTAACGCGCCGTCGACACGGCATTAGGAGACTTTCAATCTTATTTGCAACAAGTCACTGCCGACCGACGTAATAGTGATGCAGATCATTAACGTTAATGAACTTTATATGGGGTACTTGTGACTAAAAGAGTGATGGATCTGAATGTTGACGGACGGAGAGCGAGAGTAGAGGCCAAAGAAAAGGTGGATGGATTGTGTAAGGAATGATATGAAGGAGAAAGGAGTAAATGATGCCGTGACGTCTGATAGAGGAGAATGGAAGGAGAAAACGCGTTGCACCGACCCCAAATAGAATGGGACAAGGGCAGGAAAATGATGATATGGCGTACTTGTTATGCGCACAAAGTCACGGGCAACAGCAAGTTGAATAAAAATGCGATGAATATATTGGCATCAATTGGTTTGTGAGCCATCTGCACTGAGCACTGACCAGTGAATCAGTCCAGCCGACTGTGAACAACTCGAAAATCTGCCAAAAAAATATAGTGTTTTGTTTAGTACAAAAACAATTGACGGAACTTTAATTGTTATCCCATTTTCAGAGTCCGTGTTTCAAAAGGAAAAATGGAGCCCTTATTTTATCACTTTGTTGTCGGGAACGCGTGAAGGTATTTTTTTTTTGTTAATGGGAAATCATTAAATAACTTCCGCCGCTCTAAGCGGAGCGGCGGGAAGTATCAAGTACTGACTAAAACTCACCCATGTTCCTTCTATTGCCCTTTATGTTCCGGAGCCGCGGTTCCTCTTTTGAACTACCCGCAACCCCGGCAGGCCCTGGCAGGCCCCTCTGCTTTTCTGACATCTTTTTGAGGCACGCGTGGAACACTTACTCGCCGTCAACACGGCCTGTCGTCAATAGACGGACGGACGGGGAGCTACCTATTGCTCACCGTCCGCAGGCCTGCATCTACGATGGCCTAGAGTCGTCTCGCGGCGCCCGACGCCCGAGGTACCTTCCGCAGATGGGTCTAAGGGATATCTTTTTGAAATTAAAACCAAAAAAAATACTAAAGTCTGTGGTCCCTTGTTGTTGTGGAATTATGATATCTCTAACAAAAGGTATGGCCGTTTTTGTCGCAAGTTTCTACGGAACCCTCGGTGTGCAAATGCGACTCGCACTTACCCGGTTTTTTTGTTATATTGAAAAATAAAACAATAACTTTTTGTTCTATTATCGTTGTTACCTGATATTGGATGCGGTTTTATGGTACAATTTCTAAGACAACCGCAACCTCAGACGCTTAACCACACCAGTTGTTTCTGTGAAAACAACTAGTTGTGTCTGTGTGTAGCCGTTATCTGAAACGTCTTCGTGAAATTATATACACGACCTGGTCTATACGTCATGCTCGTGAACGGGCGCTGTCAGCTGTTACTGGTCATCTCTTATTTGCCACGGCTTATTTGAACAAAACATTTATTTTTTTAAATGTCTTTTTTTATTTACTATGGATATAGACATCGTTATCACATCATAATGTATCATTTCAAAATGAATGATGTAACCAAGGTTTTGTAACAATATTCTGATTTCAAAGAGTGTTCATTTATTTTCTTGCTCATTGTTCTCTATAGAGATCTCCGCTACGGAATGCTACATTTATTGTTGTCAATGCTGCGACAGTTTAAAAGTGTCTGTAACATGGCCTACTTGATATAAATGCTTTTGATTTGACGTTTAAACGACTTCAAAAAAGGAAAAGGCTCTATGTTCGTCTGTATTTTTTTTTATGTATGTTCACCGATCATTCCACCAACTCTGCACCGATTTTCATATTATCGTTTTGTTCGAAAATGTATACATCTGAGGTGGTCTCATATCAGTCATCATATTGGTAGTTTATGTAAAGAAGTCTAACTGGCGCCTGCGGCTTCTCCCGCGTGATATCGAGAAAAAAAGTATCCTATCTGTTATTCCAGACTATAATCTACCTCTATGCCAAATTTCATCAAGATCCGTTCAGCCGTTTTGACGTGAAAGAGTAACAAACATCCATACATACATCCATCCATCCATCCTCATAAACATTCGCATTTATATAATATTTCTAGCTTTTGCCGGCGGCTACGCTCGCGTTAAATTCGAGGAAACACATTCCCCTTTCCTGATTTACAGGTACCTGCTACCTGTAGTTTTTGCCCTTGCGCCTTATTTATTGTAATAGCAATGTTAAGATTTCCCTTTTCTTCCCTCTTTCTCCCTCATATCTCAATCTTTTTGCCTTTTTTTGCCTATATCCGTCTCCAGGGTTCCAACTATCTCTGTACCAAAATTCATCAATATCTGTTTAGCCAATTAGGCGTGAAGACGTAACAGACAAACATAATCACTTTCGCTTTTATAATATTAGTAAGGACTAGGATAATACATATTTTTTCTGCTACGATATGGATGATCTGCTAATATATAGTATTTTAGCAACAATGTAAAATTAATACTCCTTAAAAACTGTGTCAGATATCAGCATACCATAACTAAATATGCTATTTTTTTTTTAATACGGTTATTTTTTATGAACCAGTCATGTTGCAGTTTGCAGTTGCGGTCTAGTTCTGGGGTATACCTTCACGATGATGAAGAGTTGTGAATGTTGAGCTCACTGATAGTAATAAATTTTAAATTCTTACTTGAAACATTTTTAATTTAATCAAAGCGTATCTCTAGAATTTATGTTGAATCGCGAGCATCTGGTTTATTAATGTTCTGCGCGAAGAATTGTTTCATAATATAAAATGAAGAATTTATATTATTACAATACATGGGCAGATTTTAAGTTTTATTTAAGACTAGCTTTTGCCCGCGGCTTCGCTCGCGTTAAATAAGGGGTAACATCCCCTTTCCTGATTTGCAGGTACCTGCTACCTGTAGTTTTTGCCCTTGCGCCTTATTTATTGTAATAGCAAAGCTAAATTTCCCTTTTCTTATCTCTTTCTCTCTCATTTCTCACTTTAAAAAAAAATTGCCTATGTCCGTCTACAGGGTCCTAACTATCTCTGTACCAAAATTCATCAAAATCAGTTTAGCAATTTAGGGGTGAACACGTAACAAACAAACTCACTTTCGCTTTTATAATATTAGTAAGGATAGTAAAAAGGATTCGTAGGAAATCGTACTTTTAAAGACAAGAGTCACTTAACACATAATGACCTAAGTAGATTATTACTGAGCACCGTCGTAACATAAATCCTTACAAATATTATAAAAGCAAAAGTTGGTATTTTGTTTGTTTGTTACGTCTTCACGCCTAAACGGCCCAACCGATTTTGATAATTTTTTGTACAGAGATCGTTGGGACCTTGGAGACGGACAAATGTGAAAAAAAATATAAATTATATATATTTTTTAAGTGAGATAAGGGGGAGAAAGACACACAACGATCTGCAGGTCTTACAAATATTTGTTCCCTGCGGAATCGAATCCGCGACACGCAGCGCAACAGTCAATCACTCAGCCACTGCGCCAACCGTGTCGTCAAAAATTAAACCAACCTTAAATTTTGCTGAACCACGTGGTATATAGTATACCACGCTGGAGGGAGTCTAACAGCTTCCAATAACTACATCATCATCTGCCTAGCCTTTTCCCAACTATGTTGGGGTCGGCTTCCAGTCTAACCGGATGCAGCTGAATATCAGTATTTTACGTGGAACGACTGCCTATCTGACCTCCACAACCAGTTAATACTGGGTAGTACGATACCCCTTGGTAAGACTGGTTGTCAGACTTTTGGAACACTGACGGGACCAACGGCTTAACGTGCTTTCCGAGGCACGGAGGAAACTCGGTATGTAACGGTTGGTCACCCATCCACAGACCAACCTAGGCAAGCGCAGTTTAACCTAAAGATCGACCCGAGCGGCTGCTATTATTTAGCCACGAGCTTCCAATAACTACAATGGTCATGAAATGCAGACAGCCAGTCATCTGAATATTACCTATCTGCCATAAATTACGATTTCGCGAAACCTTGCTCAGCTTACTGTGAATATTGTCATCGACTCTGTTATACATGAACGTGTACTGTACAGTCTGTTTGTTTGTTGACAAACGATCTGTGATGTTGTTTTGTTCGTTTCTATTGTTTAATTTGATAATGTCAAGTATTAATGGGAAATAGCGGTGGTAGTGGTGTGGCATTTGGTCTGCTAAGTCAAAGATCTCAAGTTCGAAGCCATGAGATGCACCTCTGATAACTCGGATTAATGTGTGTATTATATAATTATCACTTTAAAAAAAGCCTTTGTCCCAACACTAGGAATGTTTCCTGTATCGTGGATGAGTTTACAAACATAAACAAACAGCCAGATCCGGAATAACTACCTGTAGGTCATATAAATATTTGTTCCTAGCGGGGATTGAACCAGCGACGCAGTCGATCGCTCAGCCACTGCGCCAACCATGCCGTCTTGCTTTGGTGAAGTAAAACATCGTAAGAAAACCAAACATGCCTTTATTTCTTGACGGCATGTAAAGTCTAGTCCGAAGCCTGAACTCTGACAGCTACAAGAAAAAGAAAGAAGAATGAGAAATCATTCAGAGAGAAAAGAACTATGAGCATCACGACACTATCTCTCTCTCTTCTTTTTAAAATAGTATTATTTTGGCTGTAGCATGGTTCCTTTTCAATCTGGAACGTTACCGCAATTTACGATCATGACTGAATACATTAGCTTAATCCTGAATATTATAAGCGCCAGCAATAAATCCAATCACTACACATGTCTTGTCATCTAATGTCACACGCAACACGCTACAGCAAAAACAATATTACGTTTACAAAACGTTATGTGCGAAGTGAAAGAGAAAAAAACTTGGTACTTACTGTTTTGTATCCTTTTTTGCGATATAAAATCATGAAATAACTTACCCCGCTCAGGACGCAGCGGGGGTAGTGTCAGATAGTATACCAGAGCTGGCCTTAAGCTAGTTTTAAATAAACCCCTAAATATAAAGAACAGAAAAAATATAGGAAAACAAAAATGACAAACACAATAATAAATATCAGAGTGGAGCTAGGCCGCTCGCTCTTATTACACAAAAGGTCACGCGATAGGCGTTCGCACGTTCCACACTTTTTATTGTTTAGCATTGTTCCTTTTGAAAATAAATCGACACCAAAGAATACAATATACAGACGGTTCCAAGAAAAGGTCCGCTCTGTATGTCTTATGAAAATATTAGAACTGAAAACGGGGTTGGTGGGGGATCTCGCGATTTGGACCTTATTGCTATTTACTTAAACTTCATGTACAATTAAATAGTAATACAGAGGCGGAGTTATTGCCCATTCTCTACTAGTCAACCTTTGGATGAAATACGACAATATTGTGATAGGGGAGAAAAATATATCTTTTGTTTTTGTATCGTGCAATCAGTCCTTTGACTATGAAAAATTATGTCTAAAAGTATAACTACCTATTTGTTTCTGAAATCAAAAATATACTTAAATAGATACTAATACACGCATGCAAATAAAATATCCAACTTAATATTATAAATTGCGAATGTTCGTGAGGATAGATGGATGTATGAATGTTTGTTACTCTTTGAAAAAATATAGTCATGTTCATCAAATATATTTGTACGCCTCTGGGCAAAACATAGAGGATCTACCTACCTATCTGTAACATCTCACACATTGTAACTTGACCTATGTTTACAAATAAAGTATTCTGATTCTGATTTGATTTTTAACCGACTTCAAAAAAGGAGGAGGTTCTCATTTCGACTGTTTGTTTTTTTTTTTTTTTTTTTTTTTGTGTTTGTTACCTCATAACTCTGGTCTGGGTGAACAGATTTTGATGATTCTTTTTTTATTCGAAAGCTGGTGGTTGTCGTTTGGTCCCATAAAAAAAATATCAAGATCCGGCCAGTAGTTTTTGAGTTATCTTTAATAATGCGTATTAGATTGACTTCGTCTACGTTGATGATATAATTTTAGAGGTTGTCGAAGACAAATGAACAAAAAACGCTATGCACTATGATTTGGAAGGTCATCGCAGTTTTTTGAGGTGATTGTATTTTAATTTGGTGATAGATCTTCAGTGATATACAACGGAACTCTTCAATAAATGACCGCAAATCTGCCGTGATTGCTGCAATCACATGTATAAGTATGGGTTTCGCCAGGGTAGGCAGGCGAGTGGGAGCAGGGTGCCCGTACCCCCTCCCCTCCCCTCACCCAGTCATTAAGAAACATAATCAATCATTAGATCAAGTATCAGCTGTATCCCCTAGGCGATGATGCATATGATTTCTGAATTGGTTTTAAACTAAAGCATAATTTAGATAGTATTAAATACTATAGCGTGATGTGGAACTAAGGCACTTGTCTCACCGGCAACGAGTAACGAGTAGAACTAGAAACGAGTTAGCGAGACGTGGGGAGCAAGTGCGTAGTTCCGATATTTGTGTAGCTCGGCTATCAGCGAGTGTGCGAGTGAGGCGGGCGATTACTCGCATCACTCGCTCGCGGCAGTCAAGCGTACAGTCAGTCTTGCGGCCTCATACGCGACCAAATGACATGACCACTGGTTGCTCTCTCGGCGTGATTTCTAATCGCTTGGCGAGTATCGCCGAGTGAGTGTTATCTTTCATAGCTCTTGTCGCTCAGCTACAAACTAGTGAAGCGAGTGCTCGCCGGCAGTGTGAACAGTCAGCGATCAACTGTTTGTATATGCATCTCTTTTATTCACACGGAAAGTATTCTATTGTACGTTTCTTGAGCGAGAAAATAGCCGATAGTTAGTCGTTTTCTCGTCGTTGGTGAGACAACTGCCTAAAGCTTGTATTTAAGACGGGACCTACGCACTAAAAAGCTAAAAATAACCGTGTTTGCGAATTATATCATAATACTATAACTAAAAATGCTGAAATAAAAAACTTTTTTGCAAAAAATAAAACCGACTTCCAAAAAAAAAAGTGGAAAATAACTTTATTTCCGGAAGTCGGTGGCAAAAAAGTCAACGAAACCAACAAAAGCCACCGACTTCCGGAAATAAAGCTATTTTCCACTTTTTTTTTTGGAAGTCGGTTTTATTTTTTTTAATTTCTCTTACTTTAGATCAAAGTGTACGATAATGTTGAACTTCTGCAAATCTTTCTTTGTGCCACCGCTCCGGGCCGTTGCGTGCGTTCTATATGTATTTTGCATGAGAAAGAGCTACTTCAGACGGCGAAAAGGTGCGTGATCTTTGAAAGATTCGCGACCAAATTTATGGCGACTGTACACTGAGTTTTATTCGATAAGTCCTGTTAGATTGAGAGGTTTTGATAAGGAGAAGTTTCGCAGAATCGTGTCATTTGTTTAATGTCTTTTTTCAAGGTTAAATCGAAGGGTTTGTTAGCGTCACTATTGTGACATCATTGTCTATACATTATATTATAATTTTTAGTTAATTATTTGTCGTCGAGCAGCTCGTGGCTAAATAATAGCAGCCACTCAGGTCGATCTTTAGGTTAAGCCGCGCTTGCCGAGGTTGCTCTGTGGATGGGTGACCACCCGTTACATACCGAGTTTCCTCTGTGTTTCGGAAAGCACGTTAAGCTGTTGGCTGTGATTAGTAGATCTTTGACAGTCGTTACAGATAGTCAGTGTCCCGAAAGTCTGACAACTAGTCTTACCAAGGGGTATCGTATTACCCAGTACTCACTGGGTTATGGAGGTCAGATAGGAAGTCGTTCCATGTAAAATACTGGTCAGCTGCATCCGGTAAGACGGGAAACCGACCCAACATATTTGGGAAAAGGCTAGGTAGATGATGAGTTAGTTATTGTCGTCGCAAGTGGAACTGTTCAGCATAGGGTCATTTTTTGCGGATGGGAAATTATCAACTAACTTCCTCCGGTCTGCGGAGCGGGGTTTAGTGTAAAAAAGTCTTACACTAACCCCCGCTCCGCAGACTTACTGACTAAAACCCACCCATATTCCTTCTTTTTTGCCCTCTATGTTCCGGGGCCACGGTATTTCTTTTGAACAACCCGCAACAAAAGGTTAGGCAAAGTGAATTTGGGTTTTTTCATCAGACATTTCGTGTGGCATCCGTAGAATCTGGTGTCGTGCCCATTTGATGGTATTCGTTATTAACATAAAATAATAATTTTCAATTTCAATATCTTTATTGTGGATCATAGGTACATAATACAGGTCTTAAATAATTAAATAGATCAGCTATGTCCCGCCCTTTGGGCATACAATAGTCGTGTAATAATATAGGTACGTAAATTATTTAAAAAAAAATATTAATATTTCACAAAACAAAAAACTAAAAGATAAAACCAAACAAAAACGAATTAAGGTAGGTATAGGGTACAAACAGACTACTGAACACATCATGACTGAAGGGAATTATATTGAAGTAGCGATTTGTCCATTATGAAGTCTCTTAAAGAGTAATAGCACTTATCTTTAAGAGACTAATAAGGTACAAATTTGCTTATCCGAACTGACTGTCCCAAGACCAAGGCTGTGTCATATTCATAGACCGTTTTCTTCTCGGTTCGCCGTGCATTCGGGGATATAAAAGGGCGAGTAAAATAAAATGCACCTGAGACTACACTAATACTGTTTATGTAACTAATCTTCGCTTAGATTAGCTGCGCTGACCTAAATTCGGATGGAACATTACATCACCACATTTGGATTGTAATGAAGACATTACAATCCAAATGTGGTGATTATTTCATTTTTGTCTATGATATTAATTTTTTAGGGTTCCGTACCTCATAAGGAAAATTCGGAACCAATATAGAATCACTTTGTTCCGTCCGTCTGTCAAGATCCTTTATCTCAAGAACGCGAAAAGAGTTGAATTTAAAAACATATACGTATTAAAATCTGTGGTTCCATAGCGCTGTGAAAAAATCGATCCTCTAAGTCTACGCAGTCAAAAGATATGGACATTCATGTCGCACGTTTAAACGAACTCCTTGGTGCGCGAGCCCGACTCGGACTTGGCCGGTTTTTTTTTAATACTTGCTTCCTTAATATTGGTTTGCGTTTGGCCGCAACTCGCCTTGTGTGAAGTAATGACGACATAGGGTGAAACTCACCATACACTATCATCATCATCTGCCTAGCCTTTCCCAACTATGTTGGGGTCGGCTTCCAGTCTAACCGGATGCAGCTGAATATCAGTATTTTACATGGAGCGACTGCCTATCTGACCTCCACAACCCAGTTAGTACTGGGTAATACGATACCCCTTGGTAAGACTGGTTGTCAGACTTTCGGGACACTGACTACCTGTAACGACTGTCAAAGATCTAAAAATGACAGCCGGGACCAACGACTACGTGCTTTCCGAGGCACGGAGAAAACTCGGTATGTAACGGGTGGTCACCCATCCACAGACCAACCTAGGCAAGCGCGGTTTAACCTAAAGATCGACCCGAGCGGCTGCTATTATTTAGCCACGAGCTCCTCACCATACACTATGTAACATTAAAATAATATAATATACTATCTATTAGTTATTAAACCAAGTTACTTGTTTGCATACAAATCCTAATAACAGCTATATGATATTGACACAAATATGTAATGTAATCTGAATACTGGGATATTGGCAGCCCAAGATAATATTGACATTCACAGACCAGTGATAGTTAGCAAAATAGTCCTTTGAGAATTCTGTGTGAGTCTTGATATTATCATTGGTAAATTCATGTAATTCCTTGCAAGGGGTTGCGGGTTGTTCGAAAAAGATAAAGCGAGTTTGGAACACAAAGGGCAAAGGAAGGAATAAGGATGGGTCAGTAAAAGTCTGACATTCCTCGCCCTCCTGCTACGCCCAGAGCGGAAGCGAAGTTTTTGATGATTTTCTATCCAGAAAAAAAACGTGTTATTTTATGACTTGTTATAAGTAAAACTTAAGATTTTACACAACAATCTGTTCTTTTAGTTGTCATAAAAAAATGCCCAATAAACGACATGAAAAACGTAACGTTATTTAATGAAAATCTTAAGTATGACTGACTAGTGGCCACAAAAGCGACTGCTGAGCGGAGGTACTGGGTTTAACTTCTGAGTCGGGCAAGTTTTACCTTCAAAAATTTCTCTGTCGGCCACGGAGTGCAAATTTGTGCGCGATTGATAGCTATAGGTTTGCACCCTAGAACATAGAACTTAGAAGAGAACTGGCGAATTGGAGTGTGTTGGTAAGTACCTAATCCCCTCGGAATGAAGAAGGACAAATCGCATATTAAGAGAGAGAGGGAGAGGAAAGCCATAAAAAACATGAATTGATTCTGTTAAGAAGATTTGATTCTGATATGAAGGAGAAAGGAGTAAATGATGCCGTGACGTCTAATAGGGGAGAATGGAAGAAGAAAACGTGTTGCGCCGGCCCTAAATAGAATGGGACAAGGACAGGTAAATGATGATGATACTAAATACATCTCTATAAATACGTGATATTCCAAATCCCTGCTATGCTATAAACGTGATGTTAGTTATGTCACAACCAATTTCGAAACAGAATAGAAGCCTTGGTCTGCACGTAAACACAAATTAATTGTACTGTTAAATTACTGGCACATTGCGAGCGCATTCCAGAGTACGCATCACAGAATAATGCGGTATTCACACGGAAGATTATTGGAACAACCTGCATCGTGGGATAAACGCGTGTGTATCGAAGCCCTAATGACGCTGGTTTAATTGGAAGAGTATTGGCTCTTCGATTGCTTTAACTGTACATACAATGGTTAGTTCTGTGTTCATATCAGCGTGAAATTGAGAGGAAATTGTTGTGTTGAAAATGCTTAAGTAATTGTCAGTAATTAATATTTTGGGTACGAAAAATAATCTGATCCTTTTGAATTTATCTCTGCCTAACTAATCGATGGTTGTCCATGTCCTGCCGGGGTTGCGGGGTGTTCCAAAGGTATACCGCGGCCCCGGAACATAAAAGGCAAAAGAAGGAACATGGATGGTTTTAGTCAGTAAAAGACTCCCCCCGTTCCGCCCAGAACAGTAGGTTTGTTTGATATTTTCAGTAGAGAAAAGAATGCGGTTATATTGTATTTATTTCGAGATCATAAATTTGGAAAAAATGTATTTTTTACGGAATAATAATATGATTTTAGGAGAAATTAATTCATTATTTAAATGCAGACTCCGCGAAAAAAGTATTAGCCGGTCTATGCATGATGGATGAATATTTGACAAGATTTAAAAGAAACCTTAGCCCCGTAAATAAAGGGAAAATTAAATAGAAAAAAATATTTTTTTTTGATCGCAATTACTACAAAGCATCACAAACATTAAAGTTATAAATACATAAGTAACAAAAATAAAAATGCTTGAACGCCGAAGCTGCTAAGAGTCGGTCCCACTTAGCATGATGCTGTGCTATGGGAGCCCACAGCACAGCGCTGGTTTTCAGTGGTCAACCCGTGAGTAAACCGCACGAAAGCCAACACAGCATACATAAATTTATTCCAACCTTTACTTATAATTTACGTTGACGTGTATTCCATCGTGGAAACTCGTCTCGAACAGTTAAGAATAAAGCGAAAAGGCGACGTAAACCTAATTTCTGTTTAACATTTCTTTAATTTAAAATGAAGATCCAGCACAATCCTCGAAGGAGAAGTAATAACAATTGTTGAATAAGCAATTTTATACAGTCAACGAGACATCCTACTCAATGTAAAGACTTACTAATTAACATTCCCGTAATATTAGATTAATATATAACAATTATATTATCCGCACATTTTCCTTCTTGGAAGCAACGAAAATGGTTAAGTTCATTGCACAGTATTTCCGACTTTACCTAGTAGAAAATAGAGGAAAAAATCCATTGTTGCTTATCTTTGGCTCTGAAAGCTGCTTTTGCTGATAGCACGACGTCACTAATCCCAATATATCTAAGGAAGCTACGACTTAAATTTATCGTCGTGTGAAACCGCAGCTTAAGCGCGGTGACAATTTGTTAGCAACATAATATAAATTTTAAAGTGAATGGATTTTGTACTCAGACCGTGTTTTGTGTGAAATTCTTTAGAATACGGACCTTTTTGAGTTAAAAAGTGTAAAGTAATAGAGTTTCTTTGTTGGTTACTTCAGTAAATAAATTGATTGATTACTTTTCAGGCTCATCAGCTTTTTAGAAGTTGATGCGGAAAACACGCTTGTTGTCGCGAAACTCCAATCAATTTTACAATCTCAGTTGTCAATCATGGAGCCAAGCTTCGCTGTGTCAACCATCAAATCCATTATTCAAGAGCAACATTCGACAAACGTTTAGGCTGTGGCTCCTTTATAAGAGATAGCGGTTACGATGAACAGTCATTCGTTAATCGGAGTTGTTACTTTGATAAAGATTGTCAGTTTGTTTACTTAATTAGGAAGCTTTTGCTGTCAGAGCTTTTGTGAACAAAAAGAGCGTTTCTAAAGGGTGTAAATTTTACTCCTTTTGTATAACATAACTAGTTTTTGTCCGCGGCTTAGCTCGCGTCCAGTCCCCATTTTAGGGAAATGGGGTGTTAGAAAGAGACAAAAAGTAGTCTATGTCACTCAACAGCCCTTCAACTATCTCCACTTAAAAAATCACGTCAATTCGTCGCTCCTTTTTGCTGTCACTGTTGGACAAACAAACAGACACACACATACACTTTCTCGTTTTTTATATTAAGTATGGATTCAGCTTAAATATTTTTCGGCCTCTTAAATAAAGCTCTGAAGCTACATTTCTGCAGTTCGTTGGTCATGATCAGGATTCAGGCGCTATTGATCAATATAGTCAGCAGATTTGTTAAAATGCTCAAATCTGTATGCTCGTAGCAAAATAACAGCCACAGTTTTATCTTAAGATTAAGCCACCCTTGCTTAGGTTAGTCCGTGGATGGGTGACCAACCATTACATTCCGAGTTTCCTGCGTGTCTCGGAAAGAACGTCAAGCCGTTGGTATGTTTGTCATTTGTAGATCTTTGACAGTCGTTACAAGAAGTCTTACCAAGGAGTCTCGTCTTGATCAGTTTTAACTGGGTTGTGAAGGTCACAGAATTTATTTAGATTTTAATTGAATTTAGCTTTTTATTATTTATTTATTCTGGACGCTCTTACTGTGCACGTCTTTTTATATCGTTCTCACATATTTGTGTAATCTCAACATGAATGATGTAAATACGATTTTGTTATAATATTATTATTTAAAAGAATAACAATGGGCAAGAAACTCCATGGACACTTCCATTTCTTGAGGAGTTTCTTGCCCATTCTTATTCATAGAGATCAATGCTTTGGATTGGGTAACTACAGTACTTTCATAAGTTTTTATGCCTTGTGACCGGGACTGTAGCTTCATCATTTTGTTTCTTGACATTCAAAAGTACCTGTAATGGTCTAATTGAAATAAATGCTTTGAGTTTGAGTTTGAAAAAAAAGGAGTCAATCGCTTCATTTAAAATACACCAGTATTCAGCTGAAACCGGTATGATTGGTGATATAGAAATCTATATATAAGAGAGTTTCAGGACAGATCGATCGTTAAAAGCTTTCATACACAAACATTAAAGACCGGTTTATTAAACTAACTCGTATCAATTGTGGTCCGAAAACATTACAACTCAGAAAAAAAGGGGCAAGCGTGAAACAGACTCGCATAACTACGGTTCCGTATAAGCTTGCAACATAAACGACCATATCTTTTGACTTCGTAGACATAGATTTTTCCCAACTCCAAGGGACTACACACTTGAGTATATGGTTTTAATTTCAATTTGATACCTTCACGCATTCTCAAGGTTAGTCTTTACAGATGGGCGGACAGCAAAGTGGTCCAATAAGGATTCTGGTTTTTCCTTTTTAAGTACGGAACCCTAAAAACATCAATTTGACCTCATTATCAAAACGATCACGTTCATTTCGAACCGCATCAATACACATATCTCCAACATCCTTATTACTTACACAGTACGCTCTCTCCCAAAGCGAGGCACATCCCTAGCCGATGGAAATAAACAAAAGACCTCAATTATAACGTTGGGTGGTATCGGTATCGATGCTAATTTCCTGGTCCCGAATAAATTAAACAATCCTGTAACAGGTACTCATCGGGAACGGGTATCGATCTTTATTAGGTGAATAAGACACCCCTACAGTTTATACGATTAATTCAATATTGGAGGGACGTTGGCATGTAAGATTTAGTTTTAATTGAAATCGAATATGTTCAATGGTTGTGTTGAGAGCTTTGTGTTTCGAGTAGGTATATTATAATCCTTGAAAGTTTAGCCAGAGATGTACCTAATACCCACCCAGTGCGGGCCTGTGGACGGTGTAGACTATAGTCTGGAATAACAAATAGAATATTTTTGGAGTTTACTCCTTAGGAATCAATTTTCATTTATAAGGCGCCCGGTATGAGAAAAATGTGAGGTGTAAAATCTACTGATGAATGACCTCGTTACGTTTTTGGTGCGCGTGCACCAAAAACGTAACGAGACGTACAGTTGAATATTACTAGATGGCGCTTTATGAAATTTGTCGTCCGTCAGTGATATTTTTTTTTTTTACTTAAGGAGTAATCTCCAGTCATGCGTCGGAGCTGACACACACACTTTTTTTTTCGATCATCACGCGGGCGAAGCCGCGGGCACCAGCTATTGGAAATATATGGGCAGTAGGAAGTAAGTTAGGAGTTTTTTTTTTAGTGAGACAGATACAAAGTGATCCGATAAAGGTTACTTTTTTTCCTTTTGAAGTACGTAACCCTAAAAAAGGGCTGTTCTATACATTTTGAACGTGTAAAAATAGCAGTTATATAAAAAAACAGCCGTTTTTGGAGTTTACTCCTTAAGAATCGATTTTCATATATAAGGCGCCCGGTATGAGAAAAATGTGAGGTGTAAAATCTATTGATGAACGAGACGTACAAATGAATATTACTAGATGGCGCTTTATGAAATTTGTCGTCCGTCAGTGATATTTTTAGTTATTTATTATTATTTATTTTTTTTGTACTTAAGGAGTAAACTCCAGTCGTGCGTCGGAGCTGACACACACACTTTTTTTTTGTGAATTTCATGAAAGGGTACAAAATACGTAGAAACCTTTTTGGCATCGGTACCCTTCCTTCCTTGAACCTTAAACACAAGATTATTTAAGGTTCATAATTGAGGTATTACTGTTACTTGAAACAAAATTCTACAATCTCACGTTACAACTTGTTAAGTTTGTTCAAGAGAAATTAAACTTGCTTGAACATTGTGGTTTACTTTTAATTAGTCGTGGGAGAGCTGGTAGTAGCTTTAGTGAAAAACTTCGTCCGGTTATCTACGTTCCAAACTATTTCTTCACGAGTATCCGACATTGCTGTGAACTGCTATGTTCCGGTTTAAGGAGTGCTGGAAATTTCGAGGATTATGAGACTTTTAACTTGTATCTTGAGCGGACCAAATATGCACTTGTTGTTACTATACTACATGCTGTATTGTACTATAGGAAAGATAAATGTAATGTTGATTTTTATACAGCAACGTTAGTTAGGTAACGTCAGTATCGTTATGGAATATTACCGCCGGCGACTTTTTGATGGCGGTTATATTTGATAACGTAACTGAGAACTTTTTTTTTTATTTGTATGAGAAATCATCAAATAAGTTCTGCCGGTCTGGGCGGAGTGGATGAGAGTATCAGACCTTAACTTGACTTTGACGGGCCTGTTGGTCTAGTGGTTAGTGGCCCTGACTGCTGAGCCGGAGGTCGTGGGTTCGATTCCCACCCAGGACAAACTTTGTGTGATGAGCATGATTGTTTGTTCTGTGTCTGGGTGTGATTTATCTATAATATGTATGTATTTATAAATTATATAAGTATGTATATCAGTTGTCTGGTTACCATAACACAAGCTCTGCTTAGCTTGGGATCAGATAGCCGTGTGTGAGTTGTCCCAAGATATTTATTTATTTATTTTATTTTATTTATTTAACTGACAAAAATCCAACCATGTTCCTTCTTTATATAATTATCCTTCTCTATATCTGTCTATCTACTTTTCGTAAATTGAAAATATAGTTATCTCATAGCATTTTACTTATTTTTTTGCAACAAGCACAATCAGTATCATACATTCCTATGAAGAAATTCCGGAAAGTATTCCATTTAGAGTATTTTTAATTTTTAAATTATAAACGTAAACGCTTGCACTGCGCGCAGAAGCCTCTGAACTAGTGTAGTCTGTTGAGAAAGATTAGGAAAATCAATAACTTTACAGACGCACGTTAACATTGCGATCAAGAAGGTTCTTTCAGTTTCAAACATTTGCACTAAGCCCATCGATTTACCGCCTCAGCCAAAACAAATCCATTCAAATTTGTTCTTCAAACAATTTTTTTTTTATTTTAAAATTTAGCTAGCACCCCCATCTAAAATCCAAAAATGAAAAGAAGGTCAAATACTTGTAAAATACTCAAAAACCCTCAGAACAGCTAACTGGTAAAGTTAGAATAACTAGAAAAATAATGAAGGTTTGGGTCAAGCCCACTTGAATCACTCAAGGGATTCCGTTTTTACAATAAATTCACGAATATAAATAGAATATTAGATTTTATTGGATTTTCACTGAAAAAGGAATGGGTAACTGGGTTTTAAGGCTTTTTTAATAATCGTGTCTGCTCGGTTATATTAAAATTGGATAATAATTGTAAAATATCTTATTTGAAATAATAAAAGCTAACTGTTTTCTCATACCTAAGTTGGAACGCTGTAACTTATTAACATTGTAAAACCAAGTAAATAGTTTTAAAAGATTTACCATGGAGTTTGTCGTTACAGTAAACGACTTTTTGCCGACGTTTTTTATAAGTGCCTATGTGGAATAAAATATTTTGATTTTGGGAACAATTAGACAAACGCGTTATAGAGAATAAAGTTAAAAAAAAACAATAATTTTAATAAACATAAAAAATTGGCGTTTAATAAATACACAGGTTACAATAATACGCCACAGCATAAATTCGGCGAATTTCAAGTTATTCGCAAAAAAGTCTCAGGCGGTGAATCTTTTTTTAAATCTTATTCTCCATACTTCTCTAATCGCAATAATTAGGTCACATGAACATCCGTTGTAACTTTGTTACACCTTTTGTCCAATTACACTCGACGATATCGTCGGAAACTGTACAGCATAAAATGACAAAGTTTTAAGAAAAAAAATTGAAAAACTTATACGACTGAACCTTTACCAACCTTTTCCTCTAATATTTACACCTCTTATTTTATAAAAAAACCTTCACAGGAAGAAACACGACAAAAAGTAACAATAAACCAAGAAAAGTTAAAATAAAATCTACTCCTTCCAGCTACAGTTGCAGAAAACATCGTTTATATTTATTTTATTTTATTAGAGCACATTGCAAGCACGTTTACTGTATATTATCAAGAAATACTGTTCCTTAGGGTGAAGACACATCAGCGGGTGGCGGTCACGCAACGATAAAATTCTATGTCGGTGCAAACTGCAGCGGAAAGTCGCACATTCCTCAACACACGTTCAGTCTATAATAGATCTATGCGATAATCCAATACACTAAAATTTCCCTTTATATCGAAAATTAGTTTGATACACATATCCGACAATCAAGGCCCGAATCAATTTTAAAATAATGGTGTGGCACATTATTTTGTACATTGTGAAAATGGAACGAGCTGATTCGTAAATTAATAAGGAAAATCAGTTTAACATCCCTGAAATGTAACTTTAAACGCGTAAGTCATTGGATAATTTAAATATTCAGCCCCACTTTTAATTTATGGTATTTAAAATTTTGTTTAATTGTTGTTAATGCCCGCGGCTTTGCTCGCATTTAATTCAGGGTAACACAGTTCCCCTTACCTGATTTGCAGGTACCGGCTACTTGTAGTTTTTGCCCTAGCGCCTTATTTATTGTAAATAGCAAAGCTAAGTTTTCCCTTTTCTTCCCTCTTTCTCCCTCATTTCTCACTTTAAAAAATTAGCCTTTTTTAAACAAAAGTTAGCCTATGCCCTATACTATCTCTGTACCAAAATTCATCAAAATCGGTTTAGCCATGTAGTCGTGAAGACGTAACAAACAAACTCACTATTAGTAAGGATTGACAGATACATTATGATGTTTAAAAATATGCGTGACTGTAACTAGTGCTGCAATTGAGTCCTTACACTTCACCACACAAGTGATGTTCAAAGAATAACAACTACAGATCCGCAACTCATTGTGTTTCCACCCTCAGTGTTCTCCCTTAGTTACTGTATAGAGATCTTTTCCCACGTAAATTGGGCTCAGTTTATCTGATACGTGCACAATGTTCTCGGCTGTAGGGTACAACAAATTGCGGGTGAAATGAGCGAATCATCGCGTTTACCCGCCGGCACGTGAGGCACGCGAATAACGTGCATTATCACGAAAATGAATTAAGTTTCTGTTTTTTAGTGTCCTTAATTTTTATTGCGTGGTATGTTTTAATTATACACTGGTCTGAGAATTTTAAAAATGTGGGTGGTTAGTTTTTTTTGTTTTTCGTGTGTGGCAGTTTTTTGAATTACTACACGTTGTAAATTTTAGACTGTATTTACTCAGACTGAGTATAAACTAGACTGCCTGTACCGATAAGACTGTTGTTATTCTAGTGTAACACATGGTGTGTTTTGTTGCTGGATAGTTTATATCACTACTTTCAGACTTTAATGAGAGATCAATCATACTTAGGTTTTAGGAACAATCATACTTATTTCTGAATTTTAAAAAGACATTGATTCAAATTAGACTCAGGAGTCTACTTTGAATGAATTACTTTTGAATAACTGATTGCATTATGAAATAGTAGCAGTAGGGAAGAAGTGTATGATGAGTGTGTTCACAAAAACAGTCACACTGTTAATATTTAAGAAAATGTTAAAAAAAACGTACCTATATACCGATACTAACATTTTTCTTTCTCGATATCATTTTAACGTTTTGATTTTTATATTGACACGGTTGACTCAGTGGCTGAGCGATCGACTGCTACGTATCACGGGTTCGATCCCAGCACGGAACAAATATTTGTATGGCCCACAGATAGTTGTTCCGGGTCTGGCTGTTTGTGTGCCTGATTGAAATGTTTGTAAACGCACCCACGATACAGGAGTAATTTAGTAATAATAATTCCTAGTGTGGGGTAACCTTTTTTTTAAAAAAAAAAACAAAATTATTTGTGGCAATAATATTTTAGGTTTTCTTCTATCTAGATATTTTTTTTTGTTTTTGCTGTTGTGGCATTGTGTATTTTGTCCACAGTATTTTATAAAATTCAAGCTCTAGAAGTAAAGACTTGTAATTGGCTGTCAGAATATCTTACTGTTGTCATCACCATCGTATTTAGCTGTAAGTCTTCCAAAGTAAATAAATATTATTGTAGTTGCTGGGTATTGGTTAGTACTGAGAAATAAAAAATATAATAAAAATGCAGTAAATCGACTGATACAGTTATAGTGAATGGGGTTTAAAATCACATTTCCGCGAATCTCGTCCACGGCGGTTAGCGGGTCAGCAATCAATGAGATCGCGTGTCTGCGTCCGTTCTTGTTGATCTTTGATTAAATTATATAAAAAGTAAACAATTTTAAGTATTAAAAAAAAACTATGATTATTTTTATAAGGCTAGTTTTACAAAGGTACTTAAAGAATACTTAATTTGTTTCTGTCTGCCGGGGAAGCGGTTCCTGACGGGATTGCGGGTTGTTCGGAAGTGATAACGCGGCCCCGGAACATAAAGGCAATGGGTGGGTTTTTGTCTGGAAAAGTCTAACAATCCCCCCCCCCCCCCCCCGCTTCACGCAGAGCGGGGAAAACAATTTGATAACATCTCATCTGCGAAAAAAAAATCAAGACGGGCGGACTGATACACCATCGGCATCAATCCTTAATAATACATATTATTAAAGCGAAAGTTTGTTTGTTACGTCTTCACGCCTAAACAGCCAAACCGATTTTGATGAATTTTATTACAGAGACAGTTGGGACCCTGGAGACGGACATAGGCTAAAAAAAAGTGTAAAAAGGGGCCCCCCCTTTTCTCCCTTTTTTTAGAGGGAAGAAAAGGGGAGAGTATGATATTTTTTTTCGATCATCACGCGGGTTAAAGTTAACGTTAGCCCAGAGTAACTATGCTACGAGGACGAAGCCGCGGACGGAAGCTAGTATCGATATAAAATTAATACCATTCAATAGTCTCAATGCTCTATGCTCAAATTGTTGAAGCAATCGCCGTCATTGATATTAACTAAGGCAGAAGCCACAAGACTGATCACGTGGTAACGGGTAGGTATTAATTAATTACAGTGATTGTTTCATTGTAAATCCCCGCTTATCGTAGTTGGAACACAATAGCGACTGAGGTCACTGGATTAGCGGGATGTTACAGCACGTACACGTATTGTAATAACTCCAACCTGAGCAGGAGGTCATGGAATCGACTCCTAGGTCGGGCAAAGTGTTATTGGATTTTTCATCAGGAGTTTCTCAGCAGCTGCAGAGTCTGGATTGTGGTTGATGGCATTAGGATCGCTCTCTATTACATGAATGTTAAGTGACAGAGTAAGGTTAGTTATGTACCGTGTAAGCTAAGAACAGTGCTGTTTATTCTGACTATCTAATCTTCATTTCACGTACATAATTGGCCAGTTTTCATGTCACAAGTAAATTAACCCTCTATCTATATCATTATGTAGACCGTACTTACGACTATATTCTCAAATTATATGAAAAAAAAAACTTACAAATTACTGCAAATAAAACACTTCGTCAGTTGTCAAAATAGTAGTTCAATTTTTCGCTTCACTAAAATGTTTGCACCACTCACCATAAGCGTTTAAAACCAGCACGGTAACATGTCGCAGCGCGTATTCAGAACTCTTTCATGAATATTTATACCACTGTCGCATCAATGTACTGTTACATTTAACGAGGAACCTTTATTTTTAATTGTGAATCTTATCTTGTGTACATTACACTTTTGTACGCCTTTTGAGCACCTACATGTTATCTTGGAACGAAGTTGGAATACTAAATAATGCGTGAGCGAGCGAAGAGTCGTGTGGGGCTGAGATTTCGTTGAGAAATATATTTTTAAGTGTAGATGAGCATGGAAGTGTTGGGTATTTTTAATGTTTATTTGTTAATTCGATGACACGGTTGGCGCAGTGGCTGAGCAATCGACTGCTGCGTGTCGCGTGTTCGATCTCCGTAAGAAGCAAATATTTCTTTGGCCGGGTCTGGCAGTTTGTGTATGTGAGATTGAATGTTTGTAAACGCACCCACGATACTGGAGAATTTCCTAGTGTGGGGCAATGTTTTAAAAAAAAAACTAAAATTCAACATTGAATGTACTCGTCAATATGTATGCATTAATAGTATATTTATCTTAGGGTCTTATAAATTAACTAAAAAATAAGGTAAAAATCTCGTCCTCAACGCTGTCAGTTGGTAATGTCCACAAGATACAGGCCGCGTTGCCACGTTGTATGGCAACGCTTAGTCTCTGGCCAAAGTAAAAGCCAACCCTTGGGTCACAGGAAGTGTCAACTAAACGTTTTGCAATATCCTTATAAAGGCTGTAAGCACAAGGACCCCATGATCTCAGAGTTTTGATTCCAAGCGGCTAGAAAATATAGTTTATCAACTATTGCAAATAATACCAAGCCTTATACTTTTCGGAATCATGTATGTATTGTCAAATTGTGTGAGTGCTTTGTACTACAAAGCTATCATTCACGGGGAATCCACGTCTTTTCTTGACTTTAATTTGCTCTGCTTGTGTGCTATGTCATGCTCACTCAAATGTCTCGCTGACGTTGGCGCGTGTGTCGGATCATTTAGTTCCTTTCAAAATGGTGTACTATCACTTGTGACTGGTCATCTCTCAGTTGCCACGGCTAATTTGAATAAATTGTTTAATTTTTAAATTGTCTCTTTTTCTCTCTACTATAGACGCCACCTCAAAATTAATTACTTGTTTTAATTTTGAAGCTTAGCCAGACTTACCTGTATTTTTCACTTTTTAGTTCATGTTTTCGTCAAATCATTTTTTTTAATTGATTTTATTTTTCCTTTAACAATAAATTTTTGAGGCTTACCTTAACCTTTGTCGTACTTAAATTTTGGTTGTTTTTTAAATTCTGTATCTCTCGATTTGGCTAAGACAATATAGTTTTTTGCTTTCTAGTTAAATCTTTGAAATCTATTTCCTAAATTTTTGGTTTATATTGCATATCATTATATCTTCGACGATATCATGAGGAAAAATCGGAATTAGGCGTTTGCCCTTTATGTTCCGGGGCCACAGTATCTCTTTCGCACAACCCGCAACCTGGTAGGCGATGGCCCTGGCAGGCCCATATGTATTACCTACTGACATCTCTTTATAGTCCATTGAAATGTTACATTTTTTAGGCCTAACCTTGCGTTTTTTAGAGGACGCAATTTTATTTTTTTGATGTGTAAAGGGGGTCAGTGTAAAGCTAAAACCAAGTTTGTGGGGGTTTTTTCTCGAATTTCTGAAGATTTTCGCTTATAAATTCTTTATTTATTGTTTTACGACAAAAAGTTACTGGACCAAAGTTGTAGAGAATTTAATTTGCAACAAAAAATGTTACAATTTTTTTATCAAATAAATAGTTTAAGAGATATATCGTAAAAATTTTCAAGATGGCGGCCGTGGGACAAGGGTGGCGACCCCACAAACTTGGTTTTAGCTTTACACTGATCCCCCCTACACATCAAAAAAATAAAATTGCGTCCTCTAAAAAACGCAACCCCAAATGTAATTTTTCAATGGACAAGGCGCGCGTGAAACACGAATGCGCCGTCGACACGGTCTTTCGTCACTAGACGGACATCCTTTGAGTTTCGCTTAAGGTGCTAAACTGCATAGTGAGCTTCCTGCTACATCGGTATACTTTTACCTAACCCTTCGACGATTATAGGCGTGATATTATATTCATATCAAATTATTTCAAATACCCTCTTAAAAATGCTAAACATAATACCTATAAAAACAACTCGTCAAGTAAGCGCCACACCATGTTCCATTTAAAACGAACGAATTCATTGAGTACAGCGAGTCCCGCGAGACTCGACCTTATTTCACAACATGAGTACCTCCATGTCATAGCGAGAATCATATGTCGAGAACTGACGTTAACTCCAACCAATTGTTGTATAAAATGGACAGAGTGTAGTCGAGTTATTTGATATTACATTACTAACTTAATCTGTGACGTTTTGAGAGAATGTGACTTCTTTATGATAAATGATGTTTATTTTACAAGTAGGTTTTCACAAACACTTTTACACGTTTTTTTTTTAAACTAGATGTGGCCGGTGTCTCGTACCCGACTATTCTGAGAAAAAACACAGTTTCAATTTCCTGATTTGCAGGTAGCTGCTACCTGTAGTTTTTGCCCTTAGGTACGCCTTATTTATTGTAATAGCAAAACTTAGTTTTCCGTATTTCTCCCTCATTTACACTTTAAAAAAATGCCTATTTCTGTCTCCAGGGACCCAATTATCTCTGTACCAAATTTCATCAAAATCAGTTTTGCCATTTAGGCGTGAAGACGTAACAAACAAGCTCACTTTCGCTTTTATAATATTAGTAAGGATTAAACACGCCCGAGAATAATCGACAGCAGCTCGTTATGACTGTGACGAGAAAGCTCAGCAAGATGTTGTGGCATATAAGGACTACAACGTTGATTTTCAGAAATGTCCCAAAAATAATGCGAGAGAACTAAATCTGGTGTTGAAAATACAGATCAAGAAAAATAATTTATAGTGACTTTTAAGAATTTACTAAGTATAATTTGCCTTTTCCCAATTTTTTTTTAAACATTCCCCGCTTTGGGAATTTATCCTATGCCGTAGGTGCGTTTACAAACGTTTAAACTCATATACACAAACAGCCAGACTCGGAACAACTACCTGTAGGTCATACAAATATTTGTTCCGCAGTTGATCCATCACCCACTGCGCCAACCGTGCCATCCATATCCAATTATGTTGAGGTTCGGCTTCCAGCCTAACCGGATGCAGCTGAATCTGCCTATCTGACCTCCACAACCCAATTAGTACTGAGTAATACGATAACTCTTAGTAAGACAGACTTTTGGGACACTGGCTATCTGTAACGATTATCAAAGATCTTCAAATGACAGCCGGGACCAACAGCTTTAGGTACGTGCATTTCCGAAACATGGAGAAAATAATTATATCGATATTCAAGTCAATAATAGGTACAATTTAGAATTTTGGTGGGATATCTGTATTTGTATTGTATGTATGTTTGATTGTATGTATGATGTATTGTATCCTCATGATAAAAATATATCACCCTGTTTTTAATTAGCGCGCCGAAATTAAAGGCAAAATAAGAGAACAATTTTGTCTACTTGTCAACCATACTCCGTACCTTATTTACGCAATAAATAATTTTGTTTTTTTTTAACTCGGTGTGTTTTGGTAAGTTACGGTCTGGTCACTTATCCAAAGATCAACTTAGGTAAGCGAAGCTAAACCTAAAGATCGATCTGAGTGGATGCTGTTTTCAAGCCACGAGCTCTTCTTACCTAAGCATGCAAACGATAAATATTTTCATGGTTTATGAAACTGAAGACTCTACAATATTCCAAAGAATTTTAATAAAGCAACTCTGCGATCGAACCCTTAAAACAAAACTACCTACTAAGATCTTCTCCAAACTGTCCAAGACTGCGCCCGTTCTAAAAAACTTGAAGCACCTCCGAAGGTATGACACAAAATTTATTCAGTCACATTTATTTCTAACATAAAAACGTTATTGGAAAAACGTGTCGAAGTTATGAACCTACGTAAGCACAAAGTGAAATCCGGATCCGATATTCGGTGCGTACCAAATTCCGGCGCTAATCGCCTCGTTAGTCACAACGCCGTACGGATTATCTCCGGTGGTATAATATCGGATACTGGAATACATGCTTTTATGCAATACCAAGACTACCTTTCGATTAATAGACACTGTACTAATTTTATCTATCCCAAATTTCATTATAAGGCAGTGGTTTTTCACTGGTGACGGTAAACATAATCTATCAGTGCAGTTGTCTGAACTGGACCTTCCTATCTTGAAAACTGCAAAAAAATCCATATAAAATTTCATCCCCTCCTTTAAGGGGTTGGGGGCAGATTTCCAAAAAAAAAATGATGCGCGATGTTTTTGTTAGTAACAAATAGTCCGCATAACATTTTTTAGCTTCCTCCATTGAAAATTGCGGAATGCTCCATACAAACTTCCACCCCCTATCTTAGGGAAGTGAGGGGTTAGAAGGAGACAAAAAGTAGCTTATGTCCGTTTCTAGGGTCCCAACTATATCTGAACCAAAATTCATCAAAATCGGTTTAGCCATTTCGGCGTGAAGACGTAACAAACAAACTCACTTTCACTTTTATAATATTAGTAAGGATTAGTAAAACTGATAACGCCTAGTTAATCTTTAGACTAACACTCAGTTCCATTATTTTATTTATGTCAATATTAATTTCTAGGACAATTTTATTTCGGATCGCTTTCGACAGTTTTCGGCTGTTATTGACAGATTGTTCGGGAGTGCGTTTCGAATTGTTGTGGGTTGTAAAAATGTGTATTCTGTTTTTAGATTTAAATATGTGAAATACAAAGTTTAATATTGCTTATTGGGTCTCTCAGTGTAAAGATATTATGGTAGGTATATGTAACTTACTGAATTAATTTGTAATATATATACATTGCTATTTACTGCATATTCGGTGTGATTATTTGTATTGTGAGTTCCCGATATTTAAAATTAAAATAAATAATTTCATTCAAAATAAAATTTTATATTGGTTATATTTATTTACAAAAAAATACCATTTCAAGCGCCATGATCGCGGTATGACTGGAGAATGCGGTTTAATAGTGAAAAATATATTTTATAAAATATTATATATGACTAGCTTTTGCCCGCGGCTTCGTTCCCGTTAAATCTTTCCTGATTTGCAGGTACCTGCTACCTGCAGTTTTTACCCATGCGCCTTATTGATGTGTAATAGCAAAGCTTAGTTTTCCCTTTATTTCCCTCATATCTCAATCTTTTTTTTTTAAATTAGCCTATGTTCGTCTCCTGGTTCCCAACTATCTCTGTACCAATATTCATCAAAATCGGTTCAGCCATTAAGGCGTGAAGAGGTAACAAACAAACAAACTCACTTTCCCTTCTATAATATTAGTAAGGATTTTCATTACACTAACAATCAATTGAAGTGGATAGAAATTTCGATGATTTGTCAAAACTCGTAAAAAATAACCTTGCGAAGCACCACGAAATATTTTATAAAATGTTGTTCCAGAAATATACCGGACGAAGGCTTGACAGAAATCCCGTAATGGTAGGAGCATTGGCGCACTGGTTGAGCTCTTAGCTTATAGCGTTGTAGTATACGGAAAATAGGTGGTATTTCAACTTTTTGTTACTATAACATCTAACTTTTAAACCCACATAAATAAACATTACAAGCATTATGGGATTACAAAATTAAAGGAACAAAAGTAAAGGTCAAAGTTATTTACGTGTTATATAATATTTTATAGCAAAAAGGTATAGATTTTATAAATTTTTGGCTTGCATGGCAGATAAAGTAATTACAAAAAACAAGCTGAATTAAACCGTTTCATAAACAAAATAAAATAATATGTATCGGATAGTTTTATATAGAGTAGTACCTATGCCTTTTCAATCAAGATAATATTTTCAATTTCTTTTCAAAATGGTTTTTTGTGGTTCTTCTTTAAAAGGTTTTAGTAATTTATTAAAAATCTTACGAAACAAACTGATTGAGACATTTCATGTTTTTTAATTAAAAGTCTTTTTATCAAACAAATTGAACGATGGAAATTTACAGAGATTGTTAAATTCTTTGTCTGTTAAGTTTTAAGAATTGTTTCCTAATATCAAACGCAAACAATAATTATTCTCATTGTATCTGACCGGTCAAATAATTATGTCTCGTCTTTATTTTATTTCCTTTCCCTTTTTTCCGTTCTCTCTCTTCTGAAAAATATCGGCAGCAAACGACAACATTATTCAAACATTCAGTTTATATTTATAAAAAAAAACCCAGTGCCATACGTATTCAGATAAAATCAAAAAGCTTTAAAAATATTACTTTTTCCATTAACGCAGAGTCTACGGTTGCCTACAAAATGGACGATGTACGTATATAGTGAATGAACTTCGAAATATGAATTTTATGACCGTTAAAAGCTGGCGGCCATATTTATTCATAAAACAGTAATGTATTTCAACTTAGCGAGTTAATATTGGAAGTGGGTTTATAACATTCTATCACTTAAAAGCGATTATGCCAGCCATTTATGATTCAAAACAAAATGGAGTCACATTAGCCAATGGATCGATAGAGGGTCTACTATCTTCACCCCTATTCGTTTTGAAGAGCCTAACATGGATTATTCTCTAGCTATTTACGTAGTACTTACCAAGAGAACGGTATTAATATCCTTACTTAATAATAATTATAAAAGCGAAAGTGAGTTTGTTTGTTTGTATGTATGTTTGTTACGTCTTCACGCCTAAATGGCTAAATCGATTTTGATGAATTTTGGTACAGAGATAGTTGGGACCCTGGAGACGGACATAGCTTAATATATTTTTTTTTAATTGAGAAATGAGGCAGAAAGAGGGAAGAAAAGGAAAAACTTAGCTTTGCTATTACAATAAATAAGGCGCAAGGGCTAAAGCTACAGATAGCAGGTACCTGCAAATCAGGAAAGAGGATCAGTGTTACCCCGAATTTAACGCGAGCTAAGCCGCGGGCAAAAGCTAGTACACTATAAAAACGTTTTTCTTTTATTGCATTTTGCTGTAAAGTTCCCAAAAATTTCTGAGTCGCCGTTAAAGCATACCTTTTGACCATAATTTTATAAAAATACTGTACCATACCTACATTTTTTTGAGATATAGAAAGCTATTGTTGTATGCTTAGACTTTTTCTACATTCGCCTTGAACAAAATCTCATGTTTTCTAGAAAGCAATTCAACATTATAACCACTTTTCTAGTCCCATATTGAATCCAGCATAAAACCTATAATCTTATTGGATAAAAGTTGCATTTTCTACCTTTTGTGCAGGGAAAATGTTATAACTTTAGTTACAGACGCCAGCAGGTCATGCTACCCGAAACTGTCAATTTTTTCCAATGAACCTTGAACCTTATACTTTAGAAATAAAGTCTAATAGAATAGAAGTAAAATCTATCAAAGAAATCTGACAGATTGTAGTAGCTTGATGTGCAGGCGTCTGTACATGAAAGAGTGTAATTTCAGCAACTGAAATCCTTTAGACTATGATAAATGCAGGAATAAAGAGTATTAAGTTTTATTGTGCATGTCCTATTATTATGAAAGCACAGCATTTTATTTTCTTTTATGAACTTTCGTTAAAGAAAGGTTTAAGGAAAATTTTGCTATAATGGGATAAAAAAATGTGTACAGAGAATTCGGGTAACTATAAGCATGTCAGTAATATGAATTATTTATTATGTGCTATCAGTGTTAAGAATGCTTATCTTCTTACACGTCAACCAATTTATCTGTGCAGGCGGGAAAACACGGAACTAAAATAAATGGTTGGTCCATTTATTTTCGTTCGACGTTTTTATTTGACGAATCCATGCATTTTTTCTTAACAAGCAACGCCACCTTGAACTGCACACTTAAAGTTGTCATACGATACTTCGTCTTTTTTTTTATTGACGTTTTGTTACGGTTACAGTTTCGAGTTAGGGCCCCAGGCTAGGATTGCTTCCAGAGTATTTTAAACAACCTCAAAAACACTTACAAGAGCGTCTACTGCCTACCTACTCATACAAAAACGGCTGTATCTAAAAACTGATTAACATAACGAGTTTTTTTAAACACAAATTCGATTCCACCAGTAAGGTCTTACATGTTCGCGTGCTGAATTCGCCGGCTTTTTCTCACAAGTACCTATGTATCGTGATACGTGACGGGGCCAAATTGGAGGGGAAAATTTGCCAAGAACACGTAATGTCTGAATTGTGACTTTGACGTTCGTAATGTGGAGTGAAGTTTCAAGTGTCGGTTGTCTGGGAAAAATCGATGGCTCTCGTCGACGTCGAGAACGATCCTTGAGTTCCGTGTGCGCGTGTTTTTACTAGATTCACTGTACCTATTTTGCCAAGGCTTTTTTAATTGGGGTGGGAAATCATCAAATAACTTCCCCCGCTCTGGGCGGAGCGGAGGGGGGAGTGTCAGGCTTTTACTGACTGAAACCCACCCATGTTCCTTCTATTGCCCTTTGCGTTCCGGGGCCGCGGTATCTCTTTCGAACAACCCGCAACCCCGGCAGGCGGAGGCCCTGGCAAGCCCCACTGCTTTGCTGACATCTCTTTGAGGCGTGCGTGAAACACAAACGCGTCGTCGACACGGCCTGTCGTCAAT